>OX421399.1:27828168-28458168 GCA_949126875.1 Lochmaea capreae | reverse complement strand
TTCATCGTAAATCATATTATTAAAATAGAGCTTAAGTGCGCAGCTGGTGCATACGCTGTAAGCTGAGAATACCATAGAGATAATATACATCGCCATAGGGGCTCCTGTAAGCGTATTCGTCCACCCATCAGAAAGAGATGGACAACCAGTTGGGTATTGCTTTCTCTTTATAATAGCGCATGCAATCCTATGTATAACATAAGGCTTAGTCTTCGCGCCGCGCATGTGCATCACGCGATGTTAGAGAGAGACAGCATCACCAATTTCGATCGCCATCTCTTTTTATTGCTTGGACGCTTTTGACTATAGGTTGTCTACTCTATGTTTATTATCTCTATGGACAATACCGAGCTCTCGGTAAATTCGTTGCTACCATTTGTCGGCGCTCGCGCTCATTTCCGTTCTATTTGCCACAAATTGCAGGGAGCCGAGCGGAAAGATCAATACATTCAAAAATATTTACTCTTAATATTTTAATATTTGAAGCAAGAATGAGATTTTTGCTTTAGTTGTCATGGTTTTAGCTTGTAATCAAATAGTTTTTGTGCTTGTTTTTTTAATTTTCCCGCCGTCACTGATATTAAACTTCATACATACAAAAAAAATATTCACTCACATCATACATCGTTTCCAACTGTTGACGACTAACCGTCGTCCCATCGTCGAACATCATCGAGGTATTCGAAGTCAACCTCGCGACGTGGCTCAACCAAATTTCGAAAAATCCTATTTTAATGAGTATCAATTGATCGTCTTGGCCTAAATCACAAAATCCGGGCACCCGTTTCGCAAATTCCACCACCCTTTGTACGCTCGGCGTGATATTTGATGCGAATTGTTGCCACAGCCAACATCTTTCCATTTCTAATGATTCCGCTGTAGAGGAAGCCACTTCCGTATCGGATTCCGGGCTGGCTGGCGGCAGGATGATTGGTTTTCGAGAAAGGTTGCGGGTTTGCTCTTCCGTATATCTGAAACACATTAATTAATATCAATAATTATTTTTAATAGTATAAGGTGTCCCAAGACTTATTTTTTTTTGTAAAAAGTTACAGAGCAATTTTTGTACCAAATGTTTAATTAAGAGAGGTGAGCGACGACGACCGACCATGAAACGTTTCTTAAAAATTACATACAGAGTGACCCAGTGACACCTACCTACGGCCTAACGACTTCGACAATTGCGGAACTAGCCAAACGTTACACCCATGCTCAATCCCATAAGAGATGAGATGGAATCAAAGGATGCAGTCTTGCCAGGATCACTCTGGGCGACCCTGGGGAGCTGGCGCCGAAGAAATATTTGGCGATGACCAGGAAAAACCTACGTTTAACAGTAGGATTCTTGACTGGCCACTGTCAACTAAGGAAACATTTCCATACTATGGGCTAGTGGACAGACCTCTATGCAGGATGTGTGAACAGGAAGATGAAACTGTCAGGCATGTCCTATGCGAGTGTCCGGAGTTATCGTCAATAAGAGAGTGTGTGTTCGGTGAGTCTTGGCCTACACCTGCCGATATAAAGGAGATGTCTCCTAGTGACCTTCCTGGGAAGAACAATAATATAATAAATATACAATGTAACAGTTTCGAATATTTTTAAAGAATATTTATCTTTCAAGGGTTCACATTAAAGAATTGGTTGTCATTCAAGATTTCCATAATAAAATTCCATCCAAAAATGGCCAAATTGCAAATGGTTCTTTGAGTGAACAAAAATGGTCTTCTAAATTACTGAAAAATAAAATTCGAAATCAAAAATCCCGGAACAAGGGTCGATAGGCAAACTCAAGACGAACATTTTAAGGTGATGCACGTCTAAAACGGATCAATCCCGTGAGTCGTAGAGTAATTTGGGTGGCACAGTGGCGCGGAGCTCTGGAAGTACTACCGATAACATTGTTTATCCTCTGTATAAGATCTTCCCTACTTGTTTAGTCTGGCAAAAAACTAACTATTTAATTCTCCCCCACAAATAAAAATCTAAAACTGTGGGGTCAAGAGATCCTATAGTTGCCATGAAGATATACCACTCCGTTCTATTCACTTGTCAGGAAATTGTCTAGTTAAATAACTTGATTAGCAAAATGAGCTGGACAGCCATCAAAGCTGCAAAATTCCATAGTAATTATACAGAGAAACCATAGAGTAATAAATAATAAGAGAGCTGTTAAACGTGTAGCGTTCTGTGGCATAAAGTTATCACCAGCGCTTACCTTGGCTACAGGTATGAACTATCACTTGAGACGCGGGCTTTTTGAATTTTTAAACTTTCAGGATCGCGTAATATTGTACAATATTTGCAATTAAATGATTTTGCACTTTAATATTTATTTTTTAGTTTTTTTAAGTCAGGTCTTACATGACTAAGAAATACCATTATTGTGCTAAATCATTCAGTATTAGGTATATAATAATATTATAGGGAATGATGGAAGGAAATTAAAAAAAAACCCTTTGCAAGAGAGAAAATATTATTAATTTAACATCTTTCTTAAAATAAATTATCAAAAATATGCACACAAATACAATGATCAAAATATCAATTAAAGCATACAGTGGCGTAGCTATCATAGGGCCAGGTGGGGCAGTGCACCAGGGCCCCCGAGCACAGGGGGCCCTCTAACCTAGGCTTTAAAAAAAAATTATTTAATATTCGCGAATGATACGACGCATTGCCCATAACAATTACCGAATTTGGCGGAATACTAGGCAAAGTACATTTGGTACTATATTCTGCTTGTAAAACCCGTACACAATCCGTTCAATAACTTTATTCAGTTTTTAATTTGTTCGTTTTCGCTTTAAAGAATGATCCGTAACAGTACCTAGTTTAATTACTTTATAAATCGTTGTAAACCCGATTAACGTTAACTCGTGAATTCTCGCGATAACCGCATTATCAGAAATTTCAGAATTTTCTTTTTTCAAACACGAGTACATATTTAAAACACATGGAGATTCTCATAGAGACGACGTATGGATTTAGCCTACTAGAATAAGTTCAACTCACTGTTTCCTATTAATAATTTTGAAGGCCAATATAAGTTCAAACTACGCGGAAAGAGGGAAGGAGGGACCGATTCTTTCCCTATGTCCCCCTAGCTACGCCACTGAAAGCATACATTAGTAATACTTACAACTACATCCTAAATCACGTTAATATACAGATTGTGAAAAATCTTAACTCGACATACGATTTACACAAGTGTGACAAGGATAATATGGACAACACTACTAGAAAGAGATTTTGTTTTCTCTTTTTTGGGAGCCGTTCCTGTGCCGGGAGGACTGCAGCCTATTTGTTTATTGTACTCTTATATATTATACATTATTAATATAGTTGACGTAAAAGGTATAGTGCGAACTTAAAGTTTCCGGCTTTTTGTTTGACTCTAATACTAAGAGTATAACGTCATACACAGAAAAAAAGGAATGTTTGAATCTAGAATTTTGATTTATTTGAGATACAAATACTTGGTTTTAGTAATATTCTTTTCAGTCAAACATTATTGTCTGGAATGAAATAAATTGGTTTATTTCACTCAAATAATAGGTTTATTTCAATTTAGGTTTCGAAAATTATTCAAACCAATGCAATGATTTGATTGAATGTAGTATTTCGATTTATTTGATTTCAAAATACATGGTTTAAGTAATATTCATTTCACTCAAAAATCATTGTTTGGAATGAAATAAATGGGCTTATTTCACTCAAATAATATATTCTTTTTCAATTTCGGTCTGAAAAATTATTCGAACCAATGAAATTTTTCTATGAACGCAAAAGTTTACCGACCGACGGCGACGTCAAGTCGAGTATCCTATCCAGTAGTGCATCGTGTGTCGTTGTTAAACTATGTCTGTGATACTCACTGTGTGCAAATGGAAGAAGTAAGAGAATTCCTTAGAGAACATAATTTACAGGACTTAGAAAGTGTTTTCGAAGGTAAGTTGATTGTCAATTTATTGTCCAAAGTTGTATTGTATTGTATTATTTTCATACTATGCAGGGTGTACCTTGAATTGCGAACTACTCGAAAAATATGCATTTTTAGTGAAACACATGTAATGAGAAAGTTGTTCAGAATTATTTTCTCCACTAGATGGGTCATACAAATTTGACCAAGGGTTATGTTTAGGTCCTTGCAGGGGACCACAACAATTTTTTGGAATGGAACATCCTATTTTTGACAGCTGATTCGAACTGAACGGAAAAGTTTATGTTTGAATATGTTTAAAAAAATTCTTCTCGGGTCCCATAGGGCCCCCTTTTTTGTAATCGAATAGTACGAAATTTCAGTAAAGCCTTGGAAAGTACTTCATTAAAAAAAGGCTTCATAATTACTTTCCCATTTAAACGTGTTGTACACTGAAAATGCATATTTTTCTAGTTATTCATCTGATCTGTTACTTAACGTACAACCTGTAGTATGTCTATTCCAGAGTATGTATTAAACTTCACTCAATTCAGTATTTTATTTGTTTCGATTTAGTATTTCATTTGTTTCGATTTAGTATTTCATTTGTTTCGATTTAGTATTTCATTTGTTTGGATTTAGTATGTATTTCGTTTGTGTCGACTTAGTATTTCATTTGTTTCGATTTAGTATTTCATTTGTTTCGATGTAATATTTCATTTATTCTGATTAAGAATTTCAATAATCTATTTATCGTTTTATATGGAGTAGTTATTTCATTTGTTTCGGGCAGTCTGCTTAAATTGATGAAGGGTTTAGATGACCTCTGAAATCATGTGGTAAAAAATAACTGCAATGTATAAAACTCAATACATTTTCAGATCACAGAGGATGAAACAATAATAATTCAGTCAAATGTGGATGGAACCCCTAGCAAAAAAAGAAAAATAGAAGAGAAGGAACAGACTATTACTCTTCTAAAGTATATTGTAGATTCATCTCCAGTGTAATCAACCTCTTCTAGTTCCAGAAGTGAAACTACACATTAATTGGAAAATATCGAATATATAGCAAATTTATATATTATCTAAAAGTATTGTAATTGCAAAAATGGTTTTCGTTTGTCGTTTTATAAAATATAAATAAAATATTAGGAAAAATTAATTTTTTATTCAACTCCTGTCCATTGGAAATACTTCGGAAACAGGGTTCACATTCTTCAGGCAAGTGTTTTATATTTTTAAACGAAGTCTATCAATTCTTAATTTACCTAATTATTTCTTTGGTTCAAATGACTATTCTCCATTTCATATTCTAAAATAATATCACAAAAGCAATATATTTTTTGAATTAAATAAATATTTGTTTCACTTGAGTAACTCATACCCTTCACTCCAGTATCATTTTCAATCAATTCCTAATTATACAATTATTTCAAATAGCAATATTCTTGATTCAATACTACGAATTCTGAAATTAAATGATTATTTAAACAAAATTAATAACTATTTTTTTATTTTAACAGTCTGGTATTCAACCAAGCAATGAGTATTCTAAAATATAAGGAAATATTTGTTTCATTTGAGTATTTAATATTCTTGAATATACAAAATTGTTTATTTGCTTCCATAGTGGAATACATTCTCAGATGAAAATAAATTATTCTTCCATCAAATGAACCCGAAGAATTGAATGGAAGAAATATAACAATTGACTTCATCAAATGTTTTCTTGTATCAAACAAATATTGGAGTTGGAATCCAAATAAACTAGCGTTTTCTTTTAAATAACAGTTTTATTTCGCCATATTGAAACAACAAATTTGTTTGACTGAAATATATTTTGTTTGATTCAATACTTTTTTTTTCTCTGTATAGCCTAGTCAATATTATTATTATTTAAAATGCTTACTTAGTTGACGATAAATTCATTTAATGTTATAATTTGTGTTCTCTTTAGTCGGTGGTCTGACATCAAGAAAGTGTGGTATTTTTTTACGTGGAAATTGTAAGTAAGTATACATATATTTATTAGCAATTATCTATTTGGACGAAACTCGGTATGATACACACGATACGGTTAAGAAAGGATGGACTGATGGGTCAAAATACAAATAATATAGAATTATGTTTGGTAAGTAGACGAAAATAATATAAATACCTTTCAGAGTTTAGCTCCGCATCATACTTAAGGGGGATATACGATTAGATAGCTGGCACTATATCTTTTACGTCAACTATACCTACATATTATTATTTCTGGTAACTTTTGGGAAATCATTATTCTTGCCTGCAAAAAAAACAAAATGAGAAATAATATTTCCATTACTTCATGAAAATCTAACCACAGACGTGAAATAAAAAATCTACTTTTTCAACTTACCTGCGATAAATGATAATAAATCCTGTGATAATATAGTACCAATGATAAAAATAAGTAAGTAAGAATCGATAAAATAAAAATAAATGAATTTAGAAATGTCAACGACAAACCTCTAATTAAAATAATGTTAAAAATGACAAGTTTCGTAGTGGGAGACGGGGTTTGTTAGTTAAGTTGCGGTGAAGTGCCATGCGCTAAAGGTTGCGCACAAACCCTGTTCCAGATCCTTCCGTATGTTTTAAAACCTCTCTTATTATTTCTCCATGAGAGACACTGTATATGATTGATCATGAACTTACCCGCAATTCGCATGATGTGCTTGTGAAACACTCAGGATGACGTCGTACACGGCAAGTTGTTTAGTTTCTGCATCAGATTGATCAGCGTCGGAAGTCGTTACCCTCGAAGGTTCATCAGTACTTCTTTCTCTCGACCGTTTTGGCACCCTGCCGTATCGAACAGCTGAAAAAGGTAAACCTGCATCATGGTAAAAGGAAGTTGGAACATTTCAAACTTACAAATATAGTTCAAATGTCGTATCGCAATTAAATATTGGTTAATATAATTTAAAAATAGAAGACAAAAATAGGTATTTATGTAACCAGTTATGAAATGCATAATTTTGTGTAACGAATGAAATTTTTGCGGGACGAGCGAGCTCCGCGTAGCGGGGCGAGCGAGGTCCCGTAAAATGACACGGGTTACACAAAAAAGCATTTCATAACGTGGTTCATACAAGATTTTATCTACTTTTGACAAGAAGAAAATTTAATTTACCTATCAATAAAGCATTTCATACGTTTCATACAAGATTTTATCTAATTTTGACAAAAAGAAAATTTCATGTGTTTTTTAACAATTTTTAATTAAGTTTTATGATTTGAAAACAGCACTTTTTGATTCCTACTAGTTATGCAACCTATATTACACAAGACAATACTTTTATTTTATACATTAATTTCAGACTTTTCTTTATTATTTTACCATTAATATTAAATTAAAATCGAAAAAAAAATCTTCACTAGTTTAGAGTCGAACTCTCAACCCTAGCATTGGTCTTATTGTTACTTCAGTTCTAGTTGTTGTTATTTTTCTATAATATGACATTAAACTTTCTTCTTTTCTCTCTTGTTTTTACTAACTGGTGATAAAATTAATTTTTCATCACCAGTTACATAATATTTTTCATTATGTAACTGGTTACGAAAAATGTGAGGTTTGCTAACGGAAGTCAGTTTTGAAAAATGTCACTTTATATGTCAAAATTAGATAGATATTATTTTCGATAATAATATTATCAATCTATAGATTACTTCCAGTGGAATCTAATTTTTCATAAATTTTTCGGTTATCCCAGTCCTGCCAGACAACTAAAGCAGGTTTATAAATTATGTAGATACGTGTCTACGAAGAAAGCGGCATTGCAGCGGCAGCAGCACATAAAATTCCACCAATAAATAATATCGAGGTGGGAATTTTATCTCAGCATTCGAGTTTTCATTTCAAGCCGATATTGAAACTGTGTAAGGATAAAGGATATCGTTAACGACCTGAAGTGGAAATATAGTTGTAAATGTAGTTCTATGCATAGACGAATCTTGGTTGGCATTTTATGGTCCGAGCCCCCGATCCGTGCTATTAACTCCATTGGGACAGTCTACAGTGCGAAAAACATAAATTACTAAATTGGTATCTATTTTTGCCCAATGAAAACTTCCACATATAGCAATTTTTTTCTTCACGTGTTAGTTTTTTTTGCTCACGTGTTAGTTTAGTATCAAGCGTGGGAAGGGTTTAGATGATGATTATCTCTTTAAATTTTTGTCATTACTCGGCGGGACTTTATCTCTTTGCCCGTGGCAGCAAAACTGCTAGCGCCGGACCTGGACATGACTGTCACGCGTTTGGCTTCAACTGTATCATGTCCGTGCTGGACTCTTTTTGTATGGGTAACGACAAAATTTTAATATGGGGTTAATTTTTTTGTGAAAATTTGCTTTTATCATAGGCGTACTATATTTTTAAAAGAGTCATTTATTACCACAAATTTCCACGGACGTACGATAGAATTTTGTATATGGGGTTAATTTATCTGTAAAAATATTTATATCATGGACATACATTATGATATGAAAATAGGTAGGTGCTATCCAAATAATGCTGTAATGTACTTCCTGAGGAAAGTCTACTAGTCGACTAGTAGCTTCTTTGGGCCTATTTCCGGAAGAGTTTTGGGATATCTGCAGGCTTTAACTTAGGTATATGTCCCTCTTCTATCCAGTAATCTCCTAGGTGCTGTGCCCTAGGATTCTGAATTGCTGTGCTGTGCTGTGCAATTCGCAAGTATGTATTAATGGGTTTTCAGCGATGTCTTCAGTTCAGGATTATGCTCTTAGAGCTTCTGGACGGATCTACCTTGTACTGATGAGGCGCAAATACGCCAAAACCGGTCTGCAAGTTATATTATTCCTTCTAATTATAAACCATAATAGTTGGTTCTATATTTTCATATATACCAACCCCGTTTAGAGGTTTTTTCTTCCATGCCACACAATCTACATTCTTCTTCCTCCACTATTTTGAGCTTTTCCAGGTGCCCATTCAGGCGACAATGTCCCGTTAAGGAACTTTGACTTATGCATTCATTTGATCTCAACAAGCTCTAGTCACCCAGAAGAATCTTGGATCGTCTAAGCCCTACTAGATCTTTCCAATGGTCAGATCCTTTTTTCGGCTACCACCACCATAGAATATTGGAAGCTCTGCAGCAGTCGCAAGCTGCGGAGAAATTTAATCAAGATCCTGGCAAAGACATGAAAACTCACATTCATGCAATCAGTATTTTCATCTTCTATTTCCAAAATATTAACTCAAAAATATTCATTAAAACAAACTTGTATATTTACTTACAGTCTCTAGACATCCCTACAGCTAGACATTTTTTAAATCGACAATACTGACATCTATTTCTGTTTAAACGTATTACTAGGCACTTGCCGTCTCGCAGGCATCGATATTCTATTTGCTTCTGAATACTCCTCCTGAAGAACCCCTTGAATGAAAAAAAATATTTTAACCGTTAGATTAGATACACTAAATTGGTGGTCGTCAAAAAGCGGTCCTTGGACTTTATGTGTGTGGTGTGCGAAACAATGAGCACAAAATTGATTGTTACAAGAATGCTAGCGCCAATTGATAGTAGTCTATTGATAAATGACAGTGTATGGAAGCTGGTTGCATTCAAACATACTGCTCGGGAAATAGAAAAAATTAACTGACATGAAACTAGCTTCGTACTTCTATTAAACTGAAAAAATTTAATTTGCATTCAAGTTCCAAGAAATGAGCTGTAATTACCCATTATTTTATAACCCATTCACTTTTATTATTGTCTATTTATCAATTTGTTTACAATAATCAATTTTTTTCAACAAATACGTGTAACGAACTGAAGGTATTCCAATAAAAGTAAAAACCCAATAAAAAACAAGAACTTCTAGTTCTAAAGAATGAACGCTTTAAAGCCACATTTCAAAAATGTTAAAAACTGGTTTGGTATTAAAAAAAGACACTACCATCATCGTTTCACTACAGTAACGGTACCCAAAGTAGTCAGATGATTTCCTTCTCGGTAAGGAATTGATCAACTTCCAACAAATGTGTGTAATGAATAAATACAGAGAGGACCACTTTTACTCATTATATTCTACGAGAGTCAATTGGAAAATAAAAACAATACATTTTCTGCGAAATTAAACATTTTACATTTAAATTTTTGTACTCTTGGTTCTACCGTTTATGTGAAGAGGCTCAACAGTCTTTTCACTAGGTTCTTCTTCGAGAAATATTCCCTTGGGCTGTCTAGTCCTAGGAGTATACCTATACGGTGTTGGGATAAAGTATGGAACCAAGCAAATATCTTTTAAACGAAAAGAACGATATTTATGAAAATTTGCGGGTAAGTGCAATGGAACAAAATGCATCTGATGTACATTTTTTTTTGTTAATAATATACTTCCGGTTTAACCGGAAAAGCCATCAACTTCTTTAATTTAAATGGGACACCCTATATATTTTTACAGATTTTGAAAGAGCTTGTTATTTTGAATTCATACATACTGTACATAACTCACTGTTAGTTGTTCAATAGGTGTACATTTCATTATTTTAGAATAATGAGAAACAAAATTAATTCAAATGTTCAAAATGCTCGCCGTTTACTTGCTGACAATATGCCATCCTATTAACAAATTCTTGAGTCACTCTTTCCAAGACTTCTCCACGTATTAGTTTACATTCATCAATAATTCTTTGTCGCAATTCCTGTAAGTTTGTTGGTCGTCTAACGTAAACACGTGATTTTAGATAACTTCAAAGAAAAAAATCTAACGGGCTAAGATCAGGAGAACGAGCACGCCACTCTATGAATCCTCTACGTCCAATCCATCGATTTGGAAAATTCGCATCCAAAAAATCCCTAACCCGTCTATCATAGTGGGGAGGTGCTCCATCTTGTTGAAACCAAACATTTTGTGGTAATTGCCCATTCTGTTGAAGTGCAGGAATAATTTCGTTATTTAGTAGATCCAAATACTTATCTCCATTCAAGTTTCCTTCGATAAAAAGTGGGCCTATAAGCCTATTTTCGACAATTCCCATCCAAACATTTAACTTCTGTGGATGCTGGGTATGTGCTTCATGAATCCAATGAGGATTCTCATTTGACCAATACATTGAGTTATGGCGATTAACTGTTCCATTTGAACAAAAAGTTGCCTCATGGAAAACACTATGCTAAAAGCAAAATTGTCGTCGACATTACAGGTGTCCATTAGCCGTTCGCAAAATTCCAGCTGTCGGTCAAAATCATCGTCTGACAATTCTTGAACCAACTGTACCTTATACGGATGATACTTTTCACTTTTTAATATCTTACCAAGGTTTAGTGCCAAATTTGTGGTGGAAGTTTGAGGTGATTCTTCTAAATCGATTGCAACATTTTGTTTAACAGTTTCGTTCGTTGCAGTCCGCGGTCTTCCAGGTTTTAGCAAATTTTTTACCATCCCAGTTGTATTAAAACGTTGTAATGTTTTAGTTACTGTTGAGCGTGATTTAGGATTTCTCTCCGGATGCAAATTATTAAAAATATGACACATTTCATCATGAGTTCTAACACGATCACCTAACCGATCATCATTAAAATTTCAATACGCTCATTTTCACTTAATTGAACCATTCTAAATTGTAAATTTTTTTTCCGTCAATTAGAATTTGACACTTGGAGAACAAAAGACGTACTAAACAGTACTCGTTTATTTATTACTCAAAGGAGGTTGATTAAAGTGGTATATTCCTCGTTTTTACAAATTTTTTTACACTTAACTCAGTATGTATGTATTCAAAATAACAAGCTCTTTCAAAATCTGTAAAAATATATAGGGTGCCCCATTTAAATTAAAGAAGTTGATGGCATTGCCGGTTAAACCGGAATTATATTATTTACAAAAAAATGTATATCAGATGCATTTTGTTCCATTGCACTTACCAGCAAATTTTCATCAATATGGTTTTTTTCCTTATAAAAGATATTTACTTGGTTCCATACTTTATCCCAACCCCGTATTTGCTTCCTTCTTTCATTAATCAGCGACTCCAAGGGCTTCTTTACCAGGAGTTTGCTGTGCTCCTGCTTTGGCATGTAGCTCCAGTACATCCGATGTCTTGTTTGAATACACCGAGATGAACAATCACGTACTGTATTTTTTGTTCCAAATACTGGTGAATCCGGCCAGTGAATCCAGTTTCAGATCCTATGGTATCTGCCGTTTCATTGTCTGCAATACCCTTGTGCCCCGGAACAACTGAGACTCAAAACAATTAATTCAGACTGCAGCCTCGACTACTCTACTTATTCAATTATTGACCACTATACCCCCATTTCTGCTTTAAATAAGTATCCCACTCAAATATTTTTATAAATCCATCGTTCCACCCTACAACTGTTTGTTTCATCCGCTGTCCCCGCCAAATTGGCGGTGACCGTTCTATCTTGTTGGTCAAAAAATGGAATATTATAAAAAGTTTCACGAGTAGTGGGATTAAAAGTGATCAATCACCAGCCTTCCTTCCCTGTTCTATTCCTTTTTGACTCAGTAGTGAAATACACGTAGTACCAATATACAAATATGAAAACTTTATCTTTCTTCATAATTCCCGTCAATTCTTCAGAGCTTAGTGGATTTTTTTTGAAAAAAGTGTGACAAATTGAAAATATTTCGGATAATCTTCTAGATACATAAGTTTGCCAAAAAATTTGTCGAAGAAGAGTGGCTCCGGAAGGTTTTGAAAAAAACCCCAAGAAATATAATATTCACGAAACAAAAAACTATATCTCACCTTACATCCTTCACAAGAAGTCACTCCGTAATGGTAGCCCGATGCTTTATCTCCACATACTTTGCAAGGAACGAATGACTTGGTGGTTGAGGAACTATTCGAATCAGCGGCGACGTAATGTTGTTCTGAAACAAAAATTATAATATTGAAAAAACGATGTCTTGTTCAAAACCCAAATATACTGTCTTCACGACATCCCCCAATTATGTATATATATTGAGTTGATATTTATTGAGACTTAAAAGATCTATTGTGCCCATACCCCAATGATACCGCCTATGGACTTTTATGGAGAAGATATAAATAAGAGCCAATATGTCTGCTAAATAAAAATATAACCAAATTACAATATTTTGCATTTGTACCAACTAAGTCGATTAGATAAACAGTCTACTGTGTCGTTAAAATGATTTACAACATTAGTTATATTCGCCGGTGGCGCCGTGACTTGTGTTGTGTTTAGACGTGTAGAAAAGTATTTTGTGTCCACAAGGTTTGTTTTTATTACCACCGGTAAGTTTTAAGAATATAATTTATTAGTATGGCATTTTGGAGACCATATGAAAGACAGCTTTGTTTAGGATTGGGCGCCATTTACTATCAATGGGGTTAATAATCTCTCTTCGATTCACATTGACTTTAGAAATAGTATAATAGTAACAAATTTACCTCTTTTGTAGTATTTATAAGTAAAAAATACAGAAACAAATTCCAATTTAGCAGACAAACAAAATTATCGAACAATTTCTTCAAATTCGATACCGTACAATATTCCGGATCTGTAAAAGATACTTTTTTCTCATAATAGATTTTTTCTACTCCCCTCCGTAAACGTCAAAAATCGCACTGTAGACATTCCTTGTAAGTGACATTCAACAATAACATACACGTTATGAAAATCTCATAACATACACGTGCGTTTAGATAAGAAAACTTAAATTTCTTTGTTGAATCAAATTACAATCAAACTTTTATTTACGTACTACTTTATTTGGTTTATTTACATACTTTTAATCCGAATATTTTTCCAAATTTACCTATGAATATGAAATTTTTTTAACAACCACTTTTAATAACGATTTATGCCATCGAGTAAGCTGTTTAATTTTAACAAGGTGTGGTAACTCGTCGCACTTATGGACTTATATCCGTTAACCTAACAGCAAATAAACGTAAACAAGTCTTATTTGCAATTCCTAATCCATCGGAATACAAAAAAATTGTTACTTTTTACTTATTGTGTCTTGTATATTTTTCTTAGGTCTATAGACGATCCGATAATTCCACAAAAGAGGGTGTTGAGGCTCTTTACTTTGAAATCATTAAAAGCTTGCTTATAAAGAAGGATTTTTTAATGAAAAATTGATCATTAAAAAAACAATTTTAGCACACCTGACACTTCAACATAAGATAAAAAGAATTTTATTCAAGCACCAACTTTATAGCCATATACAATTTAAACAGAAAAAAGTTGGAACAAATTAAACAAGTTTAACAAAAGCTAAAGAGCTCCTCGGTTTAATTTGAAGTAAAAGCGAATAATAGGCATAAATCTGTGAAGGGTGAAAACAGTTATTTACAGAATAACCAGTCTCATTCAATCAAGTAGAGACTGCCAAAACCTTCTCGTTTCATTAACAAAAAGTAATGGGTGGGATCCCAACACCTTGGAAAGAATGCTATTCAATGGTATACAGACGGCTCAAAAGCAATAGAAGGAACTGGGATAGGAGTGAACGAGCCAGGAACTAAACGCTCCAAAAGTTTGGAAAAACCCGTAGTATCTTTCTAGAGGATATTTATGACATAGGAAAGTGTGCCTAGTTCAATATTGATGAAGGATACAGAAGGCAAAGGATAATCATCATGTCTGATGGTCAAGCAGTCTTTAAAGCACTGTGCTATTGCATTATAAGTTTCAAAATGGCATGGTAACTCAATAAACTAGGCGAGAACAACTTACTGTGGATGCCATGACTTACTGGAATAGAAGGAAATGAGTTAGAAGATAGAATAGCAAAGGAGGATCTGAAACACCCTTTTGGAGGCCGAAACCCTTTATCAGTTTCAATGTAACATTTGAAGAAATAGAAGAGAATAATTGGAAAAGATACTCCTGGGAAGCTACAACCTGGTGAGAACAAAAAATGAATGGCCAGACTAAGACTGCACTAATAGTTTAGACAGGTGTCCTGACATCACTAAAGACATTTTAGTCTTACTTATTTTTTCCTGCTTTTTCCAAATATGTAATAAAAAAATTTCTTTATATTGATATACAGAGTATTGTTTCGAGTCAAAACTTACTTGTTAATTTTTTTAGGGTCGGATCTGGAATAAGATTTTTATTTATGGCTATTAAGTAAATTTTATTCTAAATATAAGATTTTATCAAATCAAGTCCAAGAGAAAAAATACGTAAATTCAATTAATGTCTTTCAGTTACAATCAAATTTAAATTATCAATCGACGCACACGATTCCGTGTTTTGATCGAATAATGAAAGCAATGCAATGGCTGCGTGCTACCGGTAGAAACTTAGGGGTCAAGTTCATGAGCGATCGGTCGCAGCAGCACCTCCTCTTATGCAATTGACTTCTCCGATGAGTACGTTACCCAGAGCCGTATCAAATATATTATTTATTTAGAAGTGATAGTTTACCAAACACATTCAGATTAATAAACCACTTCGGTTATAACCGGTTCTATTATTAGTCTTTCGAAAATGTTCGTTACGCATTGACACCTCGATGTACAGAGCGCACCTCAAGCCCCTTTAAATTTTGAATAACAAATCTGAATCAATAGAATTTGGCGATCGATGTTGGCAACAATATAAAATGAGCTGCTTCAAATAGTTGATTTAACGGTAGATTCTGAACCGTTCTAAGGGGTAGGCAATCAGGATCGTCGAGAAGGGGATGGCGGGTTGTTCAAAAGTGATCTCATTTTAATTTCATGGGAATTGGAAATTGTATACTTTGAAGATACACGAAGAAAACAATCAAAATCAAACAGTGCAATTCGCAAGTATCTGGATGGAGGTTTCTTCTTCCATGCCACAGAATCTACATTCTTCTTCCTCCACTATTTTGAGATTCTTCAGGTGCCCGTTCAGGAGGCAATGTCCCGTTAGAATCCCTGTTAAAACTCTTGGTGCAGTTTTACTTTAACTTATGCATTCATTTGATCTCAACGGATTGTAGTCACCTATCAGAATTTTTGATTGTCTAAGTGAGCATTGCATATATTAATGATAAATATTTGTGTCATTTTGTGGTACTTCTTTATACTTATTGTTAAGATAAAGTAATTGTATGGTTCATATAAATTGTCGTACTATACTTTCTCAATGTATATAATCAATTTTCGATGGGTTAATATCGATTATTGAATTTATTTCGTGATTTGGAATCTGGCGTGCGAGCTTGTATATCCGTTTCGACAATTCGTCACAATAAGCTGACAGGCTAAGCAGTTCTATCGGAAGATTCGTCGGTCCTGTGTGGATAAAAAGGTATGTTACCTAAGACCGACTTTTTTTTATAGAAACGTGATTTTTGGGGAAAACTGGAGGAAAGATACGAGAAATACCTGAACAGCAAGAAGAAACTTATGGAAAAAGTTTACCAGGCTCTTATACATCCTTAGAAGAATGTTACTAAACCTATTTTATACTGAAACAGATATATTGACTAACAGGTTGAAACACCAAATCAGATAATCCGCCGCTAACCTAATTAGGTTTCTGATGTTTGGCTTAGTCTATTTCTCTCGCTGACCTGGAAAATAATTCATCAAATATCGGCTTTCTTAAGAAGACATTCCATAAGTGATGAGCAAAATCTGTCTTACAAGACCAAGATCATACATACACTAGCAAGACCAAGACCGAATGAACACGAACAATACCAAAACCAAGACCGAGAATGCAAGAACAAGAACAAAGTGCAAGACTAAACTAAAAATTACAACTTTCGTTCCAAATAGGAGAGTATTTGTCTTAAGAATATACGTTGTTGATCATTTATAATCAAAAGACTCGTAAATTTTCCAAATCGACGTAAGCAGTAAGTAACATACCATTTGAGCAGGACCAAGACAGGACAAACTAGAACAAGAACTTTACCAAGACTACCTTATTTTTTGCTTTGCTCATCCATCACTTTATCCCATTGATATTGTCAGTGATGTTATTTAATGATTATTAAGCATTGCAAGATCCAACTTATTTTATGGAACCATTTCTTTAAATAAAAGAACGCTAGCAGGAGCAGAAGTTGAAAAAAGAACTGTCAAAATATTTTGTATATATTGAAACATATCATTTCCATAACACACATTGTTAAATAAATTGAACTGCTGTTGATTTTAGAGCAAGAATATATTTATTTACAGTTATCTAGTTTAATAATTTTAACGATTGCACGAAAAATAGTGTGTGTGCCACGGCCGCGAAACTTTCTAACGACCTCAAGATTAACTTGCCTCGGCCGCAAGCGGCCTCGGCGATAACTGTTCTTTCGGTACGTTAAAAAGGCGTTTCGCGGCCTAAGTATACAAATAACTACTTTAACGTACCGAAAGAACAGATAATCTTGATATTAATATCACCGTGTGCTATGGAAATGATATGTTTCAATATATACAAAATATGTTGACAGTTTTTGCTTCAACTTCTGGAGTAAATATAAGTAATAGTACAAACTGTACAATTAATGTTTATATTCATCCTAATGGTATCCAATAAAAAATAATCCTTGTCTTTGTAGTATTTTAGAAATGTCAAATTTGGAAGTGACGTTTGGTTTCGCAGCCGTTGCTAAGGGTAACGGCCGGGAAATTAAAGTTCGCGGACTGTGCTGAGAACGCGAAATACTGACTTCGCGTGCGATTGCACGGAAAACCATTTTTTGAACAAGAAATAGTTACCTAATCTAAATAACTTAAATAAAACTAAATAGCCACTAAATAAAAGAAGCTTTACGCGTTTTCTTTCTGGAAAATTCAGAAATAAGATCAGTCACATTTATATTGTCCAAAAGATCATTTTCACCAAATTATCTAGCCGCTGTTGGCCCATTGACGATCTTAAGTAGTTTTATTAACTTTAACTTCGAGAAAGTTCTCTCCACTGAAGCAACCGATACAGTCATTGTCAAAAAAATTCGCAAAGCTACGCTTGCATTTGAAACAGAATAAGTTAAATTATTTTTTAGAATATAGTCTAACATTTGTGTCGGTGTTTTGTAGTCTAAGATTTTTTAAAAATTGCAGCTGGTGGAACAATTCTGTTCCATTTATGTCACGCTCATTACGATTTTTGTCTGTTCAAACTTCTCCAAGCTGTAAACAACAATTTAGTTGTTCCTTTTCTGGTAAATCTGAAAATTTACAAATATCCCATAAAAATTGGAAACAATAAGTCGAACCTTTCACTAGTTGATCTTACAAAAATATCAATGGTACTAAAAAATTTGTTTCATTTAAAATACCGTTCTCCATCTGTAATTTGTTCATCCTCATTCTTTTCATTAAATTGTTTTTTAACATGCATATTCTATCTGATTTTTCGGACATTGGTAAAAATAAAAAAATATCTTCGTCGCCTTTTCCGTGACGGCATCATGGTGTGCTGCACGACCTGCACATATGGTTGGAACAGCCCTGCATACAAGGCCACAAAAAGGCTAAAGGCTAAGGTGTTGAGGAATCACAAACAGTTTTTTATGTTTTGAGTCGCTGAAAGAATATAGTGTACAGCTCGTATGGTAGTAAACAAAATATATATATTCTTTTTCTACTAATAATTGTAATATTTCGTCTACCTTCTCTCACAAATTTGGGATTATAATGGCATACGTTTTTAGTTCGAAATTACATCAGTTTTTGGTGGGAGCGCAATAGTGCGAATTCACCAAAATTTCAAAAACTAAATTCAAAATTTTAAAAGTTTGGTTTTTTAATGAGATGTACATAAATTATCTTGTATACAGTGCGCTGGAATAAGTATTGCCCCCTCTTTCTTCTATTTTCATATAATAAGAAAAAAGGGACGGACAAATCGGTTTCTATAATATTCATATCATATATATCGGTTTTTTTTTCTGTTTTTGGCACTCGGAAATCCATGTACATTCAGCCAGTATCTAAGATTGAGATTGGTAAATTTAGTGTTATTATGTAAGTCAAAGCTTCCCTAATCGATTATGTTACACTTATATAGAAGCAAAAATCAAAAGGATGGTTTTGGGACACAAACTTCACACCCAAGGTCCGATCAGGGTGACTAACAGACAGATCAGGTGGGCCTCGGATTGGACGGATATGGGTGTATATTATGGGGTTCAATTGAAACAAAAACGTGACTAAGCTTCAACATAAACATACGAAACATATATGCGAGTCCAATTTAATTCACTAAAAAGTTTATGTGTTTATTGACGGTATTTGTTGCAGTTGAAAAATATATGGTTTAAATCAGCCACTTCTAGACAGATGTCACATTTTTTGACTCTTGTTAAGATCAGGTTGAGTTTCATACACTCTCACACACCCTTTACATACTTTTTAATGTTTAAATTTAAAACGTCTGCTTGCTGCTATAATATATTTATTCCGTCACACGTGTTCTACAGACATACAACTATTTATTTGACAATATATGTTAATATTGTCTAAAATCCAGTTATCTAAAATTTTTTGTCAACGATATGTTTATAGCTTGTGTCAACTAACGTGAATAACATGCTGCGAAGTTATGTATACCTTCTTGAAGTATGAAATAATTTTGAATAAATTTATTTTATTCTTCACACTCAAATCAATAAATAAAAACCTTGGTTTGTAAGTCAATTTTATAGTTAATAAGAAAAGGAGGTTATTATTGATTAAATATTCCACTTATTATGGAGGTGTATGGATTTTTCCGAATAGGAAAACTCTACAGCCAGTAAAACTTGTCGGTAATTATTTACATTGCCAATATGTTTAAAGAATGCAGGAAAAATGCAATAATACACAATGGCCGGTCCCGTTTCTTAATAAGGAATGTCGTTATTGATAGCTATACGGAAAAAAAAGTGATCGTCATTATAAATCAGCTAAAATTATTTCTATATTTAATAATGATGAAAATCGAATGTGCAAATTTTTAGATTCAAATATATGATAGAAAATTGAAAATGTTCTTGAATTTGGGATGTAAATTGACCGGAAATTTTTGTATACTGCTTTTTAATTGTAGAGAAACAATTTTCCCGAACAGATTTCTGAAAATTAATTTTAGAGTAAATATTTATCGAATAATTTGAAACTCAAGAAGCCAGAAAAAACTTCCAATTGCCTAGAATTAAAAAGAGAGAAGAGAAAAAAAATATGAAAAGTACATTGAAAATAACAAATTGAACGGTTTAAATTAAAAACTACATCCGATAATGATTTTTTTATTTTTTCTCGTGAATTTTCTATACGGGGTGGCGCATTAGAAACAGTCCACCTCAAATATTGTTGGCAGGAGATTTTTTTGCGACAAACCCCGAGACACGTCGATTTTGTTTTCGAAGGGAACAACTTTTGATGGTTAACTTATGGTTGTACGGTCATCCCCTTAAAAGGGGTGACTACCCCTTCGAGAATCTTTAATGGCATAGGGGGTCGAGTGGCACATAATTTGAAAAATATTTCGATTCTCTTTAAAGTTATGCTAACATTTTTGTGATAAGTGTTACAATTTTATTAATGACAAAAACCAGATTGAAATCTCCGTTAAAGAAATCGGAATAAAAAGCTGAATTAATAATTAGGTAATAACATACCAATAAAATGTTATTATTTTTATAAAAAAAGAAACACAAATAAAAAAAAGGAATAAAAAATATAAATTCATGAAAATCTAAATAACTACCACTAATAAAATTAAACCTTTTATACCTTTTAAATTATAAACCTATTCTCATTTATTACTGAAATAGCAAAAAAGATGTTTGTCAGCTATTGACGTGATAAGACAATAGTTTTTAGTAGAATTTTACGGGTACCTAGTTTTATGTTAGTGAAATTCCTTCATTCTTCAAAGTTCAAAGTAAACGAACCTAATTATCATGGTTTACACCACTGCAGAGAAAACTGAAATTGCTGCACACTATTTTAAAAACAACGAGTCTTCACGGGCAGCTGCAAGAGTTTTCAATGAACGTCATCCCGGTAAGAATGTAAGACATCTCTACGTGATAAATTTAATATCTAAGTTCATGGAGACCGGAAACGTTTATATAAAAGGCTACGAGGCTACACAGGTTGCACTTTTGGGACATGTTTCATTGGATCCCACTTCAAGCACGAGACAAATAGCAGCAGCTACAGGAATTCCACGTAGAAGCATTCAGAGGGTATTGAAACAGCATAAATTCCATCCTTATAAGATTCATCTCGTGCAAGAACTCAACGAAGACGATCCAGATCGCCGTATCCAATTTTGTGAGGAGATGACTAGAAGACAGGTGGACAACCCCCACTTTTTATATTCGATATGCTTTTCTGACGAATGCACGTTCTTTCTTAATGGTCACGTGAACAAACATAACTGCAGATACTGGAGTGATGCAAATCCTGCAATTATGAAAGAACAACATAGGTACACAGGCTTCACAAAAATTAAATGTGTGGGCTGGAGTTTTTGGAAATAATATTGTTGGTCCGTTTTTCCTACCTGATAACTTGACTGGTGAATCTTATCTTAATTTGCTCGAATTGTGGAGATAATGGAAAACGTTGATTAGATCCCAGAAAATGATTTTTTTTCAACAGGATGGCGCTCCACCTCACTATGCAGCTCCTATACGTGACTTTTTAGATCAACAATTTTCCGCACATTGGATTGGTAGAAGAGGTTCCATTGAATGGCCCCCAAGATCGCCTGATCTATCACCGTTGGACTTTTTCTTAAGGGGTTATTTTAAAAGTGTTGTTTGCAAAACGCAACCGAAGTCTTTAGAACATCTTCGCCACCGGATAACTGTGGCATGTGGTGAAATAACTACTGTTATGCTACAAAATGTTCGGAACAGTGTTGAACAAAGACGTTGTATTACTGTTTGGAAGTAAACGGATCACAGTTTGAACACTTACTTTGATTAAAACTTTTCTGACAACTTTTTTTTGTATTTCTTTCACTCACACTTCCATCATCTGGTTTTTGTCATTAATTTTAACACTTAACACAAAAATGTTTTTAAAGAGAATCGAAAAACCTTTCAAATTATGTGCCACTCGACCCCCCATGCCATTAAGGATTCTGGAAGGGGTAGTCATCCTTTTAGGGGGATGACCGTACAACCATAAGTTAACTATCAAAAGTTGTCCCCTTCGGGGTTTGCCGCAAAAACCTCCCCCGCCAACAATATGATCCACTCTGGAATCAGCCAAAAATGCAGTCGAAGATTTTCGAAAACAGTGACCCGTATATTCGTCAGAATGAGCAATTGTCCGTAAAAGTATACCTACTGATGCCTCGAACATTTGTTGTTTCTGGGCCTCATTGACGCACCAATATATAGGATGTCCCATTTAAATTGAAGAAGTTAAGGGCATTTCCGGATAAACCGGAAGTATATTATTAACAAAAAAATGTACATCAGATGCATTTCGTTCCATTGCACTTACCTGCAAATTTTCATAAATATCGTTCTTTTCGTTTAAAAGATATTTACTTGGTTCCATACTTTATCCCAGCCCCGTATGTAGATACATCTGAGATATAAAAAAACTGATAGATATAATTACGTGATCTAAAACATAACTGCCTGATGTATTTCTGCCATTTAAATATATCTATTTAATTCTTTCACTGATGAATTTATACGAACAAGATCCAAAATTGTGGTATTTATTATTGTTCTAACAATAATTCGGATTCACCGATTACCATACAATAATATTTAAAAAGAAAAAAGTGAAATTACAGCTTTTTCGTTATTCACCACAACTTATTACATAGTTTCTTTTTCAAGACAACGCTACAGATCATAATCAATTTCAGTGAAAGATCTAAATCAAAGCGTAACGCTTTTAATGTGTTTAATAATTGTTACCGAACCACAGAAGAATGTTCGATGTTTGTGCTTGGTGGTTATGATAGCGAAAACAACACAAAAATATACGTTTTAAACATTCCAGAACTATGAAAATGGTTAATGAAAATTTTATTTTATTTAATGAAAACTACTTTGGGTGGAACACTCAGTATATCAAATTGAATGCTTCGAATGTTCAGTTTGGCTTCCGATGGCAAATTTTTAATAATTGGCTAGGTGAAGTTCCCAAGGGCATATTGCATTTCGGATCTAAACAGACTGAATTTTTGTAAATAGTTTCGTTTTCTGTTTACGAGAATTCTCAATTTCAGTCGCTAAGGTAGCTAGCAAAAGATTTTACATTAATAATTAGCTTATATGATAATCTCATATAAGCAGTTGAATGAAAATATTTGAAGAACTCTTTATGTTCTTGACATCTACATACAAATTAAATAAGCACACAATTGTATGTACATCTACCAACTTTTTTGTAGGACAATCTAATATTCTGGCATAAAATACACGAAACCACTTGGTGCTATGTTTGTTCTACAGCTATGACACAAAAGATTTTACGCAGATTTTCCAGTTTCCTACTGCAAGATTGGGGAAACAAACTATTCTATTTGTTGGACAACATAGCTATAAAGTTACAAAAACGTAAGCATCAGAAAAAAATCAAATCAAATTTGAACCATACAAACTCCAATTTACCCATAGGTAATTTAAAAGGAGATTTTGACCGAAGGTTAGAATTCTATGCTTTTATCCAAGGAGAATTCGAAGATAATAGATTTATGACGCGACAAAAACTTTTCTCTTACGAAGCAACGTTTACATCTAGTGGTACAGTAAGTTCTCAAAACTGTCGATGATGGAGATCACTATTCCTTCAAAACTAATGTATGGTGCGGCATTTCAATGAACATTTTGTGCGTATTTTTCTCCTGGTCTAAATCATTATTTTTTGTTTTCCCTGTATTCCAGACAATGTTTTGAAAATATTGTTTCTTATTATGGATCTACAAGTCATGCAGAGATTCTTATCAGGAATATTTTTTTTGTGAAATGTAATATAATCTTTTTCTCCATTTGTACAACATTCTGGTACACACTGTATATTAATTTGAAATGGAGTACAGGGTATTTCCTTATAATTTTCCACCCCTTTACATACTTTATTTCACAAGATACAGCAAACAAGTTGAATCAATTTAATTGTGCTAATTTCAAAACTGTGTTTCTATCACATAATCAGCAGATTTACAAAATATTTTTTCTTGGGACACCCAGTCTATTATGAGATTTTTAAAATCTTCTTAAACTCCTCTTTTCAAAAACATACTTATATAATGTCCATATTTGGAACGACTGCAAATAATTTTTTCCAGTCATAAAAGGTCATAATAATATATTATCTTGAATGGACAGGCACGGCTAACTACGAATAGATGAAGATGTTTGCTCAAATAACTCGAAAACCGCTGGTCAAAATATAGACATTATATATATTTTTGCAAAGAATTTAAGAAGATTTTAAAGTTCTCAAAAAAGTAACGTTTTGTGCTTGAGAGGGACGAGAATTTCTCGACTAGAGAGGCTACCTCTCTCGTCTCGTCTCGAAGCTTAATTCGAGAAAAAATATCTCTCTCATCTCGTCGAGAGAGGGCGAGAAGATACGAGAATCTCTCGTATCGGCGGCAACACTTGCAATCACCGGATCGACATGTTTCGTACCTGCTAGCTACCTTGTCTCGTCTAGTAGCTTTATTCGAGAGAAAATATCTCTCTCATCTCGTCGAGAGAGGGCGAGAAGAGACGAGATACGAGAATCACTCGTCTCGGCGGCAACAGTTGCAATCATCGGATCGACATGTTTCGTACCTGCTAGCTACCTCGTCTCGTCTAGTAGCTTTGTTCGAGAGAAAATATCTCTCTAATCTCGTCGAGAGAGGGCGAGACGAGACACGAGAATCTTTCGTCTCAGCGGAAACACTGTTTCGCTAGCTGAAATTGAGAATTCTCGTGAATAGAAAAGTTGTAGGTCTCGTCACAACAAAGCCATTAACTTACTTAAATTCAGTATATTAGGATCCGAAATACAAAATGCCCTTGGGAACCATGCCTATTAAAGAGAATGTGTAAAAAAATTATCAATCCCTAATTAAAAACAAAATGTTTAGCTTTATTCAAGTTTTTTAAATCCCTCAACTTAGTTTCTAATATTCCAAAATATATTTTCAGGATATAAATCGCCTACCCAATTTTAAATTATAAAATTTTTTAAACAATAAACATACAGGGTATGTATACTCATCCCGAGCGCGACAGACTGTATGAAGTTGGTTATTTTGCGCATTATATAATTAAGTGAAGGGAAATAGAAAAACACTGTTTCAAGGATATCGAGTCGTTGACTCCTAGACGTGTTGACGACGTTGCCAGTTCCTATGTTTTAATATTAACATGCAGTGGGGGCATTAAACTGTTTTAAGTCAACGGAATTACTTATTGGGTTTTCGAAACCCAGCAATAATTTATTTATAATATACAAAAAAAATTTATAAACGTTGTTGTTGTCTGCACCTACAGGATGTCTAGGCCAAAGATGTAGTATATGCAGAAAGTACCCTCGGGATATTGAGATTAGGTTAAGAATTATATTTGCTTATAAACTAGTTATTATAACTTGATAAATAAGGCAAAGCGATTGCGCTTCGTGATTTAAATTAACCGCTTATTTGCATAATACAAGCAGAAATGCGTCCGCTGCTTGTTATATAATGATTTCAATCATGTTTTTTGTTGGAGAATTATTGTTTTTATAATTGATATGTGGTTTAAAGTTATTTCCTTGTTTTTTGGATATACTTCGAATAAATTAATAAGCCCACCCATTCGTTTTCTGCGACAAAACGTTAATTTTGTTGCTTTATTTGCTCAATTTATCTGTAATTTGGAGAACGAAACTGCGGAGCACATATTAGGGTACGGACAGAAAGAAAGCGGGTTGCCTGCTCGCTGGTTATCGGCGCCGAAAGACGGCGCCGGTGTAGGCAGGTTAGCGCCCAGAAAGAAAGCGTAAACATGCTACTTGTTTTCGCAGATTATTTTAGTACCTAGTTGAAAGTGAAGCAAAAATGTCGTCCTCATCCGATGAAGAAATTCTATTGAACAATACGTTTTTAAGATTGAGGAGACCGAAAACAGGCATTCATCCTATCAATCAGAACCGGACACAATTTGGAGAATATCACAAATTATTTAAAGAGTTACAAGGATATCCAAATCGTTTTTTTAGTTATATGCGAATGAATCTAGATACGTTTACCTACCATCTTGGATGTTCACTTCCTCGGCAATCTTTTTCCAACACTTCTCAACAACATTTCTATTACTGTGATTTTTTTCACGTTTGTCCCATACAGGGATTTGTTTAAAAACTGCAGAAATCAATGCTTCCGTATCCATTGCCTGCTCGCTTATAATTAAATATTCATTCCGGTAAAATGCCAGCAGCTTGCTACACGCGCCGACAAGCTTCAGCCTGTTTTGTCTCTGTGCGTCCACGTTCAATAAGCATACTGATTTTAGGCGCCGATAACCAGCGAGCAGGCAACCCGCTTTCTTTCTGTCCGTACCCTTATGCTCATGCCCAGCTTTGGGCAGGGTAAGATATAACATATTCGATTTTAGTACCTTAAAACCGAACGACTTCAAAAAAGTATCACGAAATACAACCATGGACTTCGTCAGAAGAACAGGCTTGTGGGGTGAATTATAATCTCTAGGGATGAGCCACAATAGACCCAAGGGTGATCGCAGTGGTTGTGGCGAGAAGGCCCCACTCACATAGAACCTAATCTAACCTAACCTACTCAATTTGTATTAAAATCGATGAAAACGATCATTGAATTGAATGAATGAAGCTTGGATTTGCCCCCCAGCGCTTACTCGCTTTTTGCAGACATTGAAAAGCCGAAAATGAAGCCTATTTTGAGAACGTAATGTTAGAGGAGCGTTAGAGTGTGGTTAAAAGCTGCGTCCTTGTTTTTTTTGGCACCATTTTGTTACCATATCTAAGTCCAAATTATTTTATTTTATCCAAGAAAACTTAATTTGTGAAATCTGATTGATTTTACAGGGGAGCACCTGCGTTATAGTTGATCTATAGTTTATTACTATTTTGACAAAGTTTTTGAAAAATAATTGCTAACGGTTCAGTAAGAAGCAACAACTACTTCTCTGGCTATATGCCAAGACAAACATTGCGCCTCATCAGTACATGGTAGATAGAGTCCGACCACAATAACTTTGGGACACCACGTGGTCGCGGGTGTGGCGTATCAGCCATTGGCGTTACTGACATGCATATGAAAATGAAATTTTCATACTAAATTTATTGTTAGGAATTTATTTCAAATATATATCACCTTTATGGTTTTGGATACCTGTAGAAAATTACATAATGGTTGGCCTTTTTTAAATTCATCAAATAATTATCAAGGAAGAAAACAATTTACCTAATCTAAAGTTAATATATTCCAAACCTAAACACTTTTGTATCTAACATGTCAACCTAAATTTATCATAAATATAATCTTATTATTAATCTGAGTCATCAGCTGATTGTAATGGTTGTGCAGGTGTAGAGTTTGTTTAACCATCCTTTGCCGTTACGTCATAATCGGTGACGTATTCTGCTGTTTTACGTTTGTCTTATATTAGTTGAATGTTATTTCACACTTAACCTCAAAATTATAATGATTGACATATGTTAAGAATTGTTTTCAATTATGCGTGTTAAGGTGTGTTTGTATGAATAAATTAGTAATGCCAAAAATTGTATTTTGCTTTATGCGTTGCGTACTTTTTCACATAATTTAGTTTTGTTTTAATTTGAAATCACCGTTTTTTTAATTAATTTGTTTCAAATTTCTAGCTTGAGGATGTTTAACGCTCCTGAGCATGATTTTTTACTGAATTTAAAAAATTACGGATTACCGAATCGTGATTAAATGGCGAATTATATAATATATATTAAACATGTATTATACGATTAAATTTTTGGGGTGAACCCAAAGGTTATTTAAAATTAGATAGAATATCTATATGTTCAATTGTATAGTAATTATTGTCTGTGTCATTGTGAGAAACAATTTCGTAAGTACTCCTGAGAAATGCGAAAAAACACATGAAAAAACAGGCAATAAATAAATTTATTGATGAAAAAACTCCCAATAAAAACAGGAAAAAAGAACGAACAAACGGATAAGAAAGGTAAACTGAAATAGCATAATGTAATGAAATAATATGCAAAGTCTAAGCTTCATCACTGACAAAATCATCTTCATCATTATTGTGGAAGTCCGATTCGTTCAGATCTATGATAACAGGACTGCATTTTATGGTAGAAGCGACATTCCAGCATATCTTTCTCTTGAAAAGTAATTAATAAGCTTCAAAATTAAACTTTGCTCTTTCTTATTATACCGGGAAGGCATTTTGACAATGAAAAATTAATTGAAAAAGGCGAAAATGACCAAAAATACTGAACAAATCAAAATATGACAACTGAACTGTCAAAAGTAACAAATAAAATTTACGTCGACATTAGTTAAGAAATACGTTAGTGACCTCATAATTCCCTCTCATCTATTTCGTGAATGAAGCTGGACAATGTATCACGTAACGGCAAAGGATGGTTAAACAAACTCTACTACTGTCGCTAACAAGATCTGAGAAACTTTCATCAGAAGAGCCAGTATTAACGTTAAAACATAAATGATCTAACGTATTATCGAGGATGTGTTCTCGTTCTATTTGTGAGTTTTCATATTCTTTGACATGTAGACAAATATTCGTCCATTCACTAAGTGGCAACTCGTCGAATATTTTTCGGGATAATGCTTCAACATCCTTTAAAACAAATGTAGTATTATGAGCTGCAATTTTTGACTGATGCCCAATACATTAGTGGGCATAAATGCATCAACCCGATCTATAATTTCCTTTGTTTGACTATGCAAAGGTTTTTCTTGTTTCAATTCATAAAAACTGCTATTTTGAACATGAAAATTGATGAAAAATAATTTTTTTCAATGAAAAAAATTCTGGCCTGTTGAAGATGTTCATTGCCCAAGTTTTGGTTATCTCCAAGGCGGTGTTTCGGAATTCGGTCCGGGTACCTAGCAAAAGGGCTACCTGCTCACAGGGACTTTGTCCAAATCCGAAAGGGGGATTTCGTAATTCGGTCCGCTGTCGAAGCAGGTAGATTTCAAAAATACGAAGGTGGTTTGGTAGGGGTAGGTTTGGTTGGGTTATTATTTCACGTACTGTTTTTATTTTTGACGATACGCATTTAGCGTAAATTTTTAAACATGCCTGTACAACAACAATAAGTGTGTACTGTTGGTCCTAAGTCCAAAAAAATGTGAAGGAAAATAAAAGTCAAATTAAACAAATAGTAGGTACATGGGACCCAATTCCGAAATCGCATTTTCGCTGGTGTGACCACACTTCGAATTTAATCCGTTACAGGTAGTTTCTTCCGCAGGTAGCGTGACTGAATTCCGGTGCGTCCCTCCAAGGCGATTTTTGGATCAGTATATGGAATATATGCTTCTGGAACTCACATAAGTTCCACAACAATTTTTAGCATTCAATCGCCAATTTTGATGTATCCTCGGTATTCGTTAGAATGTCCATGAAAAATCTTATATCAAATAACACATTAGGGTAAAGTAAAGTGGGTCCAGAAAAAGAAGTGTAGAAACGGTCCTTTCACTATATAAGCTGCTCTTTTAACAATAATCCCGAACAATAGTTGAAAATTGAATCCTTCTGTATATCAAACCGCAATTCCACGTTGTATTGTTTAAATTAAATCTCTTCGTGATCATCAGTATTAAGTTCATGTACGTATTTCTCTCTCCAATTCCGTTGCTTTTAAAAATAAGTACATACCACTAAGTAGGAGCATTTCCAATGTATGTTAAATAGTTCTTGGTGGTTGTATAGAATAGAGATAAGCATAAATTGCCAACGTGTTTATGTATACGTTGCGGTTTGTCTTATGGGAATGCAGATGTTTACTTCCTTAAAACTAATACCGATCATTATTTGTATGTTTTTTACCTTTGCGAACTCGGCAGACGTTTTCACAGTTGGTTCACAGGATTTCGAGGCATTTAAAGTGGGTACCATAATTTATACAGGGTGATTCATAACTATTGGGACATAGGCTAAGGGTATACCTCAATAAAATATGGCTGTGGAAAAAGATGAAGGGCGTTAAAGTTGAATTTTTTTTTCGTTTTTTGCTAATAATTTCACTGTATATTTATCGATTGTTATCAAAATCGGCACAGAGGCAAAATTTAATACAGGCAATATTATTTTATGTATTATTTGACATTTTGTTACAGGGGGTGCCTCGTGATGGATTTCTGATGATGAAATTGACTGGTAACTTTTTTTGACGAAATTTTTTAGTGATTTTTATTAGGAAATATGACATAAACATCATTTCTACGTAATATTGGTACTCTTGTTCAAACACGATATACTCATTCGTTTTCGAGAAAAACGCAATTGAACAGTTCAGAGTATCGGAAGGGGATTTCAAGTAACGCTTTTATGTAAGTAATGCTTTTATTTCGACGATAAAGCATAATTTAACAACAATGTAACATAAAAAGAGCAAATTAAATGTTCTACGTGGCCTCCTCCGACTTCTATACCTTTTCTAATTCTTTTAATAAAGGACTTTCGAACTTCAAAGAACATATTATTCTGTCCCCTTATAAAGTTAGCCGCATTTTGTATTTTCCTCCAGAGTTCGTCTCTCGAGTTAATTTAATTGGCATAAACTAAGGACTTCATATGTCCCCAAACATAAAAATCAAGCGGGTTATACTCAGGACTTCTTGGTGCCCATTCAAAATCTCTGCCAATACATCGTTGTGGAAATATGTCATTTAGATGATTTCTAACAACTAAAGGGAAATGAGGTAGAGGCTCCATCCTGCATAAACCACATTTTAATTCTTACAGCTACTGACAGATTATCCAAAATATCACTAAAAGTATTTTGCAAAAAAAATAAATAAGAATCTCCATTCAAATTTGGAGGTAGAACATATGGGCCTAGTAGTTGGTCGCCTATAATGCCACACCAAATATTCAATTTAAGCTCATGCTGGAAATGTCTATCTTTCAGAGCACGCGGATTTTTTTCTTCCCAATAATGGCTGTTTCGCCAATTAAATAACCCTCTTCTGGTAAAAGTCGCTTCATCGGTGAACATAATATTCTTAATAAAATTTCGGTCATCATTGTGCTTGTTGAGAATACGTTGGCAGAACTGTAAATCTCTTGGAAGCAAATTTTGAACAGGAGTGAAGTGATAAGGGTGGAACTTTTCTTTTTTTAGAATTCTAATAAATAGACAACTGACTTACTCCTGTTGCTGATGACAAATGACGTGAACTTACTGTAGGATTTTCATCTATTCGAACCAATATTTCATCTTCTTGATTAGGTGGAATTTGTTTCGAACGACCACCTTGATTTTTATTGTGAAATGACCCGGTTTCACCCAAACCATGAAATAGATTTGAAAAAGTTTTGTGATTTTGTTGCCTTCTGCATGGATATAACAATTCATATCTTCTGGCAGCAGAGCGCCCACAAAAATGTTCTTGTGCGTATACAAAAATCATATCCCGCATTTCTTCATTCGAAAATTGATTGTGACGAGGCATTTCAATCGAAAAAGTATATGATAGCTTTTGACTATAAACTCGCAGCAAAAAATATTCACTGACAAGAAATGTCATTTACTAGCAACAATTATCTGACAGTCCAAAGCACACTTTTCATAAATGAAATAATATTTTTTGAAATCCCCTTCCGATACTCTGAACTGTTCAATAGCGTTTTTCTCGAAAACGAATGAGAATATCGTTTTTGAACAAGAGTACCAATATTACGTAGAAATGATGTTTATGTCATATTTTCTAATAAAAATCATTAAAAAGTTTCGTCAAAAAAAGTTACCAGTTAATTTCATCATCAGAAATCCTTCACGAGGCTCCCCCTGTAACAAAATAACAAATAATACATACAATAATATTGCCTGTATATTATTATGCCTCAGTGCATTTTCCTTCCTCTTTTTTCACAGCAATATTTTAATGAGGTATATTTGGTCTTATCGCCATATTTTGGTCCAAACAATTTACCCTTAGCCTATGTCCCAATAGTTATGAATCACCCTGTATATGCAGATCTGGAGAATAAAACATTTTATTTTAGATTAAAGAATTCAATCCAAACATTCTCAGTAAGTGGGAGAACTTTTCAAAGGCGTATTTAGTGCCGTGAATGAGCTCGGGCAGTCAAACGGTTATAAAAGCATTTGGCTCTTACCGTGTAACATCGGAATTGGTATAAAACTGCCAAAAAAGACTTTCCTCAATAGGACAATAGGTATAATTTAGTTCAAAATATACCGTTGGCTTTTACTGACAAAAATAACTATAAATATCCTATCCACTTATTGGTTACAGGGTCGAATTAGAAATTATATTTCAAATTAATATTTTTGTTGAAAATAACCGATGATATTTTCAAGGCTTACGGCTTACTCATTCTTCTAGACTATTCAAAAGCCTTCGACACTATAAATCATGAACTATTATTTTCTATCTTAAGATTTATTCAAATTTAATGAAATCCTATCTTGCAGACATATTTCAAACTTAATATTTAGAAATAACAACTGGTATTCCCCAAGGATATATTTCAGGTCCTATTTTATTTTCCATTTAGGTGCACTTCAAATTTTCCTTCTAGTGTCATATCGTTTACACAGCGTCATTACGCTGATGACACTCAGTGTACTAAGATTTGCATAAATTGTCTCAAACTAATTGTCTCCAAAACAAATGGTATTGTATCTGGTAAAATTACACAAATCTTTTTACAAGAGTATTCCAATCAAATTGTGTTGGATGATAAATAGGTACATTTCAGTACAAAAGTGAAAAGTTTGGGGATATGGCTAGATGAAGAATTAACATTTGTGGAACATGTCAGTTTATGTCTGCACAGAGCGTACGGTTCATTGAAGCTTCTGTACCAAAGTCGTGGTGATTTGGCTTATGTTCTATTAGTACCATCTCAATTAAACTGCTGTGAGATCGTGTACAATTCTAGCTTAACTGATTTTTCTTCTAAAAGTATCTAGAGGTATACGTAAATTTGACATTATAAGCCATACTTTTATATTGATAAATTAGTTAAACATGAAAAATCGTCGCAAGTCCTTTGTTTTTATTATAATATCCATGTATTTTTGCCAAAGTAACGTAAGTGACATTTCTGGTGAAAATCATGTTTTTCATTATTGTTAAACAGACACTGCCAAGGTGTTGTAAGACTAAATTATACTTTAAACTTTATTTTTAACTGTCTTAAGAACGTATGTCCATAATTTTTTTAATCATACCCGTAAAAGAAACGCGTTTTTTCTACTAATCGTTTTTGGTGACTTACCTTACTTTGGCGAATACCTATCGATATGATTCGCAAACAGACGCCACCATATTTATTACATGGGCTGAAAAGTGACCTGACTTATAAATGGTGCTAGTTTTATTGCAATCGCGTTTTTCAGTTAGTACTAACCCTAAAGAGACAACTGTCGAAATTTCATGATATTTCTTTCCATTGTTTCCTATCTCTTGCTTTCACCTTCCAATACGGTATTCCTCCCTCTTTTAGGTCTTCAATGGCTTCATTATACCACCTTTTTTTGGCCTTCCTCGTTTCCGCGTTCCTTCTATGTTTATATCAATCATTTTTTTTGTCATTTTGATGTCTGGCATCCGCTGTATATGGCCTAGCCATCCAAGTCTTTTTGCTCTTACTACGCTGCTCATTTCTTGTTCTCCAAATAAACCTCTTACTTCTTGGTTTGTTCTTCTTTTCCATACCCCTTCTTCTTTTTTCCCTCCTAATATCCTTCTGAGTATTTTCCTTTCCCATATGTTTACTTTATTTTCCTCTTCTTTACTACCGTATAGTGCCGTTGGTCTAATAACTGTTTTGTATAGGTGTAACTTTGTCTTTCTAGCTACCTTCTTTGAAGTTATTATTTTATTTAGGACTCCTGCCTGTTTACTTTCTTTTGTTAGTCTTGTTTCTATGTTCATCTCCTCATCGCCTTCCTCCTTAATAACTGTACCTAGGTAGATATAGCTTTCGAATTCCATTGATCTCTGTCCGTTCAGCTCTACTACAAAATTTCTCTTTGTTCCTCTTCTTTATGGGGTTGTCATTTTCAAAAACTTTGACTTCTCTGCGTTTACTCTCAAGCTCGCTATCTCTGCTGCCTCTACAAACGCTTTGCATGCTCTTTTTAGTCCTTTTTCTGATGTTGATAACATTACAACATCATCTGCGTAGGCCAGCAATTGCGTCGTTTTTGTTTTTAGTGTCCCCGAGCTGTTTATTCCACTTCTTCGCACTATCCATTCTAGTATGATATTGAACAACGTAGTGAACAGGAGATCTCCTTGTTTCAGTCCAGCATTTGTCTTAAAACTGTTTGATAACTTTTGGTTAATTTTAATCTTCAATTTTGTGTTTTCCAGAGTCATTTTAGCGAGTTGTATCAGTTTTTTTGGTACGTTGAGGTTGTTCATAATCTTGTATAGATGGTTTATATTAACAGTGTCATATGCTTTTTGGAAGTCAATAAAAATTGCATATATCGGTATGTCGTATTCGTATCCCATCCTTTGTGTTTGCTTCAGAGTGAATATATGGTCTGTCACTGATCTTCCTGTTCTGAAACCACCTTGGTAGTCTCCAAACAGATTTTCACCATGCAATTCATTGTCTGCGGGGCATATAGCCTGAGAAGTAGATGTTGCATCCAAGTGAACGGTCTATCCTTTGGAAAGTAGTTTTCTAATTTGTAAAGTGTTTTAATAGTTTTATACTATTATTTTGACTTCTAAAAATTGTAGTTATTGGGTTCAGCAACATCCAATAGAAGTACCGAGTTAGCTTTTTTATCCACAACTACAATATCAGGCCGATTATTCGTCACCCCTCTATCGGTGTTAATTGACCTATCGTAGTAATGTCTAAAATCGGCATTTTCTAGAATTGAATGCGGATGGTACTTGTAATAAGGAATGTAGGTGTTACCAATCCAAATTTTCCTGATGGAAGATGCTGCAAATTTTATTGAGCCTACGTAGGTAGGCTGAACATCTCTACGTAATGTGTTGTATCGTCTCTGTTCTTTTTTGACACCTTCTGCACTTGTCTCTTATGACAAATTTCTTGTAATTATTTTTATTAATTACTTGGTCTTGTATTGCCATCATAAATCCTTATGGTTCTGGAAACAATGTTCCATCAGAGAGCCACTCATTTGATGCTTCCTTGTCGATATAAGGTTCATTGAGGTCGTGATGATGTCGATCGATCATGAAGCGCTTTTTGGGCCCTCTCCGCCTGTTTGTCAAAAACCGTACCTATTTAAAGTTTCATATCAGGGTTTACAAGATCTGAGGGGGAATAGCTTTTATCAGCTCTCGCAATTTAGATGTTTGAGCCTTGCCAATAACTTTTTGCAAAAATGTTTCTCACTAGTTTTTTTACTAATTATTAATTAAATATGAAATAATAAAGCTAAATATGGGATACTTTATGGCCTAAGTTATAATTGGGGTTCTATTTCAGTCAAAAGCCAACGGTATATTTTGAACATAACCATATTATCTTCTTGCTGGATTATATATTAGAAAAGTATTTTTTTTTACAAACTGAATTATCTTGTATTTAACTCCTCGGTGGTAACAATAAATCTTCAAAATTGACTTATGTGAAGAGTACGGTGTGAAGTAAATTGCATTTAAAATACATTTTACTCAAAATTACATCATAAATGTAAAGGAAACGACTATTACGTGGGTTATTACAATATAAAAACGTACGGAATGAAAGATACATCTGATAATACCCGACGATCAGCAGTGACTATTCAACCGAAGAAATTTGTTATATAAATAAAATTATCGAACCAGATCGAGATAGAACTTTATAGCTAATAGAGTTTTCGACGTCTGTAATAATCTCTATGTTGACACTATTTCCACTTCTTCTAGCTACATATTTAAGAATAAACTGGACTGATTTATACCTATTTCAATACTTAACTTTTAAATTTAATCTTTAGTAATTATTGTAATTCTGCTTTGTTATTTTTATCGTTTACTTGATTATAGTTTCCTGCAACAATAATTGTCATAGTAAAGCGTGTTATCAATAGAACTCAAAATAAACTATTAAAACACGCCTTACAAATTAGACAATAACTTTCCAAAAGGTAGACCGTTCACTAGGAAGCAACAACTACTTCTCAGGCTATATGCCCCGCTTACAATGAATTGCACTTCCAAGTTAAACGGGGTTGGTATTATAAACCAGAATGGTTGGCTCTATATTTTTATATATACCAACCCCGTTTAACTTGGAAGTGCAATTCATTGTCTGCGGGGCATATAGCCTGAGAAGTTGCTTCCTAGTGAACGGTCTACCTTTTGGAAAGTTATTGTCTAATTTGTGAGGCGTTTTAATAGTTTTATACTATTATTTTGACTTCTATTTTTATCGTTACTTATGTATAAGCCAGTAGGTACTTGATTTGCGTGTTATTTTATGCTTTTGGGCGAAATTGGAACTTGTTAACATTTATTACTAATAGTGATCCTCATTTGATAACTCCACAGCATCTAAATAGATTATTTCATTCGAAAATAAGGACAGCAGCAACATATTCAACCAGACGCAGTGTCGTGCTGTTTACTCTAAGATTTTTACTGGAAACTACAAATTTATAACTCACTTTGACAACTATTTTATACCACATTCTGTTCCACAGATATAGACAGTCTGGTACGAACGCACAACGGAGGCAATTGATAATGCTCCCGTTCTTCACTCCTATCAATAAATCAGTAGCAAATCACTAGCAAAGTAGTTTTATAATTTTTGGCTTACATAACAATTTTATTTTAATGTTGATTTATTGTTGCTTTCAAGAATGTAACTTATTATGTAAAGGTTCCATAAGACCCAGTTCAGCTTTTCGTTACAAAATTGTTTTATACATTTTCACAAAAACAATTTGGCAACAAAATTATATAATATTTATAAAGCAATTTTATACGTATTATGTAAGAGATTCTTAAAACATTTATTGATTATAAAATTTAGTTGTTTTATAACACTGTTTTAAGAGAATTTGGTAGCATTTATAAATCAGGTACAAATACATTATAAAACTATTATTATAAACACTTTTAGCAGCTTATAAAATAATTTTATTAAAGCAGCAGATGCCATTGAAAATTGTAGTTACAGACACAGCTATAAAATAATTATTACATTGGGAGCTGTTATGTAGCTTTTATGAAATAACTAATAAATATATTAGATTTGGCTTGGCAGTTTTAAAAAAACAAACCGAGTAAAATGTCGGAAATAACGGAGTGGAAAAAAATCAAAAGGAGTGGAGCGTTTCGGAGTGGAGGAGAGGAAGCTATAGAATAACAGAGAGACAATGTCTAGAGAAGTGGGTATTGCGAGGATGGGAAATACGTACGTAATATGTATAGTGCTCGCTGTTGTTTCATTTATGAGAATCTACATATGGAACCTGTATAAGACAAACAAAATTTCATAATACGTAATAACTTTAAGTCAGAAGGATTTAGAACTAGCATAGGATTGAGAAAAGGAGGAGGATTAAGCCCGACTTTATTCAATGTACATATGAACACCTTTATAAAGACAAGAGAACAAAAAACTAAGAAAATGTTCATTGGACACAGAAATTTAGAAAGAGTAGAAATAGCGGAGGGAATTTTTGCAGATTATGCAGTACTAATAACAGAAAACGAAAAAAGATTACAAAAAAAACATAAACATCTAGAAAGAATTTAGGGAAGAAGAGGGCATGAGAATAAATACTTTCTGTTTTTATGGAAATCAACCCTCATTTTTTCAGACGAGGTTAAGATCCTAGTAGTCATCTTTAACAAAAAGTCTCACGTGGAATGAAGAAACAAAGTTTACGTAGAATCACCTCCTGTAAAGCAAATAAAATTCGTATGACGGCCGAACATTCACTTCGAAGAAAAAAACTTGAAATATAAAATATTCGAAGTGAAATAATCCACATCATTAAAATTCCCAAAGCAAATTCAACTCGAAACCGTGTGAGACATACAACTACATACAGGATGATGACTACCAATTTTAAAACATTGATGCGACTTTTTGCAAACAGTCAAGTCCACTTTTAGATGTCAAGACTACGAAAATAAGAAATTACGTTTGAAGGAACGGCGGCAATGGGGTTAACTATTTATGGAAAAGGACAGAAAAAAAGGAATATTGAGGTCGGAAGAAAGGAATGCATAATGTGAAGTATTGCTAGATACAGAAATTTCAGGGCATTATACGAGAGTCGCAAATAAATTGTTTCACTGTCAGTTTCCTTCCATTTTACAAATTTTGAATGTCATTTCTTCATTATCATTTGCTAAAAAATTAAGATTCTCATTTGGTCTCCTTTATATCGCATTTTTCAGCGAACACATTCTCCTGCAACCTAGACCTTTATCGACTTCCTTGTCCCATCCTGCAATGTCAATATAAAAAGCTAGGTACCAAGATTACCTTCGATCTTTAGGCAAAAATAACATCGTCATTATTATGTATGTTTCCAGGACACACTAAGTAAAAGGAGGCATCTTCTAGACCTCAGCGAATGTACTCCCCAAAAATTACATACCTACATAGATAATAGAGGATTTAGTTTCTTCATTAACACCCCTTTCGAACTTTACGACTTGTTTCTCTCCTAGGAGCAATACTCTTCACCAGTTTTCTTTGAATACAACACCAATTCCCTATTGTATTTCCCTATTTTGTCAACATTCTACTCCTTCCTGTTGCTTTATTTACTCATTTCCTCTTATTCTTATATCTTGGAACTTATTAATAACTTCTAACATAGTTTAGTTCAATCTTATTACGTACCATAGTTTTGTCACTGGCGTTATTGCAATGTTTTTTACTATGCTTCAATATGGTATTTTGTTATCAGTTTTGATCCATGTATATGAGCAACTTGTAGGTCATATTCACTGAGAGTCCTTTCTTCAACTCGGTTCGTGAGCCAAGTCTCAGAAACTAGTGATCTCTTCAGTCCTATATCATGAGGAATTTTAGAATATTCACTGTGTTATCGTGAATGTCTCTCTTATATCCAGCAGTTGTTGTGCCCCAGAATTTTTGTACCGTAGGTATGGGAATGGAGATTTTTTTATTCTTGCAGCAGTGTTCGGTTATTACTCTTAGTGTAGTATTACTCTGGATTAGGCTTTCATTTGTGCTTACTTGGTTGTATAGTTCTCGTTTTTTGGTGTTGCCTATTTCTTGCTATATTAAATTGGTGCTAATACCGTAAAAGGTTTCTGGCTCCTAAAAGTGTGTCTTTGTTCTTCTATTTGTTAGTTCATCTGAAATTTCATTTCCTTCTATCTCAGTGTATTCTGCAGTATTCCGGTAGCGATGCTGCTCTTGCATGGATAATTGATTTTTTATGCATACCCACATCATTTTAGAACTGATTACACAAGAACTCCTTCTCCTTCTCCTTCTCCTTCTCCTTCTCCTTCTCCTTCTCCTTCTCCTTCTCCTTCTCCTTCTCCTTCTCCTTCTCCTTCTCCTTCTCCTTCTCCTTCTCCTTCTCCTTCTCCTTCTCCTTCTCCTAATGATTCCACTCTTTCCTGTCTCTTGCTAATCTTTTCATTTAATTTACAGTTTTTCTTTTGTTATCTCATATCTCCTTTATTTGGTTTATCCATCACTTTCTTTTTGGTCTTCCCTTTCTTCTGAGCATAGTACTGTCCGCTTCCATCACCTTTCTTTTAATTTTGTCTGTTTTCATTCTGAAAATATGCTCATTGTTTTCTTTTTATTGGTTCTTGTTTAGTTATTTGTTTTATCTCTTCATTTCTACATTTGTTTCACTTTTCCCTGCTATTAATTCTTCTTGGGTGCTTCATCTCAATTGTGTTTATCTTGGCTAAATCCATCTTTCTCAGTGTTCAATTTTTTCTTGCGTATGTTTTTATTGGTATTGTTATTGTATTGTGGATAAACAGTAATTTTAAAAAAATGTTACACTCTTGGTACGTCACTGGTAGTTGGAGTTATCGTTTTTGGACATTCATTGAGTTCATTGGCCGAATCGGAATCGAAAAAAGCTCCGAGCGAAGATGTTAAAACCAGTTTCTATAATGTAAAGAGCGTCATCATCATCTTAATCATCGTAATGGTACGTCATGTCCGGCAACTCGTAGATAGATTAACATCTAGTTATGGGCATACTCTCACAGTGTGGTACCGCAAATGTACTTTTCTCTCGAGCTATTAGTACTAAGTGTATTAAATTATTTACTCTAAAACTACTTTTACAAAAAAAAATATAATATTAGTGACTACTTAAAAAGTTATACAGCGTGTCCTAGGATGAGGTATCCTATAGGTGAAAAATGTTTAAATATTAGTTTTAGTGAAAAATGTAATTCTTGATAAAAAGTTTTGCTTGTTCTGAAACCCAAAAAAAATGAAATAAAATTCAAGTTTTTCAAAACCCGTCTCATTTTATAGCCAATTTTATGAAAACCGTATGAATTTTTGGACCAAGTTCGAAAATAATGTATTAATCTAGTGAATGACATTTATGATGTACCAAGTAACTGTCAACTTTTATAAATAATTTCCAAATTGTCATTCTTTAATAAATATTTGACAACAATGTTAACTATTCGACAAAAACTATATCTTATTTAGTGTTATGGTATTGGAGAAGTTTCGTACCAGTAAGCAATAGGAAATTTTCAGGAAAAACATCCAGATGTATCCATTACGCGGTGTGGATTAAAAAAATTAATAAAGAAGTTTGATGAGACAGGATCTGTTCTAGACAAAAAGAAATTGAAAAAAGTGTACCTTGAGTATACGAAATAGAGCAGTGGAGGTTGGCTTTTGCAAGAGTCACTTACAGAAAATATTTAAGCAAAATAAAATTCATCCATTCAAACCGAAATTTATTAATACCTTACAAGATTATGGTTATGAAACAAAGGTAGACCTTTGTGCGATGATTAGTGATAAACTTTTGCATGACCGATTATTTCACAAAAAGATTTTATTTTCTGATGAAGCAACGTTTACAACAAACGGAGTCGTTTCTTCCCAAAATTGTCGGTATTGGGCCAGTGAAAACCCGAACTACAGGATTAACTGCAATAGTCCTTTTGCTAAAAAAGTTGATCTTTGGTGTGCCGTTTTACCGGATCGAATAATCGGACCGTATTTTCTGGAAGGTACATTAAATCAGGAGGTACATTTGTATTTGCTGGACAACTTCTTAATACCAAAATTAGAAAATATTCCCCTGTAGCAAAGGCGTAAAATGTACTTTCAACATGATGGATGTTCACATTCGACTTTCGACTTTACGCAAATAATTTAAACCATAATATTGAAGACTTGAAACGAGCAATCATTGATGCCGTTAATGAAATTACCCCAGAAATGCTGCGAAATACTTACAAAGAATTAAGAAAGAGAATTGAGAGATGTTTTGAAGCTGGGGAAGGATATATTGAATAGATGTTTTTTGTTCATTTAGTGTCTCTTACATTATTTTGTATTTTTTTCTGGATAGTGATTATAATTCTTGAATAGTTAACATTGTTGTCAAAGATTTATTAAAGAATGACAATTTGAAAATTATTTTTATAAAAGTTGACAGTTACTTGGTACATCGTAAACGTCACTCACTAGATTAATACATTATTTTCGAACTTGGTGCAAAAATTCATACGGTTTTCATAAAACTGGCTATAAAATGCGACGGGTTTTGAAAAACTTGAATTTTATTTCATTTTTTGGGGTTCCAGAACAAGCAAAACTTTTTATCAAGAATGACATTTTTCACTAAAAGTAATATTTGAAAAAACTTCACCTATACGATACCCCATCCGTGGACAAGCTGTATAAGTAAAGTTTCAAATAGAGTCGTTATAGTATATTACGTAACGTGTGTGGTAAGAAGCATTTTACGCACGAATGGAAAAGTTATTCGTAATTCCGTGAATGCGTAAAATGCTTTACAACACGAGTGACGTACTATACTTTACCTACGACCTACTTGTACTTGTATTTATACTCTTATTATTAATAATACTTGAACAACATCAACATTTTTAATAATTTTATTGTATAACATTTAATTCCATAATACCTATTAATTACCTATTAATTATTATAATAATTGTTTATAGTAACATTGCAGTTATTGAACACAAATGGTAAATCGCTTCCTTTGCTTGTTGAAGCATAAGAAACAACATTTACATTAGAGGTGCTTGGTAAACTTTCATCTCTATTACTTGCACCTGCTATATTTTTTAATTGAAGAAAACTTTACACAAATACACAAACCAGTTATAAGTTATAAGGATAATAAAAAAGTTTGTCGGAAGTTTCTTGGCAGTTCGTTCGCAAATCGCTATTGCGGCCTAATTAAGTTTTGACGGCTTATGCCATATTTTTGAATAAAATGGCGACGTCTATTGACAGTTGCTAATATGTTGCTAGGGAAGCCGTGCGATTTACTTTACAGCTGTGCGTTTTTTTTACCGTGCGTAATAGACGTCATTACATTGATGCCGACTGTGTGTTATTGACTGATTACAGGGGGGGGTCGTAGGTAAAATGTATATACGGAGGAAAACTTTTACTTAAAATACAGAGTAATTCTATAGAAATTTAATACGTAATGTGGAAAAATGTATGATGACAGTGGTAATCACTTTAAAACGACCAACTGGAGGGTGCGATGGTCCTACGTAAATAAAAACGGGTTTCAACAGAATTATGATGCGGGAGGGGATAATGAAGAATGGACAATGGGCTGTATTCTGGGTTATAAAATATAATTTGGAATTTAAGGTCACATTAAACAGGATGAACAACCCAAAGGTTGTATTGTAAACTTGCAATGATAATTTTCAAAAATCGTGTGTTATTTTCTACCTAAACACTCCGAATTCGAACTAAAGTAAGGTCATCGTAATCTGTAAACAATAGAAAGAGGAGTAAACTGAATTCAATTCAGTTTACTCCTTGAAATTCCTTATAGATAGTGTCTAGCGAACTATGACTTTTGTATTTTCGGCTTCTAGTGATCGTATTATTTTTTTTTCATAATATGTATTGTGGTTTTGGAAGTTTCATCCTTTCATCACTCTAAACGTTAGTTGAAATTAGTTACAATTCAATTTTTACAAGAAGTATGAAAAATTTCTTTCTAGCTTAAGCATTGGAAAAATATGTAATAGTATATGCGTATCTATGGATATTACAAATAATTAAATTTAACTGACGTTTATCTACGACCACCTTTAAAATTAGGCATTTGCGAACCAAAAAAAATGTGTGAAATCATACATTATACATACGTTAAAAAGCGTGCGTAAATGAACAACGCTTTTTATATGGGACTTTCATTATAACACCCAAAAGCGTGCGTAAATGACCAATGCTTTTTGACCATACATTAGTTAGTTTGTTGAAATCGGTTCATTAAGGGAATTCAAAAATATGCAAAAATACAGGGTGTTTCAAAAAAAAACAACACTGACTATGGCATACTTGCGTGAATCACCCTGTATACATTTAAATTTATGTTTACATAACGCACAACTCAATTAAAAGTTGACGTGTCTCGGCATTTTTTTATAATTTTCTAAAATAATGACATAAAGAATTTTATTCCATAAGTGGTTCCACACTGTATATAGAATTATACAGATTTGAACTAACAATTGTCATATTTAACGCACCCTTTATTAAAATTTTCTCATCGCGATCTTGTCATGCCATAATATAGAACAATAGGATTGTTCACAAAGCTAGAAAATATTATTTCTCAAGTCCTCCACCTTCCATTTTCAACTACGCTATTTCCAGATCATCCTAGAGTAGTTTATTTATGGAATAATGGATCATGGATGATATACGGAAATTTATTTCCACTAATTCATAACCGATATAAACAAACTTTATATCTATTTTTTGAAAACCGTTCTTGGTGGGCTTGCTGTCTAAATAGAATTATGCAAATTTTAAAATACAACACAAACAACAGCAGTATTAGCGCACCACCCTATATTTTATTTAATGAAAATATCACGTTTAACCCTCTAACCATACTGCCTTCTATGGATTCCATTTGTTTTCACTTTGAATATTAGAAATTTAAATAAGACACAAACGATCACGAAAAGTGATTCGCTGTCGGGTAATGATTGTGAGGCAGTGAAAGTACGCGAAAGGAAAACAATTCAATCAAATACATCCTAGTGAATTATGTTTTTTTTTCCAAACATGAATCGTTATTCAAGGTAATTGATTTCGCTTTTATTATTAGCTTAATACAGAAAAAAGGCAGTGTTGGAATCAATCGAGGTTTTAGAAACTTCAAATTCAAATTTTATGTATAGCTAACGATTTATAATGCTAAGAACTGCGTCATCTGGCAGAAATTACTTGTAATAATATTACATGATCGACTGTTATGTGATGCAACCTACATTTTTTTGATGTTTGTAACAGTGAAACTTTAATAATGCAATTCACTGAGTAGGTACCTATGTGAATGCAGCTCTGATCTAACTTATTTCCCAAATTAAGGTAGAAAATTGAAATCGGGTGATCTTGCAGGCCAATTGACTTGCCCTCCTTGTTCAATCCATCGATTTCCATGCGTACTGTTAATATTTTGACAAACTACTCTACTAAGGGCGGGTTTATCAATGCGCGGTTAAATATTGCAGCCTTAGGCTAAATCTTAGCTGTTGCCAAAGTGTTTATCAACTTGCATTAGCTGGCAGTCAATCTTTCGGCTATCCTAACTGCCACTAACAAATTGATGTTAACTATAGAACATACAGTTAAATACGAGAAAGTGTTGCTTCGTGATTCTTACTGTCAGCTGTGTCATGATGATTTGCTTCATTTTAAATTTCAATGTCCTGTTAAACTGTAATGGTCCCATGCTGATTATAGTTATCCAGACATTTATGCTTAATATTTGCTGGTGCTTAGTCTCCATTATGGCGGCGGTTTTTCACCAATATAGGCATAATGTAGATTAAAAATTCCGTTTCGAGTAACGGTAGTTTTATTGCAAAATGAATGTTTGGAGAAAAAATTGAGATCCCGCAGAAAATGTTTTCCAACGGTCTAAGTCATAATTATACAGGGTATAACAATTAAGCAGAAACCAACAGGAACCTACCCTAGAAACGTTTTTGAAATTGTTTTGATATATCTTTCCGTTCACCAGGTACATCGGTCAGGATCGGTGGGCTGTTATTGTCGAAAAATAAATTTGACACCCTGTATATATTATTATAATCGAAAAATAAATTTGACACCCTGTATATATTTGAATTTCTATATTCAACAACTCAGGGTGTAATTATACGTAATCAATAAAGTTTTTAAATAGACGTCAGAATAAAAGTGTAAAACTATAACACGCTTAACAAATTAGAAAATTACTTTCCAAAGGATAGACCGTTCACCAGGAAGCAGAATCTACTTCTCGGGCAGTGTGCTCCGCCAGACAATGAATTACAAGTGATATTATTCCTTCTAATTATAAACCAGAATGGTTGGTTCTATAATTTCATATATACCAGCCCTGTTTATCTTGGAAGTGTAATTCATTGTCCCGAGAAGTAGATGTTGCTTCCTGATGAACGGTCTATCCTTTGGAAATTAATTTTCTAATTTGTAGAGCGTTTTAATAGTTTCACACTATTGTTTTGACGTCTATTCATAACACGCTTTACTATGACAATTGATACAGGAAACTGTAATCAAGTACTAGGCTTGTTCAACTGAAACCCATCGTTGGTCAGGTTAGCCTTGGAAACAATTGTAATCATTCAACTGACGTTTTCCAACATTAGTAGTGTATGCAAACGTCACACTGATCTGTTTATTTCGTTTATATTTGACAGCGATTTTAAGTATTGTGACTTTGAAATGGCGTTTGTTGTTAACAATCCGTCCAAATGTGATAAGCGTGCGGTCATTCAATTTTTGTGTGCTGAAGGTGTGCAACCGTTGCAAATTTATACGCGAATGCAAGCAGTGTATGGAAACGCATGTTTTGCATATCCAACTGTGAAGGAATGGTGTCGAAAATTTAAGAATGGAGAAGAGAGGACGAATGATAAGCCACGACCAGGTGCATTGATTACTGCATCAACAGACAGAAATGTGGCTTGTGTGGAAGGCCTGATTAGAGAAAATCGTCGAATTTCAATCAGAGCAATTTCAGAAAATGTTGGTGTGAGTATAGGATCTGTCCATAGTATCGTACACAAACTAGGTTACAGCAAAGTTTGTGCGCAATGGGTTCCTCGTCTTTTGTCTGAGGACCAAAAAAGCTTGCGAATACAGTCAAAATGGTAATGACTTTCTCTCGTCAATAGTTGCTGGCGATGAATCTTGGTGTCATTATTTTGAACCATCCAGTAAGCTGTCATCGATGCAATGGAAACACGCAAATTCTCCGTTACCAAAGAAGTTTAAAGTTCAACCTTCTGCAGGCAAGGTGATGTTGACATTTTTTTTCGACCATGAAGGACCCTTGCTGATAGAGTCTACAGAACCTAGAGTGCATATCAACGCAAACCTGTATAATGAAACTTTGAACAAGCTCCATCAAGCAATAAGAAGAAAACGTCCAGGGAAGCTTTCACGTGGTGTTATTCTGCTTCACGATAATGGCCTCATGTTGCCAACGTAGTGAAAGAAAATCTGCAACGAAAGAAATGGAGGATATTAGAGCATCCACCCTATAGTCCCGTTTTGTCGCCTTGCGATTTTCACATCTTTGGGCCACTAAAAAAGGCGTTAAAAGGTAACCGTTTTCAGTCGGACGCAGAGGTACAAAACGCTGTGAAAAAATTCTTCCAGCAGCAGCCACAAGAATTCTATAAGCAGGGTATACATCGGTTGGTGAAACAGTGGGATATGTGCCTTAATTGTAGTGGTAGTTATTTGCGACTGTACTTGTCAATAAATTTTTCCTGGACCAAAGATGGGTTTCAATTGAACTATCTTGTAAATAATAAAGTTTTTGTCCAAAAATTTTGGAAATCAAGTGTTGATGTGTCTTTTTTTTTCTTAACTATTTTCTCAGAACAGTATAACGCGAATGAATTGATTTTCTTGCCCGATTTACTAAGCCCGTCTTCGAAACAAATTATTTATCACAATGGGCCAGATTGTTGCAGATAAGATTGCAAAAATATAATTATGTTGTCGAGCCATATGCTGCGTTTAAAATGTCATGAATACTGCAGCCTCATTTTGCAGTGTATTGAAACATATTAAACAACGTAATTTTTATATTTTGATTTAAATGTGGGAATTAAAAGAGATATTGCCAGCAAACTCTTTCAATATTTTTCAATAGATAAACAAAAAGCGAATTCTGTTATAGTACGGAAATGCAGTAAGTGCCGTAATTGATTAAAAACCAAAAAAACGATCAACTAACTTCTTGTACATGGATTAAACATAAAATATGCACACTTTCAAGTTAATAACGTTAGGATCATTTCCCTAGACGGAAACGATTCAAATTAAGTCGCTGTTGGGCGTTTTTCATTTCTTTTCGTAACCTATCCCAGGGCAATCACGTTGATTACGATTAGATTTGTCGAAGCTTCTTTGCATAGTTTCCAATGAACATGCATTTGTAAGGATACTAATTGGGTTTTTGTTATTATGCCGGCAATAATATTTAACTTTATTAGCTTCGTACAAAGCGAATGGCCTTAGGGTTTGTATCTCGTATAAGAACTAAACCAGCAAGAGTAAAATAGAAATTTTTCAATTGTTAGAAAGCATAGACAGACAATGAAGATAGAGGGCCGTTAAAGACTGTACTGGGAGTGGTTTAGATGGATAAAAACCAACCAAAAAGGCTAGGAACAAAATTAAACATCGCATGAGATGAAAGGATGATACCAAAAAGGCTGGAGGATGAATTAAGTATATATATATTCGAAAATAATAGGGATATTTGGAATTCGTCATAAGGATTTCGTCATAGGGAAGTCAACGGCATAGCTATGACTTCATGTCCATATTAAATGTGTGACTGCTCATATTAAGGATTTGTATTTTGTATTCAACTATGTGAAACATATTTCTCAATTATAGTCGGGCCGCCTTTAGTTTACCACTTTCGGATTAGAAAGTTATAGCGATAAGCTGTTGAGTTTGTACAACCAGAGGATGTTTACAGGGAGGACTAGCATTCTTATTAACGTGGAGCCTGACGGTTGACGAACTCCTGTGTGGTTTGACTAACCTCGGAATATCCTGCCAAGGATATGCCGATGATATTGTCATAACAGCCAGAGGAAAATTCGAAAACACCATTTGTGACATCGTACAAAAGGGTCTGTACTATACAAATAGCTGGTGTAGGCAAGCGGGACTCAGCATCAACCCCACCAAAACCATCTTGATAGCCTTCACAAAGAAAAGAAAACTCAACCTCAAAACCATTAAACTTGATGATAACGAGGTTGAATGGAGAGAGTCAAGTATCTAGGTTTGACTCTAGACAGTAAACTCCTGTGGAACAAAACACGAAAAGATTATATACACGATTATACACAAAGCAAAAATGGCTCTAATGGTCTGCAAAAATCTGGCAGGGAGAAAATGGGGCTCTAACCCAAAAATCCTGAGCTGGATGTACACTGCCATAGTGAGACCAATTAGCACTTACGGATCCATTGAGCGGAGTAGCAGAACTACTCTATGGACGACGAGAGAAAACCTAACCTGTATATGCATTACAGGAGCAATGAGAACATGCCCAACGGCAGCCATGGAAGTGATTCTCAACCTCACACCACTACGTATGGTGGTGGAAAGTGTTGCAGAAAGAACGAGATACAGACTATGTAGAGAGGGAATCATTAAAAAAAACCACCTTCGTACTTCTCAGAAATCAAAAAACCTGGGGCATGTCACAAGATGGTATGATGAAAAGGTATAACTGTTCAGAGAAATTCGTTACGGAATTAAGCAACAAGAAGGAATGGGATCCCAATACCATTACCAAACTTGGAAAGCAATAGAAGCAACTGGGAAAGGAGTGTACGGGCCAGGAACCAAACACTCTGAAAGCTTGGGAAAAACCCCAAGTATCTTTCAAGCGGAAATTCACGCCATAAGAAAGTGTGCCCAGTTCAATATTGACAAAGGATATAGAAGGCAAAATATTATCATAATGTCAGATAATCAAGCAGCCATTAAAGCACTGAGCTCTTGTGTAATAAGTTCCAAAATGGTGTGGGAATACCTAAGCATTCTCAATGAACTTGGCGAGAACAATATAGCAACCTTACCGTGGATTCCAGGAAACACTGGAATAGAAGGAAATGGAATAGGATATGGACTAGCATAGAGGGGGATCGACAGACCCTTTTGGGGGCCGGAAGTATCAGCCATACTGTAGTATTGGAAGAAATTGGCAAAGCGAAAGAAAAGAGAAGATGTGACCATTGGAAATATCTAGTAGGGCTTAGACAATCAAAGACTCTGGTGGGTGGCTACAACCTATCGAGATCAAATGAATGCATAAGTCTAAGTAAAACTACTTTCGTGCATACATATTAAAACATATACATATAGATAAGTACCATTACGCAAAACATCTACTTGACACCAAAAATTTATTAACACTGAACTATAAGTACTACATATTTGTGATAAGAAAAAGAATATAGATTTTATTGAAGAATTAGAGATTACACTTACGAAACCCACAATATGAAGTCGACAATGAACAGACAAATCTAGGGAGCTCTCTACTATTAAACTGTCTTCTTAAGTAACAATTGTAAAGATCAGTCGTTATAGTTTTGCTCGGTTTTCTATACCATTGCACAGTTATACTAATCTTTAATGGGAAAAAAGATATCCCCATAAGGCTAATAATACCTTCTTTCTATTTATATATATTAAGTAAATCACATGATAGGTCACTATTTGGTCTGGCCAAAATATTAAACATCAGGTACAGTAAAAGTCACGAATGTTTCTCGTTACGTCATTCTTCCCTGAATGTATCAAAGACACTCTAATTTTATGTGGATATCACTGACTGCGTATGTCCAATTAATACAAATGGAAAGTTACATTATGTCTTTTGTGCCTAAATTACGTCTATATCGGTTTGTCACTCTGTCTTGTGTTGTGACAACGATTGTACTTAAAAAGAGAAACGTCACTTTATGCGGAAATCATTCTGTCACCATTGAAGTTCGTCGTCATTATCATTACTTTAAACAAGGGAAGTTCATTTACATTATTTTATTGTGATATTTTTCGACAAAATGCTTGAAAACTATCATTGATTTGATTCGAATATTTATGAGCTATGACGTAACGAGAAACATTCGCGACTTTTATATCACATCAAATGTAACTTCTGTCATTCTGATGATGATATGTCAATATCGAAATAATTATCAGTAGTGATACCACATACAATTGATTGAATTTTCGCGATAAGTCTGTCGATTTATTTTATAACGAAACTTCTTTAAGCAACTCAGTTGAGTTGTGAAATAAAAGACATAATTATAAGATACATTTAGTCACGAGTGGAATTTTATTAGACTATTTCACAAACAAAGTTAAAGGTAGAATATCTGAAGTTCAGCAGAATTAGAGAAAATTCGCAAAAAAGTTAAGAAGTTGATTAGAGAAATAGTTTAATAAACAGGAAACATTGATATTAAATACATTTTATTTAAATAAACCAATATTAACATAACATACTTAAATATTTCTCAATTATAATTCTCAATGAAATTCAACAAAAGAGGTAATATTTCGACGTAAAATTTTGCGCTCTACAACATTTATTGGAAACTTTTCTTAAAAAATCGAATAGTTGCCGAGAAAAAGCGAATTTTAAGAAATTTTCCGCGATTTTCACTGTTTCCCGGGAAAATTGGATGTTGCGAATAGTGCCATTCGATTCCCCGTCCCCAAAATACCCTTATAAACGTATTCGCGGCCATACAGTCTCCCATGCAGAATCTCGGGGATTTTTATTGGACTAATGGTTCATTCCCGACTATTCTGCAAGCTCCACATACGAAGAGGTGGTAAATTCAAGAAGGTTTTGGAGTTGCGAAGGACTATATATACGCGAGTTTTTGAGTGAGTCAGAGAAGTTTGTTGGTAAACAATGAATCGGTGATCTACAGTGAATCGAATAGTGAATATAAATAGTGCAATATTTAAGTGTTAAAGATAAATTAGGACAATAATTATACCGAGTGTAGATAAATTAGTAGACATTGAGTAGTGTGTATATAAATTAAGTTTATTATAGTGTGTGCTTCTTCAATAAATCAGTAGTAACTACCCATAGTGTGTGTATAATTTTATCCCACCGTGAAAACTGTTTAAATAAATAAAAAAATATTACAATACAATGCTTGGAGCTTGATTATTTCAACACCCGCTTGTACTTGTATTTAATATATTTAATTTATCCCAAATCTGCTCATTTTTAAATGCGTGCAGGGCAGGATTATTTATATTTGACGTCAAGTTTGGTGTTATCCGAACTTGACTTGAGCTACTGATTGGTTCATTTGACAAGTGCGTGAAATAGTCAATAATATTTTATAATTTTCATAATTTTCATAATTTTTTCATTATATAATGGAATTAATTAGAAACAATACTAGAAAAATTGATGACACCCTAAATATCAGCCATACATCTGTGTGTGACGAGTTTTATAAGAAAAGTGTTCTAGCTCTTCATTCTCTTGATTTTGCTCGAGTTACATTTTGTGATTGGATGACAGACAAAATACAATAAAATCCACAATTTTAGGAATTAAAATTCAAATTACCTATCTCTAAACTACTCTAAAGTAAAAGGGATAAGTTAGTGTACTAAAAATCTACAGTTAACCTTAAAATTATATATAGACCATTCCAGAATGACGTCACTGACAGGTCGGCCATAATATGCTGGGGGGCAAACAATAAGACTTTAATTAAAATTATTTTTGAAGGATTGTTGCAGGTGTTCTCTTTAGTTGGTGGTCTGACATCAAGAAAGCGTGTGTGTTTTTGTGTGGAAATTGTAAGTAAGTATACGTATATTTATTAGCAGTTATTTATTTGGACGAAACTCGGTATGATACACACGATACGGTTAAGAAAGGATGGACTGATGGGTCAAAATACAAATACAATATAGAATTATGTTTGATAAGTAGACGAAAATAATTTAAATACCTTTCAGAGTTTAGCTCCGCAACATAACTTAAAGGGGATATACGATTAGTTAGCTGGCACTATATCTTTTACGTTAACAAATATGACAAACTATTTATTTTGGAAGCAAACCCCGTGATATTTTATTAAAAAAATGAAGGAGTGAATATAGTGATATTTGCAGGTAACTCTTACCGCTGTCACAGTGACAGTTGCACTGTGGCATTATGTGATTTTTTTTACACATATTCAATTATTGTCAATTCTAATGTGTCATCAATACAGTAGGTATTGTTAAGAGTTTCTTTTCTTACCAAGCGTTGACGTCTTTCAGTATCCGATTTATAAAACGAGTGGATGAAGATAATTATCTTTACAAAAAATATAGCTACTTGCTCTCAGTATCAAGAAGAATCTTCAATAAAACACTAAAACATTTTTTGGTAGTTTATTGTGGATATGTGTTAGTATTTTTTCAATTGAACGATTATTTCATCCACTAAATGGGAAGGATGTTCAAGTCAAGTCACGCACAAAAAAATCACCAGTTGGAAATTATACGAGAGTTGTCTTTTATATTTTGCATATAGAGCTAGAGAAAAAACTGTAGATAACTTTTAAACACTGTTTTTTTTTCAAAGCATTCTCCACGAAGAGAAACGCATCTTTGCATTATTTAGAACCAATTCTGGAAGCAGTTGTTCCACTTGCTTGTTGGTGGTAAATTCGAAATAGAAATTTTGATGGCGTTGACTGCATCTTCTGGAGACTGGAACATTTTACCACGCAGCTCATTTTTAATTTTTGAAAAAGTTAAAAAGTCGTTAAGACTTGGGTCGGTATAGTATGGAGGATGGTCTAACAATTCGATGTTTTCTTGTTTAATAAACAAAACTCAATTGTTTCTCGAGCTATATAGGAATTTGCATTGCAAACAAGCCTTATAGGCTTCGCAAGTGTATATATTTATCTCGTCGTTTGTTTTGTCTGTTTTTTTTGTCTTCTATGTCTTGGTGGTGGATCATAAGTCGTTGGGAACTGGTTTTTCGAAACTCGGCAATTATTTCCTTCAAACAAATCGATATGTACCAATCAGCAGTAACAATTCTTTGATCTTGGCAGAGAAATTGTTGCTACATGATCCGCTTGTGACACAAAATGTTACTGGTTGGCAAAAGACCACAAAGTGTCTCTAATATAGTGGCCGGCATATGAGGGGATTGCAGGTAATGTAATGGTCCATTAGCGAAAGAAGGTTCTAAAGGAACTATTTTGTGGAATCACAAAAGATTGCATAAGAGGGGAAGAACACCTCCATACGAAGAGGAACTCTCAACCAGGCTATTGTCAACCTAGTGGCCTATATAGAAGACATGAAGCTTCTGGAATGGAAGTAGATAACTTGGGAAATGGTACAAATATTCAGTTCAAGTGTCTGGACTGTTAAGCGCAACCCAAACGATTGAATGGATGAATGAAATGTCACCACCATCTTTTGGGAAACACTTCGAGAACGGATAACTTTCATCGGATTTGGTTAATCTTGGAACAACAAACAGCCGAGGTTTATTTTCGGGTTCATAAGAGTAAATCCTAAATTCATCATCACTGACAATACATACATTTTTTTAGTTTTCTGCGTTAAACCGGTTTGGGTTTTTTTGACACCAATTGACTAATTGCTTTCAGTTCTTCCGTCAACAAATAATGTCGTGTAAAATTTTTTGAATTGTGGTGTAGCCAATTAATAATGCTCCAATAGGCAAGATGACTGATTTTGAAAAACTGCCCCACGAAGTTTTCACATACAGTGTGACCCATTTTGTTTGGAAGCACCCCTATAAAATCCTCATTTTTCAATCTATTTTGATTTAGTCTTTTTTGTTAGATTCAGTATCAAAAACAGAATTTGAGCACAAATTTTTATACCATAATAGCTATTTTCAAGGCCCTCTACGTTAATTTTTCTTTGCCAAAAAAGACGAAAGTATATTAGGCATTTTTTTTTCTCAAATATGACTACACCACTGGATTCAGAATCATCACAAATGTAAACTATCAAAATTTTATAAAAAAAGTTTTATTAACAACAAAGTTATCAGTACATGAATTTGGAAAAAGTTGTTTTTTAATCAATTTTTTACTAAGAATGTAGACACATTTTAAAAATGGCAACATGGTAAACAAAATCTAGGACTCAAACATATTGCACTGTAAAAATTCGAAGCCAAAATTTTAAAAGACAGGATAATAGGTCCATTCTTTTTTGAGGGTAACATTAATGCCAATAACTTGGAAGGTGAGTTATCCGCAGTGATTGACGAACTGCCACTAGCAGAAAGAAGAAATTTGGTATTTCAGTTAGATGGTTGTTCTGTACACTATTCTAGGATTGTCAGGCAGCGGCTTAACGAAAAATTTCCAAATGGTTGGATAGGTCGCGGTAGCGAGTTAATCGAATGACCTCCTAAATCGCCTGATTTAACTATATTGGATTTTTATCGGTGGTGGCTTTTGACACAAAAAGTGTATAAGACACGTCCAAGGAATAGAGCAGAACTGTGTGACAGAATACGACAGGCGTGTGCTGGAATAACGCCACATGAAATAAAAAAAGCGCTAAGACATAGTCGCAAACGATACGAGAAATGTGTGGAAATTAACGGAGGTCTAGTCGAGGCTACAAAAATGTAGAATTCAATTATTATTAAGTAGTTTAATAATCAAAATGTATTATTTGGTGTTAATTTGTATTTTCGTCACATCAGCACAATTTTACATTACTCTCAGAAGCTATAACTCCAGAACGGGTTAAGGTATCGGCTTCGAATTTTTACAGTGCAATATGTTTGAGTCCCAGTTTTTGTTTACCATGTTGCCATTTTTAAAATGTGTCTACATTCTTAGTAAAAAATTGATTAAAAAACAACTTTTTCCAAATTCATGTAGTGATAACTTTGTTATTGATAAAACTTTTTTTATAAAATTTTGATAGTTTACATTTGTGATGATTCTGAATCCAGTGGTGTAGTCATATTTGAGAAAAAAAAATGCCTAATATACTTTCGTCTTTTTTGGCAAAGAAAAATTAACGTAGAGTGCCTTGAAAATAGCTATTATGGTATGAAAATTTGTGCTCAAATTCTGTTTTTGATACTGAATCTAACAAAAAAGACTAAATCAAAATCGGTTGAAAAATGCGGATTTTATAGGGGTGCTTCCAAACAAAATGGGTCACACTGTATATACTTCATCTACAATGAATGTTATTTCTCTGAGAAAAAAAGTTTTTGAAGGAGAAATCTACCTTTTGAAAATGCATTTTAAATTCTGCGCCAGAACGCAAGAATAGTAATGGAGTGTGTCTGTGACATCATCAATTCGTAAATACCATTTATAGTCATTCTTAGAACATAAAACAGAGTGTTTTATGTCATTGGTAAAATCGTCAAACTTCAAACACTTGACAGAAGTTTATTATGATACATAATTTGAATCACACAAAGGAAACTCAAAACAGAACAGATGTTCGGACCATAGATAGTCCGGACTTATCTATGGTTCGGACGAAAGACAAAATATCAAGGTCAAATTTGCGAAAGTACGAGCTAAAAGGGCGGATTATTAAATTTTGTGCCTATATTTTTACTAAAATATTGGTCGTCACACATGCAAAATAAAATAGGTCATTTTTTTAGAATCTCTGCATCATATATAATTATATCTAATCAATATTTTAGTGATTCTTAATGACTGTCATCATGCCTATTTCACGATATATGATTATGTCGATCTTCTCAAGAAAAGCAGACCTTTTCCTGAGTGACTGCCGCTGTTGGTGGACTTGCTCTGACATGCTAGTAATTTTGATATTTGATATTTGTTGACAGGCGCCAACACTCAAAAGACAACCCTCGTAATATGACTTAATCTAGTTTAAGGCATTCCAAATATTTGTAACTTAAGAAGATTATTGAATAATCCAAAATTAATAAATTAAAAAATATTTTACCTTGTTTGACTGTAATTGTGGACGTAGTTCCTCCAGGCGAAGTAATCAGCACGGGACTTTGCACTGGCGTAACTGTAAGAGGTATATGCAAAGGTGTCAATTGTTGGGGCGGGGGAGAACCTTCAGTCGTTGAACCCACAGAACTAGGGTCACTAAATCCCTGCGTATCTTCGGGAGTATCAAAAAAACACAGATTAAATTCTGAACCGGCCTCGAAACTAATTTGCGGAGGGTTAATCTTGTCGGGAGAGGGAGCGCGACCCAGGTTACCACTCAGCGATTGGTCTATTTTGAAAACGTCCATTTTACCAATCCGATGGGGGCATTAGTTCTGAAAAATTTACCGATGAAGGATCGCATTGTATTTAATGTTAGTAAAGAGAAATTTTGTTTGGTAAACTACTAGTTAGTATTAAAGCCCATACGCCGTATTCAAGAAGAATAAAGAAGGCTGCCTTATAAAATAATATTTAAAAGTATAAAGTGGCTTTAAAATTGTTATTTATACCATAAGGGATGTAAATAAGATTGAATACCTAGTCGAAAACGATTTTGCGCCCTAGCAATAGCTAGTAGGGCTGGCAATAAAATTCGTATCGTTAAAATTACAGTTTTAATTGACTTTTACTACGCCCATGTCCGTAAACGACAAAAATCGCACTGACAACATTCCTTGTAAGTGACATTTAACAATAACATGCACGTAATGAAAATCTCATAACATACACGTGCGTTTAGATAGAAAAACTTAAATTTCTTTGTTGAATCAAATTGCAATCAAATTTTCATTTACGTAATACTTTATTTGGTTTATTTACATACTTTTAATCAATTGAAAAACATAAAAGCTCTTAGTATTAGTGAAATACATTTTAGATTAAAAGAGTGATGCCCCTACATGTCGGCAACACATTTTACACTTTCAAAAAAAATAATTCGATGTTTCTTGATACGGGAAAAAACGTCGTCTCACTTATGCTGGCAATTTTGGTAAAAAAATTATAGTATCCGAACATTTTCTCAACTTTACCTATGAATATGACTGTTAGTAATGAAAAAGATGAAATTATGAGCACTCAGAAGAAAATAGATGGGCGTAGAAAAAGTATAGTACGTTACACGAGTTGTAATCCCATTACGCACTCGTGAAATTTACGTAATATACTATTAAACAATATGAGATTTAATTTAACACACAAAATCGTACCGTCTTGTATATCGTTTATGCTACCTGTATACCCGATATTTCCTGGCCTATTATTTCAATGTAGTATTGTGTGGTATTTATAACGGTGTAGTAGTTATTCTATAAAGAGGAATTTAAAGCTGAAGACAATAAATTTACATAACAAAAAATAAGTTTACGAACCGAGACAATTGGAAATTACATTTTTTCTGCCTTATAAGTACTATCAGATTTTGTGCCTTTGTAAGTACGGAATAAAATTTTTCCAAATCCATAATGACCAACGAACCGTTTCGTCCGTTTCCCACTGCTAGGAAATTATGCATTGTTATTTTTATATTCCGGTCCACTCCAAACGTCTTACTAGTATTTCGTGCATAAAATAAACCAGGAAAGATTGTTATGCTATGCAAGGGCATTTTAGAATGTATCCTGAGCCTTTAGTAAATCGGTTGCTTCTTTAATCGGTACATTTTAATTAAAAAAAAATAGGAAATCATGAGAAAAAATCACAAATAAAAGAACCCTTTTTAATAAATTTAATTTTTGTATGTTTTTACGAATAGTTGATCTTTTAAAAAAATTTCGTCGTACGCACATGAAATAGATATTAAAAATAAATTATTCCGCCTGAAGAATTTTCTCGTACGCCTATGATAGAAGGAAATTTTTACAAATCAATTAACCTCGAATAAAAATTATACGTTATGCCCATGGTAGATGGAAATTTTGGCTAATAAATGAGTCCTCCTTCTAAAAACTCCATGGTATACCCATGGTGATTGGTATTTTTTAAATAAATTAACCCCCTTAAAAAAATGTATCGTACGTCTTGATATAGAAATTTTCACAAATAAATTGATCCCTTATAAAAATATAATTGTATGCACATGTAAGATGGGAATTTTTGTTCATAAATTGAACTCCCTTAAACAATTCATTCTACGCCCAAAGTAACTGAAAATGTTGAGCCCCTGAGTTTGTCTCCTACCGAAAACCACACAACGCGGCTAAAGAAGTTTTCACTTCAATAAATCGCAATTTAAACAATGTACAGTATTCACAAACTAAACTTCTCAACTTTCTGTTGTTTTATTTACCTCACTCGAGAAGAATTTCAGTCTGGTTTGGTTCAGCACCACTAGTCAGAGGCTTAGAGTCCTCGGCCCATCAGCCTTTGGGCTTTTTGTGCTCTTGGTTGTGCCGTTTATGTGAAGAGACCAGGTACCTTTATCGAAGATAATGTGGGGGGCTGTTTCATTCTCTTCCATGCACAACCGACAGATACGTTCTTCCCTATATAATATGCCGATTGTATGCATGTGCTTCCTTAGAGTACAGTGACCGGTGAGTAAACCCGTCACTAACCTTATTGGGCCCTGCTAAGGTTTAGTATTTCATTGGTCAGCGTCTCCGAGGATTTTTTGACCAGGAGTTTGCTGTGTTCCTGTTTTGGCACATGTCTCCAGTACGACTGATGTTTGAGTTCACCGAGATGTACAACCACGTGCAGCAGATATATTACTCAATAAAGGAAAAAAGTGAAAACAAGCTGTACTACAATCGGATACTAAGATATGGCTAATGTACATTCTTATTTGCCCACTCGGTATATACAGCGTTGCTAAAAAGCCTCGCACTTTGAAATCGGTTAAGGGAAAGTTATGAAATTCTAGGACGATGAATGAGACTCTATTCTGCATATTTTAGAGCAAATGTCAAATGTTTAGCGTTTAGCGTACGGTTGCCATCTTAAACTTTTTCAAATGACAACCTAGGTCGTGTGACCCATCACAAAAAGCTTATTTTTTTCTCTTTCCAAAAATAATCCCAATGTATAACTTGACTCGGATATTATGATAGAAATTTAACAAAAATATTAAAATTATAATTTTAATCAAAACTGCGTGTTACAGAAATTATAAACTAAACAATTATTTAAGTCGCCAATACTTTATTACAATAAGTGCTCAAAATGCTGGCCATTTGTTTGTTGACAATGATACAATCTCTCTTCGAAGCTACGAATATAATAGTTGATCATTTGTGGAGTAATTCCCTTCATTTCGAGACGTATGCGATCCTTTAAATTGTTCAAGTTAGCTGGTCTGTTTACATAAACGCGGTCTGTCAGGTAGACCCAGAGAAAAAAATCTAGTGGTGTCAAGTCGGGTGATCTTGCCGGCCACTCAATTGCACCTCTTCGACCAAATTGTATTTAAATATTGCCTAACGTCTCTTTGATAATGTGGAGGTGCGCCATCTTGTTGAAAGTATACGCGTTCATATTAGGAAATAATCGATTTATTTCAGGTACAATTTCATTTTGGAGTAAGTCGAGATATTTAGCACCGGTCAGCGTACCTTCAAAAAAAAAGGACCGATCAAATGGTTTTTCACCAAACCCGCCCACACATTTACTTTTTGTGTACGGTGTGTATGAACCTCCTCCATCCAGTGCGGATTACAATCTGACCAGTACCGACAATTATGTCTGTTAACAGAACCGTTCAAGCAAAATGTGGCTTCATCACTGAATACCAAAAAATCTAAGAAATTGTTTTGCATCCTTATTTTCTCTGTAACTATTTCACAAAATTGTAATCGCCTATCAAAATCATCCTCGCCCAATTGTTGAAGATTTTGAACTTTATAAGGATGAAAGTGTTATTTTTATGCAGAATTGTTTGTGTAGACTGTCTAAAAAAACCGTAATTTTTTGCCAATATACTTGTAGATGTTTTAGGGTTTTCTTGAACATCTAATAGAACATCTAAAGTTTTACCTTCATTAGTTGCACTTTTCGGTCTACCAGACCTAGGAATATCTTTTACACTACCAGTTTCATTAAATTTAATTACTAATCTCGTCACTGTAGATCTACTTAAAGGAGTGCGTTCAGGATATAAATCGTTAAAAAGATGAGTTAGGTACTTCGTCATGGGTACGTTTGCGATCACCATATCCAACTAACATTAAGATTTGGATGCGTTGTTTTTCTGATAAATGTGCCATTATTCTTAATTTACTTTTAAATTTCGTGCTAATTTGAAATTAGTATCAGTTTTTACAATTTGTACATAAATAATGAACTAATGATGTGGTTGACGTTTTTAATGCCTACTATTGTTTTTTGTTTTATTTTAAAAACCTACAAGTCCAAATAACGGTACACTTCAATTTAGAAAAATAAAAACGATATTTTATAGGACATTTTGTAGTAAAGTGATACATTGGGATTATTTTTGGAAAGAGAAAAAAATAAGCTTTTTTGTGACCTAGGTTGCCATTTGAAAAAATTCAAGATGGCGACCGTACGCTAAACGCTAAACATTTGACATTTGCTCTAAAATATGCAGAATAGAGTCTCATTCATCGTCCTAGAATTTTATAACTTTCCCTTTATCCGTTTCAAAGATAATCCCTTGGTGCGAGACTTTTCAGCAACGCTGTATTATTTTACGATTCTCTAGAAATTTTTAATATGAATCCCTGAAGAGAAATCTCGCTCTTCAAAAAAAATCCAATATTATACAAGCAAATAATTAATAATTTTAAATAGAGTGATTCAATTTAAAACAAGCGGAAGTTTTTTCGGTTTGTGTTGATAAATGTTTGTTTATATATGATTAATGATGTTAATAATAATTTGATTTTTACAAAAAACAACACTGACACACACAAAAAACGAAGTGTCTGACCTAGGTAGGCGACACATGTATTCCTATGAATGTAGGCTCGCTTTTTTGACCATTTATCGATATTTACTTAGTTTGCGGAATAATCTTGTATTGGAAATACATTTTTCACATGTATTTTGACCTGCTGAATACGAATCTGCAGTTAGATTTGACTCATCAGCCTTCATGTTCAGCTAACCAAAATGCATAAGAATACATGACGTGTCGCTTACCTCGGTCAGTTTTTTTTTGAGTGCCGGTGATATGATTAACGATGTTAATAACAATTTTATTTTTATAAAAAAACATTCGTAATTATTCAACAGATATGGGACAGTGATATAAATTTTTATTTTTCAATTAAGTTACTCTGGAGTATCTGAAAACTCATAGTGTAAGTATTTTTGATATCCTGGGGAGAAATGGATTTTTTATTTACATTAACTATGGCCACTTGCACGAGGCGATTACAGAAACAATTATTATTACAGTTACTAAAACATCAACATAATGAAGTGGTAAAGATAAAAAAAATTTATTAAAACTCATTCTCCTAATTTATGAACTTCCTAAATTTTTGTGGAGCAGTATTTGCGTTGCGTGTAGCTTGGATCTTAGATTGAGCTGCAGTCTTCTTAAATTGCATAAATTTTTTCAAAATAAAAGAAATACTTTATATTTTTCAAATAATACTTAAAAAATCATGGAACTTATCTAAAATTCGCATTTATATTTCTTGGAGTACTATTCGAATTTGAATAAAAATTTTATATCCGCAAAGTAAAGAAAAAAGCAAAAGTAGTACCAATTCACCATTACCAAGTACCAGCAGACCAAAATACTCCCGTATATCCCATTCTGCATTAATCTAATTTCTTCACCATCACCCTACACCAACACATTTTCACCTCACTTCATTTTAAATGGGTCATTCTTATTCCAACTTTATTATTGTTAATTTTCGAATTTAAAATTGTGTGCAACTTAAAAATCATTGGATTGAATGCTTCAAATTAAAGATTTAATTAATACAAAAAATTCTGGTTGTCATCTTCAACGAAATAAAGGCCAAGCCACACCAAACATCCATCCATCCTTCGGATGGACGGGCTGGATGTTCAAAAAAGATCGCTCGCCAGTTTGGCAAATAGCGCAACGAAGACAGACATCCGTCCGTCCGCTTGACGTTTAAAACGTCCAATGGATGGATTCTCCTGTACATGAGCTCTGAGCCCGGTCACACTCGCTCCACTCGGTATCAGACAAAACTACCCTAGTCCACATGGTTTCTCTGAAAACATATTCTTCTCGCATTGTTTTCACAAGTATACCAGTTTTGTACCAAGTTTATTTTGTTTCAAATCGGTCTTCAATAAATGATGAAACTCCCCGAACTTTTTCCTCCTCTTGTTGATTGGGTGCACCCAATGAGAACGATTGTTATTTACACAATACAATAGAACAAGTTCATCATCGTCACTAGAGCTGCAGTCATCAAGCCACGGGATACTTTTTGACAAATCACTTTCACACCAAGGCACATTAAACGACATTATTTATGTACTGACTACACTGCTACTGAAACAAGTGAACAAAATATTCGTTGATGAACAGATTCATGAAAACATCTGTCCACTGGATGGATGCTTTCGGTGTGAATCGGAGCGCTCCGTGGACGTCCATCCATCGGTCGGATGGATGCCGGTGTGGCCCGGCCTTTAGGACCAAGATATTGTGCCTAATGAGTACCGTATAGTTATGAAAATATATGATCATGAACATTTATAATGTGTGAATTTTATAAATTTTCAGAAAGTTCATATTAGTTTCTGTTTTCAGACATTATATTAAATACAGTGTGTATCTAAGTGTAGCCACAAATAAATATAATTGAGAAAAAAATTTAAATTGGATATACAAGATCCATTTGGAATGAAAATAATAAGCGTAGACTTAATTCGACGACATTTTGGTATTAAATGGTAATAAAGAAATATAAACTCATAGTTATAGTTATAAGAAATATGTTGTAATCTACTTTCTCATTATTTGTTTTTATTGGGAGTTTAATCTTGATTTTTTTTTAATTTTAACGTGTAACGGTGGCATTCCATTTGTCAGCAAAAATTTAAAAAACTGATATTCAATTTAATATTAGAACTAGCTTCAAATCTGCCTATACTTCAAGGTCTATCATAAAAAAAAACTAACCAAAAAATGAAGAAAAATATTCCAAAAACTACATAGACATTCTATGAATGTAACAAATTTAATTTAGAAGAAACATCTAGACCATACAATATCAGAATAAATCAACACAAAAAGAACATTAAAGATAAGGAGTTCTAAATGTAATGTATTTGAAAATTTACTTGAAAAAAGGGGCATTATGATAAATGTATTCATCGAACATAGTATTGAGAAAAAAAACAATAAAGAAAGTGGTTCACTACAACGAAATGTAGAGAAATATTTAACATTTCAGCAGAATCTAGTCAAATTTGGTTACTATTGTTGAAGAGGGAAATTTCAAATAATCAATTACCTTCGTTATCAAGAGAGTGACGTAAGTTTTAATCCAGACTTTCTTATGAATTTTGTTGGAGTTCTTGTTAACACTTTAAAAACACAAAACTGATTAACACATTATTTTAAAACGAAAATAATGATATCTCACAAAAAAATAACATTTCTAAGATGTACAAACAAGGGCTATCCCTAAAAAAATCATTTTTGGAATTACTAGTAGACTATAATACAATAATTTATAGTCTACTGTAAATGGACCTAAAGAAAATTTGACAAGTTTTTGCAATTTTATAGTTCAAAATATTTTCATTAATTATCTAATTATCGAATTTGGGGAAAATAAAAAAAATACTATTTCTTGATGGAGCCAGATGGAACGTTACCAAAATATTGACAATAAGATATTCTAAAATTTCAATTCAAAACATGCCATTTTAAATAATAGATGTACAACAAAAGAATGATATTTCTGGATTGCTGCATATGTGACTAGGCCCCCGGTCAATACACACTAACACGAGGTGACACAAAGCACTTAATTATAACATAAATTTGGGGAGATAACACCCTTATTTTAAGAATGACCCAATTAATCACCACCCGCTACTCATAATTCGAACCTTGACTTAGTCGTTGTTGTTGTGTTATCAGCGATCGTAAAACAGGTGGTCGCGTAGTAATCGGGCGCCTGGACGCCATCTCCACGTGATCACCAGGTCCCGGTGGACGTCGTCTTCAGCGAGTAGAGCATAATCGCGTTGCCGTAGTACTAAAACAACCTCCGAAGACGATGATCGAGGCCCGGTGGACCGGAGTGTGACGTGAGGAGGATGAGGTATACAAGGGAGAGAAGTGGTGGCAGAAGGGAAGTAATGCCATGCTACCGGCTTCTAGGTTGTCGACCTCAACAACGTACAGCGCCGAGTTGTGTTGTTGGTTGGTGATGCTTGAACACCGATGAGGTGTACAATGATGACGACGATGACGATGAATTGAACAGGAATTTTTTTTACATCATTTGTAGGGTTAAACACGCATATTTACTCATAAAATATATATTAATAAAAATTATATAACCTTCGAAATTGCTTTTTTATGGCATTTAAACTCGGAATAACATTTTATTTTATGTTTTATCATGAAGTTGAAATGTTATTCCATTTTAATGAATTATAAAAAAATTGTTGTTGATACGAGGGGCGTACTAAAAATTCCTAATAAAACAATTCAAACCAACCATACATCAATTTATATTTGATGAAAACTCGTTGCAATTGAAACTTATTTTAATTCATTCGTTTGGGCTGTACTCAACAGCACTTGAACTTGACCATTTCTTCTATTCCAGAAACTTCGTGTCTTCTATATAGGCCACTAGTTTGCCTGGGGGGATTTTGAGTAGTGACCAGAACGGTAACTGTCTTCAAATGTCTCTTACCCTGTTTCAACAGCCTGGTTGAGAGTTCTTGGTCTACCTTATTCAGTAAACTATTTGTATGTCCGGTATATCCTCTTCTGATGTTTTCCTCAATACAGGCTTATAGCGGCAATCGTCTAAGCTTGCAAAAAAAAGACGTATATCGATCAAGCCTAAAGTACATTCTTTTTGTAGGTCTGTTTATACCAGCTCCAATACCATGGTTTGTTTTTGAACCATCGGTAAACCAAATGATTTCTCCTGGGTGCATCACCTGTTCCATAGATGGGCTCATGATGTTCACTCGAAAATAATTAAACAATTCAACACAATTTGGTTGTTTTCAAGCAAAAGTTAAGAAAGTACCTAAAGCCTTTTGTAGATAATAGTGATAATGAAATCAATGTTCTTGGATACTATGCTATACTTATCTCGAAGCATCATTAAGTTGTGGTTTGAGAGATTTTGGTGTATCCATTCAACGAATTAAAAAAAAATAAACTCTTTCATCGAGAGTTTCTTTCAATTACTGGTCGTTCAGCAAATAGTTATAATAAAAACAAAGCTTGTTGTAATCAAATACTGCTCTACACATCTGAACATAAGTTACAGTGCTACTGGTGTGAATAATTAATGTTATAAATCATTTTAACGACACAGTGGACCGCATAAATAACTAACCTGACAGACTTGCTCTTTCTCATATCTCCACATTGACTTTAAAAAGAGTATAACTTGTCCTCCCTAGGAGTAGTGGCCTATGTGGCGTCCTCTACAAAATACATGGAAATTGGTAGAAAATTATGATTTCCCATATAAAAAAACGTCAAAAAGCTATTGCAAAAAACAAAAATAAAAAATTTCATGTTTAACACCCTGTATCTCTTTTAATATCAACATTTTATTAAAGCTAGTTGGTTTTAATAGCAATATTTTAAAACGATGGTTGTAATGTACCTCTATGTACAATTACTTAGGGACCACCCTGTATACAATAAATACAGTGATTATTTTTCGAGGTATACCATCTAAAACTTCCGATCAACTTCCTTCTCCTACATACAACACAAAAGTACCGAATATTAACATTCGAAAACAAAGCAACCATTATTCCTTTGTCCATCTTACGACAAAAAAGGGCTAATATCAGTTCCCTACGTGAAACACAAAAAGGACCAACTGAAAATGAAGAATCGACAATTACCATCTCTCTCCATACGCTCAATGTACAACTTGTACACGTGTGCTGGTTACTCTCAGAAAAGAATCAAAACCGGTTCCAATCTTAAAGTTCATTCACACTCCACGTGGATGTGGACTGTGGATGCAATCGCGTTTTTCTCTCTTCTTCTTGTCAGTTGTTGCTTTGCGGTACAGGACTTCGCTCTTTTACTAGAGTTGCAGGAATGAAAACTCGGAATTTCGATGCGGCGTTGTCAGACCGTAAAGTTTTTACACCTATCTCATAGTTGTACGATTACAATATAAATATTTTCTTTTTATTAATGTCAAACACTTAACTCCTCAAACTTTTAGATAATCGATCAAATTAGTGTACAACAAGTCGACCGACTATATATCGAAATCTCGATAAAACAAATATTGTCGAAGCTTATAGAATTTTCTAGCGATTCATAACACCACCACCAATCATCTTAACAGCCTTTACTAAGAAAAGAGCAAGGGCAGCTCTAACCCGACTGGGAAAAGCATCAGACCATGACGTGGCACATGGAAGAGGACACAAAGAAATAAGGCACGTGGATGACGACATTTTTAAAATGCCAACAGACCACATGACCGCCAGATATATCTTTCGCAAGAACTTCTAGATTGTCATCAAAGATCGAAAGGAGCTTGAGGAAGAGGACGTACCACCACTCAGCAGAGCGAATGAACTGATCTGGTATACTGACGGATCAAGGAATGAGCTCAGCACCGGAGCGGGTATATACAGCAAGTCGAGCAAATACGAAGGAATCGTCTCGCTTGGTAAATTTGCCTCGGTATTTCAAGCAGAGGTTTATGCAATACTTGCATGTGCAAGGGCAAATAACATGAGAGCCTACAACAACAGGCAGATCAGGATCTACAGTGACAGTCAAGCTGCCCTTAAAGCACTTCAGAGCTCTAAGGTAACATCTCGGCTGGTATGGGAATGCGACGAAGAACTTAGAAGACTAGCGACTCGGAACAGTGTAACACTGGAGTGGGTCCCAGGTCACAAAGGAATCGCTGGCAATGAAAAAGCTGACGAATTTGCAAGAGCAGGATCGTCAAAACTGATGAACGGACCCGAACCATCTGTGAGCATCCCCAGATGCTCCACTAGGTCACGGTTAAAAGGGTGGGTAAAAGAACAACACAAAAAATACTGGAAGAATACGCCCAGGCAAACTCATGGGAATAAATTTATAAAAGAACCATCAGAAAAAGTAGCGAAAGAACTGCTCTCAATGATCAGGAACAAACTACGCACCATAACGGGGCTTCTTACGGGACACTTTCCCACAAGGAGCACCTGAACAAAATAGGGCTGTCTAACGGAGACCTTACATGCAGGAGATGCAAAAAGGACACCGAAACAGCTCTGCACATATTATGCCAGTGTGAGACGCTGGACCACAGGAGGCAAAAACTATACGGAAGACCCCAAATGACTCCAGAAGACTTCTACAACCAACCAGTAAAGAACCTGTATGAGCTAATACAGGGAACGGATTGGCTGAATAGGCTGTAGTCAGAACATTAGGAGAATCCACAATAAGCCCAAGAGGCTGAGATGGCGCCGGCGAAGGGACGGCTCCTTTAAAAAAAAAAAGATAACTCAACCCCAAAACTGTTTCTTGATAAGAACAAGGTTAAATGGACACAAGAAGTAAATGATCTAGGTCCGACTCTAGACGGTAAATTACAGTGGAATAAACACAAAAAGGACATTACATACAAAGCAAGAATGGTTGTAAAGGTATACAGGAACCTGAAAAATTCGGGCTGTAGCCCAAGGATGGACCATAGTGAGACCAATCATCACTTTTATAAGGTGTCGTTGCTTGGAGTAGTAGAGCTAGCCTATTGACGGCGAGAGACAACCTTTCTAGATCAATTCAACAATTCTAGAAATGTGAATTCATATACAGTGTGTTCATCAAGTACCTAACATATACATTCCTTATTAACTAAACACACAATTTTTTTCAAATGAGACACTCCCTTTTTTTCAATTTCTTGCTAAGCCGAGTCCAAAAAGGTATCACAAGTTGATTTAAATTGATACAGTTTGGACCAAAACTCGAAGGCTGTTTGTTATTTAAACGTTGTAGCTATCCACTTTCAAAAGTAATCCTAATTGTTCCACCTTTTATTGAAAGTGAGAGAATTGAAATTTTAATGATGGATAGGATGCGGACTTAACAAGAGGTATGCATATCGTGAAGAGATGAAGACTGAAAAAAATTATGTTTACCAGCTTAAATGTTTATTAACGCCTATTTTATATTCCTAAGACCATGATCCTATTTTTCTATCCATTTTATTTACTTTTTGCCTATCGTAACACTCTGGCTCCTAAACTATGTTAGATAAGTTAATATTAATTAATTTAAAAAGAAAATATAAAATCGATAAAATGAAATATGGCAACACCGGTATCCTGTAATTATGAACTGAATCGTATTAGCATCAATCCACGCAGGTGATAAAATTTAATAGAATAGTACATAGGAAAGAGTCTGAACAAAATTAATTTAATGTGAATATTTTTCTTTTCCCGTGGGTTTTGAAAATGTAAATGTTTTTTCTAAATAACATCAACCGATGCTTTCTCTTGCGATTGCAGCTTTTATTTGATAATATTAGCTTTTGTTTTTTTCGTTTTAAAAGTTTATAACAAATTACTGAACAACATTTGCGTGTCCAAAACATATCAAAATGATACTACGTAATGTCTTTTACAATATTTACATATTGCTTGGCTTGGCTTGGCTATTATTTTATTTTATGAATCTTTGATATCGCGTGGTGGATTTTAGTATACAAGTTTTATAAAATCAAAGGGCGATAGGTCTGGGGATCGCGAAGGCAATCGGATCGATCACGATGAGGTAATATGTGTCCCAGCCTTTATCAATTGGTTTTGGTGGAAAAAAAGTTTAATCTCAAATTTAAGACAGGAATGCTGGTCATTGACAACATACAAAACAAACTCAAACTATAAAAGTAAAATTGATATTAAAGAGATTATTATTGATAAAGACTCTTATTTTCGCTCTGTTTATTCAACGGATAATACACAGATGATCTTGAATTTGCACTCAATCTTTGTTCACGTCATATATTTTGGATGTACCTATCGAGGACGTTATTCATTAATCTTAGCCAATCATGAAAACTGGTTTAAACCGGTAGGGGTAATCGAAATAAAATTTCAACCTGAAACATTTAATTTAAAAGTTTTTCAGTAGCGTACAGTGAAAATATTATTACATACCTACTTGTTAATTTATTCAAACAAACTTTGAGAAAACCAGTGAATAAAACGTAACACAAGAAATAACCAACTTAAACCATTACTGTTCACCAAAAATTCACAGCTACTTAATTTGAAGACGCGAAAGTAGGAGGTGTCGGTTGGAAATAAAATATAACTTTTAAAACTTACTGAACTTACTTATTTTGGAGCCGTTCTAGTACCGGGAGCACCGCAGCCTGTCGGCTTATTGTACTCTACTCCCACCTTTATTCCACCCACTCAGCCATTCCCGTACCCTCGAGTAGATGATATAGGTCAACTGGATGCATGCCATATGCATCAGGCGGCACGTTGGCCTCTCCGAAGATTGTCTGTCTCCTTGAGTCCAATGCCTCACAGTTAGACAAAATATGGGTTACGCTCTCGGTCTCCATGCCACAAAGTCTGCACCTGAGATCCCCGTTATAAAGCCCCATTTTCTGCAGGTGATCCTTTACCGGAGCATGGCCCGTTAGATAACCTGTAATAATTTTTAGCTTGTTCCTACTAACATTCAGTAGTTCTTCAACCCGTTTTACACATATATCACCTATGAAGGTCTTACTGTGTACCTGCTTTGGAGTGTTCCTCCACTGCAGTCTATGTTGGCTTTATACCAATTTTCGTATTTGTTCTCGGACCATCTTCTTTGTGGTCCCAAGAACTGGTTCTGGTCCAACATATGTCGTTGCTGGACCTCTTCTCGTGAGTTCATCAGCTTGTTCAGTTCCAGAAATATCGTTATGTCCCGGCACCCACACTAGTCTTACTCTACTATGGTCTGACAGTACATTTTCATTTAATTCTTTCTGGCATTCTTCTACCAGTCTGGATGTTACCTTGCGACTATTTAGAGCTGCAAGTGCTGCCTGGCTGTCAATTAATATGTTTATCCTATGAGTGTCAATCCTATGTTTGTTAATTCTGACATATTCTAGGATGACATAAATATCCGCCTAAAATACAGAGGCATGTACTCGTAGTGAGAAAGAACATCTTGTGTTCCTCATCTCACTGTACACCCATGCTCCAATCCCCTGCCCTGTCTTTGACCCGTCTGTATACCAGGTCTCTCCTCGGGGATATACAGCTTGATATACTGTTGTCAAATTCTCAGAGACTTCAAACAATCTAGTTTTGAGGGCAAGAATAGAGAATCTATCCTGTCAAAAAAATCCCCGGTGCATGGACTCGGAAAAGAAGAGGGAAGAAACCTCCAAAGCCAGTGACGACTCGGGGAGTATTAAAAGTGTGCACGTTTGCAAATTTATTCAGGTGTCTCCGTTATCCGAAGAGGAAATTGAGTTTGCATGGGAGGAAAAGGAAGTTAACGCTCAGATACGTCACTAGTGTAAATGTGAAGTTGTCGATAATCTTCGTTTATTGTTCTATATATGAAGGCTATATAAGGAGATCGAACTCCATGTATTTCAAGAATTGGTAATGGTAGAGGGCGCCAGTGTCAAAATCATACCAAAAACATCTGACTGCAAAACAATAACAGCCAATCATGAGCATTGCATACTCTCTCAGTTCATGGTATTTTATTGGTTGCTAGCTCATTTGACAGTATGTTAGGTGAGTGAGGTTAAAGAACAGAAATAAAAAATTTTATGAGTAAGAAATCCGTCTTTGTCCTCGTCTTTGAAGATATCTTAAATTGTGATCGTTTGGTAGTAAAATATCTCTTCGGCATGGAATTTTAGAAGACTTTGAAGGGTCGGCACAGTTATAATTAGTATAACCAGTCTTTAAAAGAAAAATGTGAAAATGCCAGAATCATCAGCAAAAGTATTTTGTGTGCAATTGTGCTTTTTCTAGACTTCTCACGAGTAATGTATATAATTTGAATCCTATCCTAATAAATATTCTTTCCTACTTTATTTATTTTTGAATATTTTTAATCACCTTTGGTAACTGAAAACACTCTGGCTTTTTAAAATTCAATTCACGTCTTCGTTTTAAATCGGATGCACTACCAACCACTACTATTGTATTGCAATTATTTTTAACAACGCAGACCCTGTCCTTTTTTAATTTTTAACAATTTTAATCTTTCTATTTCCTACTTTGAGTTATTATTATTAGGTCATAAGTAATGTTTACAATTTCACTACTGTCATTTATAACAACTAAGGTTATTTATTTGGATGGTGCACATGTTGCAATGCGCAGCGTAGCGGTGAAAAAACAAACTGCTTAGATAGACGAATTTAGGTCAGGTTTTGTCAATTACATATAAGAAAGTAGAAAAAGTAGGTTTGAAACTGCTAGAAATGCATTTTGTAAAAACTAAAACCTTCAACAAATTATTTTTGTTGTAAAGATCAATTTAATGAAAATAGAATATACAAATAAGTGAAATAACTTATTATTTCAAATATATATATTTGTCCACGACCACTTAATAATAAGTCAATATTCTACCTCCTACCAAAAGGTATATGGTAGGTACCCTAATAATAGTTGAAATTTTTTTTCGTCTAATTCCTATGCAACAGTTTCTCAGTAAACAACCCGTATTTACTCGACAAAATTCAAACCTCTTGTGCCATTACAAGTGAAAAAATTAAAAAAAGAGAACGACTATTACCATAAAATAACATGGAGAATTCCATAATATTATTCAATAGTTAATTTCGCTAGTCACGTACTTGAAAACATCATTTGATTGGGTTAGAACTAATCCCAAAGCAGAATTGCAAATCAATAACATTGTATAAATAATTATAATCCGTATTACGTATGAAATAACCAAGTTGTAAATGGAGTGACTGTATGCATTCGGAGCTGTATAAACGAAGTACGAAGGTGAACGTCCGATGCGGTTATTCCTCTTGAATACCACTTCCAGTTGAGTTTTCGAGCCTCGGGCTGGCCCTTCAGTGATAAACTTGTGTAATGAATGGCTATCGGCTCGCGCTGGTCAAGGAGATGATGTCCGTGGTCGAGAACGAAACGAAATAGTCAAATATTTGTTAAGCTGAAATTATTTTTCTGAATAAATTCTAACTACATATCACACACTAAATTTAACTATACAGATTTCTTTTAAATCTCGGGATGGACCAATCATTACCCCGTTCAGTGTTCTTCCCAAACCATTATTTGTTTTCGAAGTTATTTAAACACAAAACAAACTTTTTAACAACTAGTCAAGAATATTCCAATAACAACTTACCATTAACGCCAATAGAACCAGGGCTGGAAGCTTCCAACGGGCTATCCGGATTTGATCCAGATTCTTGTTTAACGCTGAAAGCAATAAACAAACGAATAAAAACCTAATTAAATAGCTATACTAACACATGGGCTGAAAAGTCCCGGGCCTGATACATAGATGGCGCTAGTTTTATTGCAATCACCTGTTTGTCAGTTAGTAGGTACTAACCTTAAAAAGACTGCTGTCAAAATTTCATGATATTCTATTAATGAGTTCGTCAGTTATTGTGCTAAAAGAGACGCTACTTTTAAGATTTTCAGAACAATGGATCAGAAACAATTTCGTGTTTTAATTTTACACTGCTTTTTGATGGGAAAAAATACCGTTCAAGCGAAGCAATGGCTTGAAAACATAAAAAAAATTACAAAATCGTTTTGAATTATCGAAAAGTGAAGTTACCTGAGACTTAGCTCTGGATGACTTAAACCGGCTACTGTCCAAGTCGATCGACGACAAGGAAATAGCAGTAGCTAGTTTTTTGGATATAGAGGGAGCATTTAATAATGCTTCTCCAATATCTATAACAAGGTGTATGGAAAGAAGAGGGGTCGAACCCACCATCTGCGGATGGCTTGCAGCCAATCTAGGGAATAGGATAATTACATCCACCCTGGGGGAGGCAACCATCACAGCGGGGGTGGGAAGGGGTTGTCCTCAAGGAGGCGTTCTATCGTCCCTTTTGTGGGCAATTGTAGTAGACACGCTTCTAGTACGGCTGTCCGACGAAGGTATTCAGTGCCTGGGATATGCGGACGATCTTGCTATCGTCATAACAGGACGGTTTCCAAGTACACTATCAGAGCGCACACAAATGGCGCTTAATATAGTAAGTGGTTGGTGTAGGGAGGAAGAACTGGCAGTGAACCCCAACAAAACTACACTGGTACCGTTTACAAAAAAGAGAAATTTGCAAGGTCTACAAAAGCCGCAAATAAACGGAGTGGAAATTCCATATGCGAAAGAAGTTAAATACCTAGGGGTAATCTTTGACCAGAAGCTTACATGGAATTCTCATATCGAAAAAACCACACACAAGGCCAGAATCGCTCTGGGAAGGTGCAGGCAGATGTGTGGAAAGAATTGGGGTTTAAATCCCAATATGACCAAATGGTTATACACACAGGTCGTGAGGCCAGGGATAACCTATAGATCAGTAGTCTGGTGGCCCAGGACACTGCAGATTGGAGCGCAAAGGCAGTTAAGTGGTATACAAAGGCAAGCTTGCTTGAGTATCACAGGGGCCATGAGAACAACGCCGACTGCAGCCCTGGAGGTGATACTAAACCTACCGCCACTACATATCTTCGTTCAGGGAAATGCAAGATCTGTTAGTCACAGATTATTACAGGGGCCTCCTCCTATAAGTCAAGGACACGGCAAGGCCTATAAAAAGCTATATGAAGAAATAAAGGCAGATCCAATACTGGGAATGCCAATGGATCAGACTGCCCCACAATACAGCTTTAAAAATGAATACAGAGTAGTTATTCAAGAGAGAAAGGACTGGGAGGCAGGGCCTCCTATAACAGCGAATCTCAACTGGTACACTGATGGCTCTAAAACAGACTCTGGAGTAGGAGCCGGAATATATGGGGTACAAGAGAAGATCAAGATCTCTCTAAGCCTAGGGAAACATGCCACTGTCTTTCAGGCAGAGGTAATGGCAGTGCAATGCTGTGCAGAAGAGTTGATAAGACGGAAGGTGGATAGCCAAAGAATCGTCATCTACTCCGACAGCCAGGCGGCACTAAAGGCGATAAGCTCATATCGGACAACGTCAAATCTGGTGTGGGAGTGTCGCAAGGCCCTCAACAGACTAGGTAGGCACAATAGAGTGACCCTAGCCTGGGTACCAGGTCACCACATACTTTGTGAGTGCGAAGGCCTAGTAAGGGTGCGGTTTCACCTATTCGGAGAAGAAAAACCGAGGGCAGAAAGCTATGCACGGGAGGCGGTATCCAGGCTAATAAATCTAATAAAAAGGATAAAGCTAGATATCGAGCTCTAAGGATAGGGGGGACCACAGTAGATCTGCAAAGGTCGCAGTGGGATAGGACAGAGAGCCACTCCATTTCTAATCTAATCTAATCTAATCTACGTGAGTTAACTGAAATCGTAAAGGTATCAAAAGAACGTGTTGAACGAGCAATTGACTACGAGAAAGCTCTGTTCAAAGTGGGTGTCGCGTTTGCTCACTGTTGACCAAAAACAAGAACGTGTTGATGCTTTTGAGCAGTGTTTGACCATGTTTAAACGTAGCAAACTGGAATTTTTGCGTCGATATGTGACAATGGATATAACATAGATCCATCACTTTACTCCGGAATCAAAACGATCGTCATCTGAGTGGACAGCAACTGGAGAACCTCGTCCAAAGCGCCCGAAAGCACAACAATCAGCTGGAAAGGTTATGGCCTCGGCATTTTGGGATGTACGTGGTGTAATATTCATCGACTATCTTGAGAAGAGAAATACCATCAGTGAATATTCGATCGTTTGAAGGCCGAACTTGCAAAGTAACGTCCGCATATGGCAAAGAAAAAAAATGTGTTTCATCAAGGCAACGCACCGTGTCACAAGTCAATCAAAACAATGGCAAAACTACATGAATGGAACTTTGAATTGCTCCCACATCCACCGTATACGAGAGATTTGGCTTCCAGCGACTACTGGCTGTTCGCAGACCTAAAAAAAATGATCGCAGAAATTTAGCTCAAATGAAGAGGTTATCGCTGAAGCTGAGGCCTATTTTGAGGCAAAAGATAAATCGTTCTACAAAAGTGGTTTGGAATGTTAGAGAGGCGCTGGAATGATTGCGTTGTTCTTGATGGAAATTACGTTGATAAATAAAGCTTGAACAAAAAAACGTGTTTTCTTTGTTGGGCCCGGAACTTTTCAGCCCATTTGTTAAGAGAGATCGTGTCTAATAAAAAAACTTGTTGGCGGCTTTCGCCAGTTCTGCTCGAAAAACTGCTCAGCGCTGGATTTTTTTATTCCATCTCAACCCCGTAACGCTCTTCCAGAGATACCGTGATTGTACATTCTGCAGGTTTTTGGCCTCCATTGAAAGGACTTAAAATGATCCCCATTTCCTTCTGAGGTTGATTACTTATGTGCAATCGCACACTGGCAACTTTTTAGTCTCGGAGATTAAATTATTTAGTTGCCTGCTGCGATTCACAAGCGCCCGCTGGCAACATTTTCAAAATGGATTTTATTGAGACCACGTGCGTTTGTGCCCTTGTGCTGAGGAAGAGAAAAAAATACAGAAATATTGGATCCATTCACTGATCAGCGCAAGTATAGATGAACCATTTTAAAAGTGGTTTGAATATTTTAAATTAAAAAGTTAATAAGTTTTTTAATTATTTTCCTATGAGCGAGGGAAGTTTTGAAAAACTGTTGGCATTAGTGGGACCTCGGATAACCAGAGGAAAGGTTGGCAGTAACTTTAAGGTAGGAAAAAAAATGATTGAAATTGTATTCATATAATTTATAAACATAGTAACCAAACGCGTATTAAACTACAAAGTCAAAATAAACATAAGTTCTGAATTGTCATCGTCAATCGGCGGTTCTTTGAAATAACCATGCTCTTCTTCTGCCGGGAAATTCGAAAAGAGCTTAGCCGTAGAACGTGCTGAGTTTGTTACGTGCCAAGGGTCTTGCCAGATCGGGAATGTTTCAGGCTGCCTGATACTTGCGAAGCTATCTCCGCATGTTGATGGAAAGGAGTTGAATTTGCTCCTGCCCGTATTGCAGTATCAAGATGCTTTGGGTTACCAGTACTCAACTTTGAGCTAGCTAAACTCCCCGACATATGCACATGTCTCATCAAATTCATTATCTGCGAGCGAGCAACGACTTTATGGTCCTCGTTGAATTTTTTTAATGAATGGGGAAAATAGGGCTTTAAAATATATAAAATTAGTATAGTAGTCTTCTTTTTCAACTTTATTTGCAGGAAACCGAATTTAGATCTATAAAATGCAGTTACCTGTGCGAATCTAGCTGCCAACTAACTCATTAGTATGTTAACGAATACGTGTTGAAAATTAGGTCATAAAAGTGGAGTGTTTTGCTACCTTCCATGCAGTTCGTTCGCAGAGCGCGTGGAAAAAAACAGAGTCGGGTTAAGGACGCGCGCGTTTCTAGTTAGTTCATTTAAAACCGATAGATGGACGTAAATAAAAATGTCTTCCAAAAACCGGTTGAAGTACAGTTGTATTCAAAAAAACTAATGGTAAAACAATTTTTGTCCACGACCACTTAATAATAAGTCAATATATATCTACTAGAGTGAATTATGATTCATAATTCACGCTTTTTCATTTAAATAACAACTCAACACTCACAACATTTCGGTACATAGGTGACTAGAGATGGGGGTACAATGTGAAATGAACTATTGAATCTGTGTATTTTGTTTAGGAAATTTGTTTGAGATATACCGTATAAAATATCGAAATTTTTAGTATTGATACTTTTCATAACGATATTTTCCAATATTTATAGTTTTAAAACAATATATTTATAACGGTAAGGTGTATCGATCCTTTACACAGTTTCGCCAATCTCCATAATATGTCACATTATTTGACGTACTCCAGAAATGTATTAACTTTGACGGTAGAATTGTCAATAATACCAAATACCAAATTATTACTTTCCGTTCTACGCTCGCATTATTTACTTAACTTTTATTTAATAAAGAAATCAAGGGTCGTGGTCAAAGTATAGTATTCAACTCGCAATTTATGGACACTATTCTCGCGGGTGACTTGCGCCCCTCGCCTACGGCTCTGGACGCAAATGTCACCGTGCGTGAATAATGGCTATCATAAACTGCTCGTTTAATAATATATTATAAAAACAAGCTTTTATTTAATTGCCCTAAGAACCTGTAGTCTTGCTTGACATACTTATTATAAGTAATTCTATGAAAGAAAATGTTTCCTAGCAAAAATATGCAAATCTCGCGACAAGCTTTTAAATCATTTAAAAAATTGTGTAATACATGTACTAAATTGATTAGTTTGTTTTAATTTAAAGTTTGTTTACTTCCTTTTAGGGCAATTGAATAAAAGCTTGGGTTTAAAAAGGTTTGGCTACCATTATTGTGAATGTTTTTAAGTCTGTGCATTTCATTTAATGCGTCCTTGTTACATGGTAATTTGCCTGTTAATTGAGTTAAGTCTAATTGTTCAAAAATTAGAACTTCTAACAATTTGACCCTCCTCCATATATTTTGGATTTAATGTGACGTATTACTTTTCGCGTTCTCCTCAGTAAGCCCTTTCATTTGATACCCATATTGTGATAGTGCAGAAACCAGTAGGTACCAAAATTATTGAAATTATTTTTTTAAATTTAATTAATCAAACATCAACAATGGATTCTTATAGCAAGTGTTCGAAATGTGCTCCGTCTACTTCCTGACAGTAATATATCCTATTAGTAACCTCTTGTCGTATTCGTTCGAATGTGTCAGCTGAAATTGCATTGCATTCTTCAATAATTATTTCTTTCAAAACGCCAGTGCTATCTGGTGCCGTAGTATAAACCTTGGATTTCAAGTACCCCCATAGAAAAAAATCTAATGGTGTCAGATCTAGTGACCGAGGTGGCCATTCTACAGGACCTCGCCGGCCGATCCATCTACCTCGATATTCTTCATCTAGGTAACGTCTTACTGCACCATAATAATGTGCAGGAGCACCATCTTGTTGAAATGTTATTTCCAGATGGCCGACTTCATCTGGATTATCTTCCAGAATTTCAAGAATTAACGGCTCAATTGCATTTTGTAACATCTCCAGATACACTTCACCGCTTAAATTTGAATTTAGGAAAACAGGACCAACTATGTGGTTTCCCAAAATACCTGCCCAAACATTGACTTTTTCTGGAAATTGGGTATGTTGTTCACGAAAGGTGTGAGGATTTGTGTCACTCCAATACCTCACATTTCCATTGAGGCAAAAAGTACTTTCGTCACTAAAACAAATTGTTTTTGTGTAATGTGGGTTTTGACTAATTTTATTTGTCATACATTCACAGAATTCGAGTCTTCTGTCGGGGTCGTCATCCGAAAAGTGGTGCACCATTTTTAACTTGTATGGATGAAATTTATTTTTAGCCAACACTCTCTGTACTGTACTTTTACTTACTTCACAGATAGACGCAACTTTAGTTGAAGAGGAACTAGGGTTTACTACCATTTTAGCAACTATATCAATTTTTTTATCATCACTAAATGTTGGTCGACCAGATCGTTTGGCATCTTGAACACTACCTGTTGCTTCAGACTTGTGAAGAAGCTCCCTCAAATAAGTTCTCGAAATAGGGCGATCTGGGTATCTTTCATTAAATAAACGTTCCGCTTCATGGAGATTTTTTCCAGATTCACCAATTATTAAGATAGCTGCTACTTTGTCGGCTTGAGTACGTACCATTTTGCCTATGTAAACTCTTAAACGTCTCGTTAAACAATCATAAAATTAAATATTTAAGCTATTTAGAAAAACTTTGCAAAGCAACAAATACTATTAAATTAAAAACGTCAATTTTTTTGACAACTAACCAGAGGCGGACTGAAAAATCTTCCATATTTAAATGTGAAATAATAATTTTGGTATTTATTAAATTAATCCGTCAAAATTAGTTTAAACCCAAACAAAATTAATATGGCTATGTAGCCAGTGTCAATTCCTTTCAAGATATCACTTGCCATAAGGTCCTATTTAAAATTATTGGCCAGAGTGACATTGTGACGTCATCTATTACTATTACGTCACCTGTTACCATTCGTAGAGAAGATTACAACACTTTATTTACACCCTCCAAATTTTATTAATGTAAGTGTAGCCGTTCAAAAGATACGAGGGGGGGAGGGGACTTTTGAATAGCACTGTATAAATATGCTTCAGCACGAACTGACAATCCTTCTTGCATTTTCGTTATTATTCGAACCCTTTGAATCTCAAAGCAATAAAAAAACAACTAGACTAAGAAGCTTTTTGTTTCTTGGTCCTAAGCTATAATATACTGCTATACCCCAGCAAATTAAATGTGAATATTATGTAAAGGTACTAAGTTTAAAAATGCAAGAATATATTACCAAAACAAGTAAACAATTACTGATATAATGTTTCAATCAATTTCTATTTTATTAATCTTAAATTAGGTTATAAATTTATATTAATTATCTATTACTTGTTATTATTTATTTGTCACCTCATATAATAAGTTTTATATTAAGTATTATTAGTTTATCCTTGCAAACGTCTTATAAGCTTCGCAAGTGTATATACATACATTTATTTCGCATAACGTGGTTGCTTTATTTGTTTGTATTTTATGTATTTTGAATTATGTGTGAATAAATAATTTTTAATTTTTCTTATTATAAAAATGGCGTCCTTTCGGAATAATCACTTTTATTTTAACTAATGTACTTAATTAAGTTTATGTTGATCTTTGAATAAACTAAGCCCGCACCTGAAAATGTCAAATCTAATATTTGTGCTTACAGGGATAATTGTACACATGGACGCACGCCGATCTCGTAAACGTTGTGGGGGGATTATAACCGTGAAATTGATCAACTGGAGCGTGTGTAACTATTACTAAACCCTTGATGAAGTTAATTAAAAAAAATTTAATATCGAGCCCATAAATCCGATGAGACTAGTCTATAATAAGAAAAAATCTATTTTAGGCTAATAACAATCAATAAATAAATACCAAATGCATTCAGTCGACGTTGTTATTAATGATTATAAGGTGATGACCTCATTAGTGAGCCCTTAAAGACGTCACCACCTTTGACATTTTTAACCGCAGTCATTACTCTCAAGCTGTGTAAATACCGAGGTCTTTATGTTGGGATTCTGAGAATTTACCTATAAGATACAGAATCTGTAATATATAGGATCTGTAACTTGAACCTTCACAGATTTGTAAAATTTGCTATTCTGGAACCAAATCTGTAAGAGTCATGGAGCGCTATTCTTGACCGTTCGTACTTCTCAAGGTCGTGCGCATCTCAAAATTTTACGAATGTCATTTGTATTTGGTATTCTTGACCATTCGAAACACCAGCGAACATGCGTGTTTTACAACGAGTGGTATTTCTTGATCGCAAACGGTTTGCGTATGCGTTTTCCAAAATTTAGAGGTTATATTTAGTTGTGTGTATTCTTTGACTTTTATTTAGGTATCAAAATTACTGTATCAAATTTTTGTACGAAATGGATGATTTGCCATATATTTCAAATTTGTAAAATCTTGAAGATGAACCAATTATTCAACATAATCGTTTCAATCCTATTGACCCTTTTCATATTTTAAGTGAATATCAATTTGTGGACCTAATGTCCAGCCATGTCCAGCATACTTTTCGCCACGATTTCCACTCTTTATTTGCATAAATACTAGAATTCTATTGCGGAATCAGAATTGTTTTCACCACTAAAACTAGTCCATTATGTTTCCGTAATGTCGATACTTAAAGTAGCCGATATCGTTTCATTAGTTAGCTGTGACAAATATTTAGCAATCTTTTTTTTATGGTTTCGTAATCAATGTCTTCCTTTTTAAGCATATTGAAAGGAATTAAATTAGTAATATCAAGAATTGTAAACAATATTTTTTTAAAACAATTTTTTCTACACCTATGTACGTAAACGTCAAAAATCGCACTGTAGACATTCCTTGTAAGTGACATTTAACAATAACATGCACGTAATGAAAATCTCTTAACATACACGTGCGTTTAGATAAGCAAACTTAAATTTCTTTGTTGAATCAAATTGCAATCAAATTTTTATTTACGTACTACTTTATTTGGTTTATTTACATAATTTTAATCAATTGAAAAACATAAAAACTCTTAGCATCAGTGAAATACATTTTAGATTAAAAGAGTGATGCCCCTAAATGTCGGCAACACATTATACAATTTCAAGAAAAATTTAATTCGCTTTTTCTTGATATGGAAATAAACGTCGTTACGCTGTCAATTTTTGTAACAAATTATAGTATCCGAACATTTTCTCAACCTTGCTTACTTAGTGAAAAAGATGAAATTATGAGCACTCCGAAGAAAATAGATGGGCGTAGAAAAAGTATAGTTATGACAGTCTAGTTGTCGAATTTTTTTGTATTTGTCAGATAGAGAAAACATTTTCAAAAAATTTAATTACTTTTGATAACGGTAGCTGAAATAAAAATACAAAAATTGTTTAATTTCCCATGAATAACAAAAAAAACATTCATATATTTTTTTCGTCAGATATTGCTCCTTTATATAATAATTTCCAATCTTTTTTTAAATCCGGAAGTAAAAAACTTTCACACGCCCCATTACCCACATTTCCTACTAGCCCATCAGTTTCTCGGCACAAGTCCGCCCCTTTAAATAACAAAAAAAATTATCAAATCTAGCAAATGTATCAACTACCACTGCTCTACAAAACAACCCGTGTTTAAAAATACACATTAAATCGATTAAGCTTCCCGCTTACCTGGTGAATGTAGAGTCAGCACTTCCTGGTGAACAGGGTGTCGAGCTCGTCGCTTCCATGTTCTAATTCCGGAAAAAATGCACATTGTCACCCGGAACATGTCATCGCGCCCGCTTTAATTTTTTTTACAACCAGACCCGGAGTTCTGGTGGTAGTTTTAGCCGCTCACGGGGCTGAAATCGGAATTCGGAAGCTCTATTCGATATTTAGAGTGGCAGATACTCGCGAGAAGCATGCGCGTTGAGACTATGCCGATTTTTGTTCCCATTGTTATATCGCTTTAGGGGTGTTTGTTTTTGTTTTGCGCTCACCTATATAAAACATTTTTATACCTGGTTGTTGCCGGGTCTGAAATTACGTATTTCGTCGTCGCGCAGCGTTTTCGAGAGATATGTCTATCTTTGTTTGGGTTTCCAGTTTGATTATTATCTAACTATGCTTCCATAATCGATCCAGTTTGAATCACAAATATAACTTTTGATTGAAACAAGTACAGGTTATTTCTAATTTCAAAATAAAAATCTTCTACGGAAGTTCATTTGGTGACATTATAATTGCACAATAATTTTGTATTTTACGGTGTAAAGTTAAGTTGATTGATGAGAAACTTTTTCCTGGCAAGTAAACAAGAAAAAATTATTAAAAACGCTAAAGGTTTAGGATTTAAAGAGCACACTGAGTTAATAAAGTAGGTATTATCTTGCCATCTTTTTATTATCTGGCCTTTGATAAAAATCCACGTCTCATCCAAAACCTTCGATTTGTATAAGCTGATGGTACCTTTTTCTTCGGAAATTTTCAACTAAACTGTAACTTCTTTGATCGTGTACCGTAGAAAGCTCCATTGAAAATTGTCTATTATTAGTTTGCTTAGACTTAAATCCAATTTTATATACCTACAGTAAATAATAGTTATTTTGTTACATTTTACTGGGATAGGAGTGTACGGGCCAGGAACCAAACACTCTGAAAGCTTGGGAAAACCCCAAGTTTTTTTCAATCGGAAATTCACGCTATAAGAAAGTGTGCCCGGTTCAATATTGACAAAGGATATAGAAGGCAAAGGATTATCATAATGTCGGATAGTCAAGCAACCATTAAAGCACTGAGCTCTTGTGTAATCAGTTCCAAAATGGTCTGGGAATGCCTAGGCATACTCAATGAACTAGTAACCCTACTGTGTATTCCAGGACACACTGGAATAGAAGGAAATGAAATAGCAGATGGACTAGCAAAGAGGGGGACTGATGAACGACCCTTTTGGGGGCCCGGAACCCTTTTGCAGTATCAGTCCCAATCTAAAATTGGAAGAAATAAGCATAGCCGAAGAAAAGAGAAGATCTGACCATTGGAAAGGTCTATTAGGGCTTAGACAATCAAAGATTCTGATGGGTGACTAAGTACAACCCGTTGTCAACAAATGAATGCATAAGTAAAAGTAAAACTGCACTAAGATCCTAACGGGACATTGCCGCCTGAACCAGTGGCGAACATAGTTGTTCAGAAATTATAAAGAATAACATTCTCGTGTAATTATCTTCATGTGTAATTAACAATTAAAAAAACACTTTGAAATAAAATAAGTCGAAATACTTTTCTCATCTTATAGAGGAATTTTAAACTTTGGCACTTGGACAAAGCATCAGGTAGAAAACCATACATTATACAATTCACATCTTTCGCAATTAATGACGACAAACACTTATCCAGTGCTTCGTCAAGTCTTCATTTTTTTGGAAATCCATAGTTTTTCATACCGTTTCTTTCGTATTGAGATTGGTATTTTTGTATGTAGCCACGGCACAGCCCGGCATTATGGTCTTATAATTAAAGTAAAATAAAGTTAAACGTTTTAAAACAAAAAAAAACACTTGGATCAACTCTATAATAATTTTAAACACTGGCTTTTGCATAAAACACTATCAATTAACGCAGAAAAATCGAAAAATCTCAGGATAAAGAAACTAAACACGTACAACTCTATCCAACAGTTTCTGATTCTGATTCCAAGGTGACGTCATGCGCAGAGCGTGCACAATTTGAGTCGACAAGTCGGCATACCGTGTATTTTTACCGTGGTTCAGTCGAATCAGACAATCGCCCATGCCACCCCCTCTCAAAGTGTATATGACCGCCACTGGCCTGAACGGGCACCTGAAAAAGCTCAAAATAGTGGAGGAAGAAGAAACCTCCATCCACGCGAATTGCACAGCAATTCAGAATTCTAGGGCACAGCACCTAGGAGATTATTGGATAGAAGAGGGACATTTACCTAGCCTTCAGATATCCTAAAACTCCTCAGAGAAATAGGACTGAAGGAGCTACTAGTCTCTGAGAAGTTCCTCAGGAACTAAGTAGAAGTAAGGGGGCACAATAGATCTTTTAGGTCTCCGTGAATGTCACCCCATCATACATACATACATTGTACATGAGGCATTTCTTTTAAGAACCGTTCCATATAGTTTCTGCCTATACGTGCTTTCTTTCTCCTTACATTTTATGCACCACTTGACGTAAACTACTTAGAATAAGAGGAATACATCATATTTATGCTTTTTCACAGGTTTGCAGCAATCTATAGACAATTTTTCCAATATGTTTTGTCTTCTTTGATTGCTGCAAATGATACACATTTTCAAACTATTTCAACATATATATTATTCGGATAGAATGCTTGAGACAGTTTAAACTTATCCTAACAAATCAAGTTTTGTCAATGTCGACGTGCCCAAATCTAGTGAATTTTCGTTTCATACATTTTATATAATATGAATATCTTCTGTTTGTCAATCTGGACAGGGTATTGTTGTTTTTGATATATTTTGATTTGTCATTTTCGTTTAACCGGTTCTGTCCCAAAGCTTAATCATTTACAGCCTTATTAATAATAAATATACAATACATATCCAAAGTATCCCTGGAGCTATAAAAATTGACATCTTATTTTTATGTAAAAAAGTGGACCGAAAATTAAATATATAATAAGGATCAGTGCCGTAACTAGGGCGTGGCAAGAGCGGCACTTGCCGCGGGCGCGAGATTTTGAAGGGCGCCAAATCTTGGGTAGATGCAAAAACGTGGGCAAACACACCTGAAAGAGAATTTTAGACTTTTTGTAGGAACAAACAGAAAATGAAATAAAACACATTTTTTAATAATTTTAACAATATATTATTTAAATATTTTTTTAGATAATTAGACAGAAAACATATACGAGTCAAAAAATAATAGTTAACATTTCTATTACTATACAAAATAACATTTAAAAAAATTAAATACGTACATACATTTTACTTTTAAAGCACAAAATTGTTGAAAAATATAAAAGCTCTAATAAGGCATCATTTTAAAGGCACTCCATGTATATTAAATTAATTCACTGTTATAGTCAATAGAGAGTTATTAGAAACACGAATTTACTGCCTTGCAGTAATTGTGAGGACCTTAAAACAGACTTAAAATTTGGAGTTACTGAAACTTTATGACATTATATTATAAGGTAGTGTCTACATTGTTTTTAAAAAAGTAACTTTACTTTTTTCAAATACCTACGTTTTTATCTGCATGGGAAAATATTTATTTTTATTATTTTCCTGAGTTCAAAATTCTTCTGAATAATTTCCCACCCAGTTTCATTTTGCAAGGGATAATATGCTAGGAATTCTTTCTTTTAAGAATGCAATGTCATCATTGTAAGTAAATCTTATGGCCGTTTGTGGCGTTTTCTCATTAAACGCTGATTAACTAATCACTGATTATCTTTCAATGGTTGTTTAAGTTTTATCCAATTGCACCGCTAAGAAAATAATCGTTGTTAGTTAATCAGAGAAACAATTTGGCAACATGTAATTTTTGCTCAATTTGCTATCTTCACGGTAGTCAACCGTATAACGATAACCCCACTTTTTTTTAGTTTTGTTTCTAATATTGTGGTAAATACATTGACATATAAACAATTAAATGTCAATGGGTGAATATAGCTAAATGACCTGCACTAGCGTAATACCTGAGTGCAATTAATTGTTGGTCAATGGGTGCTACACTATTATTTCTGAAATGAAATTGAATGTTACTAGCAAAATAATACAATTTACAAAACCCATAGGTAGGCACACCTAGACATTTTGGCTAGTATATGGATATTCGATGGTGTAAATTGGAAATGGCTATATACCCACTTACAAATTATTATTATATTCCAACTCTGCCTCAATTAACTCCAACAGATACATAACTGTATCATTTTTTAACCGCAAACGACTGAAAAATGTTAGATTATCTAGTTCTTCGAAATAGTTTTTTCTTTCATAGATTTTACGAGGAAATCCAAAGTCTATAACATCAAGAATATCTACTAGGTCGTTCTCTAAAAACATCCGCAAAATCCATTTTTTGAAAAATTAATTAAATTGAAACCGTGAACAACGAACTTGTCAAACAAACTATAATACCCACAAATAAGATACGAAAAAGATGTAAAAGTAAGGTTAGAAATACTAATCAGTCGCTTTATCATCCAAAAAGGAACGTTTAAAGTAGTCAGCGTTTACGTCATGTTTAACCATGTTCAATGAACGGTACAACACAATTTACAAATTAATCGCCGAAAAAAGTTAGGTTGTGTCACAAATCACCTACAAATTTTGACATGTAAATAATAAAACATGAAATAAGGTCGTAATAGTGCACTGCAGTAAGCGTGCACAAATAACGACAAGCACTAACCTTAATATTGTTTCCCTTATTTAAAACATCAAATGCGCATGCGTATATGTCACTATAAGGGCAGCACTCTTACTGCTTGACCTTATAAAGTTACAATAGAGAATTATGGCAGGTTCAAATAGTGATAGTCACTAATAAATGCGTCCTTATTTTGGCGTAGTTGTAGATAAAAATAAGGGCGGTCAGTAATTAAATACGGACTATTCTTAATTGTGACTGGATAGTGGCGGACACATTTGGCGTCACTATTTTTGAGACATGCGTAAAACAAAATTGTATATTTCATTAGTGTCAAATTTGTAAACAAACAAACTACTACCCGCTATATTTATGTTATGCTAAGAAGTTGAGAGTTGAGCACAGCAAAATGGAACAGTAGCAGAAACAGAAAGCAACACGGTTGAGATTTACTTACGAGGATGATCTCGCCTTGTTAACAGAATTTTTAAGTGTTAATCCCATAATTGGGAAGAAATTCAAAGTAAAATGCACATTGCAGTTACAACTGAAAAAGTTAACAGTGAAAGATTGAAATAACAGTAATAAAAAAAATTACATATTTTATGATGTACCTAATTATTTATATATACTATGAACTTTAATTCTTCTCGGTGTCCTCACTTCCTCTGGTAAGTATACTCAAAATATTTGCCAATCGTGAAATTGTTAGCAGCACCTTCATTATTTTGATTTCGTATATCGTTACCCTAATTCGCAAACCACGTAACTCCAGAATTTATCGAGATCCTGTTTTTTGCGCCATCTACCAGCATGGCACTGAGCGAACGCTACTCGAAAATCTCATTACTCCAATTCTATTTTTAAAGCATTAATTCCAGAAAAAGAAAAGCTCCTAACTCCGACCATGGTAACAGTACTTAGAAAACCTTGTAGAAGACACAAACCTCGTATCTCCAAAAAACATCATAATATGAAAGCAAATCTCGTAACTCCGATGTATATTTATTGTCAAATAATCAGAATGTGTGTTTTCTGTGGTTAATTTAGTGCCTGGTTATTGAAAAATATGAAAAGCTAAGTATGAACAGTTACTGCAACTAAAAAGTTGCTTGGAAAAAGACTATCATTCCTTCTATGATTCCCTACCGTATGAATAATAATATAAAATACAAGTTTTTATATTTATAGAACAAAAATTAAAGTTTATTTCACGAATTTACGCCTGTTTCGTATTATCGGCAAAAACTCGACGAGCAGTGTGTAGCTTGTTCAATTCAGTGAGAAGGACAAAAGTAAATTGCCCTAGTATGTAAAACAATTTTATTTTTCCTATTATTGTATTCGTATAAATAAGAGATCTGATTACCAAAAATTAATAAAAAAAAAGGGAAAAACATGTTTAAAAAGAATAAAATTTCGGGTTTCTAACGCATCAAATATTGGGAGAATTTACTATCGAACCTTTCAGTACAGTTTACCATTTCATTCGATGCTTTTATGACTAATGCGAAACAGGCGTAAATTCGTGAAATAAACTGTAGTTAGGTTCTCTTTACTCTTTACTTTGCAGTTATTTAACGCAGTGTAAAATTTAGTTTTTTTTTTAGTGAATAACTTGTTATTCTATTATCTGAAATAAAGTTTGTTTGCCTCGTAACTCCTGACTATTATAAAAACGTAATAGAAAACCACGTATCTCCGTTGAAATCTCAGCAAAAGTATTACGAGCTCAGAAGATTATTATTACAATATCAACAGACATTATAGAATAAATGTATAAAAAGATATTCCTAAGATTTCAAATAAAAAACACAAGAAACAGTTTTTTTTATCTCCTGTAAAATTTTAGATTTTGGAGATACGAGGTTTGCGAATTAGGGTAACGATACTGTCCCTGTCAATTAGGACATTTTCTAATATTACAAACTCTATATCCTCGTCATTTCCACCCTTTAGAATGGCAGCTTGTAATATTTCTTCCATTATTCGAATCCGTGAAGGTCACCAAGAGATTCCAAAAGTAAAATATTTGATAGATAACTTGATAGGCATAAACTAAGAACGAAGCACAAACCACAGAAAAGTGACGTTATAGGTAAAATAATAAAATAAAAATAACCACCACCCACCACAAAATTATAAGTGCCGTATCTCACTTCACACGATGAAAATACTGACGCCAGTATATAAATTAGACCGATCAGTAATAGTGACGGTCAGTATTTTAGAAAGTGCCATAATTTTCTATTAACTCTCCATTAACACTACATTTCATATATCATTTGATTCAAAATAAATAAATATACAGGATCTGATCAATTATGGATCAATTCTAACCCCAAAGAATACACAACAACAAGAAGTGAAGGCATAACTCTGGCATACACTGAGAACCATAATAAATGCTTAGTTACAACATGCTCGAATCACTGAGATAAAGTGTTTTAGCATAAAGTTGTGTTTTATCAAATGTATAGATTTTGCACTTTTTGTCGACAATATAGACGAGAAATAGATCATTTAAAAAATAATTTCAACCTACAAGCAAACTCCAATCTAACTTGGGTCTGTAAAGACCATAAGCAAGAGGCCTACATGTGAACGAGTGACATATGATGACTAATTTAAAAGATGGCTTCCCAAAATTTGGTTTTTTCCGAAGTTTCACTTTTTGTCTGTTTGTGTATTCTTTGCTAAAATAATAATGACTAAAACTACTGAATTTCATCAATCTATTTGTCCGGTACAAAATATTTGTACTATTTAGATCCTCACTGGGGTCTACCAAATGTCAAATTATGTTTAGCACTAAATAATCAATGGGCGTTTATGTCGTTAAATAATTTTAGTTTGTTACAATTTTAAGTAATAATGAACACATTGGAATCGAGACATCAACGAATCATTCTTTCCAAAATAGGCAGAATCATATCAAAAGTAGGCCTTTTGCCTGGATCTTCATTCATACAAATATTTATCAGCTTAATCAAATGCGAAGAGATTCCTGGTTTGATGCTTATTCTCAAACCCTCCAAAGCAATCCTCATACCAACTTCCATAGGACTTTGGTCAGCAAAGGGTACTTCTCTAGTAGCCAACTCCCAAAGTAAGATAGCATAGCTCCACATATTAGAAGCTTCCCAATTTCTGTCGGTAATTCTTTTCTGTAAAGCTTCTGGAGACATCCAAGCTGGATAGTAGATTCTCCCCTTTTCTTGGAAGCTGAATTTAGAGTCTGCCATACTTAGCCTTGCTGTTAGGTCATCATCAATCATAACGTGACGACTATTTAGGAAGTATTCGGGAGTGGTTCTTTCTAAACTATGTAGAAAAGCCATTCCTCTCGCTATATCTATTGCGAAACGCAACGCTTGCGCGGTGTCTACAACTATACCACCGCTACCTTCATGTAAAACATTATATAAAGATCCCAAAGGCAGATACTGACTTATAACAATCAAATGAGGTGGACTATTACAACAACCAATTACAGGAAGAATATTAGGATGGGAGAATATCCGCAGTCTAGGAAATTCTTCATTAAAATCTCTTGAAATTCGAGAAGTTACGTCTCTCACCTTAAGAATCTTAGCGACAATGTCATTATTTTGCCACCTTCCGATGTAAGTGACTCCACTATGTGTCTCACTTATTTTCTTCTTCATTTCCAACTCCTTAATATTTATACCCTTGTGACGGGATAACGTAGCATCTCTAGATCTAGTTTTTAAACCTAACCAACTTTGATCTTTGAATTTGATTTGTTTCAGATCTTGACCAGATTCGACTGCGATGTCATGTAGACCTTTTGCGAGGTTTCCCTTGCATTTGTTGAGAGGAGTTGCACTATATTTGTTGGCGATAGCTACCTTTGCACCATGATGGACTAAATCTTCTGCAATATCTGAATAATTCCAGAAACAAGCATAATGTAATGGTGAGTTTCCATGTTCGTTTGTGAAGTTGACGTCGGCTTTTTGTCGGAGAAGCTGTGGGGAAAAAAATAATGTAAGTTTTTATAATATTTTAATGTAGTAGAATTACTTACCATATTAACGATCTCCCTGTGACCATGAGCAGCTGCCATATGTAGTGGGGTGTCATCTCCTCTATTGGTGGCATTAACACGTGCTCCTCTGAGTAAAAGCATTTCAACAATTTTATTAAATCCCTTCATTGCAGCCCAATGAAGTGGACTAAATCCATGGTCGTCACTAAAAATAAAACCATAAAATTAAGCTGGCTGCATAATAACATATTAATTAAAACATATTATAAATAAAATATTGGAGTAATCAACAAGAAAAATGATTGTACGGTGTGACATAACTTGAATTGTCTTTGGTTAAATGATGTAAGATTAAGATTAATATGGGGCTTATATGCTTCTAAGAACCTTTTCTGGTCCCAAGTTTATTCCTCGATTTCATAGACCAGATCTCAGGTTAACCATATATTAAGAGGGTTGTGGTTTTTCTTTCCCTATCATTGAATACCTTAGGCTAGTCAGGCCTTGGCAATATGTATGCTATATATTATATATACAGATACATGCAATGAGAAATGGAACATAGGGATTTCAAGTATTGTATCAGAACTGCTTTTGAACTAGTTGACCAATATCAAGCTTCAACAGATTAAAAACACGATTCTTACAATCATTCTGTTGGACACCTACAACTTATCATACAATTCCCACCACTCCGTAGTCTCAACTGTGGGCAGTCCTTAATTAGCGTCAGACAGTCAGTAAACTGCAGTCAATATTGGAGTAATCTTCAAGCCCTATTCAAAATAAAATAAATTCGTAGAGAAATCAGAATGTACACCCTTCAGGAAAAAATTTAAGTTTTATCGTGGTATTTTGGAGGTCACTCGATTAGGGAAATAGGAAATTTATTGGTTTGAGAGAGAATGCCATATTTTAAGATACCTATGTTCTTTTCCATTTGTAGTTATATCAATTATAAATATTGGAATGCTAATGTACCTGCTAAAGTATCATAAATTCTTATTTAAGTTCCTAATATAAATTTTTATGTGATTCTGTCTCTTAACAGTAACCTTTAAGAAAATTATGGTAACTAAACATTAATAAAATAATTTTAATGTAAACATTTGTAAACTTTCAATTCTATAATTAGATGAAACTAAATTAGGTCATAGATCATATATTACTACTATTGGCATTTTAATGAAGGCCAACAGTATCCTTTTATTTAAAATACATATAAACTCCCCACTATTTGTAAATACTTGATGGACAATTGCCAAAAATGGATGGTGCACATGGATGTTAATTTACTAAATTCTTCTATACAGCAGTTACTTACCCTTGATTCATATCATGTTCTGGTTCATCTAGCCAAACCCTCACTTGTAGGGCATTCCCTTCTTTGCACCATTGAAATATATCTTCCATTTTTTAAATTTAATATTGTTAGTTTAAAAATATATCTGGGCGTTTACTTCGAGTAGTTTCGTTGCCAAATAATGAGTGTATAATCTGGAGATAAATATTAAATAATTAGAAAGGAAACAGTTTTTAACCACAAACACTATAACACTGATAAATTAACAAATCACTAAAAATACCTAATACTTTATTTACCATAAAAAATTGTCACTTTTATAATTGACATTTAGCTGCCATGTTTGAATTTTCACGGATACCAACCAATGAACTATTATAATTCACTGATACCAACAACCAATACAAACATAATATGGCGTTGACACTAATGACAGTCGTTCTGAGGATAGACAATCATTTGGATTGATTTTAGATTTGTAATTTGGTTATTTTGTACTGATTTAATGATCCTTTTTCATTATAAACAGTCACATATAGCTTTTTAAATACGTAAGAAATTAAAACAATGTATAAGAAAGCACCAAATCAAAAATAAATGAGTTCAATCACGATCAAAGTAACTATTAAGAACCATGTATTGTACAAAGAGCGCCTGCTTATCATCAGATTCATCCGGGCGACTGTCACATGACGTCACGTGGACCATATCAGCATTGTCAAAATATCTATTACACTGACATCTATTGAATAGTGTTGTATTTAGTACATGGTTTGTGCACTCGTATAGGCAACTACTTAAGGCAAACTTGTCCCTGGTCCCTGCATTCGGGGCATTTCATTTCTAGTAAATGCTAAATCCCGCCGGTGGAGAGAGCATAGACGTTACAAACCACAGAACACATACAGTTGTAAACTAACTTAGGAATATAGACACTTATAGGAGAGCAGGTCAATGTGTAGACATAATCTATGGTGTAGACCGAGAGGATTCAAACTGACCGTGGGATTGTGTATATTATCTCTGGATGGCGCTCAGATGGACGAGAAAGACGTTTTGTAGTAAGGAAAAAGAGCGTGGCTGAAAAATAGAGGCGAAGAACGTGGGATCGGCGAGCAAACAAGCCCTCAACTCGGATTTTGAGTTTGTTAATCAGGCTGGCTGGCTAAAAGTACTAAAGGTAAAGGATCTGTTAACCAGCCCCTCAACTAATTTCCTATAAGACCTGTTGAGGAAAGATTGAAACGTACCGGTTGCAGCATTTTGTTGCATTACGTTACGCAACTTTGTAAGCTCTATATTTCCTTCAGAACGGAATACAACTAGTGCGCACCGCGTGAAACATTGTCTCGGAACCTAAAAGATCTATTGTGCCCCCTTACTTCTACTTAGTTCCTGAGGAACGTCTCAGAGACTAGTAGCTCCTTTAGTCCTATGTCTGATTTCTAAGAAGTGAAGAGGTGGTTTTTTTTAACGATTCCCTCTCTACTTAGTCTGCATCTTGTTCTTTCTGCAACACTCTCCTCCACCATATGTAATGGTGTGAGGTTGAGAATCACTTCCATTGCTGCCGTTGGGCATGTACTCATTCCTCCTTTGTTTCACTTAGTTCCTGAGAAAAGTCTCAAAGACTAGTAGTTCCTTTAGACCTATTTCCTGAAGGAATTTTAGTATATCCAGCTTAAGTAAGCGCCCCTCTTCCATCCAGCAGTCTTCCAGAGGCTAGAATCTTGACTGAGGGAGTAATGCTTCCCGAGAGAACAGATATTTTGTCTTCGTCACTGCAGTGACGAAGTATACAAGAACGTATATGAATGGAGGTTTCTTCTTACATCCCACACAATTTATATTCTCCACTAGTTTGACCTTCTTCAAGTGCCCATTTAGGTGGTAGAATAGTGTCCTGTTTAATGGGTTCTATACTCTTTCGCTACTCTTTTTGGAAGGTTATAGGATGGAGGAAGAGTTTGGAATTTTCTTTCCAAGTCAGGAAAATAGTGTTCGCCGGGTATTTTGACAGTATTCTTGGCGAATTGATTGTCGGTAGACATGTTATTCTTGGGTAAAGTAATAAAATAAACGATATTGTTGAAGCACAGATGAATTTAATTTGTTTTTTTTTTGTTATACACATTTTTGGAAGTAAACATATGTACAAATCCTGTTAGCGAGACCAACTATAAAATAGTAATAAATAACAAATCATCAATAAATATATAAATTCTACTTACTGTATGCTCATCTGAAATATAGTAAAAACAGTTTGCAGGGCAATTATAGAGAGCTTACTTTATCTTAACATTACGAACATTTTATATATTTTTAAATTTTTTTCTTTCCTACGCAACTTTATATCCATATTAGCGGCTGTTTAACAGCCAAATGCCGATATGTCTAGCAACACATTCAAAAATGACACCTAGAGTTTACACATCAACACCCTTATATAAAAATAAATGTGTAATTTGAACTAGAAAAGTTGAGCAGTTTAAGCTAGACCAGTTTGTTGTTCAAAAAAAATTCCAATCTTTTTGATGATTTTATTGGTGGTAACAATTGGTTTGTTAATAAAATAGCTAAATTATTTTTTAATTATCTGTCATCTCTGATCAATTTTAGTTGTATAATAATACACATAACAATTTAATTTTGCACGATGGAGAAAATTTGAAATTTTCGTAAACTGGGACAATGATGAGAAGATGAATAAAAATGGACAGTCACACAAAAAATTTCACAGTGACAATAGTGTGCCTTTGTTGGGGGGATTAATATAAATGTCCGTTTTGCAAATTATTTATTAGAAATTCCAAATTTGTTCTCCACCAATAAAATGTTCTACTGATAATATTCAAGAATACGGATACGATTTAATAGGTTTGTTCCAGCTGACGATAGAATCGTTCTAGGTATCGTTCACGCAAGTGCTGTATTTCTTTCGCGTTCCAACTGATTATAGTATCGTTCTTGGGACGGTACAAAAAGTACCTTCTTGAAGGGGTGATAAAGTTGATGTGTCCATCCCTAATTCGAGTTTACGCACTATTCAGTACTCGATAAGATTCCAAATGCAAGTTGGAGCAAACCTAATGTCATAAAAATATTAAATAAAGCCATTTTAATATCTTTAGGTCGTCACTGGTCTGCCAGACAATTATATTATACAAAGTCTCCATCAGCTAATGTTAGTTTTTGCTTTCTAATTTCGTAAAGTAGTTTTAGGGAGTCACCCTCAGTTTATAATAAGAATAAGAAGATATTATAGAATTAGCAGTATAGGTTGAGATGAAGTTAGAACATTCAAGTGATCATTTTGAACGAATGTCAGATGACAGCCCAGAAGCCTAACAACGCTCGAAGACCAGTAGACAGACCTCCACAAAGATGTTACAGAAGTTGGATCTCAGCATCACAGGAAGAGCTTGGTGAGATTTAAGGAAACAACACAGTGGAATAAGTGAGTGGTACGTGAAAAGTCGAAAAATATCAAAAGGTAACTAAATAATGGATAAAGGATAATGGATAAACTTCGTAGACATATATACAGCCCAAAACAATAGAAATGAGACTAAAATACCAGTAGAACAAGAAGAAATTTGGAAAAAAGTCCAAGAGCAGTTATGAGAATGAAGGCCTGTCCAGACGAACGACTCGGTTACCCCACTGATGTACTTTTGAGTTTTCTTCAATGCTACATAAAGTAAAGTTGTCAAGTACAAATATGGGAACATGTATACAAGCCGAATAAACCTGTAATCTTTAGAACTTCTGTTTGAAATTGCATGCCCTACATCGATAACGAATCAACCTGCATCGACTGCCGTATTGCATAATAATAATAATAATAAATTCTTTATTGTTCACCATATAACAAAAACACAATTCAGTAATACACTTGATCAGAAAATGGAGGTAAACAAAATGTTAGATGATAGGTCTATTTACTAGTGATGGAGAAAGTAGGAAACCTTTACAGATATGATGATGTCATTTTCATAGAAAAATGGAAATTTATTTAAATTATAAGGAGAATATACGAAACATAAAGCTGATGGATACTTTGTAAAAATTAAGCGCCAATAATCAAATAATATTCATTTGAAAATGATCCACTTTCAAACGCCTTAAAATTAAGACGTATCAATCGTATTAAATGAAACTGGTGTTATAAAAGTCACATCTACCTTTTTTTTCCCAATATCCTCATAGTTATTCACTTCCAGCCTTCGATAGTTACTTAATAGGTTTGTTCGTAGAGCAATCACAAACGGTTGGAAACCGGACGACTCATGTGCAGAGCCTCTCTGTGAACGGCTCTACGAACAAACCAAATATATTTTCAAAGTTGAATATCTTGAAAAATACCGATACATCAACAACTACCGGCTAAAAATGTCCAAGTTTTTAAATAAATTAAATTTTTCCTTTTAAATATCATTTGAGAGGTAAAACACTTAATTGTAAAGCGTTTTAAAATGCCATTTTCAAATTTATATAATAAAATTCAATTGTTTTTTTTTATCTCTTCCAAAATAACCGAACTACTAGATAACCCACGTTCCTCTACTACTACACATACTAATTGTGCCTGCTCTTAATTTTCAAAATTATTTCAAAACTATCTTTAAAAAAAAATGATCTCACTGACAGAAGCGGACAGACATGGTGCTTAAATTAAGGTAGTAACAGAGTTTCAATTCAACTGAATACAAAAGTGCAACATTTCATTATTTTGTTTAAATTAAAGGTAAAAATGGATGCAAATAAAATCGTCATGTTTTTAAAATCGTGGAAACAAAGGCAGTCAATAACTTTTTGTGATTCCGTATTCAGTTGAGTCGAACGTCTGGTTTTTTAACATTGACCGTCATCATCAGGAATCAAGCTAATACAAAATATTTTTCGGCTAAAACACTAGCCATCAAAATACATTTTCTATAAGTTAAAAACAAATGTAAAATAATAAAAAGTATCACTTTGTAACAATGAACAAAAAAATTAACATATACACAAAAAGTAAAAACTTGCATTGGACTCGAAACGCGACGTCCTAATTTTTAAAAACTCTTCTCAATTTCACTGGAAATTGCACAACATGTAAGATGAGTTGAAGCAAATAAAACAGGTGAATAGTTGAATCATTTTCCTACGTTTTACAAAGACTTCTTGTAAGTACCTGAAGAAATTCAATTTCCTTCAAATTTTAATATACAGATTGCGAAAAGTCTAATCGCGGCATACGATTTACACAAGTACGACAAGGAAAATATGAGCAAAACTATTTGAAAGAGAGAGAGAGAGAAGAATAATTGTGCGCTCAGCGCTGGGCCTGTAAAAGTTTAAATGTGAATGGACTGCCTAAGTCTAACGTCATAAGAGGGGTGGTCAAAAAAACCGAAAGCTCGTGTAAATTATCAAGAAATTTTTATTTTGCTGTTGATTTAGTTATAAATAAGATTGATCGGTATTAGAAATATATAAAAAGTGATTAATTAAAGAAGTTTTTGAAACTAAGTGTAAATCTGGAAAAGGATTTCCATTATTTTGTCAATAAAATTTACAAAACTTTAAATACAAAGACACAGCATAAGCACACATAACCTCAACTATGTTTACACTGTTTTAAAAACGCTTTGCAAACCTTACCTTGCAGATTTTTGAGTAAAAAAGTCTCCAACTGATCTCTTTTTACTTATTTCGAACAACGATCTCTCTTATTTTTATATTAATAGCAAACCGAAAATTAAAAAACTCTTATGACGTTTTACACGCGTTATCGATTTGTTTGGAAAAGTTAATATAGGAGGAGCCTTCTGTTGTGACGTCAGAGCTTAGGCTGTCCATTCTCTCTGTAAAGGACACTGTTGCCGGATGAAAGTGTTTAGTTTTACCTAATAGTGCATGAGTTCGAAACAAAGTTAACGATAACGAGACAAAAATATCATTTGTACAAAGTAATCTACGTTTCTGGCAACAGCGGTTAAAATAGGAGGGGCACTGAGCGTTGAATTCTTTCAAGTAGTTTTGCTAACATTTTCCTTGTCGTACTTGTGTGAATCGTATGTCGCGAATAGACTTTTCGCAATCTGTATGTATGAAAAGCAGGGTGAATATACTACAAAAGCGCAAAAAATAAGTGAAGGAAAATTTGGCAATTTTGTATTTGCAGAGGTCAAGGCCAGTCGCAAAATTGAACGCAGTTTGTTGAGGTGACACAGCGTGAGCCACGGCGATATTTTGGTGGGAGATCGCAGTTCACTCACCACTTGCTTATGCTTGGAAAATAGAACGATGTTATGTTGTAGGACTATAAGAACAATGAAAATGGCTACTGCACTTACATTTGACTTCAGTTCTGAATCTGATTCGGAAGATAAGTTCGTGTCCGAACTGGTATCCTTTATCTCCCAAATGAATAATAGAGGCAGTGAGAAGTTTGTACATAAAAAGAAGAAAAAGCTACGGAGAATTTGCTCTAACTAAAGAATTTAACGACGAACAGTTTAAAAATTATTTTTGACTAAACCATGGAAAGTTTAGACAAGGGCATGAGATCATGAAGAATCAACTTTTCCTCAATTTTTCACTCTAAACACACCGTGAATATACAAGAAACGTGCGTTCCATAGGGTCACGTTAAGAAAAGACTGTGTCACGTCACACTGCTAATAAATATGCCATTCATTAGGTTCACAAAATCTGAGTCACCTCACAAAAAACTGCGTCCCATTTTGCGACTGGCCTAAAGGGAGGTTTAGGGTCATATAAGTAGAAAACAAACTACAGAACCATAAAAATACAAAACGTGAAGAACTGTATTTCTAGATATTTAAAAGAGCTTTAAGGTTCCTGGAAGAATAGAACAAATTACAAAAGCGCTAAAAATACAAAAAACTGAAGAATATGATGGAATTTTGTATTTGTAAAGATTAAAAGGAAAAGGAATAAACTACAAAAGAGCTAAAAATGTAAAAAAGTGAATAATATCTTGCATTTTTGCATCTATAGAGTTAACAACAACAAAATTTTCTCTTGCCACCAATGCCATCGTTCCGAAATAATATTAGAATGATAAGAGTAGTTTGAAAAAGAAAGAGTGTTAGAACAGGTGACATTTAAAGTAGAAAAGCCTACAAATATAGAATCGTGATAGAGGTAGTTAAAATCGATGTTATGAAAGAAAGTATGAGTTTTTGAAAAATGACAGGATGTCACAAAGGCAAGGCAATCTAAGATTATTCTGGGTGACTACAACCTGTTGAGATCAAATGAATGCACAAGTCAAAGTAAAACTGCACTAAGAGTGTTAACAGGAATCCTAACGAGACATTGTCGCCTGAATGGGCACCTTAAAAAGCTCAAAATAGTGGAGGAAGAAGATTGTAGGTTTTGTGGAATGGAAGAAGAATCCTCCATCCACATACTTGCGAACTGCACCGCAATTCAGAATCCTTGGGCACAGTACCTGGGAGACTACTGGATAGAAGAGGTACAGTTACCTAAGTTGAAGCCTGCAGATATCCTAAAATTCCCCCGGGAAATAGGACTAAAGGAGCTACTAGTCTTCGAGACTCTCATCAGAAACTAAGTAGAAGTAAGGGGAAACAATAGATCTTTTAGGTTTCAGTGAATGTTACCCCAAAATACATACATACATACATGTCACAAAGGAACGAGCGTTTATAAGGGCACTATTGAGATAATTGTTTTGAAAATTTATAAATAGGATCTGGATATCTTCACTGTTGCCGGAAGAAATATAACAATTTGCAGATTACTACAAACAGTACCCTAGGTACGGTAAAATGAATATTAAAAATGGAACTTTGCTTTTTGAAGACAAATCGAAAAGGATGTAGTTAAAAATATCGACAGTTGACATCGTCATTTCGAGTACAATGCAAGGTACAGTTTTCACAGCTCTTCAAAAAGCAAAAACAGTGCAAAACTGCTTCAGACCTATGATACACAAAATAATCTTATTTTTAGAAAAAAACAATCATCTATAAATCGATGGAAACATCTTTCAAAGCTACAAACAAAAGCAAACTACATTGGATTGGGATTAAGAAAAAAATACAGTGTGTCCTACTGAAAATTAAGCAGTTTTAAAATTTTCAATGCATACAGAAGTTATAATTTGCATAATTTATTCAATGACACTCTGTATTTATTGATAAAATTTCAGTATTTCTACATGCAACTATCAACTTTTTTTAAACCAAAAACATTTCTAGATGTAATTTGCTTTTGTCGCCAATTACTGTTCTATTGAATTCAATTTAAAAAGAAAAATTATGACAATGTAGGTACTATTAGATTCAATATAAACATCTCTGGAGTAATTTCATTTTCTAAAAATAAGTGCTAGGCATTCAAATGCCTATCCATATCTTTCACGCGGTAAAAATTATTAACAAACAACTATTTCTTCGTCGGAGTGCCCCTTTGAGTGAGCCCCTCAAACCTTTTAAATGTGTAGTTGATAAACACCCAATCTTTGTAACTAACTTCACCGTCTTGGGTAAGAGGCGCAGAAGCTGAAAAAGAAAACAAACTATTAATTATATTGAAAAATATATGAATTATTTCCATTATTGTATATTACATCATTTATTTTTAAATGCTGTGTTATATTATAATTTTCGTTTCATTGCAAAATCATTCTTGAAAGGTGGGCAAGAGATTGATTGAAACTAGATGATCTGCCGTCTGACCGATTTGACTTAAAAAACTACAGATCCAGTAAACATATTTTTCCAGTTAAGTAATGATAGAGACGAAAAATCAACAGTTACAAATGAAGCAAATGCTCTGCACAATAGAACGGACATTTTTGAATGATTTGAGCAGGAATTTTGGTACGAGTACAAAAGGTTAGAAACTCATGTCAGGTCATTAGGGGTAGACTTAATGACATCTCTTTTGACTTTTGTTGGAAAGAAATAACTTAAGAGAAATTGAATTAGACTTCCTTTTGCGAAGGCGACGATATCTCTACTATACCCAAAAAACTGACCCTCAAAGAGCGAAGAAAAGAAAAACATTTTTTGTTGAAACATGTGAAAGTAAAATATTTTTTAATGGGAAAGATTCAGATTTGAAGGCTTTGATGTTCTATTCAACAATATTACAGCAGATCTTTCAAAGAGATTGGAGAGCTACAAAGAAGTAACATCAACCTTTTACATGTTTTTTACCTTGGATAAAGAAAGAAGCCAATGTGACCATATTTTATGTGACAAATCTAAAAAATAAATTGATGAAACCAAAAAGACAATTAAATTACTCGTAACAAGAATTATACAAAACATTATATAAAAATACAATCTCTGAAATATTTGAAGTGATCCACACATTAAATAATTATAGCATGTGTTTACTGGTTGAAAAAACTAACCACTAATAGCAATGAAGAGGAACCCTAAATCTCCAGAGCTCAGGACCAGAAGTTAAGTTAAGCCGGCTCTGTGTTACGAGTGGTGATAGTGTAAACTGTGTTGAGTCTACAGGAAATATTTCAAGGATTTTGGTGTTTAACTTTAACCATAATATGTTAACAGTCCCTTACTTTCCAGCATTGTTCATTTTGAATAATACCATATACTTTAAATGTATCATGCAATCAGTCACTTATATTGAAGTTGGGTATTAAGAGTGACAAATTGTGCCAAACATCTCCGGCACAAAATGATCCAAATTAATAATTTGAAGACCAGTCAAGATATAATTAACTGGAGATTAAATAGATCAATACAAAGTACTGGGGTAGGAGTCTACGGGCGATAATCTGAGAGGTTGGAAAAAAACCTTAAGCATATTTCAACAGGAAATTCACACCACAGAATACCGATGATTTTTTCCCTCATCATGAAATATACCAATCAGACACCACCATTTTTTGACCGAAATCTGTGTGAAATAAGTGATTAAATCCCAAGACCCGATTAACCGCGGGTAAATTTTTGTTTTCCGTTTTGTGGATTACCACTGATTCTTACTATCAACCTTCAGAAAGATGGATGGAAATTTACTGATTTAAATATAAATCAAGAACAAAAGTTAATTGATTTTGGTAAATTTGTGTACTAGTGTGTATTAGTTGGAAACTATAATAATTTAAAAGTGTAAAAAACAATTGTTATCGTGTTGTATTATTCGGTTTGAGGTTATATTAGAATTTACTGTGAAGGTTGTCCGGTGACAGAAATTCATCACGAAGACGTACTTGGAAAAGGTCAATAGAATAAAATTAAATAGCAGATAAACTAGCGAGGAAAGGGGCTGAAACGCCATTTTTGAGACCAGAACCCTTTCAACCTCAATATATTAGCAGAAATCGGAAAACTCGAAAAAACGAGAAGATCGGACCATTACATTGAAGAGATACGGGGCTAACATAATCAAAGATACTTCTTCCACTTATATTTGGGGTAAGGGACAGACAATAACAATACAACTTATTGTGACAGCTACATGTAATGAGATGAAGCATCAGTTACAAAGAGACTTTTGCTGATGTTAACAGATGATATTAGGTGCGTTTGGTATTTACGTCCGACCAGTCAGAATCGTACGTTCGTGACATATAGATGAAGAACATGAAGGTAATTCCCGACCGTTCGGTAATTCAATTGAGATCAGTCAGAATGAATCTGCTCAACATTTTCGATCGATGAAACAGATATAATCTGAAGGAACCATAACGTGTCGAGGACAACATACTATTTAAAATAAGATTAAGAAAGATCTGGAAGGGCTAATATAATCAAAGATACTCTTAGATAGCTACGACCAAGCAGAAGTAAAATAATACATATTATGCCAGAGTTAGGTTGCACTATTGAGATTTTCTATTTATGTAATCCTAGATGTGTGATAATCTTAATTGTGTGCATAATCCACACAGTTTTTAAAAATAACACTTCGTCAGTCTGTTATAAGATCAAGTGGATTCCATTTAAATTGTCGTTTATTTTTGTAGCTGAATGCAAATCTAGATTAGATATTAGAATTTCCCAAGTTTACCCAGATGATAATTACATTTTCTCATTTTTTAAATAAAATATAAAAATAAATGATATCTCGGGAAAAAGATATGTAAAATAATAATAATAAAGTGTTTGCTACGTTTTTAATTTGTATTACAAATGTTAGAAAATATTTAAACATTGAATAAATCTAGATGAAGAGAGAGACTTTAAGTTCGAATTAAAAAAAAACAATTTGTACAACACACTGACTTGAACAGAATTTTTATACTTACGAATTTCAAGTTTAACATCAGGAAAATCGTCAAAGTTTGATGTGTCATCTATTGACTTAACTTCTACTGGTATGGCTGCCGGCCTTTCTCTAATATGTTCCCAATCCACACCGCGGTAAAATTGATTTAATTTTAGGTCTTCTAAACCCTTTTGAGATCCCAGTCTTCTGTCTGCTTCACAACAGAATCTGCAACACAAAAAACCATACCAAATTAGTATTATATTTATATTTCAATCGAAAAGTTACCATTTTTAATAACAGTATAATGTATCTACAGTTAATTCAATACCAGCTATCCAAGTCCATTCTGAAAGCAGAACGAGTGCTTAGTTTTGAGCAACCTTGGCTTGGGTAGTTGGTATTGAATTAGCTGTGTGGCTGTATGTAATAATCTGTTCCAAAGAGACTTTTGATATGATGTAGAAGATATTAATGAACAGAAAGATACTTGATAAGTTAATCTTGCAAGATCGTACCTCTGAATGGCTGAAACAATCAAATTCTGAGGCACAGCACCTGGAAAAATACCTACTGGATAAAGGAAGAAGACCTGCTAAACTGAAGCCTACGTTTATCCTAAAATAGGAATAAAGAAACAACTAGTTTTTAAGACTTTCCTCAGGAATTGAGTAGATGAAGATGTGAGAAGTATACCACGCTTTGCATTCAAACTTTGTGAAATAAATATGTATGACATCTAAAATTGGAAAAATAATTTCAGTACCTAATGTGTTCATGTGAGACAGGGTTAAGTAAAAGTTGTGAACAGTTTATTGTTATCGTTAAGTTAAAGATTCCTAATATCAACTAGTTATAGATATTAGGATTTAAATATTGAATTGTTCTATTGCAACAGATTTTTTTTACGTACTCCTTGAGCCCACACAAATATTGTAAGATATTAATAGTTTTACTTTTTATCACCAGACGTCGTGACTTAACTGATCAGTTCGAGAGTTCAGTGTGGTCAGGTATATACCTTGTTTTTAAACTAGGAGGAGCATTTTAAGAAGCCTTGATGATCACACTAATAAAACTTACTAGATTATGAGAATGTTCAGACTTTCTGAAGTAATTGACACTTATGTGTATTGTAATACTCGCTGTTGTCGTGGCCTATGAGAAATCAAATCATTACTGGCACAAGGCAATGGCGAACTTAACAACCAAATGTCACATGACTGTAGAAAAATGTACAGTTAAGTAATTATTGTGAAATATATCACCTGGTGATCTGATTATTATGTGAATTAGTATATAGAAATTACTGTTTCTACGAAAACTTTTTTTTTCGTTTAAGAGTCGAAAATAGTCCACTAGTTCTTTGAATTCTATCTTGGTCCATATTCGAAGCATTGCATTACAATAACAATCAACAACAGTGGGTGATGCAGATTAAACTAATGAATAACAATCACAAAGTTGAAAAATTAATGTCATAGACACTTGTATCAGAAGCTTATATAAAACAGGAGCTTCTAATTGTAGCTCTCTTTACCGACATTGCCAAGCATAGTCCTAAGGTTAATTTATCTAGACGGACAGGGAAATGACTGAAAAAGCTGTACAGAAGGGGAAGGGTGAATGGAATGGCTACATTTAGATGCTCCTATGTAAAACGGGCGACAAGATGACCAAACAGTAGGCAGCAGAAATGCCAACTTAAATTCAAATCGCTCTTCTTAGTTTAAAAATAAGGTATAGTGTATTCCAAATGGCAGGACGGCGCGCTATGTTGCTGCTTCTTTTTTAGCAGAGTCGTCCTTTACTAAAAGATCTACTTGCACGGACAAGCAAATATTATCTAGCTTATGGATGTCGAAGAATAATTAATTATATTCACACTTCATACTTTTTGAAAAATAATATTTTTCAAAAACAGTGACTGTTCAACTAAGGAGCAACAACTACTTCCCGTGCAATATGCACCGCCGGATATTGAATTGCACTCCAAAGTCAAACGGGGTTGGTATATCTACAAGATATTTAAAAACTAACCATTCTGGTCGCTACTGTCACAATCTTTACATTTCCGTTACTGGAAGACATGTATTGATTGTGATTAAAGTGTATTGTTCAGTCTTAATTCCACTAGGTATAGTAGTAGTCATTTTAAAAATTGAATGACTTACTTGATAATTGTGTCTTTGGCCTCTTCGGAGATCGGTACTTCTGCGGGAAACACCAACGTATCCCTCCAATTCATAACTTTCGTGTACGTATCTTGAGGATTTTCCGAACAAAACGGTGGATAACCGATCAACATTTCGTACATAATTACACCTAACGACCACCAATCACAAGCAGGACCATATCCTGTCTGCATAAAAACTTCGGGCGCTATATAATCCGGCGTACCTACTGTACTATACGCTAAGGCTCTTCTGTTTTTCTTCCAACTTTCCGCCCTTCGTTTACTATCCATAGGACTAGAGGTAATTACTGAAAAAGAAAACCAAGCTGGTAAGTCATATGATAAGTTAGGAGGCGATGATGTTATCCAAGGCATTATGAGTCACTGAAAGCAGTACATGATAAAAAAAAGTGGGTAACGGTAATATCGAGGAGTTTTATGAAAATAGGTAAAGTATTTTTCGGACTTATTGAATAGGTATTTCTATCTGGCGTTTCTATAGTTTGGCAAGTTTATCTGAAGCGGCATCGGTAAGGGGCGAGGAAACATGGCGGATATCTGTCATATACGTACCAATGGCGTACGGTACCTATTTTATAAAAGTATTTAAAAAAATAATAATTAATATATAATAATTATATATAGAAACTGATTTTTGCTTTGCTTTAAAGGTAAGGTATTTTTCAAAACACGGTATTTGTTAAACACAAATAATGTTAAGAATCATCGTACTTGAATTCAATATGGCTACGAAATAGTTCAGTCTGACACTGACAATACCAACGCCACTGGATAATCAATAACAGTCAATTGACAAAGTGAGAGGGAAGAACACACTCACGCGCTTGCCAATAGGTCAGCTGGTCGCTAAGCAACGAATGCCTTTCGATAAATTTCACCGATTGAGTTAATTCGGAGGGCGTGAAAATTATGGTTTTCGCACAACGCTGCCAGAGCTTGAAGAAGTCCGTATTAAATTTAGAAAAGTGTTCATCTTTTAATATTCATAAATTGAAAAAATAATGTTAGTAGACAAAATCCAAGAAACAAGCACATTAAATAATTAATACTGTTAATAATAAGAAGTCCATTTTCTAATTATTATCACTACATACTTAGCACTTTATCTTTTTCATAGTTAAACGTGGCAATATCGAATGTTTTCGACTGCATTCCTTTCACGGCTTCAGATAAACTTGCCAAACTATACGTATGGGGTAAAAACCTTCTGATACTACTTCCCAAATGATCAATAGATTATTTCCGGCCATGAATATGAAAAATGTTACTTTCAAAAAAATTGCATTTCAAAAATATTATATATAGGATTACTTGAAATAAAGAAAGAAGAATAAATATTGAAAATCTAAAAGACTATCAGTTGTAGCCACTTATAAAATGGATTTTTTGAAACATGAATAGAAACCTTGTGATAACAACTGGAGCATATGAAGATAAAATAAAATAGACAGTATTTGCTGAAACATTTCAATGATAAAATATACTTACTGAAATCAGAAGGTTTCGCTTGACTTAAGTCCCTATAAAAATCCGTCCTATGTGATTTCTTTAAACCAGTACACAATCCGAAATCCGATAATTTGAGATGCCCTTTGGCGTCTAATAATAAATTATCGGGTTTAATGTCTCTGTGTATAAAACCGAGCTTATGTATCGAATCGATGGCTAGCGCCGTTTCACTTATATAGAATTGAGTGCACTCTTCTGATAAGGTGTCTTTTTTCATTAGAAGTGTCATCATATCACCGCCGGGTAGAAATTCCATTATTAAATATAAATTAATAGGATCTTGAAAACTATAATACATTTTCACCACCCATTGATGATCGGCTTCTACTAAAATATCACGTTCTGCTCTGACATGGGCAACCTGAAACAAACACATTACTTAATTAGTTGATACTAGTGATAACACGATGTATGTTTTTTTGGATGAACATATTCGATGAAACCTGGAAGAACTTCTTCTACGTGGTTTCGGAGGAAGTCTGAAAGAGTACAGTAGTTTCTTTAGTTGTTGAAGAAATTTCAGGATATCAGCGCAGGCTTTAGTTTAGTCTTTTTATCCGCAGTCTCCCAAGTGTTGTGTCCAGAATAGACATAACTAGGGGGATAATTGAATACACTGTCCATATCTTCAAGAGAGTAGTTAGATTATCTCAAATGTATGTTTGTATATATACCTAAAAGATTCATTGTGCTCCTTTTCTTACACTCAGTTCCTGAGAAGATACTATAGTTCCTTTAGACCTATTTCCCGAAAGAATTTTAAGATATCCGTAGGCTTCAGTGTAGGTAAGTGTTCTATCCAGTAGTCTCCTAGGTGTTGTCCCTAGGATTCTGTATTGACATGAATGTGAATGTAGGTTTCTTCCTCTATTCCAAAGAATCTACATTCTTCTTGCTCCACTAATTTGAGCTTTTTGAGGTGTCCATTCAGGCGACATCTGTCAAAGCTCTTAGTCCAGTATTACTCTGTCTTAGGCGTTCATTTGTACTCACCTGATAACCTTATTGCCATGGGTCATTTGAATTACAATTCTTGTCCCGAATAGATTAAATTTGTCAGTTACTGAATTAGTTTTTCATCGTTTCGGGTAACATGCTCAATAAGTGTTGTGGTTGTTTTTCTCAATATTTTTGACAGCACTTTATTAATTTTTATCGATTTGTCTGTGACTTCTGCTTATATAATTTATACATGGGTATATTATTATAATTTTACGTTTAAATTGTAAAATAAAGCAAGGCGCTACCCTTAGCCTTAGACATGAACTTCCGGTCGACTGTAAGCTTTCGATCACGCATAGACCTTCTGTGCAGCAGCTAATACATCACGTTGAAAATACTATGAATAAGGTTTCAGCTGCAGATATACACATGGATTCAAAGGTTTGCATCACCCAACATCTCATAAAGTATTTTTCTCTTCATCAAAAATTAATTGGAGAATAAGTAATTGATTAGTTTTATGTTAAAAGAAAACATCAAGGTTTTTTGTTTAATAAAATTTTAAATAAAAACGAAAGCGTTGCCAACAGCTGCTCGCCATAGCCTCACGTGAGGGTGTAGAATATCAACAGTCATTGTTCCCTGAACATACATTATTTCTGTGTGGCCGTTGGACATATTCCCAGCCCAAAACGTTGCACTTCCGCCTCTAAAGGGAGCACAGGACGAGCGTGGGCGAGCTGGGCTGCTCTCGTTGGCTCTCTCCACACACGTATTCGATGGCTATCATGTACCAAACAAATTCTTGTCTCATCAGAAGAAGCACAGAATTCCAAAAAATTCTTGCAAAAACAAAATTTGTACAAAAACCTTTGACGTTTTTTTCACTTGAAACTAATCATTTAATTAGTATCCAGTCCATTCTTGACGAAGAAAAAATTACTTACAGAGATATAGGGTGATGCAAAACTTTTGAATCTATGTGTATATTTTTAAACGGTATCTAAAAGTATACATTTGTATCGGGAAAAATCCAATAAGAAATACATAAAATAAATAAATTACCTGCTCTTTTTCTAGCATGTCTGCCTTCCTGAGAATTTTCATAGCGTACACATGACCTGTGTCCTTTTTCTGAACTAATCTAACTTCTCCGAACGCCCCTCTACCTATCACTTTGAGAGGTTCGAAGTCTTCAACTCCTAATCGAGATCGTTTTAACCTAAGAAATTCAGTTTCCTTTTGGGCATGTTGCAGTCTCTTTTCCATCTTTTGTTCCTCAGAGAGACTATCGTCCTTTAAGGATTCTTCTAATTTTGCTAACCTAAAAAACAGAAAGAAAAATAATTAGAAACATTGAAATTAGGCAGTCATTGCGACTACCGACGAAGAAGTAAAGGTACAATTAAATGAACTACCTTCAAAAAAATAAAAAATAAGTACGCCCATGGTAAATGGAAATTTATTCAAATTTATTAACCCCTTTTACAAATTTTATCGTACGGCTATGGCAGATGGAGGTTTTTACAAAATATAATAAAAATTCCCCCCGTAGTATCCGTGTTAAGATTATAATTATTATGGTGGAATGCGTGTTTGATATCGAATATCTGTTGTTAAGTATACCACGCTTATGAGATTTCCTCTTCACCGCCCAAACCCTCAACCTCCAGTGGTATCACTTATACCGTGAATGTAGTAAAGTTGCATTTAATTTTAAATATGGCGTCGTGGCAACGAATGGGGTTCTTGGCCTCTAACATCATCCGATATCATTCCGTTTGACTCATCACATTGCGATAGGGCATGTTGTATTTATTACTCCGTGACCTTAACAATGTTATACATTAATCTGTATTCCATTTTATATATTTTAATCTTAGTAAAGCCGTTGTTTGTTGTAATATACACGTTTTATGATTTCAATTCGTAAATTATAAATGTATACATTGTTAACATTTACATATTTTTGATAAATATTTAAAACACAGTAACATCATTATACAAGATGGCCCATGGTAAAATAGAAACGCATTTAAAGCGACCGAAAGATCGGAACATTATTTATTTATTTGTTTCGTCCACATGGACTACTAAAAATTATAGTTGGAAAAAAATAAGTTAATTAGTTCCCCATGCATAAACAAAATATTGCGTTACCATAGCAACGAACAATAACTCATTGGAAGTGTCACTGTTTAGTTTGACGTCAAAAAAGTAAACCAGAGTTACGCAATAAATTAAAAGAAAAAAGATGTACACCGAAATTGTGAAAATCGAAAAATTGGAGTATCGAGCCATCATCAAGTACCTGTATTTAAAAGGGTTAAGAGGTAAGCAGATTTACGAAGATATGCTTAATACCATTGGTGATCAATGTCCTTCGTATGCGACCTTGAAAAATTGGACTGCAAGCTTCAAAAGAGGTAAATTTTCCATTGAAGATGTTGATCGATCGGGAAGGCCAGTTTCTGTGTCAGTCCCCGAAAATATCGATGCAGTTCATGACGTGATTTTATCAGATCGTCGAATTGGGCTAAAACGGATATCTGAAGCACTGAATATTTCATACGAACGCGTTCATCATATAGTTCACGTCAATTTGGACATAAGAAAAATTGCTGCAAAATGGATCCCCAAATATTTGAAAGTTGACCAAAAGCGTGCAAGGGTAGAAGCATCGCGTTCGATCTGTGCTCGATTTGAAAACGATGTAGACTTCTTACACCGAATTGTTACTATTGATGAGACTTGGGTACATTTCTACGATCCAGAAACAAAGCAACAATCGATGGAATGGCGACACTCTGGTTCTCCAAGACCTAAGAAGTTTCGTGTCCAAAAATCTGCTGGAAAAGTTCTTGCTTCAGTTTTTTGGGATTACCATGGAGTAATCATGATTGATTTTTTGGATAAGGGTAGAACAATAACTGGAGATTACTATTCGACATTACTGACCACTATACGGGAAATAATTAAATAGAAAAGACGCGGAGAGCTATCCAAAGGTGTTTTGTTTTTGCAGGACAACGCCTCTGCACACAAATCTCATGTTGCCATGCAAAAAATTCGTGATTTTGTTTGATTCTATAGTAGGCTAAGAATTTTTCAATATATCCTCGTATGTCTGCGAGCTCACTTTAGTCGTTGTTATCAACGAGCAGGAGAGGAATCCAAAAAACCTCAAATTTCGACCTTTGACCCCGAATAACTTTTGTAGCACACATAGGATCGACGGGGATTTTTAAAACTTTATTTGTAATGGTAAACTTCAGCTCTCCACCAATATTTGGCTTTCTGGGAATTTTTGTTATTTTAAATGTCTATATTGACGTATAAAAATGAAACAATAAACATCAAACGCCAAAAAAGTGGTAGTAAAGATCCGACCATTCACTAGACATCAGAATTAGCCAGCTTAAACTCAAATCATAATAAAGTGAATCAATTATTTGATTGACAATTCCTGTAATATAATTGAAGTTGATCAATTAAATTAGATATTTCTAAACTTGAAACAGCTGCTTAAAAGAAATTATCTATTTACTTTAAAAATTTCAAGGTAAACATTACACATTTAATGTTGGCACTGTAGTTTTGTAACATTTGAATTGTGTATTTATTTTTCGACATTGCCTAAATATTGATTTTACTGATTGGCCATCATTCCCACACTATTTGCAATAATAAGTATACAGAGTGGGTGATTAATGTGGCAATTCTAGGTTCAGTCGTAAAATTTATATCAATTCATAGATCTATCGCTTACGGTGATCTGCTACTTTTGTGATTATGGAATCATAGAAATGACAATTCTAGGATATTTTCTGTCAACGTCTAATGTCTAATTTATAAGAGACATACAGTAGAAACGGTGGAGCTTTACCATCACGTGACTGTTACTATACGAATATACGTATAGTAACGTATAGTACGTATAGTAACGTATAATACGTATAGTAACGTATATACGTATGATAACAGTCACGTGATGGTAAAGCTCCACCGTTTCTACTGTAAATGAACTACTGCAAACGAGAGTACATAACCTAAAATAACAAATCCTGTGGTGTTATGTCAAAGTTTGTTTGTGACTTTTATTAATAATCAATAAAATAGTGGAATACAGGATTTTGTCGGAAGAAATGCGTTTACAATTAAGTAAGAGGGAATATTTTGCATTCTTGAATTCAAGGTAGAGAAAGGTCTGAGACAAGGAGACCCATTATCCATAACCCTCTTTAACCTAGTTCAAGAAATCATACTAAGAGAAAGTGGTATCAAAACCCGAGGTTTAATTTATGGGAATAAACATAAATGTCTAGCATATGCGGACGACATAGTACTCATGGCAAGAACTAGGTAAGAACTTCTAAGCGTATTTAAACTACTGGAAGAGAAGGCAAGATCAACGAGAAAAAAAGAAAATATATGATAATGAAGGACAATGAAGAAACCGATATTAGCTACAGAATAGGAAAAGTGGAACAAATCGAATATTTGGGAGTCACTATCACAAATAAAGAAACGAAGAAAGGGAAATAGAAAAAAGGTTAACAATAGGCAGTAAAGCAGCAGGAATGGTATCAAAGATGTTAAACTCAAAAGACATTATCACCAACAGCTAAAATAAGAAAGTACCAAAGACCGTCAGTTACCTACGCTTGTGAAACCTGGACAATGAACAAAAAAGAGCAGAAGAAACTAGAGATATGGGAACGTAAAATACTCAGAAAGATTTGTGGTGGAATTAAAGAAGAGGGAATGTACAGAAGAAGAGCAAACATATAAATGTGATAATCGTATAAGCACACAAGTGTAACCCATATGATTAAAGCACAGAGAGCGAGATGGTTGGGACATATAGGAAGAATGACAGAAGATAGATGGATAAAACGAGTTCTAAAAGGTGTAGAAGGTGATAAAAAGAGAAGAGGAAATTGGTTGGATGAGGTTAGGAGAGACCTGAGAACAGTGTTAGTAAAGGACTGGCAAAACGAGTTGAGGAAAAGAGAAAAATAGAAAGAGAAAGTGAAAGATTTCGAAGCCGAGAGCCAGATAGGCCTGTAGTGCTGATATATAAAGGGGAATATTATCTTCAATTGAACAAAGACAACATAAATCCCAAAAAAATGAAACGATATAAAAATATAACCACTTATACTTTTCGTAGTAATACATTTATATCCATGTTTAGTATTTTTTACTGGAAAAATAGCTTCGAAAATAAAAATACTACTTGGATGTAAACAAGATTATATGCCAATGAAAAATATACATCTCAATAACCTCTCAAAAACAAACTGTAAGACGCATCGATTGCCAAACACCCGATTGGAAATATTTACAATTCAATAAGATTTTCTGTAAGATACAGGAAGCACAGAATTGCAAATCGTACTTATAAGTAATATAGGCTTATAGAAAGTTATAGGTTTTCTTACAGAATTTCCCCAAAAGACTGTTAAGGTTAACACTCTTTCCTACAGGTTCGTGGCTTATAATATTTGTTAATAATCATCTATGCAGTGTGTAAAAGGCAGTTACTGCACATATTTATAAAACATCACGAAAGACGTCAAATTTAAATTATAAATTGACATTCTTCAACGTGAAAATGCGATCCCTAACCCCAATTTTACAAATGCAACAATTAAGATAGAATAAAATAAATTCATATGGCCATTACCAAAATTCCCTACATACAATCAAAAACTAAAATGTAATGCAAAACGAGACACTAAAAAGAACTATGAATATCAATAAAGTAGATGTTCAAAATGTTCACCACGAACGTCTCGTCAACATCCTAATCTTAAATAAAATTGTCTTCTAACATTATTTAACATATCAGACGTGATTGACCTAATCGAATCGTTGTTCGTTGTTTTGAAGTCATTTAAAAAATCAAAAGGTTTAGTTTTGTACAGAATACTCTTCACATATCCCCATAAAAAGAAATCTAATGATATAAGATCAGGTGATCACGCTGGCCATTCTATCGATCCTCGCGTCCCTATCCATCGATTGAGACATATTGCATCGAGGTATAGTGGTGAGTAGAATTAGTTTAGTTTATTTATTTATTCTTCTTGAATTCATCCAGTGAATATAATAAGTTGTTTGATTGTTGTATGTTTAAAACATGAATATTTTATTGTTAAAAATTTCAACCAAAGGTTGTGAAATTTCTGAAAGTGGAAAGATGGATTTGAGACAAAGACAGGAAGAAATTTGGTATGTTCTAGTCGCTATCCACGGAAAAAATGATACAAAATATGGTATAGGCAGCTGAAACAAGAAATTATTATTAGAGTTATCGGTAAAACTGCTATTCATCGGAAAAAGAGAGTGCATAAATCGCTAGTGCGTTGGGATCCTGCAATAATGAAAAATTTATCTGAAACCGGTTGTGCTTACAGATTTCTTATTAACTAATTTTACTAACAACTATACTGCCACACATTGCGTTGGTAATGTGGTAGTGCTCCATCCTGCTGAAACCATATCGTATTCACTGGAACTTAGAGCTTTCTGGATCAGGATATAAATTTGGATATAATTTTGAAGTAGTGCCGAGATTTTTTATAAATATGTACAGTAACCGAAATAATGAATTTATTCCGTTTGGTTTTTACTCACTGTATAAATTATTGTCGCATTATTTTGTAATTCCTTTTACAAATAACATTAAGATGAAAAAGAAATAGTTGTACTTGAACCCAGCGTCAATAAATCACGTTGGAGGTTTTGAAAACATCCTATAATATAATTGGTAGTTTATTTACTTTTAATGACGGATTATGTATGTAGGTACCATCAGAAGATTTCATAAAGATATTTTGTTACTAGTTTATGGTTCATTATGGTATGATTCACTATCCAAAATTAGTGGTATGAATCACAAGTACACAATAAAAGTACTATAAATTAGGAAAATGGCCACAGTTTGCTATTAAAATTGAAATCCTGTTTTTATGACAGATTATAGCAATAAAATGATAAAATAATCGTATTGTTTACTAATGGGGAAATGTTGCATTGTTCCGGGTGGGCATATACGAGGATATATTGAAAAAGTCTTAGCCTACTATAGAACCAAACAAAATTTAAATGTCAAAATATTTTACTACTCAACATATTCTCTTCTTAATTGGATACATGTATTACAGCGAGCCTGCAACGTCTCTAGACCTTTAAAAAAAGAGTTTCTTTTTGCTCTGCAAACCAGACCTCCACAGCTTTCATTACCTCCTCGTTGGAAGAAAATTTACGGCCTTTTAATTTTTTTTTCAGTTGAGGAAAGAGATGATAGTCGGACGGAGCCAAATCTGGTGAATAAGGGGCGCGTTCTAGTAATTCAAACCCTAAATCACGAATTTTTTGAATGGCAACATGAGATTTGTGTGCAGGGGCGTTGTCCTGCAAAAACAAAAACCTTTGGATAGCTTTCCGTGTCTTTTCTCTTTGATCAGTAATGTCGAACAGTAATCTCCAGTTATTGTTCTTCCCTTATCCAAAAAATCAATCATGATTACTCCATCGCAATCCCAAAAAACTGGAGCAAGAACTTTTCCAGCATATTTTTGGACACGAAACTTCTTAGGTCTTGGAGAACCAGAGTGTCGCCATTCCATCGATTCTTGCTTTGTTTCTGGATCGTAGAAATGTACCCAAGTCTCATCCATAGTAACAATTCGGTTTAAGAAGTCTACATCGTTTTCAAATCGAGCACAGATCGAACGCGATGCTTCTACCCTTGCATGCTTTTGGTCAACATTCAAACATTTGGGGATCCATGTTGTAGCAATTTTTCTCATGTCCAAATTGACGTGAACTATATGTTGAACGCGTTCGTATGAAATATTCAGTGCTTCAGATATCCGTTTTAGCCCAATTCGACGGTCTGATAAAATCATGTCATGAACTGCATCGATATTTTCGGGGACTGACACAGAAACTGGCCTTCCCGATCGGTCATCATCTTCAATGGAAAATTTACCTCTTTTGAAGCTTGCAGTCCAATTTTTCACGGTCGCATACGAAGGACATTGATCACCAAGGGTATTAAGCATATCTTCGTAAATCTGCTTACCTCTTAACCCTTTTAAATACAGGTACTTGATGATGGCTCGATACTCCAATTTTTCGATTTTCACAATTTCGGTGGACATCTTTTTTCTTTTAATTTTAGGCGTAACTCTGGTTTACTTTTTTGACGTCAAACTTCACACTTACACTTCTAATAAGTTATTGTTCGTTGCTATAGTAACCCAATATTTTGTTTATGCATGGAACTGGTCTAGGCTAACTAGATGTCAATACATCCTCGTAGAACAGCCGTCGGTAATATATTAGAATTGGATTGCAGTAAAGATTTTAAAAAAAGAATTTTTGAATAAAAGTAACCTGGATGTTATCTACAGACTTGGAGGTTAACTGCAATTGGCCAATCTTTACAATGTATACCCAACTAAGGAGCATAACAAAACATCGTATTTTTCGAAAAATTCTTATTTTAATATTTCAGAAAAGTATAATGTTTATTTTTTAATATTTGGACTCATTAACAAAAAATCTTCCTAAAAACTATTAATATACCATATATCATTGTTGTAAGATTGACCATTTCTGTTTTTCAATAGGATAGTTTTAAGCTGATGGTATACTAATTTTTATTTATGAAAATAATAGATATTAATTTTCCATATGTAAAAACAAAATAAACTTCTAATTTTGACATAACTAGAAGTAAATAATACCGGAAATATATTTTCAAATAGCAATACTGTGTATCTAAAAGATATAAAATTCCTATTTATCAAAAAATTCATTTGAATATATTGTTTGTTTATTCACATGAAGTAACATTGTAGGTTTATTTATTTTAAATATGTTTGCGATACACGGATGTCAAAACAGAGTGTTGACATTTTATATTATTAACTATAAAATATTGTAAGTCGTATATAATCGAAAGGCTATTTTTACAAATAAAATAAATGTGTAGTAAATCCTGAAATTTCCGTCGTTACCAAATTTTGATAGCGTGAATATAAGCACGCTGTTAATTCGTTACAGGATCCAAAATCACAATCACAATTTTCGTAGTAGAAAATCAATAATTAATTTATAAGTCGTGGAAAAATTATAGTTTTCTACTGGCGAATAATGGTCATCATTATAAAATTGTAAAATAATGATGCATTTAGGTGATTATGTACATTATATGCCAATTATGAAAAAAAATATAAAAATACTAGAAATGATGACGTGGTACTCCTTTTTAATTTGGAACAAAAACAAGAATGAAGATTAATATGTGTTAGTTAGTTAGGATGAAAGAAGCTCTAGACTTGGTAACAATATGGATACAATGTATATGATTGGAAGGACTAAGTATTAGTCCTAGTAAAATGATATTAATGACATCTACCAGCAAGAAAAAACGGAGGGACTAAGAATACAAGGAGAAATTTAGAAATTGAAGTCTGATAGGTTGAGTATCTTGGGGTATTAATTGACTCAAAACTTACCTAAAACCAACATTTGGAAAAAGTAATAAGTATAGCGGAGACCACATTTGTAGTGGTCTTTGGGAAAACATGGCTTGTAAAACCTGTCCTGCTATATTGGCTATACAAGGTGGCAAAGCACTGCATCATAACACGCTTCTTCGATATAGTAGTCCAACACATGTCATGTCATGATGAGACTATACCAGGAATAAAGACTTCTACCTGGGCTCACGGGAGCCATGAGAATACTTCGACAGCAGCCATGGAAGTACTATTAGACCTAATTTTCTTACAGAGGGAGAGGCATAGATACGTACATACTATAGAATGGAAAACACATCAAAGCAGGTGAATATGAATATTCTAAGAGTTGTATCATAAGGCGTGTTAAGCATTGGAGCAGACTACACAACCATATTCCTTTAATAGAATTTTCCATGTAACGATTATAAATAGACAGAGAGGAATATACTGACAGGGACAGACATGATACATCAATGGATCTAAAATTGCAAATTGCACTGGGGCGGGAAAAATATAAGCAACAGCTATAGCTACGAATTAGGAAATTACACCTTTGTGTTTCAGGCGGAGGCATACTAAACTAAATCCTACAATGCCCGAGAGAAGAAAACAAGTGAGCTGTCGAAGTCTTCTTACATCCATAGGTCAGTCAGTCAAGCGGCAATCAAGAAATCTCGAGCCAAAAAGTGATGCCTAGACTAGTATGGGATTGCATCGAAGAACTGAAGACGTTAGCCAAACCGAATAACATAAAACTGACCAGGAATGTCGAAAAAATGTATTGTAATCTCAGATTAATACATTAAAAAGAAACATTTGTTTACATTTAAAAGTGAACCCAACATTACATCACATTCTAGGGTAACTTACCGACCCTTTGCGACCCTTTGAATTGCGACAACTGATAGAAACGTACAAAATAAAAATGTACTTACAAGAAATTACATAAAAAAATAATTATCCCAAGTAGTTTATGTAATAAAAATATATTTTTGTTTGTAACTTTTGAAGTTTAAACGAAACAAATGCGTGTTAATAATTTTGTCTGTCTGAAATATAGCAACACCAAGAAAAGAACGGTAACCATTTTACTATCAATTTTACCTGATTTTACTACGAACTTTCAACGTTCCTATAGTTTATTGAAGCTCTTGTTTTCGTCTTTTCAACTGATATTTGTGTGTGTGCGTACAGATATAATTAAAAACAATATTTTTTGTGAAAATCGTGGTTCGTCAGTGCCAAATTTGCAAAAAAAACAGTCGGAATTTTCCCAACCTCTCTTTTCACCTGTAAATAAATAGTTGTATTGGCCAGTGGCACTGTCCGACTAGTCCGACAGTTTCTTCCCACTCCTTGAAAAGCATTGATGAAAACATATGTATGGCGATAGAATGTTAGCCGTCTTTTCGGATAGTTTTAGGATTTGTAGTATTACTCTAAGATTGTAATACACTTCAAAATAGGAAATAAGTAATTTTTTTTTTGTAAACTTTTGTTACTTTACGTTAGAAATAAAAAAATAGTTACCTTTGTTTTCGTTCTACATGTTGGGCTATTAAATTGCTGTAGTAATTTTCTAACGTGACCTTCGCTTTGGTGGCTTTGTCCAGGGTATGGACACTAAAACGGATAGTGTTCTCCGTGGCGGTCATGTCCAGGACCCCTGTAACAAAAAATATTATTAGTATACAAATCGTCATCATCCAACTTTTGTTTGTATGTTAAGATTGATAAAAACATACAAAAATCAATAAATACTTTTCATTACCTGCAATTATTTTTATAAACTTTATGTACACACTCTGTATTTAATAGTTGGTAGTTGGATATTATTATTGTTACTATGTGAAAGAAACATTTTCTATGAAATTTTCAGTTTATGGAATATTTACCTGGGTCCCTAAACCACGGTGGACAAAAACCACTCAATATACTGGACATATTCACTCCATACTAATATTTATAAAGAATACCCACAATTTTTTGCATGTGCGTATTTACCGAATGAATTATTTATACTACTAAGCAAAAATCGTAAGAGGTTTCGCTATAATTTTATCTAATCTCTACTGATAATTCGATAATTTGGTAGTGAAATCAAATAAATCTATATCAGGTTTTCCCATTTGAATTCATTTATGATATTTTATTATTACGTACAATTAAAAAAAAAGTATTTTGTATCCAGAACTAAAATTACAACTAAAATGATAAAAAAATTTACATAATAGTAAAGGTGAATTCATGTTAGCAAAAATTAAAACTTAGATTAATTTAAAACTAAAACTAAGAAGATAAAACCATGCAACGTAACGTAGATGTTCATGCAAGAAAATAAGAAATTACGATTTAAATTAAAACTAAGAAAGATTGCCAACTTTCAATTAAGAAATTAATTTCTTCCATGAATTCGACACAACGCATGAGTCAAGCCTAGACCACAGATTACCTACTGGTGATTTATGTTAAGTTATTGTTTACATGAGCTTGTATTACATACTAGAAAATATTTTATAGTTTACAACAATATTTTTCGTAAACAAGTTGGTTTAGATTTAATATTTATCTTCAGTTATTTGACAGCTCGATTACTATTGGAAGTTTTGACAAATGATTGAAAAGAGTGCGCATTTCCGATTGGTTAATCAATTTCTTAATTTATGATGAATGAACAGCTGTTTAAATTTAATCTTATTCTTCTTAGAAACCCTCAAAAAACTCAGTGCCACAAATAAGGTAACCCTGAAGTGGGTGCTAGGTCACAAGGGTATTGAAGGGAATGAAAAAGCAGACGCACTAGCACGAGAAGGATCGGCAACCGGTGTAACAAAGGCTTCGGTAAGAACCACATTAAACCCAGTGGGTGCACAAACAACACCTCAAATACTAGCAAACAATTCCGAAGCTCAAACACAAGTTAAACAACCCATACCAAAACTTACTGAAAAAATCCTAAAGTTAAATAGGAGAGATATCAGGCTGGTAATCGGCCTTATGACCGGACACTGCGGCCTGAGAAAGCACCTTCACACAATGGGGATCTTCCAAGAAGAACGTATATGTAAATTATGTGGTGAGGAGGACGAAACAGCTACCCATATAATTTTCGAATGTGAGGCTCTACCTCACCAAAAAGATACTGTGAAGAGACTTCTAGATCTCATCAAGGTCACAAATCTTTTCACGGACTAGCAGACAGACAGGACAATACAATAAGCCAACGGCTGCAGTGTTGGGGCCCACTTACCCGGCCTATTTCGTCTGTTTACCAACCAACCAACCAACTAATCTTATTCTTAAATTAGTATTATTTTAGTTGATGTTGCATGAATCCACCTTAAGACGCAAATAAATGATAAAAGCTAACAAGATATTTTTTTATGGTTTACTATACATTAGTAAACACAACTCTGTTTTTTGCCCCCCTCCCTCCCCATCAAAGAAGTTGTTTACGTCCCTTTCAAGATGAAAATCAAGATGGTTATATCTGAAAAAGTTGATAGCTGTTTTCAGGCAGATTCAATTTTCAAAGGATTCATTAATCAGAGAAGCATATTTTAGTAGAGTCTTAACCAACTAAGAAAACACACAGCGTCATAGCCAACAAAGACCAACGCAACAAGATGTGTATATACTAAATTGAGATAACGATAACAAATTGATGACGGTTGTGTGTTTTTCTTAGTTGGTTTCTACTATAGAAAGTCATCAATGCCACTGGAAGATTTGTTGAATGTCAAGTATGGTTTGCAATGAACTGGCAGACCACATTCAAGTGAGATTACTGTGGGTTCCGGGACATAACGATATTTCTGGAAATGAACAAGCTGATGGAATCTCGAGAATATGTTCAGCAACGACATGTGTTGCCAAAGAACTACTGAATATTAGTAGGAATCAGCTAATAATCATTACAGGTTATCCATGCCCCGGTAAAATATCACCTGCATGGAATAGGAATCTCAGCTGCAGACTTCGGAGGAGCCAGTGGACCTATATCGTCTACTCGAAGGTACGGGGATAACGGGGTGGGTGAACTAAATACAATATAGACCAGGGTAGAAGCCTTTAAAAATAAAAAGTGAAAAGAAATAATAGTAGGATGAAACCCATTGGAAAAGGGGGAGAATATCATAAAAATGGAAGCAAAAACAAATCGAGAAATCGAGATAAACAGTTTTTTACTATTAAAAACTCACCCTCTTCCCGACCCCAGATCGCCCGTAAATTATTTTTCCTTTAATTTTTATAATACTCTCCTCCTTCTCCAATCCTCCATCCTACTATTATTTTTTTTGGTTTTGTGAGCATTAGTGAACCAAAAGGTAAACGCGCGCCCAACGGCTGGTGTCTGTAAAGTGTGGACTCCCAGTATTTGATTCTTCAAAGTCAAAATTTTGACAATATCAGTTAAAAGGACTGGTCCTATATCCCTGACCATAATGGTAATACAACTTATGCTCGAATTATTTATTTGATGTGTCTATAATTATAATGGTAAATATATCGATATATGAGTAAATAGAACGACAAAATCGCTTATACCGATAGGGGGCGTTGTCGCTTATGATAAATTGTTTGCTCATCGGATAATGTATTGCCAACAGAAAACAAAAATAGCTGATGCACTTACTGAGGCATAACTTGATTCACCGTTGTTTAAATATAACCTTGTATTCTAACAATGCCGGAAATAAGGGTTAATTTTCCAGGTGTGTGTGGTGTACTTACTCTACCTATTATAACACCTACATCCTTTTTAACGCTTCAAGGACTCTGTGATCTATGAAATCTGAAAGCAATGAATAAAGAAACTTGTTCTTTTATTAGTTTGGATTCATTTCAGTGAGTAATTACAAGGCGTTTCGTTATTAATTATACACAGGGTGATCAAAGTGGTCCAAGAGGAGATGTTATATAATATAATGGGGATCTGTCATAATTTTTTTTTGTAACTTTTGGAGGATAACAAAAATTCGATTTATTGGATTGATCAAGGTTTTAAGTCCTCCAGCACTTCAGGATTTACACTTTTTGTGCTGTTGGTTACAGCGTTTATGTCGTCAGCCTTTTCACAAGATCCTTCTTCGAGAATTCCTTCCGTTGACGCTCTATTCTATATAATGTTATTGAATCTATCGTAAGTTGTTGATTTTATCCAAGAGAATTCGAACAAAACATTTTACTGCGCAACTGTGGCTCGTAGTCACTCGTATTCAAGTTATACCAGTAATAAGGTACACTCCAACCGGTATCTCGTGAAATGAGGTGACGATGCGCCGTAACAAATTTGAAAGTGGGGATCCAGCAAAGCCAATTGTGCGGTATACGTTAAGCAGTGGCAGCTCGATATTTTTACACTGTTGCATTGTTTCATTTACTCGCGTTATTTAAAGTTGAATTAATACACAATCTTCCTCCACAAAGTGTTGTAGTAATAGATAATTCATCATATCACAATAAACAAATTGACAAGGCACCAACATCAAAATCAACGAAGCAATTGATAAAGGAATGGTTGGAGGCAAGAAATATACCAATAAACAATAGTATGCTAAAGCCGGAACTGTACGATTTAATAAAAATGCATAAACCACACAACCACATAAAATTTTAAGATTACCTCCATATCACCCAGATCTTAATCCAATTGAGCTGGTCTGGGCCAGCTTAAAATCGTATGTAGCTTCAAAAAATATAACATTTAATATAAATAATGTAAAAGAGTTATGTGAACAATTCTTTGCCACCCAACATTAATGTGATCATCCACATATTGACTACATTGTCTACATTTTAATATCTGATGTTCGGGTAAATTCCATCCCAGTCTGGCCGAATACGTACTCTCTCTGCGTACTGGAAGCTCCGCCTTGTCACGAGATACCAGCTTACCTGTAATGATGATTCCTTCAGAGCAGTAGTGTTTGTTTGCTTTCTTTGCTTTCTGTGTCATTTTTAAAATTCTTCTTAAGGATTACTTTTACAGCTAAAATTATTTTGTTTTGAAGCACACCAAAAACTTAGTTAGATTATCAACCAGGTATTTCCTTTAAGCAATTATCGGTATTTAAATTTAAATGTTATCACCCGATAAGTATCCTCAAGTGTATTAAAAAACAACTTATTTACAAATACAATCTGTTTTTTTTGTCAAAACATGTTCATCATAATTTTTAATTATTTCGAGACTTTTTGAAGCCAAATCTAATCTGTCACAAAGATCGTTCTCTAGCTCTAGAAAATTAGTACTAAAGCTATTGACGAGTTTTTCCTTTCATCTGCTTCATCGGAAAATTCTATATTACTTGTAAAATGAGGGACTGCATCTACCTTTTGCATTATAGTTTCACAAAATTATATTCGGCGGTCATAATCAATTTCAAATAATTCTTGTAATAGAGTTACTTTATAAGGATGAAACTTATTCTTCCTAATAAGGTTACAGTCGGATCCCACACAAATATCATGTTCTAATGCAGTTTTCCGAATGGATGTAAAAGGATTTTCTACAAAACTTTGCATAACGTCCAAGGATTTCTCATCATTAGTAACGGTCTTTGGTCGGCCAGTTTTAGGGCGATTTTTAGTTGAACCCACTTCTTCAAAAAATTTCACAATCCTCCAAACTGCAGTTTTGGTAAATTAGTTGCGATTTGGATACGTATCATTAAATAAGTGAGCTACCTCATAATAAGTTCTTTTGCGATCACCGTAATCTCTCATCTTAAGAATCATTATTTTTTCTGTTCAGTAAAAGGACGTTATTCATTTGTGTTCTCACTTCTAGCAGCAATCTACATCATAATATATTTACTCACTCAGCTGTCAACAAACAGCTCCGCCCTTCTATTGCCATTTGTAAAAAAAAAACCCTAAAAACGGTACTCGGTAAATTGATTTTAATTGAATAATTAATTTCTTCAGTTAGTATTATCTTCAAAATGGATAAGTCTATAGAATACTAATTATTAATCGAGGTGGTTAATACTTTCGCAATCAATTAAGACCAGGTTAATTAATTACGTAATAACGCCATAGCGGTGTACCGGTTAAAGTTGTGACATCGATACAAGATGTCGAGATAAATCGACGCTGGTTCTGTTTTCTATTTATCTTTAAATTGTTTTTTCATTCAAGCAACGGACCATCTACGGGACTTTATTAAGATCGATGGTGCATATTAACTGAAACAGCTTAGATTTAAAATCTAAATGCATGAACATATAGGGTGTCATCTGTAAAGTGAGCTAAAGTAGCAAAAGGGAGAACACGTACTGTTTGACTTAGGCACTAAAGAGATGAGTATTATCACTTTCCTTCAGACTATTAACACCAGAAAATTGAGAAACTGCAACGAATGGATGCTGGCCACGTCTCTTAGTAGAAATACCGAATCTCATGACCAATAATTGACCAACACAACAACAACGTCAACGTACAACAAGGCACCAAAATGGCGGACGAGAATACCTATAGTTTGGCAAATTTATCTGAAGCTACGCGGCATCGGTAAGGAGCGAGGAAACATGGCGGATATCTGTCATAACCGTACGGTACCTATTTTATGAAAGTATTAAAAAAAATAATAATTATTGTATAATAATTATAAATAGTAACTGATTTTTGCTTTGCTTTAAGGGTAAGGTATTTTTCAAAACACGCTATTTGTTATAAACAAATAATGTTAAGAATCGTACTTGAATTCAATATGGATATGAAATAGTACAAAATCTGCTACTGACAATACCAACGCTACTGGATAATCAATGTCAGTCAATTGAGAAAGTGAGAGGGAAGAACATACGCACTCGCTTGCCAATAGGAAGTCAGCTGGTCGCTGAATCTTTTCGCCGCCTGTTGCCGCCGCGCATTGAGACGAAGCGTCAAGAGAAACGACTCCTAGTTGGTTTGAAGAGAATTCGCGCGTCCACCGACGGGTTTCTTCGCTTCGCGTCGCTATAGTGCGCGGGCTGCCATATAACTTAGTGTAAATTACTCGGGCGGAAAATCCACAATTTTCTTCGCGAGGCTTCGGCTAAGTGCGCGTGAACCTTTATAATGATAAAGAGGAGGCTATAAAGGTTCACGCGCACTTAGCCGAAGCGTCGCGAAGAAAATTGTAGATTTTTCGCCAGAGTATTATTCATTAGTTATATGGCAGTCGGTGGGCGCTCGAATTCTCTTCGGACCAACTAGGAGTCGTTTCTCTTGACGCTTCATCTCAATTCGCCTCGATGCGCGGCGACAATATTCAGATATTTGTTAATTTTATAATTCTATATTTCAGTTTTTAGCAGTATTCCATAGGAAGTGGTGTTAAAATTGGCGTGAGTGTCTCTCTTTTGATTTATATTATGAATTCAGCATTTTTTTTGTTTTTTTTTCTTCTCCTTCCTTAGTGGCAATTATACTTAATACAAAGAGATCCTCTTCTGACGAACTGCTCATCGTACCTCAATAGACGACGTACTTCGCTCAAATGCGCTTCAAAATGACGCTTCGTTTCGCAACGCATTCGTTCGCGATGCTTCGGCTAAGTGCGCGTGAACCTTTAAGATGTGAACATCGACGTTCGTCACTCTGATTCCTGTATTTCTGAAGAAATTGACGCCACCAAGCGATTATTTCTTGGTTTTATATCAATATTGAATTTCTACCATGTCTTCCAGCCTTCTCAACGTATTTTAGAAAAATTTGAAAAATGTTCCGTTTCGTTAATTAATTAATCTAGTATTACGTCAAGGGTTGGAGGTAAGTTGTCTTATTGGAGTTGTTTATTTTTACTTACTTATTTATATCGTTCGTCGAGATTCTAGCCCAAAAAAAAAAATTTAAATTTATACTACACTTAAATAAATTATTCGATCATTCGCCATAGAAATTTTTATTTCTCCCTTATATGTATAACTAATTTTAAAATAATGTATTCTTCCAACAAAAGGTTTTATGGTAATATACGACAGAAATAAAACCAAGTAAATCAACCATATAAGTAAGTAGACCAGACCAATACCCTCGAGGATGTTTTTTTGTAGCTCCCGCAATCAATTCCCGATGGATTATATAAAATGTTTGAAGTCGATAACTATTATTTTTGATCGAACAAAATGTTTGAAAAACTGGTAGTGATGATTTCGATATAATTTTCCAATTTAAACTAGCTTTAAGCTCTTAGAGAAAAGCCAATTGATCAACTACTTTTTAAACTCAAAAATTTAATTAGAGGTTTAGCACCCGTCAATAATATTTATGGACAACTACTCCTCAGGTTATGTGCCCAAACAGACATAACATTATATTTCAAGGAAAGATGTAAGAGAAACTTGACAGATACCTATATATTACAAGAGATCGACTCAAGTTTCTGTCGTCTTCTGATAATATAATATAAAAATAAGTTAAATAAAAATAAATACTTTCATGTACAGTTGTGAGTAGAATTAGTTTGCACTGTTTCACCATAAAATAACAGTATGCGGCAAGGTCTCTTTAAGGATTAAAAAGCCGAAAAAAAGGCCATAAATTATTTCTAGTCTTGACCTACCCACAAGCGAACAGATTCTTATTGGTGCAATATAGCTTCCGATTGGTCTATGAAAAATGTACTCGAACTGTTAGTCCACATGGACTGTTAACGTCCAAGGGTGGGTTTAGTTCATTTGTGTTATTTACGAGATATCATGTTCTTACATGTTGCTGTGATTAACATTTTGTTTTATTGACTAAAACTATTTTGTTGGTAATTTTATGGACAAAGCGATATAATTTGAAATAAATAAATTATGAAGTTCAATGATGCCACTGGATATTTGCTACCTTCAATTCCAAAGATAGATGATTGAAATGTAAAGTTGGTACTCTAGGCTACACTAGTGTCATCAGCAACTAAAGTGAATTTACCATTAATTCGTCTATGCCATCGTTAATGAATACCAAAAAATAATTGGACCTAAAACTGAGCCCAACTACTAACTGGTAAAATTTCCGAAATTCTTCGGTCTTAATTTTCCAGTTAAACATTTTTATTCAAATGCCGTTTGGAATCGAAGGCATTATAAACCATAATTTTTGAGATTTGAAATTAAATGGCACTTGTGTCCATATTATTTAAAATGCAATGTTTCTCTAGTAAATTATGTTCATCATATTCGGAGAAAAAACATGTATTTTCAGAGAGTAATAAAACGTACCTACATTGTTTATTGTACTATGCCTACAGTATATGTCATTTGTATAATATTGCGGTTTAGTGTTTTCCGTGTGAATTATTAAATTATGAGGTAATTTTTACGTTGAAACTTCTTGATATTCACATATTTACGTTCGCGGTTATTACCGTTATATTATAATAGATTTTAGCTAGACTTTGTACATTAGTTTCCAGTTAACGATATAGGTTTCTTAATAATTTAACAAAATATTGTTTGTCGTTAAAAATAAATCATTACTAAATTTCTTTGATGATATTAAATAATAGGAATTTTTTTACAACTACATATTTAAAATGTAATAATAAACCTATATAATAGTAACTGTGAAAATACCAAGCTGTATAATAATAGTGTGTTGCAAAATATTGTAGAAAATCGTCTCGAAGTCAGTTGTAAGTTACGAATTTTTGAATTATGGTCAGATCCATAATAAAGATTAAAATGTACAGGGTGTTTCTAAATTCATGCGACAACATTGCTCGTATGAAATTAAGATGGGTCTTTCCTATTACAAAATTTCCTCAACCCACCCCTTGATTGATTGATTGGATCAGCACACCAGTCAAAGGCTTGAAGTCCTCGGCACCTCAGCCTTAAGGTTTTTTGTGCTCTTGGTTGTGCCGTTTATGTGAAGAGACCAGTATCCCTTATCAGGCTCAGCAGACTTTTCACTAGGTTCTTCTTGGAGAAATCCTCCCTTGGATGTTCTAGTCCTAGGAGTCTATGTCTCCAGTGAGATAATGCTTCACAATCGAAGATAATGTGAGAGGCTGTTTCCTCCTCTTCCATGCACAACCGACAGATTGGTTCCTCCCTACTTATGCCGATGGTGTGCATGTGCTTCCTTAGGGTACAGTTACCGGTGAGTAAACCCGTCACTATCCTTATTTGGGCTCTACTAAGGTTTATTATTTCATTGGTCAGCGTCTCCGAGGGTTTTTTGATCAGGAGTTTGCTGTATTCCTGTTTTGGCACGTGTCTCCAGTACGACTGGTGTTTAGTTTGAGTCCACCGAGATATACAACCACGTGCAGCAGTTTTGGATATCCCAAATACTGGTTCAGGACCAGTGAATGCTGTCTCAGACCCCAGCTTTGCTAGAATGTCTGTCCTACAATGCCCTTATGCCCCGGGACCCACTTAAGAGTAACTCTATTATGGTTAGCTAGGGTTTTAAGTTTCTGTAGACAGTCCCAGACCAGTCTAGATCTGATCTGAGGACATACTAAAGATTTTAATGATGCCTGACTATCGGAGAGAATTAGAATCTTTTGACCTCTGTACTCCCTTTCAATATGCAGTTGCAAACACATTTGGATAGCGTAGATTTCTGCCTGGAATACAGAAGCAACGGTGCGTGGATATTGCACCTGGGTCTAGCACCATGGTCTCCAGCACGTGTTCCAATGTCAGTCTTAGATCCGTCAGTGTACCACACCAACGTTCCATCCTGACTGCATGCTTCCAACCCATCCCAACTCAGTTTAGCTTTATTTGGTATGGTTGGGAGCCGTTACTTCAAAAACCATCCCTTTCCGAGATATCACCCTTAAAAGGTGGTGACTAAAATTGAGTTTTTATTTTTTTTTCTAAAATTCCACAAAGCTAGAAACTTGAAATTTTGTCATTTTCGTGCTCTCGCAATGGACTAACCACGGGTATTTTTTCAATATTCCTGTTACACTATACGGGGGTGAAATTAGCAACCTTTAGGTACTTTATTTTATATCAAAACTTTTTATTGAGTTGAAGTTTTATGAAATAAAACGTAACTTAAAATCCTTGTTTTATTAAAAATAATTTTTTATTCTTAAATTTTTCTTCTAGGCAACTTTTCTACTAGTCTGGAATGATAGCTGGCATTGTCCATAACAATGACGGAATTTTCAGGAATTACTTTAATCATTTCGGTAAAATAATCTTAAAAAACATCAGCGTTTATTTCCTCATGATAATCTTTAGTTGACTTAGATTCGAATTCAAATAAACCAATAAATTATCCTTCTAAAAACGCCTGGCGAGAGCTTTCGACATTTTGGTCCTGCCAATATTTACTCACTGTGTGTCCTTCGTCAACCCAGGTTTCGTCTAAATAAAAATGTTTCTCGCTTCCCTTTGAATGGTCTCCGTAAAATCGGCTCTTAATACTTTAATAATTACTTACTAATGATATGATACTTGCTCAAATTTTGCACTATTAAATATACCCGACAAATCAAACCATACAGGTCTTTACCGAAAAATGTAACACCAATGTTTTATTGCCGTTTTATGGGTGTCGACCCTTTCTTGTGCTCCTATGCAATAGGAAATCGAGTATAACTCTAGAACATACTTACTACTGACCTGTTTATCTTTATATTTTCAAGACGTTACATTTGCACTCTTATTGTTCGTAAAATAAAGCGAAAACCTTATCCGCAATGGAATAAACCACCGTATTTGATTTACCAAAAACAAAACGTTATTATCAAGATACAAATCCACTAATTTCACGTTCTTTGTGTGTCCGTATCGTAAACAAATGTGATGAAAAAATTATAAAATCAACGCAAATCAAACAATTTTGACGAAAATGAAAAAAAATTCTAATTTTAAAAACTAAATAGAATTGAAAGGACTTTAAAATGATACCTTACTCGAACATTAATGCCATTTAAATATTTTGAGATGATGCTTACCCCCGCTAGTGGGTTAAAGTAGCGATACCGGAAAAAAGTGTCCCCCTTTGATCAAAAATCGACGATATAGTTTTTCAGTCTTCAAATCAATAGGCAACGCATCGACATCTAGTCTAATTATTACATAATTAGTAATTAATTTGTTAACGTGTTTCAAATTTCTCTAAAATTGATTTTACCATTCAAATTTTAAAATGTAGATAAAAATCTTAAGACCCATAATAATTCTACCTGTATAAAGAATACAAGAAAACGGATCTCGAAAAAGTGAGTCTGATTGCCGATATTTCAAGGTCAACGAAGCCATTCAGCACATGTTAGTTAGATTCGAGTTTAAAAAGTAAAGATTACTTCGTTCAATAAAATCCATAAACGCGGGCAAAAACGATCTTTAATAATAATTTAACCAAGCAAGGACAATAGAAAAAGCGAATTAGATTAAATTCATTACCTTACTAAAATTCAAATATACTGATTGGAACTAGAATATTACACTTTTTTCACTACAACATTGTATCTCGAACACCAGCCACAATTTCACATTTTTTTATTCCATTCGAAAAAATTTTGCCGACCGAGACACAATGTTTACAATTTCACAACGTGAATGAACCAACGAACGAACCTCTCTCAGGTGCACTAAACTGAAATGGTAATGGTACCTACTGGGAAAGCCACTGACACCATCATCGTCTCCGTTACCATTTATTATAAATTAAAAGTTTCGTTCAGGTACTACCTGATAACTCAGGCGACTGAAAACTCGGTGGACGCGCCGGACACTGAACGTATTGTTATAGTACCTCTATAACTTGTACGATTTTAACAATGCGACTATGGCAATAATAGACCAGTCAATAATTACTATTTTATTAGTCAAAACCACTTATGGAATAATTTATACAGGGTAATTCATGTAATTCTAGAAAATTCCGTATACTTTATATGGAGGATTGAATTTATTTTGAATCCAATACCGGCCTCTGTTTTCATGATAGGGATTCAATTACACTTCAAATCGGTTTGAGATTTGACATTTTATCTGTCAATAGTGTCAAATGCCGTCGTGTTTTTGATTAATTTCTGGGAATTTTTTAGTAGTCATAATGATCAATAATCAAAACCCTTATAACTGTAACTTTTGGTTTAATTGCTTCATTGGTGTCTTTTTTTATGAAGAGAAGGCTGCATACATAAACCGATAAAATGATATGATAAGATTCATACACCAAATCAATTTGAGCTCTGTAAATTTTATGAAAAATAATTGACGGATTATTAGATCATACAGAAAGAAACGTTGTTGGCGCAAAGAAAGGAGTCTTGACTGGTGGGAGAGAATTGTCAAATTACATTTTACTGAAGAAGATTTCATAAGTAATTTTCGTTTATCTAAAACATAATTTAGTTTAATATGTTTTCGACAAAAAAAGTATTTATGTTCAGAATTGAACATCGTTAGAGAACCTTTGACTGTGGAGAAAAAATGTGCTATAGCTTTGTATACTTTAGCATCATGTGCTGAGTACAGGGTTACTGCTAACCAGTTTGGTACACATAGGTGCACAAATGTTTATATGGGTTTTGTGAGGCAATAATTGGAGAATTCAGGGAAGAATACCTTCAGATGCCGAAGGAGACTAGCTTTCTATCATTTTTTGTTCGACCATTTTGTAAATTTCAGCGGTTTTCTATCGCATTCCATCGAACAACTTCAAAACATTTTCTTCTTGGAATATTTCCAGCAAGCACTTCACTTCTGCATCTTTTCATACATTTTTCTAGAAGCTGACGAGCACGACATATTAAAAGAACTTTTAATTACAAAATATCAAAACTTTTATTTCCACAAAATGTAAACTGTTTTGAGTGGTTTTAAGGTTATAAGGCTTACAGCTGGCATAAATTTGACAGCAAATGTCACAGAATGCGCATGTTTCAGTACGATCTCGGTTTTCATGTCGTATTTCGATCTCGATACGATCCCAAAAAAAGCAACATCGACCTTGAAACTCAATTCAATTTCAATACCTGTTTTCATGAGGTTTTTAATACGGAAAGCGTATTCAATTCGAATTGAATTCTGCATGAAAACGTAGTAAATATTCGTCAAAATAATAGTGTAAAACATCTACTTCTCGGGCAATATGCCCCGCCAGACAATGAATTACACTTCCAAGATAAACGGGGTTGGTATATATGAAAATATAGAACCAACCATTCTGGTTTATAATAATTAGAAAGAACAATATCACTTGCAGACCGGTTTCGGCGTATTTGCGCCTCATCAGTACAAGGTAGATATTATCCGTCCAGAAGCTCTAAGAGCCTAATCCTGGACTGAAGACAACGCTGAAATCACATTAATACATTATACCCAGTGAAGGGAATGCCAAGAATGTGATAATAGCGACATCTCCACAACTAAATATAAACCAAAATTCTATATTGACAAAAAACCATTTCGGTTTTGTAGGTTATTTACTTGATTACAGTTTCCTGTATAAATTGTCATATTTAAGTTACGAATAGACGTCAAAATAATACCTAACGATGAAATAAAACAATTTAATTTGTTTAAATCTTATAATTATAATGAATATTTAAACAAATTAAATTGTTTTATTTCATCGTTAAGTATGGATCTTCATCAAGTAAAAGCCTCATCTATTCAATATATAAATACTTTACATTTCCCATAACTTTGAAAAACATTTTTTTAATATAAAAAGTAAATTAAATAGAAAGTAAAAAAAAAGTCCGCTACTTTATCAAATAAAATATAAATTATCTTTATATATAGCTTTTACTTTTAAAATAAAACATCTTCAACTATATTTACAAAGAAAATTTTTTCACTTTCCTTGCTCGGTCTATAAAGTCAAAGGCCTACGTATATTGTTAGTTCTCCTTCTTTACCTCTTCCTTGGATAATAACGATTCCATGGATGGTGGTCGTCGAGTACGTTGTTCGATCAAAGTCCGTGAAAGAAGATGGTATGCTTTATTGGTCTACGTCAAGGACCTCTCTCTGCCAAATTTTCAATACAAGGTACGTTCGTAAAGTTTTATTTCTATTGAAATTTAGAGTATATAATAATAATAATAAAAAAAGAAGTACGGGTAAAGCAAAGTATATAAATTCTATTAGTTTATGGAGAAAAAAAAACTATACTTTATTTTAAGAAGGTACAACAAGCCCTATTGACTATTGTTCTTCTAACGTAAGTTGTCCCTGCAGATTTATTGTTTTCGTAGTATAATCCTACAATTTCAATTCTATCTTGCAGAGTATATATAATTTTTATGAAAACTATGCTACCTACTTGACACTTTATTTAAAAAAGTTAATGCCGCAGTTTACATTAGAATTGTCCGTAACTCCCAGCTGATTGACTTTTCACTTATGTATTAATGTATTATACATTTTTGTAATCCTCTTGTATAGGAGAATCCAACAATGCATAATGTATTGGGTGTTCGATTTAAAAAATTGGGAGGGGGTTAAAGTTATAACGTATATGAGCAAAAAGACGTAATCCTTTATATGACGCCTTCAAAATTATGTGGGGGTGGATAGTTTTTATTGAAATGGTCGGTATATAAGAATGAGATTACTATAATTGTCTCTGTAATGAACGTATTATTATTAATTGATATTGTATTATATAGCTAGTCTTTGTTTCAATTAATATCATACCTACATGAACTGATAGACCTACCTAAAGGTACGGCTATGCCCGCAATTACAAGCGAGCTGAAAATGGGATTTCTATTGTATACGAGCTTTGTGCAGGGTTAGGTAGGCAAACAAAATAATAAATTCTGTAGTTTTAGTTGACCTTCCCCCCCCTCCCCCCCGGTAAGGGTTTTGCATGTTAAATAAAGTTTTATTACTTATATTCAAGTTTTTGTTCATGTTCCCGTATAAGTTCTCGTTCTCTCCATCTAGTCTCCACGGTTACGTCGTTGGAAACACCAAACTGGTAGAATCAGAATTGAAAGACTGCTTGCGATTTGGTTATTAGTCAGATCTAGTGAAATAATCACGCAAAGACATTATTATTGCACGAAAAATATCTTAAAAGTTAGCTCATTAGCTCAGGTACCATTTTTCATCTGTAAAATATCCCACAACGTCAAAAAGTCGCAGATTTATTAGAAGTTTCTTGATTATGAGTTTTCATGGTAACTAAGCGATCATTCTGGTTACTTTATTTTATGGAAAAATAAAAAAAAAATGCAAGTTTGCGCTTTCTTTTGGAAGCGTAGGTTTCTACTTTTCGCGTGGTTGTAAAAAAAAAGAGAATGTCAACATTTTATTAGACGTTTTAAATTGCAACTTTATCAGCAGTCGCAATGTGAGTCGCAACAGAGCGATTTGATCTTGCGATTTGTACGTGAATTCTGGAAATACGACAACTGTGGTGTAAATTCCAGTTTAGATTCCAAAGGGTGTAAGAATAGATAATAAGATTCCACCATGAGGATGCAAAGATATGTAAGATCTCTCTTTATTTTGGATTTTATTTAAAAGCATTTTCATTTTATCGGGTAATAAAATAAATAATTTGTTTTACTACCGTAAAACCGTACTAAACCGAAATCTGACAATATACTTTTCATGAGCGATAAGAGAATTGCTCAGACGTAAAATTGCGTCGTTTGTCATTAGCAACAAAATTGAATAATGACTGTAATAAAAGGAGCAAAGGACTTTGATTATTTTTTTAGATAAAGTTAGAAATTGCAACAGTTAATTGTAGATGTAGATGAAAACACAAATGAATTCCTTTTTACATTTTTATCATATGACTATGATATAGAAATTTTTACAATTAAATTGATACCTTAACATCGTACGCATATGATCTAGAAATTATTACAATTGATCCCTTATAAAAATATGATCGTTAGCCTATAAGAGAAAGAAATTTGTAGCCCTGTATACATTTTTTTTCGTATGCCCATGGTGTAAGGAAACTGTATCGTACGCCCAATAAAAATGTTTACAAATAAATTAAAGCCTTACATAAATGTTTCGTACTCTTATGGACACTTTTGCCAAAAGATGAATCTCTTTTAAAAATCTTATAGCACGCTCATGAACTTTTCTCAGATTACTTGATCCCATATAAAAATTTAACTGTATGTCCAGGAAATATGGAAATTTTCACAAATTAACCCCTTTTAAAATTTTATCAAATGCCCAAAGTTAATCGAAAACACCCGTAAAATATTTAATAGTACGCCTATGATACGCTGTGACTAGCCCAGTGGTAGAGGGTTAAAAGTGGATAGCGCGCCACTGATAATTGAAAAAAATCACTCTATGCCAAAAACTGTATATTTTATAAAATAGTTTTTGTTCAACGACAAATTTTAATTTCAAACTTTTATCGCCCAGTATCTCGGTAACTAAGTCTTTTAACGAATTATGTTCCTATATCAAAATTCATCAACTAACTAGAGCTATATAGCTTAGAGCGTTGTCGGTCGAATATAGAAACACCCTGTATATTCTGAACGGTACCTTGCGTTATTCGAGCTGATTTTTTTTCGTACAATCTTTACGAATCTTGGTCGCCTAGCACGATCTCTTATTTCAGGTTCCTTGACTTGTGGTTTGGGCCATTTTTCTTCTTGTTCTACTTTCTCAATAGAAACAAACTACAGGGTTTTATTTGACATTGTCGATAAAACAGGGACAACGTATATTTTTATTACGCCCTCTATCGACCGCCAAAAGATACAAAACAACTGGATGTACAACTAAACCAGTAAAAATCTCAATAACTCCTCGTATAGAATGTATTTCTAGAAGGTTCATTACCATATATTTTACCAAAAAATATACGACTAAATGTGTCTGGTTTTGTCACATTCTTCAAAATGAGTCACCCAGTATACAAGTCGTAATCACACATATATACACTTCGATTTAAATGCAAACACGTTCAGCAGTTACAACAGTCGGATGAGTCAGCCGTGTGACAAAACATGAGACCACATTCTATATTCCGAGTTGTATTTGTGCACTTGAACTTTTCTATGCCTGTCAATATCGACATAGCTTTTTCAATTAACAAGTTTTGTCTCTTCAACTCCTACACTACATAGCATTACCAAAATAATTGTTGGTAGTGTTTACACAACGCACTTAAATGTAAAGTTTACCAGGGTTATCGTTAATTTCCAGATATCTAACTAAATATAATATTTAGTATTTGTTTGTAGTTGTAATTTAGAATTTGTTTAATAAAATATTACAATACATGCTCTACACACACAATAGAACTAGAAATGAAAGTGGGTGAGTAAATGGTACCAGTATTAGTACCAGTATTAGTACCAGGGCCGGATTTACCAAGATGAGGTTCCCGGCACTGGGGGCCACAACATAAAGTACCTCGAAATATGAGAAAGGGATTACTGAAGAGCATCCCCAAAGGTTCATTCATTCGGTTGGGTTGTGCTTATCAGCCCAGACACTTGAACTGAATCTTTGTACCATTTCCCATGTTATCTACTTCCATTCCTGAAGCTTTGTGTCTTCTATGTAGGCCACTAGTTTGACTGGAGGGATTTTCAGTAGTTGTGATGGTTGTATTATTTCCTCTCCAAACTGCTTCCGCCTTAGTCTATGTAAGTTCTCGCAAGAAGCAGAGTATGTGAGTAGGTGTTTCATCATAGAGTTCACATTTCCTGCATACTAACTTTGCCCATTTTGTGCAGATGTTTCCTCAGGGTGCAGTGTCCAGTCACCAGGTCGGTAACTGTCTTCAAATGTCTCTTACCCAGTTTCAATAGCCTGGTTGAGAGTTCCTTGTCTACCTTGTTCAGTAAACTCTTTGTATGGAGGTGCTCTTGTGTCGACCTTCATTTGAGTTGTTGTTCCCTATCCAGCCAGTTCCCGATTTCAAAACAAAACGGTTCCGGACCTATGAAGTCTCGTTTAGAGCCTTCTTTAGCTAACTGGTCAGCCATTTCATTACCTGCAATCCCCTAATGTACCGGCATCCATATTAGAGACACTTTGTTGTCTCTTGTCAGCCTGTTGAGGGATTCTTTACAGTTTTTTACCAGTCTAGACCTTGTTGTTGGGATGCTGATAGCTTTAAGCAGAACCCCAAAGGTTCTCTTTTATTCACAACAGAAAATTTAATTAAAACATAAACCCTGGCAAACCTCTATTGTAGCTCTATAAAACTTATTAATTTGAGTATCCTCAGGAACTAAGTAGAAGTAAGGGGGCACAATAGATCTCAGTGAATGTCACCCCAATCATAGTTACATACATCTATGGATGATGGTTGAAAGTAAACATTTTAAAACTATTTTAATCTATACAGGTCCGAGGGTTGTCTTTTATATTTCGCATATAGAGCCAAAGAAAAAACTAGATAACTTTGAAACACTATTTTTGCGTCCTTTGGAACCAATTCTGGAAGCAGTTATTCCACTTGCTGCAATACCATCTTCAGGTTATAAAAATAGAAAATGGCATACTCAGTGCAAAGATCTATAGTTTTATCTTAAATTAAAGTACATTTGAAATGTCATGGTTATAAATACAAAAGTTGTGATCTAAAATTATTAAAATGAAAATAAGTGATATTTAACAATTGTCTGATATGAAATTTAATTAATTTAAAAAAAAATTTAATCCAAACAAAGTAAATGCAGTCCTGTTGGTTCTCTAATTCATGAACAGAATCTCCTAATACCCCTGCCCAAACATTTAGATAGTAAGTGTGGTTTTCTCTAAACACATGTGGATTTTCATCATTCCAATAAAGACAGTTTTGTTTATTGCAAGTTTTAAAATTGACACACTGTATAAAAATAATAATAAGAAAATTGGATAACTACAAAATTATAATCTGTTTTTGACTTTTTGAAATATCTAATCGATAACAGTCATTAAACAATCAACTAGATCACACAATGTATTGATGACTTTTTTAATTCGACCTTGTAGCCTTTTATTTTTAATTAGTTTGCACCAGAATAGACAATAATAATACGAATTACGTAGGCTTAGTTTGCTATTATATTCAATGTTTTCTATTAACAATTTTGCAATGTCGATTGCTATTATTAGTTAATACAAAATTAATTGAATAATAGCAAGTGTTACAAAAATGAATCATTTCACAAAATAGACTTTTTCCACATAATTCTGGCTTTTCTGTAATAAATGTTTGGATACGGTACTGGTATAGTTTAAGCCAAACTTCTTATGTACACTGAACCATTCTTAGTGTGTTTAAGCATTTTTACATTCAGTAAAATCAACTTCACTGATTTTCCCACGGACCGTCAAACTTTAAACTTAAACTACAGATTTCAGCAATTGAAAATTTATAACTACAACACTCAAGTCAGAAATTTGTTTCCAAACTGTAACGTTTGTTTAGCCTTTATAAACTAACCAAACGAAGACAGCCCTCTGATGAATACAGCCATTTAATTTTATCCATATTTTGTGAAAGGACGATGTTTTTTGAAGTTATTTCTACATCATTCGCTTAATCTATACCAGCTGTTCTCAAAGTGGTCGATATCGGTTTCCCAGGTGTCGACATATTAATTTAACACAAGTTCTTATTTGAAACTTTCAAGATACTGTGTGTTACGTGTACGAACTATGTAAGTAGCAAGAATCATTGTTATACTTTTAAAATTCGTCGATAAGCGTTGAAGATATTGAGATCTAGCGTACTTTAAGTTGCCATCCGTCCGGGTTTCCCCGGATTTGTCCTAGTATAAAGGGCATCCGGGGAGCGTACGGACAGGACTTCCTTTGTAGTCCGCGTTTAAAAATTCAAAGTCTTGTGCCGCCCGCGAGTTAAAAGAGTCTCAGTACTTTTAAAATTTGTTTAAAGATTTAATTGAATTTTCTTAGGTTTAATATTTTAATAAGATTTTGGTTTCATAACAGAGTATATTAATAATTTTTGTTATATTTTAAAAATAAAAAAATTCAAACTGATTATTAAAATAATTTGTAACAACCTGTAATAAGATTCTGTTTTGTTAGGTATGTTATGGTCCAAGTTATTAATAGGACTCAGGAATGTGTCTCACCTATTGCCTATGGGGGAGAGTAATTAAAACGTGATTAAGTTCATTTTTATTCGTTATGCTTGTGTCACGTGATTTGAAATGATTATTGGCGCGTAGAATACAAATTATTTTATATTTTTCCGAGAAGGGGAAGGAGAATGATTGAATAATAATTTCAAATAATAACCAAACCCACCCCTACCGTATTTTTAGTCAATTTTTGAAGAATAAATCATAATAATTTTGAATAATAACCCAACCAAACCTACCCCAACCAAACCACCTTCGTATTTTCAGTCAATTTTTGAAGAATAAATCATAATAATTTTGAATAATAACCCAACCAAACCTACCCCAACCAAACCACCTTCGTATTTTCAGTCAATTTTTGAAGAATAAATTATAATAATTTTCAGAGAGATATGGACACTTCACGCCGAGTTTTCGTTTCTCATGAATTGACAGTGAGTTTACTTAGAATAATGTATTGCTGTGTTAGAAATCCAGGGTACTTGTTTTTATTGTTATTTTTGTTAAATTTGGATATATCACATCTTAGATCTCCAAAAAAAACAACTGCGTCATCAAACAATGGACTCAGTCCGTACCTGGGTTCTAAGGGTGTTGCAAACCTGTTAAACACGCAAACAAGTGATGTCTAAAAATGGTCGAATTTTAATTCATTTCCAATAAGTCGTTTAATAACAATTATGAATAAAAACAATTCTAAATATCTAACCTTAGTGGCCTGTAGTTCGTTAACGAAAGGAGTAACGCAGAAAGTTTATTTCACGAATTTACGCCAGTTTCGGATTATCGGCAGTGTTTAGCTTGTTCAATTCAGTAAGAAGGACGAAAGTAAATTGCCCTAGTACCACTTCTAGACACAAATGTAAAACAATTTTATTTTTCTCATTATTGTATTCGTATAAATAAGAGATCATCTGATTACCAAAAATTAATAAAAAAATAAAAAAAGGGAAAAACATGATTGAAAAGAATAAAATTTTGGGTTTCTAACGCATCAAATATTGGGAGAATTTACTATCGACCCTTTCAGTACAGTTTACCATTTCATTCGATGCTTTTATGACTATCCGAAACAGGCGTAAATTCGTGAAATAAACTGTACATTTTATATGAAGTTCTTTCATCTCTTGGGACACCATGTATAAAAAACTGAATTAGCTTCGACCTACATAAAGCATTTTTATTTAAATATATTTGTTTGATAACAACACATGCACAAATTGAAGGTTAATTTGTTTAAACTGATGTGTAATTAGATTACAAGTAATCATATTTATTTAATTTATTAAAGGCATTGATTAGATAACGTTACATAATATCAGGGGTAACCCATCTGTCAATGTCAATAATTATCAATTACAAATAATAAACATATAAAGTTATTTCTACTAATCTTTGAAATCAATATTCTGGAATTAGGATTTATTTATTTTCTAAAACAACAAATTTTTAATATGGCAGTTTTTCAAAAGTTATTATCCAGTTGGTAGTGACCATGTACATAAATGAATGTAGACAAATACCCAAAAGACGATCGGAAATAATTGAATATTTTCAAGAAGGGGAAGGAAAAATACAGAAATTAATTTAAAATTACATTTTATTTTATTAAAAAATATCCAATTCACATCGGTCGGCAAGCGGCGTTTTTAGGTCTTTGGTTATAAAGGATTTTTTCGATTTGTTGTCAAATAAATGTTTCTGCTTTATTGTTACACCCTGTATAATTAAATCATTTTCTACGGGCTTTCCAACGGCGGGTTGCCATTTAAAATTTTGTAGATGGGGTACGTGGAGCATAGTGAGTTGATGGGGGCGCGTTCTCTTTCATGTCATTTTAGTTCCCCCTCTCTATCCTAGAAACGGTTTTGAAACTTTTTTGATATCTCTTTTCGTTTACGAGGTACAGCCCATTGTAAGTTTTAAAATTGACACCTTGTATATGACGTTGCTAGTATTATAGCTAAAATAATTCACGCCATTGGAAAGTCAGCAGGATTGCCCTCGGATATTTGAAACCCTGGTGCAAACGCAGTCGAGGTCTCCCTGCCTTTAATGTAGTTTTCTACTTTCGGTACATTGTAAGCAAAGAAATCAAAAACTTACATACAGCATGCAAAGATAAAAAAATAATTATCTTAAACACTTATCTTATCTTAAACATTAATTTATTTTCAACATATACTCACAAGTTCAGCTTCCTTTAACAAACGACATTGAGAGTTCTCTAATGGATTTATAAAAACTATGAAGCTACTTAATGTTAACAAAGTTGGTCTATTTTCAAGCTGCTTCTTTTTCGCTCCCAAATTTCTTAGAGCAACTTTAGAGGTTTACAATCAACAAAAAGTTTTTTTACTATCCCCTCTTCATTCCCATTTACCAAGATCACATTCATCAACTTACAGGAGGGTTACAGCAAGTTGGATCCAAAATAAAAAAAACTATTTAATGTAAACTACAGAAACTGCAATGCCACAATTAAACTGTAGTTACTAGATGTGATTTTATGTCCATCTAACCTAATTTTCCTTAATCTAAAAGTTCTTCCCAAAGGAGCTAGCGAGCTTTGAAGATGACACTGTTGAGCCAGTTTTACTTTGTTTACTACAAAGTCAGGTTTTTTATTGCCATCACAAGCGTTCAACTTGGAAGGGACAAAGGGTAAATTTGGTTTAACTTTCTGTGTATTTTTGATACAGGGTGTTTTCAAATGACACTTACAACGTTTGCATGTAGATACCTCTCATAAAACTGAACAATATAATATAAGGAATGAGGGATCCAGCTCATTTACTTTTCGTTATGAAAAATTAAATGTTTTCATTTGATAACTTTAAAATAGACGGATAAATTGATTTGACATTTGGCAGGTTGTTTTAAAATGTAAAAGGGCATATTTTGATGGAAAAACAATTTTCAATTCTTGATCCAGTGGTGTACATTTAGAAAAATATGTCACCTTTCCCCTCCCATTTTTTACGCCACTGGCATTTGAAGCAATTTTTATTCAAATTTGTATTCTTCAATGGTTTTCACGTGAAAAACGCATAACCTTTACATATCAAAAGATGTATAGTTTTCAAGATATTTATTGTTTTCGTGAAGTCTGCAAGATCACTTTTTAATAATGAAATAAAAAAATATTTTTCTTGTATTTTTTTTAATGACAACCAAACTAGTTATGGTTAGAATATGTAACAAAAACTATTCTGTGAAACAACAATGCATCTAAAACATTTCCCGTAGAGTAGTGTATCTATTGTCAATTAAATTTGGCATGGACACCTTGTATAAAGCTTGAAATAAGAATTGAAACGGTTTATAGAGCAGGTAATTGAGAAGAAAATCAACATTTTCCTTTATAAATATATCGCCGTAAAGTTGAAAATTTTCTAAACTTTTTTACATAACATCATCTTCCATAAAAAAGGAAATGCCTTTTAAATGGGCTGCGCCGGCTGCCAAAATATTTATTTTATTCCCGTACTGAAAAAATAACAGTCGCATTTTGTTGGACATTAGCTCGCTTTCGACAATAAGTGCCAAGTTTTAATTATAAAAGAGTTCGAAAAAAGATTTTCTAATAATAGAGAGCGAGCGCGTTGAGCGATATGCTCAATACCTTTTAACCTAAAAAATCCAAATGGGGTATTAAAAAAAACTGAAGAATACGTTTTATTGTAACATTATTTTTTGATATCAAATATTACGTTTGTTTGGAAACATTAATTTCTTTTGGCAATTCTGCAAATTTTCATTGAAACGAACCGCATAGTCGTGCCAAAACGGTATATTAAGGATATCGGAAAATAAAAAATGCTGGTCTAAAATATAGAATGGATTGAATAACTGTATTTCCCATGAATTTAACTGTTTTTTTTTTGGAAAAAAATACAGTCAATGAGACTGCCGACAGAAGTGGAAACACATAGATGAACCCCTTTTAAAAATGTTATCGTACGCCTATGGTAAGTGGAAATTGTAACACACTATGGCATTGATGGCACAGACTAAAAATATTTGGTTCGGTTGGTGACGGTTACGTAGTAACGGTGTGACAGCCCATAAGGTTTGTTCAACGCGATTGACGAAGTTTTCACTTAAAAAATTGTTAATTTTTATGGATGTGTGATAATAATTAGTCACTAATGCCCGTATTTACATGGAAGGAAAGTGAAACACGAATGCTTAGCCTTGAGTCTTGTCTATTAATACGTGTATAAGGGCGAGCTCGATTTTTTAGTATTCCGTGCCCAAAGGGTAAAAAACGAACCCTATTACTAAGACTCGGCTGTCCGTCCGTCTGTCACCAGGCTGTAAACTCATGAACCGTGATAGTTAGACAATTGAAATTTCCACAGATGATGTCTTTCTGTTGCCGTTATAACAACAAATACTAAAAACAGAATAAAATAAATATTTAAGCAAGCTCCCATACAACAAACGTGATTTTTTTGCCGACTCGAACTTGGCCGGTTTTTTCATTGTCTTGTGCAAAACCTCTATAAACAGATTTGTCAGTTACCTCCAATCTATCAATGCGTTTCGTGCAGTTTATTAACTTACCTTTGTTTAGTATTGTATGGGACTACAAACGGTTACTGGGAAATGGCCGACAGTATCCATATTAAAACACCCGATACATACTTTTGCGGCAATTTTAATCATTTCATTTGGTTGTATACCATAAAATATATCATTGCAAATAAAACAGGAAACATTATAAATTAATTATTTGTATTAGTTTACAAAAATGTGATAAAATGGGTAACTTAAGTAAATATAGAACCGGACATTGCGTCGAGACCCAGATCGAGTTGTGAATAAATTGAAGAAAGAAACATTATGATCGAAAGGCATCGAAGCAATTGTAACAAGTACGTTTTTTTTGTTAGTATCACTGCTATCTGTCTTTCACTAATATGTCGTCACACCATCTGGCGAACGTCGGGAAAACATATAAGGTTTGTTCCAGCAATAAGTTGTAAATTCGTGAAATAAACTTTAGGATAGTTCTAAGACATAATTTGAACTGATTTGGAATTTGTGCTGGAACGCAATTATTAATAATCAATGGATTCAAAACCTGCTCATTCTAAAATATTATAAGGAAAACTAAACACAAATTCTAACATTAAGAAAGTACTGAACCTTTTTATAATTGATTATATTTTAAGTAAATATTCGAAAATGAAAGAAAAACTTCCTCCCTTACCTTATAATTACATATAATCACAGAATATTCATAATAGTTCGTATGCGTTCGTTGTAAATGTAATGATTTTGATTTGTTATAAAATTTACCTCAAAACAGAAACTGCGCTTGCATGAAATAAGAGAGAATTTGAAATACCTGCTCAAGATCAAGAACTGATCGAACTGTTCTATTGTTTGTTGATAAATTGCTGGAACTACTAGTTCTCAAAAATAGACGCTGAACACTAAATTGCCACGGCGCATACGCAGTACAATTCCGAATTATACTCGATTTGAAATTGGTTGATAGTAATAAATCATTTTTAGCAGCCGAAACAAATACAATTTGAGGACAATATGGTTAAAAAGGAGTTGCTATCAATTGTAAACACCCATAAACATCGGTTTCAAAAATATGTTGTTGACGAAATGGCCAAAAAACAAAATATAATAGTGCTTCGGCTCCCCCCCTACCATTGCGAATTAAATCCGATCGAACTGGTATGGGCTCATGTGAAAGGTTATGTGGCTAGAAAAAATACCACTTATAAAATGAGTGATGTTCAAAAACTCTTTGAAGAAGCGCTTCAAGAAGTCAACGCGGGGAAGTGGCAAAGATGTATAGAGCATGTAATAAAGGAGGAGGAAAAAATGTGGCAATTGGATAGTTTACTGGAGAAAACGGTCGAACCACTTATTATCAATTTAGGGGAAGAAGACAGTCCCTCAGATATTTCATTTTCTGATGATGATTAATTTAAAGCGAAGAAATGTAATGACTTACTATAAATTTTATAGAATTTCAAATAGAAACATTTTTCCAAATTTACTTGTTTATTGGTTGCTTTATTGTTATTAGTATTATATTTATTCAAATACAAGGGTAACAAATTATGCCACACATTCGAATGTTCACTAAATTATATAATTATTGTGTTTAATATAAACTTAAACCCACCCGAAAGCACGTGCATGAGTGCAAAACATCACAGGTAGAATCCTAAAGCTTATTGTTCGAGCCTCGGGTTAAGCTTTGTATTCGACGCCCTTATCAGATCTATAGGAATGGAAAGTTTAATAAATGCAAAAGGGTCTATACTTTCAATGTATATACTATTTAAAACTTGGCAATTTAGGTGGACCACTTTGTATACGTGTTTGACGGATTTTAATGATTTATTACTATCAACCAATTTCAAATCGAGTATAGTTTCATCGCGTGCTGGAACAAACCTTTAAGCTTTGTTCCAAGTGGCATTTATGAACCGTTCTGGAATCGTCTCAAGTACTGTGGAGTGCGCAAACTCGAATTTGGGATGGACACATCAACTTTATCACCCCTTCCAGAAGGTTCAGTTTGTATACCGTCTTAAGTCGTTCCAAAAAGGATACTATAAACATTTGGAACGCGAAAGAAATACAGCACTTACGCGAACGATACCAAGTACGGTTCTATCGTCAGTTGGAACAAACTTATTAAGTGATTTACTAAAAAATTCAGATAATTGTTGATACCTGTATAATTTTCGGTGCATAGAAACTGAAAATTTCAATAGTGAAATACTTTGTAAAATAAATTGATAAATCAGCCGTAGGCGCAGTGCAGATAGAGCCAAGCCGTGTTAATTCGCATATTGCACCATTACGAGCCATTCTTCATCAGTCGCGGTCGTGCGCTACTAAAAGGTCAAGGTTCGCCCTTTTCGTTTTATCCTAATGAATTTTTTTCAGTATTTTTTTCGAGGGCATGTTGTGAAATGTTAACTTTTTCATTAAAGTTATTAGGATGCAGTCAGTATATACAGTGTGTACATAAAGTAAGGTAACTTACTAAAATTTCGATTTCCGTTAGGTTTACAGAAAAAATGTTGAATAAAAGTTTTTTCAAATAATCTAAGGATTAGCTATTTTTAACAAATTTTGTGTCATTTTAAAGGGAACTTGGTAAAATAATATGTATTCGTTTTGATAAAGTCTTACAGATTATTCCGGTTGAGACTGAAATACTGCAAAATTTCATCAAAAGCAGTTCAGTCACGCGACTATTAAAGAGAAAATGGACGATTCCAATAAATAAGAGATTGCCACCCCCCTTTCACCCTTTACTGGAGTTGGTTGCAATTGGTACAGGGTGGACAAAAATACAAAAGTATTGTGTGTGCTCATAAAGTAATCCTGGAGGTTTTGATGAAAGTTTAGGGTTTCAACAGGATGGTGCACTTCCACATTATGCTGTAGACGTTAGAATGTACCTAGATGAAATTTTTCCGAACAGGTGGATTGGTAGACGTGACGTGACGTCATTACTCGAAAGTAATTCAACCTGTATATTAGATTATTATTTTAAAATACGGTAAATTAAAATCAAAAATCGACGTGTTTCAGGATTATTTTTGTTTAGCTAAAAATGAATTTGTTCCATACTTTACGGACACAGTGTATACAAGGTGAGTGGTGGATCTCTTTTACATTCGTAAAAACTATTTATTCTAATAAAATTGAATGGTTAACGTTAAAAGCCTTTACAAGATCATTAAAATCGGTCCAGCTGTTCTTGAGACACTACTCGTGGCTTGATGTTTCCTAGTCAATCAGGGCTTATTTAACATTTTCAACACAACTGTTGACTATGTTAAACACGTTCTTTAGTAACTAATCTTTTCAAAATTTCAGTGGGTGTGAATAAGGCTTTTGAAATTACTCCTCCTGATTATTAAATGATTACACAGCCTTATTTGTCGCAAGAATCCGTCAATGAACCTTAAAGCCCTGATGATATAAATGCGATGATGGGCGAGTTAACCCTTTTATGGGGAAGTTTCTTCATAACGTGTTTGTTTTCGTTAGATTATTCGTGCGAAACAAATTATGTCAGCATTAACGTTTCGTCAAGCGGAAGTTTATTTTTAGTAATTTTTTTTGTTTTGCTTTGAGGTCAGGAAGAAAAACCGCAAAAAAATGTTTTTAGGTAAAGTTTTAGATTCGAAAAAATAATAATGATTTCTTCGAATTCAATTTAAATAAATATTGTTTATAATGCGTTGTCATTTGTTATTATTTATTATACTCGGTGGTTGATAATGTTAAAGGGGTAACTGTCAAATTATGGATAAGATAAACAACTATTTGTGCGTGGGTTTGTATTAGTCTAGAACCTATTGTGGTTAAGCATGTACTGCTTGAAGTGTTGGTCTGGACTGCAATGGAAAGCCGAATTGCAGGTATTTACGAGCGTGCATGAATTGGGCACTTTTTAAATATACAAATTAGGGACACATTCTATCTTTCTGGTTAATCTCTCGAACTGGGCACCGACCGCTTATCAGCACCAAAAGGATTTACGTTTGCGAAAGTTTTGGAAATCCAAGAAACATTTTGGAAATGTTCTGTAGGAAAATCGGACAAAGAGAGTTCGATACCCCCCTCCGCCTGGGCATGTTCAAAAAATGTTTTCGAGTCTCACATATTTTTGACTAAACTCGTATATTTTTTCAGTTTTTTATGGATTCTATAGATTCGGACGATTTTTACGAACCAAATGGTTTTTCTTTCGTTTCGATAGCTCAAATAATGAAAAAGCTTGTACCGCATGGTTGATAAAACTTTGAGAGGGGGGCCATGGTAGGGGGAGGTGAACTTGTATGTTTGCCACTACGGGGTCTAAATTTTATAAGTGATATGGTTTCGTAGGAATCTATGAGGTCCGAGGTTGTACGTTGGGGGGCGTAAAAATCCATGTCTTGTTTTTGTGTTCAAAAAAATTTTCCCTACGCAGTCATATATACAGATTACGAAAGGGCTTTTCGAACCAAACGATTTACACAAGCACGACAAGGAAAATATGAGAAAAACAGCTTGAAAGAGAGAGAAAGAACAACTGTGCGTGGACAGCGAGGGCGTGTATTTAGTTCCAGAGGCCGGCCGAATGTCCACTGCCCCCCCATTTCAACTGCTGTTGCCAGAAGCGCAGACTAATTTGTACAAATGATATTTGTGAATTCTCTCTGTAAAGGACACTGTTGCCGGATGGAGGTGTTTGGTTTTGCCTAAATGTGCATGAGCTCGAAAAGGAGTCAACGATGACGAGACAAAAATATCATATTTGTACAAATTAGTCTGCGCTTCTGGCAACAGCGGTTGAAATGGGGAGGGGCAGTGGAGGGCCTCTGGAACTAAATACACGCCCTTGCTGGCCACGCACAGTTGTTCTTTCTCTCTCTTTCAAGCTGTTTTTCTCATATTTTCCTTGTCGTGCTTGTGTAAATCGTTTGGTTTGAAAACATCTTTCGCAATCTGTATATTGTTTGTCCAAAATTTTCGAAAATCGTAGCTCACGTTCCCCTTTAACGGTAGAGATAATTATTGTATAGTCACTGCTAATAGTCACAACAAAATTGATAATTTGTCGTCACCCTTTAACCGTTTTAGTTTTTTATTATTTTTCAATTTTTATCCCATTAAATTTCATTAAAATTTTAATCATTTTTTGTTTATTCCTTTTAAACTTTATTTTTTTAACCAGTAAGCCAATGGTTTTTTGCTATAATAAAGTTCTCCCTGGCGGGTAAAAGCCCACAAAGAAGATAACAAGTTTGCTGACTTTTGTGTACTTTTCATTTTATTCGAATGATGTCCGAACTCTCAACTTTTGAAAAGTTTCGACGACAAAAGTTTATCTGTCTAAACATTTTAAAAGAATAAAAATGTGTATAGAATGTTTTATCAAAATATTTTCAAACGAGTTGTGTGCAATCCTAGACACTTCCGCGAAGTTTAAACTTCAAATTCAGCATAATCTACGATGTATTCCAAAAAGTATACATATTACATAATATACATAATTTAAACCCGTATATTATTAACAATGTTGTTATTATTGTTACGCCGGTTATAAGAATATCCATCAAAGTTATTTATTTACTGTAGATCCTTATTTCTGATAAATCAATGGACTTACACGAAGTGCGGCTCACTAATCACCAGGTAAGAAAGTAATTAAACTAAATTTAAGCTGCTGCCCCAACTGCGCTGCGCAAGATGATTAGATTTTTGATATGATGTGATTTTAAAATATCGTAGGGTTTTGACGGACTACTTGAAAGTTTATTTTTTATTTAGTTTTATTTTAGCGACAGATTATAAAAGAAATGTAAGCAAAAAATCGGAAATAAAGGGGATTCTTTTTTAATGTAATTTGGCGCAGTCGTGCAGTTCAGTTGAATCAATCACTATTTTTGTTGCTTTTTTTATTGTCTTTAGTCTTTAATATTGATCCTAACTTACTTAAATCATTCTGCATTTCTTTAATAAGTCATTTGAGTAGATGATCAAAGGGGGTTCTAAGGGGGCAAAGTAGTACGTTGAGAACGCCACTGCGTTGTGTCATGCACATGAATCATGCGCGTGAAATGCAAAAAGGACATTAGCACTGGTCGGGTGGGACCAACCGGTGTGACTTAGATTGGCGAAACAAGGCCATGCGACGTTCAGTGTAATTAAAAAAAAAACTATTCTGTTGTTGGGAGAGAGATTAACAACAACTTGCAAAACAGAATATCAAGTGTTTATTAAATATATTACTTTATTCATTCTTCGAGGTCCATGCCAGATCATACGACGGAGCATCACCCACCCGACCAGTGCTAATGTCCTTTTTGCATTTCACGTGCATGATTCATGTGTTCTGCGAAACACAACGCAGTGGCTCAACGTACCTCTTCGCCCCCTCCCCATACACCATTAATTTTCACAGCCCTCTAAACAAAAAGGGTCCTAATTCAACGGAACACGCCACTGGTGAATTAGAACCCCCTTCGATCATCTACTCATTTAAACTACCATTTTTGTCTATAAGTTAAAAAGAGGTATGAAATAACCACTTTGGAATTTCTGGCCCCGCCAAGTCGAGCAATAAAGGTATAGTTATTCTAATGTTAATGTACTGTCCCATATTTTTAATCCCATTGATGACAAATGCCGCCCTATGGCGTGCATATAAATATTTTTTTACAATTTCGAATATCGTGAAATAATGTTTTTCATTGAATTTAATATAGTAGATTAAAATTAACCTGCATACAAAACTTGTATGCAGTGTGTAATATAACTAAACTCACTCAACCAACAAATAGATATTATATTGATAATATTTCTCTACAACACAGTTCGCACACGCCCCTGGATGAAATTAATGCTAAGTAACCCCAACTCCTTTAGGTCGTTAACATTTTTTATGACACATTGAACCGCGTTAATAACTGACCAGTTACTTCGTTATATTATGCCAATTACTGGAGTTGGACTATTCGATTTCCAATCCACCTGCTGCTACGTTGCCAGCTATTCAAAATTTTCTTAAAAATAGTAGCATACATGAAGTGGTTTTAATTAATTTTTCTTTTACCAGCAATTTAAAGCGGCTTATTTTAATGCTTACTAATAAATTCATATTAGGTATTTTTTTTAATTATTTCCAAACTAGTTTTCTAAGAACATCACGAACTAGCGGTTTATTGAAGTAAGGGGAACATTTGTAGAGTGATCCTGACAATTTTAGAAAATAAATCTGACTACATCGCTTTATTTTATATAAAGCTCGAAGCTTGAATTTGTTTGTAGATTCATCAGAATTTTCTTGACGTATCCATGAAATCCGGAATTTTTTTATAAAAATAAGACACGGATTTCCATAATTTCCCAGTAGAAAAAACTAACAATAATATTTTACTATTAATAAATTATTTGTGTTATGATTTAATTTGATGTTTACTTACGCTTAACTGTAACCGCATATTAAATCCATAATTTACCTAGAAAAGAAAAAAATAAATAATTAACATACTGAAAATTACTCATGACTACAGCTGTTTAAATACTAAGAAATGCGATAAGAAAGTTTATTGCGAACGGGTAAATCAGAGAACAAAATTTGAATAGAATTCATTATAAATCATAAACAATGAAGTTTCAATGAACATAAATGTTTGTAACATGTGGGATCAATCAGATAATCATTATTATGTCGATGGGTTGGCGTTAAGTAGGATGAAACGGATTCGAGGACATTGATGAATATTTTGTTTGTTTATTGATGTTTCGGCGGTTTCACCGGAAGTACCTAGCTGCATTTGAATTAATTTAAAACTATTTATGTTTTGTGTGTAAAAGAGTCAAATTTTCATTATCTATTTTTTTGCCAAATTTGATGGTAGACATGATGGTTTTAATAAGTCTGCTGTTAAAAGTACGGGACAGGTATTGTAACCATTTTATAAAAATTAAATTTTTATATTGTGTAGCAACAAAAAAAGATAAGTGGTTTCAAATACTTTTATTAAAAAAAATAAAATAAATAATTATCGATCACCTACCACTCAATATAATATGATTAACAGAATTTTCAACAAAAATAGGATATCAAGAAATAGATACTTGACCTCAAGTCAAGCTTGTCAAAATTTAAATACTTGATTTACTATAAATATACTAAGAACATTTTATAATCAAAGTTATACTTATTAAAATTACCATTAAATCAATTTTTTCCTATGATAGTCATTTGAAAAAAATTATCACACGCATTACAAAGAAACATTTCTATTAGATACAGTTTTCCAATAACTTAACCGAGAAGCCGTACTCTTAAATCCCATTTATATAAATAAATCATAGCTGTTTGTACGTATGCATGTTTAGTCTGGACAAGAAATACTACAACAATGTCATTGAATACATTAATTCAGAGGAACTAATACTATTAAGCTTCGGCTTCCACGGAAGCAGTACCGTCACACTGCGGTCGTAATAATTCGCTGGGAAAATCAGAGTTGGTCAATCTCTTGTGGATATGGTTTTATTCGGTTCATCTTACAATGCTCACTGTATAAATATTCCTGTCTTTGCAAATTTTCACATCATTAGTTTCAGTTTCATAAATCTGTTTATCATGTTATTTGCTAATGTGTTAAATAAAAAAAATGTCTGTATTTTAATATAAAATTCTTAAAAAAAAAATAGATGTGTAAATCATACCTTCCTTAGAATCATTGTTATTTTAATTTACGGAGCCCATTGCTGCTCTCCTGGTTTCCATTACCACCACAGTCCATGAATGAATATTCGTCACCTACTAGTTCATTTCATTATAAGTTTGAATTTCCTTTTTTTCCCATTCAATATTTATTTTACTTTTATTCCATTACAATTATTTTAGCTCCAACCTTTCAACTTCCTTCTATTCTACAGGCTTTGCATATTTTAAATTTTCAACTTTTACTGCTTGAAGATGACGTTTTAACCGTCTCATTAACATCAAATATTTTAGTAAAGCTTCTAAAATTAAAGCATTCCATTATAAATCTCGGTACGCTATTGGTTTACCGTACAAGATGATCTCGATTAATAGTTTGACATTGTTTATTAATTGGCGAAAGTTATTTGTTTGTTTGCATATTAATTATATCTTTAAATAATCCGATCGTTCATGTTTGGTAGATATTTTCAGGTTAACTCCCGAGTGGTTCTATATATTAATAATTAATTAATACAGTGTGTACATAAAGTAACGTATCTTGCTAATATTTCGATTTCCGTTAAACGGCCCACATACGCTGCAATTTGTTGTACTACCGATCGTTCAATGGGTTACACTTTAAATTGTACAGACAGATCGTAGAATTTTAAACATGCTGAACTTAAATACACAGGACGGCCAGCTAGAACACCAGACTTAACGTCGTTGGATTGGCAAAATATCTGGTAACTATCCTGATACAAGGCTACGCTGGAAGCCTCACGTTGAAAGGAAACGAGAAGAACTGGGAATCACGTTTGAAAAGATGGATTGATTATTCATTCTACTCTATCTATATGTAATGAAAATCTGTTGTAGAGAATAAGAACAGTGTGGACTGATGGTATACAATGTTGAGATTGTACAGGAGAGAGTAACATAATATGTTATACAACGGTTCCAAAACTAATTACTAATAAGAGTTGTCAATGCGCTTTGGTATTGTCGGAGTAGTGACCTTTACCAGGACTTGGAGGTAGACACTGTTAAATAGATAATAGATAAGTGTCACGAAAAAAACTTTTGAACCATGTGAATGTTAAGGCCATCCAGCTCATTGACAACACCAACGTCACCAACCAGATGATCAGACTCAAGAGAGCCATATGGATCAGTTAATTAAACCTGTAAAGCAGTACTAAAGTGCGGATTAGATTGCAAGAAAATAATAATACAAAGTAGTAATTTGTTACAATACCTGTTGTAGTTCAGCAACGTACCACTTTGGTGATAATTACTGCACCAAAATTAAATCTATTTAAAAACGTATTGGGTGAACAAACAAGTGATTTACAACCACTTACACAAACTCGATAGTCTATAACACAAAAAAACAGACGACTAAAAATAAGCATCTGTATTTTAATTGTAGAACACGGATATGAATTCTTCGTGTCAATTTTAGAACTAAGTCAAAAATATTTCAATTTGAACTTATGCGAACGATAGCAACGCCATGTTACATTTACATAATGCTCCGGTAAAATTATATTTGAAATTTGTTTAATAATAAGTCAACAATATACAGGTTAGTTGGAAAGTTCGTACAGTCGGCTGAAAGCAGTATTAAATTGTTTTTTGCCATAGTAGCAAATGATTTCCAAACTCAGTCAATTTACACAAATCCTCGAAATTGGGGAATACTGCCAATGCCGTCATGAAAATTAGACTACCTGTGTATACTCATACTCTGGAGATCTGTGTGTAATCTTCCAAACCCTTATTTACCTGTTAAGCACTCTTTAAGGCATTACTCAAATCATCTAGTACAAATTATACAAATTCAGAACCAGTTTAGGGACTATGTATGTATGATGGGGTGACATTCACTGAGACCTAAAAGATCTATTGTGCCCCCTTACCTCTACTTAGTTTCTGAGAAACGTCTCAAAGACTTATAGCTCCTTTAGTCCTATTTCCCTGGTAGGCATACTCAATGAACTAGGCGATAAAAATATAGTAACCTTACTGTGGATTCCAGGACACACTGGAATAGAAGGAAATGAAATAGCAGATGGACTAGCAAAGAGGGGGATGGAAAGATCCTTTTGGGGGCCGGAACCCTTTTGCGGTATCAGCCCCAATGTAATATGTATCTTATCTGAAGAGTAGGGAGGGTGAGTTAGGCCAACAGCACTTAGGCCACATGTGACCCATTGTACATCCTCCCGAGGAGTTGTCTCCCTAGGTCATCGTCCATCCTGTCCTTTCCAGGAAGGGGGACAGGTCACTAGGAGACATCTCCTTTATATCGGCAGGTGTAGGCCAAGACTCACCGAACACACACTCTCTTTTTGACGATCTCCGGGCACTCGCATAAGACATGCCTGACAGACTCATCTTCCTGTTCACACACCCTGCATAAAGGTGTGTCCACCAGACCCATTGTATGGAGGTATTTCCTTAATTGACAGTGGCCAGTCAGAAATCCTACCTTTAAACGTAGGTTTTTCCTGGTCATCGCCAAATATTTCTTCGGCGCCAGCTTCCCAGTGTCGCCCAGGGTGATCCTGGCAAGACTGCATCACTTGATTTCATCCCATCTTTTTAGAGATTGAGCATGGGTGTAACGTTTAGCAAGTTCCGCAATTGTCGAATTCGTCAGGCTGTAGGTGTCGCCGGGTCCAAGAATTCTTAGTCCAGCCGCTTCCCTGGCTAAAGAGTCAGCAATGCGGTTACCTTTGCTCCTGTCGTGCCCCTTAACCTACCTCAGGCTAATATTGTTATCTACCGAGGCGTTAGCTAAATCTCGATGGCGCTATAATACTAGCCTTGATGTAACACGTTGTCTGTTCAAGGCTAGTAGAGCTTATCTGCTATCAGTGCAGATTATTATGTTTTTGCCAGAAATTCCTTTTCTGGTTAGTTCCTTTGTGGCAATTGAAATACCAGCCAGTTCTATTTGAACCACGCTGGTGTTTTTTCGCATTCTCCACTTAATCGTTAGGCTTAGTAATCTGGAGTAAATTCCACCTGGAGGGAGCCCCAATGTAATATTGGAAGAAATAGGCAAAGCCGAAGAGGAGAGAAGATCTGACCATTGGAAAGATCTAGTAGGGCGTAGACAATCAAATATTCTGATAGATGACTACAACCCGTTGAGATCAAATGAATGCATAAGTCAAAGTAAAACAGCATTAAGAGTTTTAACAGGGATCCTAACAGGACATTGTCGCCTGAATGGACATCTTAAAAAGCTCAAAATAGTGGAGGAAGAAGATTGTAGATTTTGTGGAATGGAAGAAGAAACCTCCATCCACATACTAGCGAACTGCACAGCAATTCAGAATCCTAAGGCACAGTACCTGGGAAACTACTGGATAGAAGAGGGACATTTACCCAAGTTGAAGCTTGCGGATATCCTAAAATCCCTCAGGGAAATAGGACTAAAGGAGCTAGTAGTGTCTGAGACGTACCTCAGGAACTAAGTAGAAGTAAGGGGGCACAATAGATCTTCTAGGTCTTAGTGAATGTCACCCCATCATTCATACATACAACCAAGAGTACAAAAAACCAAAAGACTGAGGTTCCGAGGGCTTTAGTGATTGAAACAATCAGATCTTTCTCATACTGTTCGGTAATAACTTGATCACTTACAAACTTATCCATACTCTTAAGTTTTTTCCTCCCTAGATACAATATGTAATTGTAAGTCCCTTATTCGATTGAATCTACTGAAACAATTAGTTGGTCTTCAATCCACATCCACCCGAAGTAAGCCATATTGACTTTTTTATATTGAAATTTACAAGAATAAACGTGTTAATAGGCGTTTCGAATTACTCAAGCAGATATAATTTTACTGGACTAATTAGTAGACTGATTTTAACATATTATTATCAGCATCATTATAATTAATAATATATTATGTTGAATAAATAATGTAGTAGTGTAAACATTTACAAAATCAGTGTACCAGAAATCGACCTATGCTCTCGATGCAGCGAATAAAAGGAGGTCATTGAATGATTAAAATGAAATCTATTGGATTATTTGTACATAAAAAAAAATCTTTGCATCTTAACTAAATTAGGAATTAAATGGTCTTTATTCTAAAGGAATGACGATGCAAATTGATGTCTGTCTCGCTGCATTTCTCTAATCAAGATTACTAGCTTGTGCAACTTCCTCATTCTTTGAATAGGAAACAATAGAAAAAAAAATACGACTAAGCGTAGATTTACGTAGATATAGTAATTAAAACAATGAACTCGTGCTAAACGTATAAAGATCATTTCCATATTTATTCGAGGTGAAACGATGACTGAAATATGTGATTATGTATGACTTATTGTACTTATAGATAGGTACAAACCACGCGCGATTTCTTCACGAATGCATTCAATTATCTTTTGTAAGATCCATGAATCAAGGCGAACGACTTGTTGGTATTGAAACTATAATGTTGAATTTCTTTTATTTGTTTTAAAACGTGAGAAATAAATAGAAGTTCAATAAACGATAATAAAAATGCATATAAATTAAATATTTTCGATTCTCACAACTTCGTCTTCAATATCTTTGATCAATATTAAACAGGACACACTTTCCTATGAAATTAATTTCTTCTTGTAAGATGCTTGACGTTTTTCCATGCGTAGCATGCATGTTTTGTACAAAGCAAATATTTTTTTGTGAAAGAATTGTATTTAGACTCCGATTCACATAAGAAGCCACGTGAAGTTTGCTAACTGACTTGCGCTGAAACCAAAATCGCTCTTGTTTATCTATGTCGCCATTGGCGTTACAAACGATGTTTCATGCCGACAGCAATTTTATTATTGACAATTGAGGTTGTGTTTGAAGCAATCATTAACTGTCGAATATTTTTGATTTTTGAATATTTTCTTATACCAGTGTCTATTGTATGTGAAAATATCTCGAAAAACTTCAAGAAATTCCCAAATATGTTTTATTTAAACTATGCACATGATAAATACATTTTTGATATTCAAATTTTGTGTTAACTGACGAAATGTGAAAACGTTACGCTACTGATTTGAAGTCGAATGTCAATTTCACAATATGGCGCTGGTTTTGACAAGATCGCGCATACGACTGCAACTTTACATGGGGTGTTCTTAAACGAAACGGAGTCTACCACCGCCTTACAGTATCCAAGAGAGAGTCTTTGCTAGAGAGTATCATTTAACCAACGAAGACACAGGAGAATGTGTAAGACCGATAGGTTTCCAGCTGACCGTGGGATGGCGCTCAGATGAAAACATCAGAAGGGGATACACCGGACAAAAGATAAAAATATTCACTGACAGCCAGGCTCTGCTTAAAGCTATCAGCAGCCCAACAACTAGGTCTAGACAGGTAAAAAACTGTATAGAATCCGTCAACAGGCTGGCAAGAGACAACAAAGTGTCTCTAATATGAGTGCCGGCACGTGAGGGGATTGCAGGTAATGAAATGGCTGACCAGTTAGCTAAAGAAGGCTCTAAACGAGACTTCATAGGTCCGGAACCGTTTTGTGGAATCACAAAAGATTGCATAAGAGGGGAGATCGGGGACTGGCTAGATAGGGAACACCAACTCAAATGGAGGTCGACACAAGGGCACCTCCATACAAAGAGTTTACTGAACAAGGTAGGCAAGGAACTCTCAACCAGGCTATTGAAACTGGGTAAGAGGCATTTGAAGACAGTTACCGACCTGGTGACTGGACACTGCACATCTGCACAAAATGGGCAAAGTTAGTGAACCTTTGTGCAGGAAATGTGAACTCTATGATGAAACACCTATTCACATGCTAAATGCTAAAGATTTCAGTTCTGCACTATTAATCTTAACTAAGTTTACCTTCACTCTCTGAAGAAGATAGCTTGGTTATTGAAACGCACGTGTGAGATAGTGTAAAGTGTTAGTGTTGTTGTATTGGTAGTATAAACGGTGTTCCATTTTCTTCAGTAGAAAACAACATGGAATTGTCTTCTGTGCACAAGAGTATCTACAAGATATAGGTAAAAATTTATTTTAATTGGATTTAGCTAGTTTATAAAAAGAGCCGTGCCGAAGTTTAGTACATTTTGAGGTTATTCAACTATCATTGAATTTTCAACAGTTTTTTATATTGAAATGTATTTAATTGTTAAATTGCTTTCATTTCCGCTTGAAAGGTTTTTCCCAAGCTTTCAGAGTGTTTGGTTCCTGTCCCGTACACTCCTATCCCATTTCCTAAGACGGAGAACGTACAAGACATTATAATAAATTTTCTTAGACCATCCCTTACAAAGCACATCAACGCAAATATTAGAGACATTCGTTAATTTATAAGTGATCAAATGAATCTAAAATTTCACATTTAAAATTGGTCCCAGAAAAGTCGCCTGACGTGAGCGTGCGGACAAACAGCATAGTCGGCATACCTATAGTTTTAAACTTACGCTCAAATCATTCCATTATTTATTACTACTCCATAATCTTTTACTATTTATGTAAATAGTATTAAATAAACATTTAAACATACAGCGCTGAGTAAAAAAGGTGTAAATAATTGCCGCTGAAACAGGCCCTCGACAAATTTATGTAACTCTTTTATTTATTGTGAACGACTTTAGACACATTTTCATGTGAAAATTTAGGTGTTTTTTTCTTCTGAATTTCGTTTAAATAAAGTTATTTTGACTGTTTTGATTTGAAACAACGTGCCGTAAACATACTCTCATTTTCGATTGTCCACTACGTTACGTAACCCAGAATCGATTGTTTTGTATAGCTAGCTGCCAGGTTACGACACACACAACGTATTATCTGTTCTACTTTATATTTATTATAAACGAGAAAGTGGCGTGAGTCTTGCGATACAATCAATTTGAGAAATATGGGTCCGCAACAATAAGACTTTCTAAATAAAGTTTGGAAAAAAAATATGATTCATTCAATTAGTTGGAGTATAAAATTTTTGAAATATTTAATGCCTCGACAATGTTGGCAGTGTATTTATTCAGCGTTGCCGATTTCTGATTAAAATTTGAACCACTGGCGGCGATAAGGGCCAATAGAGACCTCCGTGCGAAATGCATCAGCTTCAAATGAGACTCATTCTACTTCTTAAATTAAGTACCACCAAGGACCATGGAATGTACCTCATCACCTAACACACATATGGGCAACAAAAGGCTCGGATGCGGCCCGGTGTAAGATATGATCCGGCCCGTGAGACATTTTGAAAAAACCCAATTAAAAAAATATTACACTATAAGGTACTTATACTCACGCCGCCACTCGGTTTACTCGATCAATTTTTGAAGATTTATTGCCCGAAAGTTAGTTCAGTTCTATTTGAGCTACCGAGGTGCTAACTTCGGCAAGCGATATCCTAGCGAACTGTTCGAGCCGTCAACTTGCTTTGTGACTGTGTGTATGTTGAGTGGTTACTAACTATAGTTTGTTATTAAGTTTATTGAACGAAAAGTAAACAAAAATGATGTCTGGTGGAAACAAACGAAAAGTAGATACAGAGGGTCGCCAGTTTCAAGAAAAGTGGACTGAAGAATTCTTTTTTTTTTCACAATGGTAAACCTTTTTGTTCGCTGTGTAATGAATCCATTTCAGTAATGAAAGAATTCAATATAAAGAGGCATTACTCGACTATAAGCATGCTACGCTGCACTCACCGATTAAGAACAGACAAAATTTTGAAAAACGGCAACAAATGTTTCATAAACAAAGAACACAACCTGATAATGTTGTAAAAGCTAGTTTTATAGTTAGCTCAAAATTGGCAAAGGCATTAAAACCATTTGCCGAAAGAGAATTTATCAAGGAGTGTATGTTAGAAGTTTGCAGTGTTTTGTGTCCTGGAAAGAAAAATGAATTTGAAAAAATTAGTTTGACAAGACGAACTGTTGTTCGACGTATAGAAATGATGGCTAATGATATAAAAACAACATTGACTGACTGTATGGCTGGTTTTGAATCATTTTCCATAGCATTAGACGAGAGCACCGATTTGTCTGACACACAATTGGCTATAGTTATTCGAGGTGTTGATAAGGAGTTCACTATTACTGAGGAATTGGTTGCTTTACAGCCGCTAAAAGGAATCACTACAGTAGAGGATATTTTTAATGAAGTTCAAAAGATGTTCACAAGTTTTGGCTTGCCATGGTCAAAATTAATTGGAGTATGCACTTCTATGGTCGGATTACGTGAAGGTTGATGAAGATGATTTCCTTCATTGCATTATCCACCAACAGAACTTGTGTTCTAAGATTACTTTCCCAAATTCAAGATCAAGTGTCTCATTGATTTCGGTGTATTCAACTTTCGTAGATTGTAACAATTGCAACTTTAAGGATTTAATTATAATGTTGTACCATTTTTTTAAATTTCATCTAATATCTATCGCAAAAAATATTATCATTACTTTAAAATGCTGCACTTAGTACTTTTAAACCTGAGCTTCCAGGTTATAAAAAAATGTTGAAATCATGGTCACCATAACGAACATCTCCAGGAACACGTTTTTTTCTATTTTATTAAAATAGTCTATTAATCTTTTTTAATTGGCATACCAACTTCTCAACAATTAAAAAAAAAAAGCTTTCTTAATAAAGCTAAAATTATGATTTGACATCAAGACAAAAAAAAAGTTTTATGATTTTCCAAATTTTAAGCAAATAATTTCAAAATGCAATGTTTATACAAAGTCTCCCCATCTAATCATAGTAAAACTTCTTAATAAGTGAACTTTTTGGAAAACTTTGCTCTGAAGCTTCGAGTAGAGGGAAACTGGGAAGATAATATTGACCTAGGGCGGTTCTGTCATTTACCCTTAGTGAAAATTTAATTACGCACACCACCCTTCTGTTTATTACTTAGCTTGGAAATGTAATAGAAACAACAAATTACATAACATGACCTAAATAATTATTGTTCATATAAATCTCGGATGGTGTTACGAACGTGAAATGTTGTTTATGGCTCTCAATTCATTGACTTTAATTTTTGTTACTCGAAATTTTTGAAGCATAATGAAAAATAGGCCGTATCTCGATAAAAACTGATAATTGTAAAAAGTACTAGGGGGCAAAAAAGTTTCAAGAATAATGTGTCTGAATAATGGTGCCACAATAAGCATTAAATTGCAACGTACACAATAATTTTGGGGGGGGTTTAGGGGATCTCAACTCCCATAAATTTTTAACGGGGTGCAATAATTCTTTAATTTTTTTTTAAGATGCTCTAATCATAAGAAAGCCACTTGTAAACTTTCATTATAATATATCGAACAACTGTCGAAATATTTGAAAAATTCAACTTGGGTTGGATCGAGTTATTTTTAGCCCCAGAATATGTGGTATGATTTATGACCTGCCTTTTTGTTACACCCTGTAGTAGTAGAAGATAGGGTGTCCCATTTGAAAAAACATCACTCCGTTCGGCTGTTAAACACAAGCGCGTCATGAAAAGTATCACTTTTCCTCCATATAAAATAATATACTATTATTTTAAATTTAAATACAGGGTGTTACCGACTACGCTCTGCCACAGAGAGCTCTAGTTATTTGATGAATTTCGATATGGCAATATTAACCATTGAAAGAAATAGTTGCCAAGATACAGGATGTTGAAAGTTTGAAATTAAAAATTAAAATTTGTCATATATGTCCAAGAAAGATGAGGTCAAAAAAATGTTGAAGTTCAAACACATTTTTGTAATACGCGCCTTCGTTTCGGAGTTACAGGTCTCTAAAGTTACGAAAGAAACACTCAAGTTCATACATAATTTCCAAACCATACATCGGAATACTATAAAATTATACTGATTGTTTATGTCCTTACTTTGTTTAAATTAATCTACATTACCCAAAGAAATCCAGGGATGGATTGTGCTAAGGTTAACAATCCGTCATGCAAGGATATGGTTTTTGAAAATGATTTAAAATTAGCGAGAAAATCATAAAAATGAGTTTTGAGTCAGTTAATATTAAATACAATTTTTCTTGTATATTATACAATTTAAAGGGTCGAAATCGAGTTGAAAATTTGTGACTTATCGCTACAGACACGACTCTAGACGCCAGTTAATATTAATACCAATATTATTCACGATTGAACTTTACGATGATTCCTCAATAATAAAAATATATGTTTATTATTGCAAAATCAATAAAAAAGTCATAACTTCATAAATAACAAAGGTCACGTATGACATTTATTGTGATGTGCTGCAGTTATAAGTACAATCATAATAAAAAGTGAAATTGATTAATATTTTCAATTGAAAGTAAACGATCAGATTTAATTCATTGAGGATGTATTATACTGATGAATCGTAAAATAGGATATTTTTATTGAAGAATTCTAAATAAAATCGAAAAAATTTAGTCTCAAAGTATAAATAATCCTAGAGTTTATTCATAAATCCGTCCAAGCAATAAATCAATCAATTGGCCAAATTCCATAAGCGTACTGATATGAGTTTAAAAATGTGTGGCTCAATATTTATACTTAATATTAAAATAAAAATTCGGCATATTTCATTATTGCATAAAATTTATTCAAAACAGTCACTTCATTCTCAGCCCACGTCACTGACTAACGTAATAACTTAATTTTTAATCTCTTGACGATAGAAAACACCCTAAACTCGACCTGTACGGAGAGAAGCTACCTGCCCGACACAGAAACAGAAAAAAATTAATGTTCAGGATAATATTTCAATAGTACTTGGATAGTATTGGTTTTTCAATGGTCAAAAATATTTATTACTCTGCCGCAGTTATGAATAAACTATACTTTGTTATTGCAAATATGTACTGTAAGACGCAGTCGCGGTTAATGGTAGAACATTGATGGGTAGGAACCGTCCGTAGCGCTGAAATTACGTAAGGGATTCGTAACCGAGGGGTTCGAGTCCCGAGGGTTTCAGAATATTCAGTTTATAGAGCGTACCCAATTTCACGAATATATGCCTGTTTCGGATAAAGGTCTACCATCAACAGATGCGGTATCCAACGAGCAACTAATTTTTTTCGTGATGTTAAAATTTTCCGAATTGTAGTCCTTGAAATGCCCAATGATGCTCCAATTTCAAGTTATGTGACATGTCTACCTTCTTGGATCAGCTTACGTACAACATCTACGTTTTCGGGGGTGATTACAGTGGTTTTTGTACTAGGTCGTATAAAAAATATTGTGGATAGCTCGGGTATATTGCCAATATCGCAATCAGAACTATTGAGCACTCCGCTAACGGTGTGGTTCGCAAACTTTGGCCTCGTGAGATATAACCATCATATCCATCTTTGTTGTACAAAGTACTATATTGGTTGTTCAACCGAAATCGTACAAACCATAACTGTGTAATTAATTATAGATATGAGTAAGGAGTTAGAAAACACCTGGGACTTTATTAATCTTGAATTAACAATAAAAATTACATATAGTCTAAGGAAGTTACTATCCTTTGTATAATAATTATGTTTGTCTAGATATCGTAAGCAAATAATAAAACAGGTTGCCATTTAGATATTAGCAGAAACAAATCCTATATGACAAATCCTACCGCAACACAACTACAAACCTTTAAATCACGTCATCCGAAAACCAGGTCTCAAGGTCACAACAATCGAATTCGAAATTAACGAAGAAGGCGCCGCCGCCAGTTGTTACAGCTGACTTGATGGCTCGAAGGCGTACGAGTGACACGGCAGCTAAAAGTTCCGCGTTATCTCCGATCAGGGTCGGCTACGCTAGAGATGAGAAAACAAACGCGAAATTCGAGTGCGCTCGGAGCCGCCTACGCGAGATCACTAAAATTTCGTTAAGTTAAACCGCACACGCGAAAGATCTGATCTAGTAAACCGATGTGCCGTTGTGATGAAACTGAGTAGGAAAAGCGATCGCCAGACGAGAAGGATATTCAGGCCGCGAACGTCGGTTTTCCGAGTGAATGGAAAAAACGACGTAGTCGCGCTCCAAATTGAATGTTGCACGAAATTAATACAAATGCAAATCAAAATCGTAGCATTAATTAAATATTTGGCGCCTCGAGTCTACAGGCTCCGCGAACTGAGTTACTTGAAGTTCTTAGGGCTGACACAGGCGAGGTTTAAATTTGATTAGGGTGGGTTAGCATATATAGAGGGTAAAACGAGGGTCTTTTGATGTTTGACGCTGTTTTATACAACAGGTATTCAGTATGAACAGCTGTTTTACTTACAATTACGGTAACTGCCAAAATAAAATTCAAGCATTTCCGGTTATGCAGAAATGCAGGAGTTGAAGGTTTACACATGAAAAAAGTATCGGTAAATATTCAACAATACTGCCTCTAGTAAATAATAATAATACAGGTTGGCGAATTAATTTTGGCAGTTGACGATGCGCGAGAAAGCCATACAACTGACAACGTTCTAAACGCAGTTACCGGGAAGAGCAGGCGACGTACATTTCGCATGCAAAGTTTTAAAGGTTGTGAAGCTTACGAATTCTGCCAGAGAAGTGAGCTCTTGCAATCCGCATACGTCTTTGCTACGGCGCATCCGATGTTACCAAACTTTCAAGTGCCAAAATTAATTTGCTTAATGGCTTCTTCAACAGGACTTATTATCATGTTACCGTGTAGAAGTAATAAGAATAAGAACGAAGAACACCGGAATATCTCCTTAGACTAAGATACGTTAGAATTACGATGAAGAAAACAATCTAATTTGTTTAAATCTTCACTTTATTTGAACCTATGTTCAACAAACTTGTGACGCGTATATCTTCACTCGTTTGATAAAGCTACTGTGCGAAACAGCGTCACAAGTTGAACATAGTTTGAAATATAGTGAAGATTTAAACAAATTAAATTGTCTTATTTCACAGTGTCAGTATGGATCTTCATCAAATAACAGTATATTCTTCAACAAGTGTAGAATGATGGCTATTATTCACGCGGATGAAGTTTCCAAAACGAGCGAGCGCAGCGAGTGAGTTTTGGAATCATCCAAGTTTATAGTAGCCATTTTACACAAAAAAGACTATACTTTCTCCACGAATTCACCCCGATCGCCCGCGTAAGTCAAGCATCTCTATCACTGAGCTATCTACCACATTTATTTATTGAAATGTAAAAAACGTACATATAGGTAACTCATATTTTTAATAGAAACATTTACATTTTTAAATGAAATTATCACATTATTAGGAATAATAAAATATTCGTAATTAAACATATTAAATATATCGCTACTGTTGTCCATTTTGTTCTCCATACAGTGGACTGCTAAATTATGGAATATTATCCTTATTTCGAGAACCGTGGAGTTTTAATGGAAATCCCGAAACAGGTCGATTTTTGTTGAAAAATACCCATGTTATAAGTAACGTACATGGAGTAGGGATGACGTCGTTCATCAATCAAATCCTTTTTTCCGATGAAGCCACATTTTTTATACATGGTACCGTGAATCGTCAAAATTGCAGATATTGGAGTCAAGAAAACCCACATTGGATGACTGAGGCACACACGTAATATCCTATCAGAAAGTGAATGTATGGGCAGGGATCATCAATGACAGGATCATTGGCCCTTTTTTCTTTGAAGAAAATCTAACAGAAGAACGTTATTTAACTTTTTTGAGAACCTGTCCTTGCTAACATGTATCCAAATGCCAATAATCCATTTCCAATTTATCTAGTGAAAATATCTGGTTTCAACAAGATGGAGCCCCTCCGCATTACGCACGTGAAGTACGTATGTCTGTGCTTCCTTAGGGTGCAGTGACCGGTGAATAAACCCGTCACTATCCTTATCTGGCTCCTGCTGAGATTTAACATTTCGTTAGTTCGCGACCTCGAGGGTTTTTTGACCAGGAGTTTGCTATGTTAATGCTTTAGCACGTGGCTCCAGAAAGTTTGATGTTTAAGTGATACTAATTTAAGTTAACGGTAACCTAATTATTTCCAAACTACTATTTTGGAATTGTTTTATTCCTTTTACTACTTTCTCCTTTATCAAGAACAATGTGAATTTTATTAGATTTCCCTTTGTTTTTCGACATGGCATTATTGGACCTTGATTGTCATTAATTTCACTCGGCACCACAAAAGAGAAATCATGATGTGGTTATGTAAGTGGAAAATGTACACCGAACTAGAGCCAGAGTTCACTTATGAGGCAGCTTTGAATCCTTAATTAGAGAGATTAAAAAGTCGTTTGCAAAAATCAGTTACTCTGCATTTTATAGTTGCTGTTTTAAGTGATCTCTTAGCACAAAAGATTTGATTGACTCGGATTTAGGTCGATACTCCATTATTAAGTTTCACTGTCAAAAACTCGAAAACCTGGAAGGAGTTGCAAGGATATAATACAAATTGAATCATCAATCAACGTCCCGAGAAGGTATTCGAGAATTTTATGAAAGGAAATGTTTGAGTGTAGATAAATTCTGAATAGTATATGAAACTAAATTTAGTAGGTTAATAGAAATTTAGAGAAATCTCAGAAACATTTGCATTATATGTTATATGTTTATGGAAATTTGAAAATTGGTAGTTGATCATCAAAGATGAATTGCAACATTTGATTACAGACAGGCAAATAGACACCGGCACAGGTAAAATTGATAAAAAATATATAAAAGGCGAAGGATTATCATCATATCGTATAGTCAAGCAGCACTGAGTACTTGTGTAGTCACTTCTATAATGGTGTTGGAATGCATTGAGACACTTAATGAATTAGGAAAGAGTAGCATCGTCATCTTACGTGGGTTCCAGGAAATACTGGAATGGAAGGAAATGAAATAGCAGATGAACTAGAAAAAAAGAGATTAAAACAACCTGCCGGAACTCTTTCGCAGTAATAGCTTCAATATAATATTGGAAGAAATAGACAAAGTCGAAAAGAAGAGATGTCACCATAAAGGTACGTTTTCCTCCACATTCGCCAGTCGCTAGTAGCCGCGAAAAAGTAGCGACGACTTATTCGCCAAGGCATCTATTCATGTATTTAAACGGGAGTGTTTTTCTACGCGTTACTGAGTAGCTGCTACCCAAATTAAGACAGGATATTGTTTTAAAGGATATGTTGTATTATTTTTAAACATTGGCAATACCTTTTTCCGCCTTCTTTCAGACTAGTGCTAATAGGTATTTGAATTTTGGATCAAATCATTCTATAAGCGTTAAAAAAGGAATAGTAAAATCTTTATACGATAGGGCCAAAATTATTTGTTCTAACGATAATCAATTCACAAAGGAGAAAACTTTGCTGAAAAATGTTTTAAATGCCAATAATTACCCGGCAGAATTTGTGAATAAAGAGATTAAGAATATAGAGAAGGGCTCATTGTTAATACCCCATAACAATAACAATAATATTAATAATTCAGCTAACATAATTTTTAAAAACTTGACAATACCGTATGTTAAGGGTTTATCAGAAAGAATTAAGAAAATTGGTAATCAATTCAATATTCGAACTAGCTTCAAATCTAACAATACGTTGAGATCTATTCTAACAAAAACGAAGCCAAAAAATGAAGAACAATCTTCAAAAAACTGCATATATCAGATATCTTGTGAATGCGACAAATTCTATTTAGGTGAAACATCTAGACCATTGAAAGTCCGAATAAATGAACATAAAAAGTATATCAAAGATAGGGAGTTCTTTAAGTCAGGTATTTGCAAACATGCTTGGGAAGAGGGGCATAAAATTCATTGGGATTCGACAAAAATAATATTGAAAGAGCCCAATAATAAAAGACGAAAAATCAAAGAAAGTGCTTTAATACAACTAAATTCAGATAAATGTGTAGCTAGTATTTCAGCCGAATGTAGTCAAATTTGGTTACCAATGTTAGAAAGATAAATTTCCAATAATCAATTACCGGCGTTATCAGGATAGCATCATAAGTTTTTATCCAGGTTTTCTTATGATTTATCTTTGGAATGGTTGTTAATCGATACACACTTCAATACACAAAATCACCAAACTGAGTTATACATATTTTGAAAACAAAATAATCATACACAAAAAAGTAACAACAAACGCGTTTATATTAACAAAATTTCCAAAATAAGCAAGAAAAAAGCGCTATCCCAATAAAAACCGTTCCTGGAACGTGCACTTCACTGGATTCCATTTCTAGTGGACTACATATCGTTAGAATGTCATGAAATAAAATATTTTATTTCACATTTTACCAGAGGTGTGATCTACTATGAATGGACCTTAATAAAATTTGACAACAAAGTTTTGTAGTCTTAAACTTCAAAATATTATTGATTGTCTAGTTGTCAAAATTTTTTTCGTTGTGTCAGATAGGGACTAAAATTTTTTTATTCATTCATTATTAGTTAATCTTGACAACGGTAGCTGGAACGCTACCGAAACGTTGAAATAAAAAAATAAAAAAACATTATTGTGGTTTGATTCCCAAGAAAATAAGAAAAAATAACAAATAATGCCACAAGGAACTTATAGAAGATAAGTAAATTTTCATTTTGAGCCTGGTAATGTAGCATTAAAATAACTCTTTGTCAAGAAATATTCATTTTATTATTATAGGTGTAGCAGAAAAATATAATAATACAATAATTATTAATATAAAAGCGACTGCTATAAAATGAAATTTGTTGACGAATATTTAACAAGTACCGATCGGAGGAAAACATCTCTTTGCAAAATTCGTCAACGAATATAATCGTTGCTTCTTTAGCCGCAGTTATTAGCGACCTGCGAATGTGGAGGAAAACGTACCTTTAGGTAGATCTAGTAGAGCTAAGAAGATAAAATGTACTCCTGAAAATCTACAACCAGGTGATAACAAATGAGTAAGACTGCAGAACACTACTGCCTGAATGGGTACAGCAAACAAGTGGAGCCAGAAGAATGCAGATTCTGTGGAATTGAAACAGAAACCTCATTTTACATAATAATTGCGAAATGTATAGCAATTCAGAATCATAATGCACAATACCTGGAAGATTTCTGGATAGAAGAGGAAGATCTAAAGGAGCTACTAGTATCTGAGACTTTCCTTAGGAACTGAATAGATGAAAGAAGGCACAATAGATCATTTAGGACTCAGGGGATGCCATCCCAATATACATACAACATTGACTGAAAACGTTAATTCATTAGAAAATTGTAAACAAACTTAATTTAGAAGTCTAGACGAACAGATGCATCGGAATGTGAATGAAGGTATTTAGATCGAGATCGTAGCCAAATAAATTCGAAAAACATATTTCAATTGAAACAGAGACTCAAATCGTGGAAATATTTTAACTACATTATATAAATATAGAAACCAATTTGTTTTCCTAGAAAAGATTTATGAAACTTCCAAATGTTTGGTATATAAAACTGGGGAAACCAAATTTATTTTGTGAAATTCGATGTAGAAGTGATGTTTAGAAGTTACTAGCCGATCCGGCAAACGTTGATTTGCAATATAACTTATATTTAGTGAATATTTTGGTTGTTAATAAAAGATCAACGAACGTTTTCTAAATGTGTGGGGATAGGATCTATGACAGAAAGAGGAATGTAGACCATGATCGTCGATAAATAAAATACCAACCATTTATTTTCTCAATGCAATGTATTTCTCTAACTTAACGAACATATTCCTTTTTTGATCTCTCAAAAGTTAAACATGACGTAAAAAAAGTAATACTTATTTTTTTTTCTAAAGTATGAAAATGAAATTAAGAAAATCAATAATAATTTCGAAGTGCAATTGAGTGTAGGATATTTTTTTCAGTCCGTTTTTATACACCAGGCGAATTAGCTCATCTTTTGGTGAAAAAAAAATTGTTATCTAAAGTTTGGTAGGTGGAAATTGTAGAGGGGGCTATTACAAACAAATGAAAAATAGTTGCAGCTGCTGAAAAGTGGGAGTGGTGAGAAAGGGGTGGAATAAGGCTATATTTCGATTTCCTGACAAAGTTGAGGTCTTAGAAAAAAAAGTTGAAAGTAAAAGTTGTAGACCTCAAGAAGATCTACAACTTCTGTATATGTGACTTTTTCACGTAACCTCGAAATTGGCTCGAAAAACGCAAAAAACTACATTTTTTTATTTTTATTTTTAGTTTTGGCAAAAATTGTTCGATTTTAATAAAAATTTGGTAATGGGTAGCTTTTATAATCATAAACTATGAAAAAAACTTTTTTCAAACATAAATTCTCCTTTGGGGGTACTGATTTTTTCGTTTTTACATCTACCAAATGAAATGAAATAAAAAAGGAAAAAGTATCTACGTTTTTCAAGTGCCCATTTTTGATTAATTGTTATAAATGTGTTTAGATTTTTGAAAAAATGAAAAAACAAATTTCTCCATTGAATTTTACGGGCAAAAATACAAAAGAATCTGTGTATAACTTATTTCAATCAAATTTTTACCGAAACTTAAAATAAAAATTCAAAAATACAGTTTTTTGCGTTTTTCGAGATAATTTTGAGGTTATGTGAAAAAGTTACAGATACAAAAGTTAGGGAATGAGTTGAGATCTACAACTTTTACATTAAGTTTTTTTTATAGGGCCTCAACTTTGACCGGAAATCGCAATAATGTCTTTTTCCACCCCGTTCGCACCCCCCAAATCATCCCTCCCATTTTTCAGCTGTTGCATATATTTTTCAAAGAAGTTAATTCGCCTGGTCTATTAAACCTACACAAATAGGCTTGATGATTTGCCCACGCGGGAACATGCCTGGTATAATTATACGGAATAGAACATCAAAATAACACGACGCTTCTCATATATGACTGAATGCACGTGTGACGAATTCTTTTTTGTTATAGAAAATATAGAATGGCTAGAGTTCACTCTGCCAATATGAATAACTTCTGTTTGCAATACGAACAACGGCTTCATTGTTTGAATATTGTTCATACAAAAATAGTAAAATCGTGATTAAAAATGGAAGAAAGAGGATAAAATGGTGAAAATTCAGGGTGCCAAATAAAAAAAGTACATGGAAAAAAAAATGTTGTCAAAAAAAAATTCTGGATAGAAGCTCCCCAATAACCTAGAGATATAAAATATACTTTACGACCTATTCCCATAGCTATCAGATACACAAAAAATTTCATGGAAATCGGTCGAGCCGTTTCGGAGGAGTACGAACACAAACACAGTACGAGGAATATTCGTTGGTTACAAGGAGTTTAACACAGAGTCCATAAGCTACAATTTGTTAGAAAGAAAAAAGTTTGAATTCAGTGTATTATTCTTTTTTACACGCTTTTTATTAGCTTCACTTGTATGTTTGTTTGTATGTATGTATGTAACTCTCCGCGGCTTCTGGCACCGAACGAATTCGATGTCGACATTCATTATGAGCGAAAAGCTATACTTAAAATGCTGGACATACATGTTAATCAAAAGAATTCACTTAGAAAAATATCAATTGTAAATATCGAATATGAATTCGATGTCAACGCTTACTATGAACGATAGTTTGAATATTTTTTGATAGTCAAAAAGATATACGTAAATGCTGGATATTCAAGTTAATTTTAAATATTTACTAAGAATAAGAATAAAATCATTTGAATTATTGTAATTAAATTTATATTTTTTTTAAATTCAACACCAAGTGCACACGTCAAGACTGGATTGGTTATCGAAGTAATAACTGTTAATTTTCTCTTCAAGCCGGAGCTAATTTTACAACTCTCCGCCCTCTGTTCGAAATTCGATATACTATCTGCATTAACATTGAGTTTTAGAATTTCACACATAAAATTTTATTGCGTTGTTGAAGAAGAATTTTACGTTCATGCACCCTCTGTTGGAAATTAATAATACTATCAAGGAGAACTTGAAGAAAAAATCTATAGACAACAAATCGAACTAAAAAGTTAAAAATAAATATAGTTTAAAAAAACACGCTTTTAAAGAATGTCAGTTCCAAAATGGTGTGGGAATGCCTAGGCAAACTTAATGAACTAGACGAGATTCCAGGACACACTGGAATAGAAGGAAACGAAATAGCAGATGAAATAGCAGATGAACTAGCGAAGAGGGGGACTGAAATACCCTTCTGGGGGCCGGATCCCTTCTGCGGAATCAGCACCAATGTAATATTGGAAGAAATAGGTAAAGCCGAAGAAAAGAGAAGATCTGACAATTGGAAAGATCTAGTAGGGCTTAGGCAATCAAATATTCTTCTAGGTGACTACAACCTGTTGACATCAAATGAATGCATAAGTCAAAGCAAAACTGCACTAAGAGTTTTAACAGGAATCCTAACGGAACATTGTCGCCTGAATGGGCACCTTAAAAAGCTCAAAATAGTGGAGGAAGAAGATTGTAGGTTTTGTGGAATGGAAGAAGAATCCTCCATCTACATACTTGCGAACTGCACAGCAATTCAGAATCCTAGGGCACAGAACCTGGGAGACTACTGGATAGAAGAGGGACAGTTACCTAAGTTGAAGCCTGCAGATATCCTAAAATTCCTCGGGGAAATAGGACAAAGGAGCTACTAGTCTCTGAGACTTTCATCAGGAACTAAGTAGAAGTAAGGGGACACAATAGATCTTTTAGGTCTCAGTGAATGTTACCCCAAAAGACATACATACATACACACATGGCATACTTGCGTGAATCACCCTGTACATTTAAATTTATGTTTACATAACGCACAACTCAATTCAAAAGACGTGTCACGGCATTTTTTATAATTTTCTAAAATAATGACATAAAGAATTTTATTCCATAAGTGATTTCCACACTGTATATAAAAATGATAAATTTTGAAATTCAGGAAATTGGCCTATTACAAACATTCAACATACAGAAAATTTGACCTAGCTAATAATACTGTGATTTTTATATTTTGTTTGAAAAGTTCAATCCCAACCACATTTTATAATATCTACTATACGATCAGAACAGCTACAGTGTTGAGAATTGTTACGCTGACGAGTGACGTAAATGTTCCATCTCTCATTCCTACGTCTTTCAATCTGTTTCTTCGCGCACATCCAACACTCTAGCTGTACTAGTCGTATTATACTATAATTATACTGCCAACTAGATTTTTGTTGAAATACAATGTATTTCTTACTCTTTACTTCATTTCATTTATGTTCAGACAATTTTATAGTTCTTAGTTGTAGCTTGAGAGATTTTAATAGTCCACAGACGAACGACCCATTTTCACAGATTTATCGTTCAATAAATTGCTACAAAGTTATTTATACCATTTTTGTGTACAAGAAAAATTTTTCCGGTATAGTGCACACGATTTCGGTTGGACTAAAAAAAATTCAGGAAAACTTGTCGGTGCTTTTGGTGGCAGGCAAAGAAACGGTTTTTTTTTGTCCAACTGGAATTGTAAAACAGGCAAAAACTGCTGTGGTTACACTGACGGTTACACTGTGGCAGGTGACGGTTAAATGCGGCTAAAGAAGTTTCAACTTAAAAAATATGGCGAGGTTTAGTTCCAAATTCAATACTTAATTCCACGAATTTGAAATTTTCTTATTTTTCATTCCCTACAGAGTACAAAAGCTCAATAATACAATCAACAAACTGATGGAATTCGATACATATATTTCAACAAATTTCAATATGTCGGGAATACAATCATTGGCAGCATCATCTATTCGTGAACAGGAAAACCTATTAAAGTGAATTTGGGTCATCCGATTTGGGATCTGCAAAACCGCTTGTAGCTGGCTCCAAAATATCCACTTCCTATTGTGACTCCGAACAAAACATACCTCTATTTTAGCATACGGAATTTCAAGTCAAAGTTAATAAAAAAAAAATATTTCTATTGTAGTATAGATATTGGCACGGATTTTTTTCATTACAAAAAGGAAGACAATATTTTAGAAAATATATTTATTACTCATACGTACCATAAAAGAATAGATTTTGCAGAATCTGAATTATTGGAAATAAGAATAAGCATGTTCTAGAAAAAGTTTTGTAACCATTTTGTTACAACTTTATATATATATATATAGAAAGTAAATCGAAATCATGTTTGGAATTTTACGATTCCAATATAAAAGTAGGTTATTTGAGAGGGTAATATTTGTTTTGCGATCGAATTTCATCTTTGCATACAAAATAGGGCAGGTTATAAAAACGGAGCAACTAAAGATTTCCGTTATACAAGAAGAATCATAAGAAACCGGGTGTTTGATTAGGAGAGGTAACCCGGAGTATATCAGAAACTTTTTAGGGAGAAAAATCTGTATCACAAACTCGAGAAACTGTTCACAATAATATCACAAAAACAACATTTTTCTATAATAAACGTGGTTCACTGGCTTTACACAACTATGAGGCTAACGGTCACCTATGGAATGTTAGTCTGGTGAATGGCACTCTTTCCAAGTCTGGTAATGGTATTTGGATCCCATTCCTTCTTGTTGATTAATTCCGTAACGAATTTCTTTGAAAAGTTATATCTTTTCATCATACCATCTATTGGCATGTCCCAGGTTTTTTCATTTCCAGTGAGTATATTAATGTCCAAAGACAACCTCTCCTTGGTATTACCTGAGCAATGAACAGCACGGAGACGAATCAATGGAAGCCCTTATTGGCCTTCCTCCTTTGGAACTTTTTGTAAGGGCCAGGAAATATAGAAATTACTGTTTGTACCCTTACTTTTTGCAATCTACTACTATTACTTTTCTGTTTCTAATTAATTACACTGTTTAATGAACAAAAAATTTGAAAATTCTAAGATACTTATTGATCATTATTTCGAAATAATTAAAGTATGCTTATAGAAAAGCTGAAAATTACTGTAAGGTGAAAAAATGGATAAAAGAATAACCACAAACTCCGACACCTGAGAGGAATTGAAACTTAACCAAGAACTTCAATTTGAACTGGTTTAATGCAATTTTCCTCCAACCGCGTTAACAAAAAAGATGGTTATAGAAACTATTACAGCCATTTTGTATTTCATTACATTTTTTGATGTGGTAGGTATCGAATAACAGCAGGCAGATGACCTACATAAGAATTTTATATAGAAAAAAATGTAGGTTCAGCAAAAGTCTATAAAAAAGAAAAAAAAATGATATGAACTTAATAACACATATATTGTTTACTGTTCGAAGTCAATGTCCGACCGAGTTACACAGAAAAAAAAAGAAACACAAAACGAGTAGTGTGAGAACGACCTTCTCTAAATAGAAAAAAAAAATGGACGATTATGAAACTAATAGTATAATGAAAAGAATAAAATTGTACAACATATGGTGTAAAAAAATAGTATATGTGCATTAACATTTTATTTTAATAATTAGGAATCATAATGTTTGAAACTGATTGAAGTAAGAGTCCTTCAATAAGAGATTAGGACGATCTATAATTTCACTTCTGATCTGTCCAAAAGGTGTTTATGGTAATGGGCAATACCGATGTCCGTCCCGCGGTCAGGAAATTGAGGGTTTAGGAAAAGGGTTTTTAATCCCCGACCGATGTCCGTCCCGCGGTCAGGTGGATACACAGGTAGAATGGGCAGGGTAGAATATTATTCCTAGAATAATTAGTATGATTCGTGTATTATCGACACCCTTCCACAGACCCTTACCTATAAATAGAGGAATATTTTAAATAATAGCTAGTAGTGCTTCTCGTTGTTTCGCGTGTGATACCGTTCGACTTTTGGAAAAACATTAAAAAATTAAAAAAGTATATATTTAAAAATATTAGTGTTGTAGTATTGTAGGTATCTAGTTTTTTTGTAAGTAAGGTAACTTGGTGTTTTTTTTGTGTTACCTATTGACAACTGGATTTTCATCCACTCCATTTTTTTAAACACGCCAGAAAGAAAAGGTCAATTTTGGCCATTGCTTCTGCCAGTCCTAAGCCTGGAAAAAGTGTGAAGGGAAAAATATGAAATAAAATGTAATGGTTTTAGCATTACAAATAAAGTATCTACTACATATTATATCTTATATGTATATATAATATATAATATCTGCAGTATAAATTATCATACGGATCCACGGGACGGACTTCGGACAAACGTCTTGACCCTTTTAACCGCGGGACGGACCTCGGACGTACCTGCGTTTTACCCTGACCGCCGGATGGATATCTGAAACACCGATGGCAATTGCCGTAAATTCTCTTATATGTATTGCATATTGTAATAAGTGATCAGTAAAAGTTTTAGGGGAGGTCCGTTTTCAGATATATGAAATAGTTATAAATGTTTTATGTTTGGCACTCTTACATGCTATATTTTTACATGATAACCTAACTAACATAACCTAACCCCCTAGCCAACCCAATAGGTTATTCAACTTTTTCATTAGAATTCAGGATTACGATTTACTGGAATTTTCAGAACTATTTAGTTTATCTGGAAGAGGATTAAATAAACTGGACGGCAAGTTAAGTGTAGAATTAAGATACCTGCAAGTATCGGACGGGAACTTATGTGTATTATAATAAGAAACCTGACGGGAATTCGTGTGCACCGGAAAAATTAGATGCACGAGGGATGTTTGGTAAGATTATTTCCTGAGTTAAATAAACATTTCATTTTAATTAAAATAATAAGAATATAACTTTCAAGCTAGTAAAGGTAATTACTTCAAACTCATTTTAAATTACAATTAATATAAAAATTACAATTGTTGAAGGTTACAGGAGTATTGTTAGCCATATCGGTTAAATTGTTTTTAATTATGTTTGTAGTAGCACTATTCTCCAAGCAAGCTCAACTGCTGCAATAAAGTAAAATTTACGCTGCAACCAGGTTGGGGTTGTCTCATCCCATAAGGACACCATCTGAACTTGTTTTCCTTTTTTCTTCATGTTTCTGGAGACTTCTCCTTTTCGCATTTCGAGCGTCTCTAGCTGGCTCAAAGATAATGTCGTGGAATCGGTCGAACACGATATTCAATTCTTGAAAATACTTTTCCTGCAGTTTTTTGTCAATAATATTCCACATTACTTTTACTCACAGTTCTTTGTAGTCTTCCCCATTAGCTTTACGCATGTTCCATGCCCATTCCTTGAGGACTAAATTTAGCCCGCCTGTAGTTGTTGTCTGGAGTAATTGGTAATTTTTTGGAACACTATTTTCAACAGCCGCATTAATTTTACTTTCGGAAACATTTCCAAACCGATTCATTTTGAGTTTCAGTTGAAAAATTAATAAATTCGTAAGCGTTGTTTGTGATCTTTGTTGTTGGTAACGGTACATAGCAACACAGCATAGAAACCCATCAAGTTTATTTTTACAAGGCAACATGTCAAACTTGCATGAAATTTTTTCGAATTTGTTTTCCGGAAAAACTGCTGACAGCTAAGTTGACAGTTGTTAAGTAATTTTTCCACTTAAAATTTATATTTGACATACCAATTCTTGATAGCGATTGGTCCAAATTAATAGGAAGGAAATAATCAAAAAAATTCACGTGAAACGTCAAAGTAATCAAGTGACAGATGGTGAAAAATCGTAGCGTTATGAATTTTTTCGCCCTTGGGCTACTAAACAATACTTTCCACCCTATTTTTGGTGTTCATACGATTGGTTTTCCGGTAAGGTAGACGAAGAAGTACATTTATCGCCGGATGCGAAGCGAATTGTGAAAAATGTGTTTGAATCATTGAATTATCGAGGTTATAATCAACGAAATATTGTGAAATAATCTTTACCGGTATCTATTTTGTAAACAAATTGTGAGTCAGACCATATAAAATAATTTGTCAAAATTATGGTAATAAATTATTTACGCTAGTAAAATCAACCTTGACTTACATTCCGTGTGTGTGTTATTTTGTTAGTAATTTACTCCTTAAACATGGATATATTTCAGTAATCAACTAATTAGGTAGGAATTAAGGTTTGACATTCAATTACGTCTAACTAATAACTATGCAGTAAATCGCCATATACCAACCTTAAAATATTAATATTTATATTTCAATTTAAAATATTTTTGATTGAATTGTGGACAAATACAAAATAATAACCGGCCAAGTGAGAGTCAGACTCGCGCACGAAGGGTTCTGTGTCATTATCTATAAAAACGGCAAAGAAATCACGTTTGTTGTATGGGGGTCCCATTTAAATATTTGTTTTATTTATATTTAAAGTTAATGTATAGCTAAATATTCTGATAATATGTCAAGCGTCAACCTGTTACCGTTATCACTTTAGTTGCATGAGAGCCCCCTTAAATATTTATTTTATTCTGCTTTTAGTATTTGTTGTTATAGCGGCAACAGAAATACATTATCTGTGAAAATTTCAACAGTCTAACTATCACGGTTCACGAGATACAGTTTGGTGACAGACGGACGCTTACCGGAGTAATAGAGTCCGTTTTTAACCTTTAGGTACGGAACCCTAAAAACATTTAAAATATGTGTGTGCAGTTCACACGCGGTGGAAGTGCAATCTTCAGGCAATCGCAAGCCCACATGTTATGTACAACGCTGGGTAAACAATAGTAAAGAGGTTACGAAGCACAGCACAAAAGGGAGTCGAAAATAATAACTGTGTTGTGTCTCATTTCTTAGAAGGCTTAAATCCTATATGCTTGTCCTTTTTTATAGTCACTTTTTTGTTTAGTCGAGTTAGAAATGACAACGGTACTAAAATAGTAAAATTATGTTATAACGACGAAAAATGAACGATGCAGGGGATTATCCGATTGTTTTTTATCCAAATGGCTAAAATGTGTATAAATAAAGTAAATCAATACAATTAATTTTGCATGGAAAAATAAATCAAACCTGCTACCTCATTTGCGTATCTGTGGATAGGACAAATAATGAAATGTAACTGACGTTTTGTCAATAAGACGAGAGTTTTAAAATCGGAAAAACTCCAAAATGGAATTAGAAATAGATAGTGAAGATCTTGTATGTATGTATGCTACCTGATGTTCAAGAAGATGCCAATGAAGTTATGTTACATTTGTTGCCGCAAAAATATACTGTTTTTCGCCTATCAAATAAACCAAAAAATATAACAAAAAAACGTCAAAATTACGAGTGGCAGTTGGTGAAAAACTTCAAAAATCGTGGCGCCGTGAATTTCCGCCCAATTTTTGGTATTGATAAGATTGGTTTTCCGATAAGATACGTAACAATGAATTATTCAATATCTTACTGAAAAGATTACCTTTTCGTCCAAATATCTAAACCTTAAAACGTCATTTTTTGACACAATCGCATAAAAATGTTTTTTATTTCAATAAAAAATTTTCAAGTTGACTTATTCTCCTTTTTAGCGAAAAAACATTTGAAAAGAGTAGCGTTTTTGGATAGAGATCATTTGTGAGCGAAGTCGGATCTCTTTTGATACCTTACCACGTTAAATGACATTTTTTCGTAAGTCATAAATTGTGGTGCACCAACTTTTAGAATTTTTCTTCATCCAAAAGAGATTTAGTGTAAAAAATACCGTGTCCAATGTTATAGAAGTAACTTTTAAAGAAAATATCTTCCTTTAAAAATATTTGGCGCAATCCATTTGCTGTATCATAATTTATTGTTACCGCTTTGTTTCGTTCTCGAAAATAGCGGATTACCCTCAGTGAATCCAGCCTCTTTTGCATTATTTTCATTTTCAGACACGAAATAAACAGTTTTGCAGTAAGTTCTAATCAGCGCCAAGCTCATACAAACAGCAAAATGTGGTATAATTTATTTTTAATTCCTTCCTCCTCTTTTTCAGTTGTGCTTGTATGATTCTACATTTAGCATTACGTGCAGCTCCAGATGGATTAAACTGTTTACTACTTCTTCTTCGTTACATTTTCGCATAGGTATTAAATGCCCAATATTGCATTCAATTCCTTGATATTTTGCGGAAGTTCATTGTCCAAGAACTTTCGTAATTTTTCATCGATTTCAATAGTTTTTACGCCAAATTGTAGATACATTCTTTGGTATTAAAACAAATTCCAAAAAAGTTTTCCAAAAATGTTGTTAGCTTATTTATACAGGGTGAAAACAAACCATGTATTTGTAGTCGAATTTCTTAACATCTTGTGGAACGGTTCGGGAAACAACCCTGCACAATCCTTATGGGATATGGCTTTCGGCCAAAATTTTTGAAACTCAGGCCCCCTAAAGTCGGTGCGACTGAATGAACAAGTTCTAGCAGATTTCCCTATACTAGACTTGAGAGATCTGACTGTTGGAACGTATCAAGTCAAGCTTTCTCCATCGTACAAGATAAACTAGTGAGAGATAATGACGAGCACTTTGAACTTGATGAGAACATCAATGAGCCGTGATTCTTAAGAGTGCGCTTATTATCAATGCAACCCAGCATCATACCTTTACATCGTATTCAGTTCCTAACGCAGAAAACCAGCGGGACGAAAACGGTGACGATCCGATTCTGAGCTATTATTGTACCTGTCAAAGGTAGCATTCACCACAGACACATATAAGTATAGACACATGAATACCATCAAAAAGAACATCGCTGCTTGTGTTCACGTTATGTACCGGAAGGGTAGAAAGCATCGACTTTGGGAGGTTGTACATTATAAACTTTCGAGCTTGGTGCCCATGGACACTTTTGATCTACATATCAAGAGCATTTACCTGAGTTTCAAAAATTTTGGCCGAAAGCCATTTCCCATAAGGATTGTGCGGGGTTGTTTGTAGAGTTTACGTTTACTTAATTACAAAGGCCATCCTTCCCGCCATCTTTCAGTTTTTATTCAACCTTGATATCTTCATTTCTTTTGAAGATACACGTATTCAAATAAAAGCCTGGAATTGTTTTAGGGACAAAATGTTTTATCATTCAACAGTAATTTGACACAAAAAGAAAAACATAATTGGCATTTTTCAATATTTCGTATGCCCACTTCAGGAAGCTGTAGTTTCCTATGCTACATTTGTTGGAGATTACTTCATTTTAAAGCACGATAATGCAAGACCGCGTGTAGCAAATTTTGGATGAGATTGATATCCAACTATTAGAATGGCCTGCAAGTAGCCCTGATCTGAATTCGATTGAACATATCTGGGATGAGATGCAAAGAAACATTCGTCGTCGTCCTATACTACCCGAAACACTTGACGAGCTGCGTTTTGCGTTGCAAGCTGAATATGACGCAATTCCTCAAGATTCGGATTATTCGTTTCATCAATTCGATTTCTTGGCGATTGCGTGCAGTTATTTCCGCTAGAGGTGGACATACGAAATAATCAAAAATGGCAATTATGTTTTTTTTGGTTTCAAATTACTGTTGAATATTAAAACATTACAAATTAAAATTTTTCCCTTAAATAATTTCAGGCTTTTAGGTATTTGAGTATGCGTATCTCTAATGGGCATGCGACAATTATCAATATAATCACAAATCCCATACTAACTATGACGCCGACCACATCACTAGAAAAACGCTTTAACATCGAAATGGATTGGAAAGGAGAATTCAAGGAAACACCCAAACAAGAAATAGTTTGGTTCACTGACGGTTCCAAAACGGACACTGGTACTGGTACTGGAATATACGGTCAATCCCCCAGATGTGACATTAGTCATTCTCTGGGAGTAAATACCACTGTATTCCAAGCAGAAATCTACGAAATTGACTCATGTCTGAGAGAAAACATAAGAAAGGGATACAGCGGTAAAAACATTCTTATCTGCTCAGACAGTCAAGCGTCAATCAAATCACTTAATAGTAGTACAATAAAATCCAAACTTGTCTGGGAATGCTTAGAAAACCTTAAAAAACTCAGTGCCACAAATAAGGTAACCCTGAAATGGGTGCCAAGTCACAAGGGTATTGAAGGGAATGAAAAAGCAGACGCTCTAGGACGAGAAGGATCGGCAACCGGCTACACCGGCCCAGAGCCGGCAACAGGCGTAACAAAGGCTTCGGTAAGAACCACATTAAGCCAGTGGGTGCACAAACAACACCTCAAATACTGGCAAACAATTCCGAAGCTCAAACACAGTAAACTGATGGCTAAACAACCCATACCAAAACTTACTGAAGAAATCCTAAAGGAGAGATATCAGGTTGGTAACCGGCCCTATAACCGGACACTGCGGCCTGAGAAAGCACCTTCACACTATGGGGATCTTCCAAGAAGAACCTATATGTAGATTATGTGGTGAGGAGGACGAAACAGCCACCCATATAATTTTCGAATGTGAGGCTCTACGTTGGTGGAGGTATAGACAGATAGGGCCGGATGACCCTATATCCAACCTCACCATAAGAGATACTGTGAAGAGACTTCTAGATCTCATCAAGGTCACAAATCTTCTCACTGACTAGCAGACAGACAGGACAATACAATAAGCCAACGGCTGCAGTGCTAGGGCCCACTAACCCGGCTTGTTTCGTCTGTTTACCAACCAACCATGTGTATCTTCAAAAGAAATCAAGATATCAAGATGAAATAAAAACTGTAAGATGGCGAAAAGGAACGTCTTTCTAATTAACAAAGCGTAAACACTACAAATTTCCCGAACTGTTCCACAGGATGTTAAGAAATTCGACTACACATACATGGTTTGTTTTCACAACTATCAACATTTTTGGAAAACTTTTCTAGAGTTTGTTTTAATACCAAAGAATTTATCTACAATTTGGCGTAGAAACTATTGAAATCGATGAAATCAGCAAAAATTCAGATAGCCGAGTTTTTTTGCCGGTGAGTGTATTAATTAGCACGAAGCTATAAATAATTTTTTAAGTAGACTGTACATAACAATTCCACTGGATTTATGTGAAACGGCTTGTATTATTTAACTTTTGTCTACCACTTCCGCTGTTTACGTTACACCAAACGATCTGATTAATATCAACTCTAGCCCAATGTTTTGTAGGTTTGTCGACCATTGACTTACCTACCTACTTGAAAAATAAACCAATTCGGTTCGAAACATTTCAGCTACTTGAATATATATAAATTTTACTGTTACACGGTGACCTAAGTGCGCATTAATTTCGATAAAATAACACCTGGTACATTATTACCATAAACCCATTGTCTTAATCAAAGACTTATATCTAGACTGCACAAAAATCATTTACATTCATATAAAGTGAATAATTTACAATACCAAAGCAAGCTATATGATGAATTAATAAAGATGTTGAAATTCGTTGGCGAAAGACGATTGACATATTTATTCACCAAATACCAGTAGTGTTTTAAATATTTAATGAATGAATGAGAACAATAGAGTACTTTTTATCTTGGTTAGCAGAAATTAGGATATTCCTTTTCTCTTTCTTAAATAATCAATAGTTTTAAAAAAAATTGAAAATACACTTTTATAGTAGACCTAACAACTATTCAAACTTTAAAGGCATTTAGCCCGTTAACGAAGGGAGTATGCACAAATTTAATATGAAGAACTATCATTATTTCTAGCCCCTGTATCATCCCCCCTGTCTACGACACCCTGTATTCAAATTTTGAGTGTGTATTAGGGAGTTTCAAAAAAACTTTTTTTCTCGGACCCAAGCTCAAAAGTTTCGTTTACATGTCAAAATGGGCCTCTGAAAATATGAGCCCTTAATATTAATATTAAGGTTGTCCGCCTCGCACTTTTCGATTTCCCATAAGAATAACACAGGAAAAAAGTTTTTCTTTTGTTCTAATTTTTGTAACTAATGAACCATAAATTGCTCTGCAATTTCCATCGAATATTTTTGTAGAGAATTGAACGCTCTACAAAAAAGTTCTGATATAATTTTTCGATTAATCAACTCATTCAAAAGTTATTCAAGGTCAAAGTTGAATTTAGCCGTTTTTCTGAATGATTTGGCAAAAATTTTGTTTTTAGAAAAAATGTTCCCCAGATATTTTATAAAATACTAATTAGACTTCTGAGGATTGTTAACCAATGTTTTTCGCTATATGATAAAGATGGACGAAGTACTTAAAACAATGTATCAATGACAGTTAGCTCTATAGATATCGGTAATCAGTTACTTTACAATTGTCATTTCAAAATCGCTAACTAATAAAATTCGGAGGATTATAAATAAAACGGCTAAATTAATAATCAGTATCAGATATCTCAAGAAGGGGAAGGGGAAATTATTTTTATTTAATGTTGAGTTGATTTCTAGTAAAATTGATTTTTCAGGACATCCATGATTTTTAAGCAAAGCAAAAGTACAGGGTGGACCAATAAGCCGAAATATCCGCTGTATATCAGAAACCATCCACCTTGTAATTTTAGGGAAAAAAAGAAATATATAGGTAGTAATGTGGACTGCCGACATTAGTGAAAATTGATCCTCTATATAAATGGTATGCTTCGCCCATGTTAAATGGAAATTATTGCAAATAAACGAATACCTTCAAAAAAAAAGTTTTCGTATAAATACGATATAGAAACTGATCCTTAATAAATATGATATAGTGCGCCTATAATAGAAGAAAATTTATACAAATAAATGGAAATTATTGCAAATAAATCAACTCCTATTAAAAATTTTATCGTACGCCCATGGTAAATAGAAATTATTGCAAATAAATCAATCCCTTTTAAAATTTTTATCATACGCCTAATTTTTATAAAATTTCCATTTACCATGAACGTACAATAAGATTTTTAAATGGGGTTCATTTATTTGTGTATGTTTTATTGAATTTGTACAAATAATATCTGTGTTTTGTATCGTTGAAACTAGTTAACCTATTCCAGCAAGATAAACTACAATTCTACATATTCTTTTATTGGCGATCTACGAGACAAAATCATGAATATACAAGTTAGTGTTAATTAATGCCACTGTAAATAGTTAATGCAATGAATTCATTTAAATAACTAATATATCAATACTATATTTAAGATATGAAAATAATATTATTTAAAACTAATTTCCATATAATACTTACACCTATATCATTAATATTCAATTTAACTCGATAATTAATTCCAGGCAAGTATGATAATAGGGTAACAGGGAAATGGCCTTAAGCGGATGGTTGCCAATCGAATTGCATACTATAGTCTATTTTAAAATGATTGATTTATAGAGCTGGTTGAAATTGTAAATTAATAAACTTGTCCAAACTTTAGTTGGTGACACGCACTTGGTTATTATCTGAACGCGCAAATGGTTGTTTCATTTGTAAATAAACAAATCTTAATACTATGGAGTTTATGCCGGAACTAGAGCTAGCAAATACAAAGTGAGAACAAAAACAAGGAAAATAGAATGGGACAATTATTATAACACGTTTCTAGTTGCTAGAGATGATACACCATCTTGACCTGAAACATGCTCTTGATAACAATAATCGATGCCTTTGAATCGAGCAGTCTTCTAGAAAAGAGAATCGGTAGTGATACACCATGGAGGAACAATCATTTGTCCGAATCGAGAACTCAAACCCTGGATCACTTTAAAGCGCAAATCTCACCGGAAAATTGCAAAATCATGCCAAGGTGCGCCACCTACTACAAGGAAATTATGAATGCTGAAAAATTCTGTGAAGAATAATTATTTATATACACACTTCATGCATTTTTGAAAAATGATATTTTTCAAAAACAGTGACCGTTCAACTAAGGAGCAACAACTACTTCCCGTGCAATATGCACCGCCAGATATTGAATTACACCCCAAAGTCTGTTTTTGAAAAATATTATTTTTCCAAAATGCATAAAGTGTGATTATAAATAATTATTCTTCGACATCTATTGATAAATCACTTAATTAAATACGACAATATTACAGGAAACTGTAATAAGCTTTATTGTTTCAAGCCCACGTAACTTCAAAAATTTTTCGGATTTTGGTTTGCGATTAGAAGTCAAGATGTCGCTACTGTCACAATATTTACATTTCCGTTACTGGAAGACATGTATTGATTGTGATTGAAGTGTATTCTTCAGTCCGGTATTAGAGATTCTCGGACGGATAGCACATACCTTGTACTGATGAGGCGCAAATACAAGTTGTGTTGTCCCTTCTAATCGCAAACCAGAATGGTTGGTTTTCAAATATCTTGTAGATATACCAACCTCGTTTGACTTTGGGGTGTAATTCAATATCCGGCGGTGCATATTGCACGGGAAGTAGTTGTTGCTCCTTAGTTGAATGGTCACTGTTTATGAAAAATATTATTTTTCAAAAATGCATGAAGTGTGAATACAAATCATTATTCTTCGACATCTGTTGATAAATCACTTTATTAAATACGACAATATTACAGGAAACTGTAATAAGCTTTACATAAAGGTTTGTTCTCACAGAAAATCTCTGACAAATAATAGACAGTTTTCAAACTAATGTTAACACGCATGTCTGTTTCTGATCAATCCGGAACAGTTTGTATGAACAGTTGACAATTGAAAATATATGGGCTAGCCTAGCAGGTAGGTGATCTGTGGCAAGAAATCATAATTAACTACAAATTTTGTTTACAAGTACTGAATCATCAGATGTCTCAAAATCACTGATTGTTAAATATAAACATCTATAAAATAACGAAATCCGAGAAAATAAACTCCAACAATCACAACACAAATATGAAATATGACAAATGTCAAAAGTTATTTGACGTTAAAAAAACAATGCGCACAATCCGGACAAATTACTTGTAAAAGATCCGCAAACCTTTTTGACAGTTTGCAGACAATTTTTGCGTTCCGAATGAAGGTCCCTTTAAAATTTAGGCCGTAAGGTTGGCTAAAGTTGGTCGAAATTGCATAGCGACCAAGTAAACAAGCGCTTCGAGTTGCGAGACTGATCACCGTTGCTTGTCTCTCTGTTGATTTGGTGTGCTTTACCTAAACAACAATACAACGACCATTTTCATCATCATCGGAATCTGATTCACTAGAGCTACTCGAAGATGACACAAACTCTTCCAGTACTACATCAATTATTTCATTCTGTGGATCCATTATCTTTTTTTATAAAAATCAATTAAATTAGTAAACTGCTCACTAAGTACTATTTCAACAGTTTTGTAGCTGTCAGTAACTGTTGTTTATATGGCCATATGCAATTTTGACCAACTGTAGCACACCTAAATTTTAAAGGGACCTTCATTCGGAACGCAACCTAGCCACAAAACGTGTGTGAACCATAGAGATAATACACATAGAGTAGGCATGCCATAGGGGCTCGTGTACGCGTATTCATCCACCCATTAGAAAGACATGGACAAACAGTTTGGTATTGCTTTCTCGTTCTAATAGCGCATCACCAATTTCATTCGCCATCTCTTTTTAATCCGTGGACAGTTCCGACTATAGGTTGCCTACTCTATGTTTATTATCTCTATGGTGTGAACACAGTACCGCGGATTTCCAATCAATCAGAAATCTTCGTAGGAACGCTATCGAGGCTCTGCGCCGAATCCGGATTGTCAAGGACTGTCTGTGATCCTTGTGAGAACAAAAAACTTATACACTACACCCGCTAGGACAACGCTATATGAAGTCATGGCGAAAGGTAGAGGCAACTCAGATATATCCTTGAGAAAGCCAGACGGGAAGTACACCGAACATGACGAATAGAATACAATAGAAAAGCATTTTTAGCTGCTGTCATAAAAATGCAATATCAATATTTTCAAATATACTATAAATATATTAACTATTTAAATTATTTCATTTTAAATAATTATAATTATCTTTCTCTTTGTTGTTGGTTTAAATATATTGATTTTTATATATGCACACCCAAAAGGTTAAGGTACACATGATGAAACTTTTAGGTCTTCATCCAATTTTAACTCGTCGTGAGGTCATGTGTCATGTGAACTTTAATAGCTATGTCAATTACAAGGTGATTTCAATGAATTTTAAATAACGACAGTAAAAGTGGGCGTACTAAATGCTTTCGAAAACGTTTTCAATTATTTTTAGCTTATAAGTAGATTAATTAATGGTCAATTTCATTACGCTAGCCTCAATAGTACAAGTCGTTTTATGTTAAATTTAATTTTTTATCAATTTCCTTTTTATAACCATATTTAATCAATTAGCAAAAAAGTTACGCAACCAGAAACGTAGTGAGTACTTTACGTAACTGTGATTAGATAACATACGAGGTTATATTAGAAAATAGATTTTTTCAGAAGTAAAATTGCACAGCTGTTCAGTGAATTTTTTTTAAGGAAAACTCGTCTTTCCCTAACCAGAGCAACTAAGGTAATTGTTGGATGAACTTTAGTGGTACAGGGAGATTCATAAAGGGTGTAGGTCCCTTAGTTTTATTTCACTATACAGTGTGTACATAAAGTGTAACTTGCTAATGTTTCGATTTTCGTTAGGTTTACCAAAAAAAAATTGAATAAAAGTTTTTTTAAATAATCCAGACTATCTGCATAGGTCAATTAGAAGTATACAGGGTGCACCGTTGCTCCAAAATAACTTATTAACATATTTTTTTAAATAGTACACCCTGTATATATTTTCAAGACCGCATAATTCTACCTTTAGTAATTCCAAAGTTACATTGGTTTGAATCTAAAATTATAAATAATTGATATATTATCAAAAAATTGTTTGTCAAAAAAGTAGTAGATTTTTCTGTAATTAATATTAATTAATAAAGGTTTAGGTTTCTCGCAAAAAATTCCAATTTTCCTGCCAAAATTTCAGGTTTCCCGCTAAAAATTTCAAGTTTCCCGTTAAGAATTTAAAGTTTCGGCGATAAACCTGGAATTTCGGCGGGAAACTTGAAATTTTTGGCGGAAAACCTAGTACTTTTTTGACATAAACAATTTTTTTTTTAAATTTAAGATTCACACCAATGTAACTTTGGAATTATTAAATGTGGAATTATGCAGTCTTGACGGTTGTATTTGTAATTTAATAGATTATGTAAAACTTAAAATATACAGGGTGTGCAAAAACTCTCCTGCCAAACGGAAACTACTGTTAGATAAGATTAGATTTTATGAGGTGGCTTTCGGCCTAATCCACTGCGACCTTTTCAGATCTATTGTGGTCCTCTCAAACTCTAGATTACATTCTCCAGCCTGACTCTTTTTAAAAAGTCTATTAGCGTGGAGACTGAACCTTCCATATAGCTCTCTGCCCCTGGCTTTTCTTCGCCTAATGCAAAAAACCGCACATTTGCCAGGCTATCGCACTGACATAGAATGTGTTCCGCCGTTTCTTCTTCTAGGTGACAAAACCTACACGTATCTTCGTTTGTCAATCCCATCAGCTTTAAATGCCTATTGAGCTTACAGTGCCCCGTTAACAGACCCACTACAGCATTAACAGTTTTCCTGTCTTTGGCCATCAGATCTGCTGTAAATTTTGGCGAGTGTTCTAATATGAACTGTTTCGCTTGCCTCTGTCCTGGTGAGTTCCTCCACCATTTCAGAGATTTGTGGGAGACCCACTTCTTTGTTTGTTTCCTTGTTATGGCTTTTGCAACGCCGCAGAAGGGTTCCGGACCAACGAACGGCATTGATGAGCCTTGCTTGGCCATTTCATCTGCTTTTTCGTTGCCCTTATGCCCCTCGTGCCCCGGTACCCAGGCTACCGTAACATTGCTACGCTCACCCAGTGTGTTTAGGGCCCGCACACAATCCCATACTAGCTTAGAATTGACCTCTACGGAGTTGAGTGCCTTTAGCGCTGCTTGGCTGTCTGTGAAGATGGCAATTGAACGATATGTTCTCTTCTGCCTTTTAATTTCTTCCACACAGTGGTGAATCGCCGTAATTTCCGCCTGGAAAATTGTGACGTTCCTTGATAGGCTTACTGGGAAGGCTATCCCTTGCTTTAGCCCTACTATACCGGCTCCTACGCCGTCTAACGTCTTTGACCCGTCTGTATACCAAAAAACATCTGCATGTATGGGTACACCTTTTTTCCAGTCTTCCCTGTTTGGTATAGTTACTCTGAACTTATTTTCGAAGCTATATCTCGTAGCTATTGCATCGATGGGCTGTCCCATAACGCCGTCCGCCTTTAGCTCCTTGATTAGCTTCCAGTTGTCAGCACCATGCGTTTGGCTTATATGTTGCTGGCTATGTTACTACAGGTGATTTTAAGTCGATTTAGCTCAAATTACCTCAATTCGAAAATGTTTCATAACGGAGACGTACTCATATAAGTTTTCTTCAAATTATTCAAAAATACAGTAAACGTAGATGCGAAATGTTTTTTTCTACAATAATGGTCTCTACAACTTTTGCCCTAGAGTGCATAGTTTCCGAGATACAGACCAAAAATGTTTTTTCGAGATTGCGCGTGAACCTCCACCTTAATCTGTCTGCATTTTGTGATTTTAAGATTAGTAAGTGACTCCAAACATTATTCAAAAAAAAAATTGGATCGGAAATTTAGTGCGAGGTTAAAATGTTTATTCACTGGCCTATAAGGAATATCTGGTAAAAAGTCCATCAATATTTTGTAAGTGATTGTGCCACCAAGCGAAAAACTGTGGACTCAAACATTTTGAATCATGTAGGGCCGATTTTCTTAAAAGATTTTATTCCTCAAATTACAACTTCAAAGATACGGTCGGTAACCACCCTTAACGAATCACCGTGAATTAAGGTGGTTATTATCAAGAGCTTTTTACTTCGAACGAACAGGACGAACCTAGGGCGCACACCCGAATTAGCGTAGTGCGTACGGATTGCCGAACCGAAATCGTACAACGTTTTCCTTAACTTGTCGGTAAATCTGTTTTTCTCAAAGGCAATTAGTATTCCTAAGTATTCGACAAAAAATTATGATCCGTATAGCCATTCTGTGAATGAAAGAAAGATATACAACATCAGAGAGACAATGTCGTATTCTCCTCTCCGGAGAGTGTATCGAGTCTAGAGTAGTGGGTGTTTCAAGGAGGGAAAGTATTTTGTTCTATCTTGGGCATATAGAATTTTATGTATAAAAGCTCACTGTTGCTCTTATATGAGATTTTACATACGGAATATAAATATTTGCCGATCCTGTATAGGCTGAATTTATTTTTAAAGTGGAAATGGAGTGGAACAGGGAAGTGTCTAGAATTAATAGACATTTAAGAATAGATATCTTGTTCGGAATTTTTATCGATATATTCTTACATTGCGAAACCATACACTTCAGTACTATCGTACAAAATAATTCAAATTAGGTACCATAATAAACATTTAATTTGCAAGCTGCCAACTGTATGCAGTGTTTAATTACGAAAGCGTGATGTCATAGATAGACGCCATTTCTATTCTAACGTTTTGGCGCGTAATTTAAATTGTGATTTGAAATATTTATTTTGGATAAAGTACATGCTTGCAAAGTTTAACAGTTATCATGTCTATTGGTTAAATGAAATTGACGAATTTATTAAAAATGTTTGTATGGGAGATTCCTTATATAGGTAATTGCTACCGAGTAAATTTCTATTAATACTTACAACAGCTGGGTTGATTAAGTCTCTTACCTGAAACAAAAAGCACAATTAGAATATTAAATTATATTTTTAACACGTCAATCGACATGTCTGGATTTTGCGAATTCCAATAAAATACGTTTTAATTATTGAAGCCATTAGTTTGGGAATTGTCTCCAGTGATCTTTATACTGAATTACAGTTTCCTGTAAAATGATCGTATTTATTAAAGCGTGTTACCAATCAGGGTGGGGCAAAATCTGATTTTTATTTAAAAAATCAAAAACTATAGAAAAAGGAGGAAAACTCGTGTTTTTGTTTAAATTGTATAACGAAGATGAATAGACTGAAAATATACAGTAATAAAATTTAGGTGTTACGTTTAGTTTAAGAATTTGGAATTATGTACTTCTTTTTTGTTGTTTTTGCTAAAAGCAGATACTTCTTTTGATTTTTTGAGAAAACTTTTATATTATATTGTTATCTGGTTCTGAATAAAAAAGAAAAAAAATTATTTAAATCATGATTTTAATATTAAAAATCAAGCGATGTAAATCATGATTTTAATCAGCCCAACCCAGTTACCAATGGATATCTAAAATAATAGATTTAATACTATTATAAATTTTTGAAAAATATGATGGTTTTATATAGGATTATGCTGTCGAAGCTTTTGGACGGAGAATATCTTCCTTGTACTGATGAAGCGCAAATATGCCGAAACCGGCCTTAGTCATGCTGTCCCTTCTGATTGCTAACCAGAATGGTTGGTTTTATCTTGTTTAACTTAGAAGTGTCATCCAATGTATGATGTCGGGACATATATAGCCCGAGAAGTAGTTATTTCTTCTTATTGAACGATCATTGTTTTGTGAAAAATATGTTTCAAAAAAATTTGTAAGGCCTTCTGTATCTGTATCTGTAGAGTAGGGAGGGTGAGTGTAGGCTCACAGCACCTAGGCCACATGTGACCCATTGTACATCCTCCCGAGTAGTTGTCTTCCTAGGTCATTGTCCATCCTGTCCTTCTCAGGAAGGTGGACAGGTCACTAGGAGACATCTCCTTTATATCGGCAGGTGTAGGCCAAGACTCACCGAACACACACTCTCTTATTGACGACAACTCCGGACACTCGCATAAGACATGCCTGACAGTTTCATCTTCCTGTCCACACATCCTGCATAGAGGTGTGTCCACTAGCCCCATAGTATGGAGGTGTTTCCCTAGTTGACAGTGACCAGTCAGAAATCCTACCGTTAAACGTAGGTTTCTCCTGGTCATCGCCAAATACTTCTTCGGCTCCAGCTTCCCAGGGTCGCCCAGGGTGATCCTGGCAAGACTGCATCCTTTGATTCCATCCCATCTCTTAAGGGATTGAGTATGGGTGTAGCGTTTGGCTAGTTCCGCAATTGTCGAAGTCGTTAGGCCGTAGGTGTCACTGGGTCCTAGAATTTTTAGTCCAGCGGCTTCCCTGGCTAAAGAATCAGCAATGCGATTTCCTTTACTCCTGTCGTGCCCTTTAACCCACCTCAGGATAATATTGTTATCTGCCGAGGCGTCAGCTAAATCTTGGTGGCACTCTAGTACTAGCCTCGATATAACACGTTGTCTGTTTAAGGCTAATAGGGCTTGTCTACTATCAGTGCAGATTATTATGTTTTTGCCAGAAATCTGGTTAGTTCTTTTGTGGCAATTGGGATACCAGCCAGTTCTGTTTGAACTACGCTGGTATTGTTTCCCATTCCCCACTTCATCTTTAGGCTTAGTGCTCTTGAGTAAACTCCACATCCTGAGCCTTCTTTCATTTTTGACCCATCTGTATATATGCGTATTGCATTTGCAGCACCTGGCTCTGTGTTCTGTTTTATTTGAATTTTGTAGGGTTTGTTAAACAAAAACCTGGGTTCAATTGCATCATTGGTTGCCTGCAGCAGAGGTAGCGCAGTGAGCGCTTCCTGCCACAGGCTCAACCTCAATCGACCCACTCCTTTTGTAAGGCCTTATAATAGTATTAAATCTATTAATTATCCTGGATATATTTTAGTTGTCTTGGTTTTATATTAAATTAGTGATTAACCATAGACTACGTGATTCAGAATCAAACAGCTAAAGGAGTACAGTTTATTTCACGAATTTACGTCTGTTTTGGATTATCGGCAAACACTCGACGCGGAGTGTTTAGCTTGTTCAATTCGGTAAGAAGGACGAAAGTAAATTGCCCTAGTAAAACTTCTAGACACAAATGTAAAACAATTTATTTTTCCCATTATTGTATTCATATAAATAAGTGACTGATTACCAAAAATTAATAAAAAAAGGGAAAAACATGATTAAAAAGAATAAAATTTCGGGTTTCTAACGCATCAAATATTGGGAGAATTTACTATCGACCCTTTCAGTACAGTTTACCATTTCATTCGATGCTTTTATGACTATCGGAAACAGGCGTAAATTCGTGAAATGAACTGTAATGTTTATTAGACTGTTCAGATAAAAGGTAATGTAGTCATGGTAAATGTTAGTTATGACATCTTTATTGTGTTTTGTTATGTGTATTAACAGAAGATTATTGTATAAATATTGATTGTTATGTAATGTATTAAGTAAATATTAAGTAATTTATTAAATAAATTAGAAACATATCTACTCTTATTCAAGTTTATATGAACTGATTCATTTTGAAATAAAAATAAATTCATCTAATTAAATACAAATGCGTATGTGTATAATTTTATTAACCAAACTAACCCATCCTTATAGACCATTCTAGAATGAGGTCACTGACAGGTCAGTCATATTGCTGTAAGCCATCATGTCATATTCTATTTAGTTTTCATTATTTACTGGTAAATAACGGATGACATTCAGACTTTAATTAGTAAAAAGTTCTTAAAATTATCTAAAATGTCACTGTTTTGTGGTGTTGTTAAGTGTGGAATGCGGGGAGCAAGAGATAAGATATTTTTTCTTCATTTCCTACTGTTTTAACAAAGCGAGGTGACTATTTAATATTTTTCTTTGCTCTTGAATCACGTAACGCCTCTGTTGATTGCTTTATTCGTCGTCTGACATTTTTATTATCTATTTAATTCAATTCAGAGACAGTTTACTGACTGCGCCATGTGTTGTTTGTAAAGTTTTTATAATTTAAATCATATATAAATGACATTGTTCTACAAAATCTGTCTGACAACCAACTGTCAAAACACACATGTCAAAACACACAAACTGCAACTCCAGCTGATCGGGGGGACCCAGCCCAATATGGCTGACTTGTCAAAATCAGGTGTTCTGGAATGGTCCATTACAGGATTCAACGTCATAGTCAATTTGATAAAAAAGTAACTGTAAAATTTCTGGACGAAATGTTAAATCAGGAGGTATATCTGTATTTGCTGGACAACTTCTTAATCCTTTGGAGCAAAGGCTTAAAATATATTTTTAGCATCATGGCTATTCATAAAATTTGACTTTGCTTAGAAGAGGATTACTGAATGAATATTTTTCTATAATAGAAATAGTGTGGAGAAAGTTGGTGGAGGATATTTCGAATAATTATTGAAGTAAACATCACTCACTAGATTATTATTACATTTTCGAACGCAGTGCAAAAATTCATCATTTCCCATGAAATTGACTATAAATGGAAGCAAAAAATCTTCGTTGTCCAAGAACTTTCGTAATTTTTCATCGATTTCAATCGTTTCTAAGCCAAAAATGTTAATAGCTTATTTATACAGGGTGAAAACAAACCATGTATTTGTGTAGGGAAATTTGTAGAGTTTACGGTCAGTTTATTACAAAGACCATCCTTTTCGCCATCTTTCAGTTTTTATTTCACCCTGATATTTTGATATCTTGATTTCTTTTGAAGATACACGTATTCAAATAAAAGCCTGGAATTGTTTTAGGGCCTGCATGTAGCCCGGATCTGAATCCGATTGAACATCTCTGGGATGAAATTCAAAGAAACATTCGTCGACGTCCTATACTACCCGAAACATTTGACGAGCTGCGTTCTGCGTTGCAAGCTGAATATGATGCAATTCTTCAAGATTGCATTATTCGTCTTATCAATTCGATGTCTCGGAGATTGCGTGCAGTTATTTCCGCTAGAGGTGGGCATACAAAATATTGAAAAATGCCAATTATATTTTTTTTGTTTCAAATTACTATTGAATATTAAAGCAATTCCAGGCTTTTATTTGAATACGTGTATCTTCAAAAGAAATCAAGATATCAAGATGAAATAAAAACTATAAGATGGCGAAAATGATGGTCTTTGTAATAAACTGAGCGTAAACACTACAAATTTCCCGAACTGTTCCACAGGGTGTTAAGAAATTGGACTACAAATTCATGGTTTTTTCTACCCTGTATAAATAAGCTGACAACAATGTTGGAAAACTTTCTGGGAGTTTGTTTTAATAAGAACGAATCTATCTACAATTTGGCGTAGAAACTATTGAAATCAAAATTTTAGGTGACCGAGTTTTTTTGCCGGTAAGTGTATAAATTTTACCTAAATTTTTTTTCATTTTATTGGGTTAAAAGTTAAAACTTTTTATCAAGAATGACATTTTTGACTGAAACTTTGAATAAAAATGTTTCTCCTCTCGGGCATCCCATCCGTGGACACACTGTATAAAGAGCCTTACATAAGAAAATAAATAAATAATTAACTAATCGACTTTCAACTAGTATCCGACGACCTAAATATATACAGAAAAAAAATAGGAAAAAGAGGTTGGGAAGGCTAATGCGAACTTAATGACGCGAAAGTGAAATAAATGATGTGTTACGTAAACAAACTCTTAAAGCTTGTCAATATTTAAACTCGATATCTGATGAGAATATCTCTCAATTTATTACAAATCAAATTTGTTTTAGACTATCTAGAACCATTAAATTCACAACGAAAATAAATCATAAACACAACCATTAGAAAAAAATATAAACTACTTAATAACCAATTGAATTATTATAAAAACGTGATAACAACTACGCATACAGGGTTTAGCTTGAATCATTGTAAATATCGGACAGAACATAAGTTTAACACTCGATCACCATAAAAACAAATACTTTATTAAATCTGAATATTGATATATCCTCTTTTATAGGAAAAAACTAGCGTTCATACAATTTTCAGAAAAAAGGTCATAAACCTTTCGCCACAAAAACTGGCGGAGTTTGTTCTATGTATTAAATTAATTCACAAAATTAACAATAGTTCAATACGAAAGCCGTGTTCAAAAATAAAATCAACATTTGTTGACCAACGTAAATATTCGATTTAAGCGGTGTTGGCACAATTAGCGAAAAATATCGAAAAATACCGAAACCTTCACTGATTAACATGCTGTTAATAAACATTCGCTCATCCTCATATGAATGAAGTTTTTTATACCTTCTGTCAAAAAATACATAAATAGATTTATATTGCTTATATACTTTCATCTTAATCATATAATAAGTATCGAAGGACATTTAATGATTATTACTTTTAAATAATAGAATACCAAATTTTTAATTGGAGTCTCAAAATATGTTAGTTTTGTGAAGCGATTAAACTAAGGAAATGTTGATTGTTCGTTTGAAGCGATCCATGCCAGCGAAAATGGAGGAAAATGTGTTTTTGTACTAGAGCTAGAAATTTAAATATTTCAAAGCGAATAGAGCTATACCAGCTCTCAGAAATACATTAGAAGTTGATGAATTTGCAAAAAATCAATATCAGGTAAACAGGCGGGGGTTTGCTCAATATCGGATAACAATGTGGTCCAAGAATAAAAAAAGTTTGGGTACCTCTGACTAATCTGTTTAATGATCGAATGCCATAATTTGTATATCTTTAACTTAAAATTTATATCCTGATGTCTTACTCTGGCATCTTTCATAAACCAACCAATAAAAGTGTACGAAACATTTTTTACGATTTCCAAAAAAAAAAGATAAAAAACAAAATTGGTAAATTTTCCTTCTTTTGAAAATATTTCTGAAATCGTCCCTGTTATTGCGACCTTTCAAACGTCACTAAATTACTCCTGAAAATACTCAACTCATCGATTTCCTAACTCTTAATGTTTTACGAACTACCAATAAGGAACATGGTGGCCATCCTGTATTCTACACCTTAGATTATTTAATGTAAATCTTCCCACCCATAACCATACAGTTTTCTGGTCAATAACCGACAAAATTCTGCGACTGAAGGATGTGTTGCTCTTGGTATAATAAATTGTAAGTTTTTTCAAATTTCGAAAAATAATATTTTAATTCGTACAGAATATGTTGGAGCCATTTAAATATATCAAGCTCTTTTTCTACTAAAAAAGCCACTATACAAATATATCATTGCCGATTCCTGCTAAGTTTCCCCATTTTAAACTCACACTGTATGTCTAAAACCGTATAAATAATGATCTGTAAAAAAAATCGCACGATATGGTATCCTTACCGTTTTACGACCCAATTTTCCAAGTCATGACAAACGTTTTAAAGCGTTCGATCCTACTTTATATTTATCTAAACGCTACTTTTAAACGTGACAAGAAAAAATTAACGTTAACGATCCTTTTACGTGGTTTTCTCATGAAAATCATTTTTTAAATGGCTAGATATTAAATTGGTGCGTGAAGAGATTGCTTGTCCATGAAAAAACATCTGTAATGCCAAATGAATGCGAGCGTTATTTTATTAAATTAGAGGTACAAATAACGAAAATAATAACTTAATTTATTTTTTTTAAATATATTTTGAAATGGGCGCCGTTACGATCGATTGTGTAAATTAACCAATATATTTATGAAGATTGGTTGTTATAAACTTGACCAAAAATTATCAAATGTTTCAGTTAAACCTAACAAAATTAATGTACTATTTAAAAACCTGCTGATATTTTTTTTTTTTAATTATTACTTTGGATGTCGTTTTCAAGTGTTAACTTTGTATTTTACTGAATTTAAATATTTGCTTTTATACCTTGGAGGAATTTTTTCAAATTTCTATAAGAGGTTTTACAATATTTTCCCTTTTGTTTGTTTTTTGGTTTCCCAACTCCTTGAACCGTAAATTTCCTCAAACAGAGGTAAATTCTTATTTTTCCTTTTTTTATGATATATTATTCTGGTGAATAATCTGAGATGAATTTATGTTAAAAAAATATTGAAAACATAAACCAAATTGGTACAAGCTGCCTATGATGTCATGTAGCCACTTATCTGGTAAATGTATAATAGAATGTTCAAAGTATGTTTCTTATTTCTTCTTAAATTTTTATCCTTTCCAAAAACTATCTTAATATTCTTTACGTTTTCGTTTGTGTTTCTCTTTTTTCCTTCCTTTTTCCTCTTTCTATTGTTTTTTTCACTTGTTGTACCTTTTTCTTTTTTCCCGTTGTTCATTTTCACCTTTTTTTCCTTTCTTTCTCTGCTTTTTAATTTTTCTTCTTACATAACCCAACTTCGTATAATTGCATAGAATTTCAGGTATCGCCAGATCTGGTAAATGTAGAGTATATAAAAAATATGACTATTATTTCTTATTTACTTTAATCTTCTACATTTTCTTGTTTTATTTATTTTCACGTATATTCTTGACCTCTTCCATCTTTGTTTTCGTTTCCTTTTTCTTGCTTTCCTCCTTCATTCCTTCGTTTTCTATTTTTAGTTGTTTTTTCTTTTCTCCCATTGTTTTCTATAATTTTTTTTATTTTCGATGTATTTATTCATAGAATGGCATAGAATTTCAGGTATTGCCTGATTTGGTAAATGTATAGTATACACAAAGTATGATTCTTATTTCCTATTAGTTTTTATCCCTTACTAAGAAATACATCACATGCTTTTTCTTCCTTTTTGACCTTTCCTTTGTTCTCCATTTTTTCTTTTTCCGTATTTTCTTATCCTTTTCCCTTTGCTTTCCCCTTATTTTATCTATTGTCTTTTTTTTTCATTTTTTTTGTGTTCCTAAGCTTTATCAGTTATATACTAACTATTGTCTCTGATTTGTTTCTCCAGTTTTTTCATTGTTAGGGTTTCTCTAAATATGCCATTTCGTAATCTATCTTTGGTTTTTCTGCTTTTTCTTATTTTCTTTTAGTTGTTGCTCCAATTTGACATTTCTCTCAAATTTATAGCTTTTTCTTACAAGCCAAAAAAAATGTAAATATAGGTCATGTATATATATATAAGGCCGGCTTCATAGCTTCTTTCGCCTTCCGGTTCCCAGTTGCCAGCCTCTACGGTCAGTCCAATCTCCTGGGGCTAGATTTCGTTCAGACATCGCTTTCTGAATGCCCGCTATCCATGTTGATTTTGGTCTGCCTCTTCTTCTTCGTTCTGTTGGGGTCCATCTAAGTACTAATTTAGGTAGTCTTTCATCTGTCATACGTTCAACATGACCGTACCATATAAGTACCATATAGGTCATGTACCTTTCAAAAAATACAAATGAAGTTCTTTTGAGTCAGAAATAAATTTCTTTCCTTGTATATTAGCACCGCATATATTACAACTAGTCAGTGTAGATAAATAATAAAAATCCAAATGAATTTTCAAAATTTTATAAGCCTATTTCTATAAAAAAATCTTTGTAACCTCGCTCGTTCGTCAACAGTAACTTTCTCTTTAAAATCGATGATTGCCAAAAAAAGACACCTTTAATTTTCGTTAGTACGCACTGACCTACAGAACCTTAACGTTGACACAGTTTTCGACAACGGATAATGTCACACTTTCGCTGGGAAACTAATAATAAAAATACAGTAAAAGATATACTTTAGTTTGTCTGATATCAGAAGTTGGAATGTACAAAATCGCTACTGAATTTTATGAAATAACCTTTTGGCATGGGTTGCATGACTATACTCACTTAATAGCTCGATAAGGTTGTATCTGCCGGAAATAAAGCAAAATTCTTACTTCTCTTATTCCGGGATTTATACGATTTTAATTTAGGTCAAACACTTAGGCAAGTTGCCTTGGCTATGGAATAAAATGTTGGAATTAGGGTGATACATATTTGTACATTCGAAGAACTGTAACTAGTTCACAAATTGAGTAAGTTTATTGCAGTATTGCATGCAAACAGATTATGTTGTTAGGTTATTTGAAAGTATTAGATACAGTGGAAATAGAAGTGACGTACTCAAAGGTACATTTTGCAGTCGAGGAAACCACAAAGTGTACGCCTGTGATCACTCGGAGACGGAGGCTGATATCAACAAGAATGCAGATGCTGGTGTGGACTGAAATCCTCCTGTACGAGGAGGTCGAGGAATATCCTATTTCTAAGGCAAGGCTGCTCAACCTCAGGCAACCTCGACAAGTTGAAAAAGTTGAGACCCCGTCCGCTTGCTCGCCATATCGTGCGAAAGAGGCTTTGACAATCTTTGCGCAAAATTGTGAGGATAAAAATGTTAAAGCTCAAGCCGATAGTGTTTCACTCTCAGGACCCACTGTTACGAGACGGGTGGAGGAGATGGCGGTTGATGTCAGCAGTCAGATCCAAGAAATTTCAACAAAGTGCAAATATTTTTCATTAGCTTTGGATGAAATTTGCGATTTTACTGGTAGCTCTCAGTTGGCCATTTTTGTGCAATCTATTGATGAAAATTGGAATGTAATGCAAGAGTTACTAGGATTCTGTCAGCTGGAAACTACATCCCAAGGAAAAGACATTTTTTTGAAAATTAAGGAATGTATTGAAAAAAGGGGTTTGTTGTGGGATAAAATGATATCTATTTGCACTGCAATGACAGGGAAAAACAACGGTTGCGTAGCTTTGTTGCAGAATTTCTTGGGTCGTACAATATTTTCATTTCATTGCATTATCCACCAGAAAACCTTCTGTGCAAAGGATATAAAGTTGGATGATATTATGGATCCAGTAGTACGCTGCATAAATTATTTTCGTGCAAAAGCTCTTCACAGGCGCCATTTTAGGGTTTTATTTGAAGAAGAAATCAGCGAATATGGAGAGTCACAACTATATTGCGCTGTGCGAGCAACATGTTAAAACATTTTTTCAACTTGAGAGAACAAGTGTTGGAGAGATCATTGACGACTTAATTTCATATAAGTTAAAAAATCGTTAATGGCCCTACTATTCAAAAACTTGAGCAGCCTTGTTCTAAGGGGCTGTCCATAAATCACGTAACCCATTTTGGGGGGAGGGGGTTCGATCTAAGACTTCGCTGGGTCACGTTGGGGAGGGGGATTATAAACCGTGATACGTAGGTTTTTTAATTTCAAATTTAAAAGTTTTTCAAATACTGCGGGCACATTAACTGAGGTAAAGAAGATACGATGGAGCCTATTATAGAATGGTTTGAGGAAGAAGATTTTGATTACAATTTCGTAAATATTCCAGTAGAGAGCGATGGGAATGCTGAGTCAAACTTGCCTGTAATTGATAACTTATATGATTGGCTTGTTTCACCGTTTGTACTGAACGATATCTTCGAGATAATATTGAAAGTCTACAGTTATTTGTAATATAATAAATTTGGACAGCCCCTAATGATGGAGTCCAGTTCGCTGCCGATGCGACCACAATTTTCTGGTTGCTTCGACTGTAAAATGTTTGGCCGCCATCACTCTATTTTTTGTTCTTTCCCCTATTTCCTTTAAAACATTTTTTGGCACATGAATATTAAAAATGTTATTCATACAAATAATCAACGATGTCATAGTGTCATATCCCTGAACGAATTACATTTTTCGAGTATGAAAAATATATTTTTTGTAACAACATATTAGATCAATATTCTTTGGTTTTTAGGGAAGTACATTTTAATTTTATTATGTTTTGTCTTGTCTTTCGCGTCATGTCAATTATCTTGATGTTATCGATAAATCCCGAGAATTTAGATAGATTGGAATCAAAATTGGCAAAGATAGGATTAATGGAGGCGGTGGAAAAGATGGGAGTTTGTAACACAATTAAAAAGGTCAACAGGCAGGGCCCGCTCTAGCCTTCATGTCACCCCGGATAAACAGACAATTTGCCGACAGTATTTTAAAATAAAATAAAAATTAAACAATTATGTAATACAAGGTGGCATTCTATTATTATTCATATTTTTATTTTAATATTTTCTCACATTCCGACAGTGAAAATGCCGCCCCAGACAAATGTCCAGGTTGTTCGGCCTTGAAGCGGGCCCTGCAACGGGTGTGCACTAAACTGATGTGTGAAATAGTATATTACACTCCAAGGGCCGAAAGTTGAATTTTCGGCCCTACGCGTCATGATGCTCCGAAGCGAATTTCGGCCCTGCGCGTCATGATGCTACGAGGCGAAGCCGATTCAACTTTCGGCCCGTGGAGTGTATACTATTTTTCTTCATAGCCGGTCGGAAGCGAGTGCCGCTGGTCGTAGTTACGAGTATAAATACGCATGAGAAACTCTTTCCTCCCGCTGTTATAGAGGAAACGCGTGTACTTTTCACAGGGAGTAAATGTTGAACTTTCGTCCCTGCTATGAGGGACGAAAGTGCGTACTTTCGACCGAGGTATGAAGAAAAAGTAAGATTTAGTTGGTTCAGAGATATTTCGTTCCATCATAGTGATGCAACACAAAGCAAAAATGGCTCTAATAGTGTGCAGAAGCCTGGCAGGGAAAATTTGGGGTTGTAACACAAGGATCCTAACGTGGATGTACATAGCCATAGTGAGGCCAATCATCACTTCTGGAGCTATTGCGAGGAGTAGTAGGACGACGTGAGACAACCTATCCAGAATTTATTTACTAGACTATATATGCATTATAGGAACAATGAGAACATGTCCAACAACGCCGACCATGGATGTGGTTCTCAACTTCATGCCACTACATATATATGCATATGCATATATTGCAGAAAGAATTCAGACTAAGTAGATAGGAAATCATTTAAAAAACTTTCTCTTTTAATTGTAACTATCTGCTTCCAATTAATTCCACTTTAATAAAAAATCATTCTGACGATGATATTTTAAATATCGGAATTTTCACATATTTTTAATTAAAGTGGAATTAATTAGAAGCAGTTAGTTCCATTTAAAACAGTAAGTAATATGAATAAATTCCAAACAAAAAATTTAAAAAAAACTTTCCTAGCTTTTTAGAAATCAGAAATCCTGGGTCATGCCATGGGTTTGAAAAAAAAAATGATATTATCCCCACACCATTACCAGACTTGTAAGTAATACTATTCATACAGATGGCTCTAAAACAATAGCAGAGATTGGGATAGGCACCAGGCACTCTGAAAGTTTCGGAAAATCCCAGAATCCGTAAGTTTAAGCCGTAAGAAAGTGTACTCAGTTGAGTATATATGGAAGGCAAATGATTATCATTATGTCGGATGGTCAACTAGCCGTTGAAACAGTCAGTCCTAAAATGGTATGGGACTGACTAGAAAAACTAAATGAAATAGGCATCTGGTTACTGTGGTTTCCCGGACACACTGGAATGTGAAAATAGCAGATGAAGCAGCAAATAGAGGGACTGAAACTCTCTTTTTGAGCACAGAATCGTTTTACGCTATTAACACCAATGTATATTGGAAGAAATAGGCAACGCTCATCATTGGAAAAATCTAGTAGGACTAAGACAATCAAAGATACTTGTTTTCTATTTGTGAACCGAGAATGATGGTGTCTGAGCAATTGGCCAAAGTGAGTTGTATTTTAATATCTAGGTAATGCACACGCAGGTTTATAGCTGGGTTGCCAAAATTATAAATGTAAAGACTGGATCCAATTGATTTTTATGTAAAAATGCAAATTATTTATGTTTTTTTTTCAGAAATCTGTCAAATCATCGTTAAAATTGTTATTTTCTAGTACGAATACCTACTTTAATCCAGGATTCATATATATACATTGATGCGTATGATCAATTCACGAGCATACCGAACGGGCCTACAATTTTCCAAATTACCATATTCACCGATCAGTGGTAATGAGTAAACGATTTGGTGAAAGAAGGTTACTTGTAACCATAGTCAACGTGGTTGGAAACGGTGAATTGTGTAGAATTACGATGTCTTCCTTGACAGGGATAATTTCATTCGTTTCTAAAAATTTGCAGGAAATATTAGAGATATCGTTAATGTATATTTTTCGTCAAAATTGCTCCAAGAAGATTTAACGCACCACGTTGTACGGTAACCAGAGATATAGACCTGTCAGCCATTACTACCGTTATGTAACATCTCTCTTACTGTTTATATGTTTTATTTGCAATCACAGTATTTAGATTAAAGATAAAATTAGTATTATTATCACCTAAGGTGAATTTAGTTGTCTATGTCATTAACTAACAATTTCATATTAATCAAAATTAAAGTATACGAGGATGTATTGGTATCAGTGTGAAGTTTGACGTCAAAAAAAATAAACCAATAAATTAAAAGAAAAAAGATGTGCACCGAAATTGTGAAAATCGAAAAATTGGAGTATCGTATTTAAAAGGTAAGCAGATTTACGAAGATTTGCTTAATACCCTTGGTGATCAATGTCCTTCGTATGCGACCGTGACAAATAGGACTGCAAGCTTAAAAAGAGGTACATTTTCCATTGAAGATGATGACCGATCGGGAAGGCCAGTTTCTGTGTCAGTTCCCGAAAATATCGACTCAGTTCATGACATGATTTTATCAGGACGTCGAATTGGGCTAAAACGGATATCTGAAGCACTGAATATTTCATACGAACGCGTTCATCATATGGTTCACGTCAATTTGGACATGAGAAAAATTGCTGCAAAATGGATCCCCAAATGTTTGAATGTTGACCAAAAACGTGCAAGGGTAGAAGCATCGCGTTCGATATGTGCTCGATTTGAAAACGATGTAGTTTTCTTAAACCGAATTGTTACTATGGATGAGACTTGGGTACATTTCTACGATCCAGAAACAAAGCAACAATCGATGGAATGGCGACACTCTGGTTCTCCAAGACCTAAGAAGTTTCGTGTTCAAAAATCTGCTGGAAAAGTTCTTGCTTCAGTTTTTTGGGATTGCGATGGAGTAATCATGATTGATTTTTTGGATAAGGGTAGAACAATAACTGGAGATTACTATTCGACTTTACTGACCACTCTACGGGATAAAATTAAAGAGAAAAGAGGCAGGAAGCTATCCAAAGGTGTTTTGTTTCTGCAGGACAACGCCCCTGCACACAAATCTCATGTTGCCATGCAAAAAATTCGTGATTAAGGGTTTGAATTACTAGAACACCCCCCTTATTCACCAGATTTGGCTCCGTCCGACTATCATCTCTTTCCTCAACTGAAAAAAAGTTTAAAAGGTCGTAAATTTTCTTCCAACGAGGAGGTAATAAAAGCTGTGGAGGTCTGGTTTGCAGAGCAAGAAGGGTTCGCTGTAATAAATGTATCCAATGAAGAGGAGAGTATGTTGGGTAATAAAATATTTTGACATTGAAATTTTGTTTGGTTCTATAGTAGCCTAAGAATGTTTCAATATATCCTCGTATATTACGTAAGTGCATCAAAACTATTATTGTTTTCCAAATATGGCAGATTAAAACAAAAACTCAGGAAGCGCCCTAGACGAAATGTGTCACGTCTGCGATCGCGCATACGCAATATTTTTTTATAACAGTGAAATGATCTATATATCACTTTATAATAATAATAATAATAATATTTGTGAATTTTGTTTAAATAATTTTTTACAAATATATAAATCAACCCTAGCAAACCACGAAGTAAAACAAATTATTTGTATGAGACACCAATTTATGGAAATTAAGGAAAAAAGGACAATTTTTAATGATAAAAGAGCCAAATTAAAATGACAGACGACAAAATTATATACACTCTGAGCAAAATCGAATGATAGTTTTTTAAAGTTAAACAATAGACTCACATACATTGCAACATTTCACATAACACCTGTTATTGTGTGTAGACACAAGTAATTTTTAAAAAATTATATTAGCAAATATTTGGCATCGAATACGGCAGCTTAAAATAAACTCGTGTTTCGAAATCATTCATCAAGTGAAATAATAGGGTTATTTATTAATGAATAAATTGATTATAAAGAAAAATACTTATGGCTTACCGAGTTATAAAGATTTTTTTTTAATAAGACGAAAACGATTTGGTGGGACCTAAATACATATTTACAACCTAGCTTAAGTTTGTGACTTAACTTTGTTAATGATTTAGATTATTTTTTTTCGTAGAGGGCAATTTAATTAATGTACAATCTGTCACTGTTACTTATGTAATTAATAAAAACTTTTATCACCAATAAAATATTGATAAATACACGGGATATTTACTGATGAGCTCAAAAAAAGTGAATGAAAGTACCTGCAAACAAACTTTGTTGTGTTTAATAAATTAAATATTGAATTAATATAATGTTTATTCCAGCTTTCAATAGATTAATATTAATCACTTTCCTTTATGGATCATTCATATTGACTTTACAAACAAATTTTGACAAAATGAATCCAAATTTATATGTATAATTTATTATAATATTAAGTATTGTAGCTTCCGTTACGTCTAACAAGTGGGTATCAGCTGACACACTCAAATAGTTTTCAAATACTGTAATTTTATTATAGACCAGGGTAGAAGCCTTTAAAAATGATGAAAAGTGAAAAAAAATCATAGTAGGATGAAACCCATCAGAAAAGGAGGGAAATATTATAAAAATGAAAGGAAAAATAATTTACGGGCGACCTGAGGTCGGGAAGGGGATGGGGGTGAGTTTTTAAGGGTAAAAAATGGTTTTTCTCGATTTCCGGCAAAACTAAAAGTCCTATCGAAAAAAGTCAAATGGCAAAGTTGTAGATAATAAAAAGATCTAAAACTTTTGTATTCACACTTTTTTCACATAACCTCAAAATTTATGTGAAAAATTCAAAAAACCATGTTTTTGGTTTTTTATTTTTATCTTTTACAAAAAATTTTTTTTTTCAACGAAATTTTGTGAAAACTTACCTTTTTATGTCCCAAATACGCTGTAATTTATTTGATTGAAAATATTTATTTTTTCACCTTATTTTGAATTAATATCGAAAAAACACCCTAATTTTCAATCGAAAATTCACCCGTCAAAATATCAGCTTTTTTCAAAAAATTGGTATGGTTTCTGTTCGTTGAAATCTCTACTTTCCGATGGTGAAAAAAAAAATATATGTTACTATGGTAAATCTTCTCAGAAAACGCAAAACTTCAAAAAAAACTTGAATTCGAATTTTTTTTTTAATTATTATAAATAATTTTGAGCTATTTATTAAAATTTACACTTTAATTACTCGAAAAACGTTAGATTACATGTGACGTTGATAACAAAAAAATTGCAAAGATATTGATCTTTTGGTCCTTTTAAATCAGTTAAATTCATTTAATCATGACATTTATTTTCTCAAACCAGGTTCTGGAAATGTAAAAGACCTATTTTTCACGTCTAATAGTTTCAAACATGAATCCTTAGGAAACATTGTTGCATTTCTGCATTGTTTTTCTGGTTGCGATACAACATCTGGATTTGCCGGAAAGGGAAAGAAAAGTATCGTCAATTCATTATTAGACGCTAAAAATTTGTCAAATTTGGCCAATGTTTTTTACAAGAAAGATGCAAGTAACGAAGAAATTAAAAAAATGGGTTACAACTAATCAAATCTATTTATAAATGTAAAAATGAAAAAATTACACTGAATCAATTAAGGTTTAAAAAATATCAATTGGCAAAAATTAAATCATCTTTCGTTTTGGCAAACCTCCCACCCACAGAAGGAGCAGCAGAACAACATTGTTACAGGGCATATTATCAGCTTCAAACTTGGTTGGGTAACGAACTAACAGCAACAGATTGGGGCTGGAAGCAATTTCATCGTGGAATTATGCCCAAATTTACACAAAAAGAATTAATTCCGGAAATATTGCTCAAAACTATTTGCTGCAGCTGTGAAACTGGATGTAACAGTTTAAAATGTGGTTGCCGAAAACATGGTTTAAAATGCACAAATTTATGTTCAAACTGTCATGGTTCTGAAAATTGCTCCAATATTGAAGAAGAAACCTATGAGGAAGTTAATGATTCAGAAGAAATTGTGGATGAAGAACCAACGCAGTCTAGAAATAATGTTGGAGAGGAAGAAGGTGATAGTCATGAAGATTTCGAAGATCTACTAGAATCGGAGATGTTTGACGAATCTAACGATGAAGAAATGCCATCAAAAAGACAAAAAACTAATGGATAAGTGATTAGAATTGAAGATAAGGTATTTATGAATGATAAGATTAATGTGTTTAAAAATATTGTAATGAATAACGTAATGAGAATAAAGCATCTAAGTATATTTAATAGTACGATTTACATTTATATTTATCTAAAATGAGATTTTCTATGACATAAATGTAATTAGCATTAAATAAATCAACTTTTTAATTGAAACAAATTGCAGCAATCACATTTTTTAGATGAAATTATTTATAATAATTAAAAAAAAAATTTTCGAATTCAAGTTTTTTTTGAATCTTTGCGTTTTCTGAGAAGATTTACCATAGTAACATATATTTTTTTTTCACCATCGGAAAGTAGAGATTTCAACGAACAGAAACCATACCAACTTTTTGAAAAAAGCTGATGTTTTGACGGGTGAATTTTCGATTGAAAATTAGGGTGTTTTTTTGATATTAATTCAAAATAAGGTGAAAAAATAAATATTTTCAATCAAATAAATTACAGCGTATTTGGGACATAAAAAGGTAAGTTTTCACAAAATTTCGTTGAAAAAAAAAAATTTTTGTAAGAGATAAAAATAAAAAACCAAAAACTTGGTTTTTTGAATTTTTCACAAAAATTTTGAGGTTATGTGAAAAAAGTGTGAAAACAAAAGTTTTAGATCTTTTTATTATCTACAACTTTGCCATTTGACTTTTTTCGATAGGACTTTTAGTTTTGCTGGAAATCGAGAAAAACCGTTTTTTACCCTAAAAAACTCACCCCCATCCCCTTCCCAACCTCAGATCGCCCGTAAATTATTTTTCCTTTCATTTTTATAATATTTCCCTCCTTTTCTAATGGGTTTCATCCTACTATGATTTTTTTTTGTTTTAAAAATTATCGACCCTGGTCTATTATTACTATAAAATAAATTTAATTACTATGAAATTTAAATATGGTACAACCTCGAAGCCTAGAAGTTTAGAATGCGAAAAAATTGTAATTTATATATAAATCCGGCAGAGCAATAAATCAATCAATTGGCCAAACTCGGTCCGGTTTAAAATATGTTCTTTATAAATGTTTATTTCATTCTCAGCCCACATCACTGACTACTGTAATAATTTAATTTTTATTCTATTCACAATAGAGAACTCAGAAATAGAAAAAAAATTAATGTTCATGATAATATTTATTATTTGGATGGTTGGTTCATCCTGTATTTGTTTTGCAAGGGTCACGAAGATTTATTACTCTGCTGGATTTATGAATAAACTTTATCATATATTATACAGGTCTGACGAAAATCCCAGATTAATTCAGGAAAGTCAATGTTTGGGCAGAGATATTAGCTAACTATATTGGAAGCCCAATATTTATTGATGGTAATTTATATGGTGAAACTTATTTAAATATGTTGAAGACATACATAACCGTAGCAAAGGATAATCCATGACATATCGTAACGCGACAGTTCGTAACCCCACATGTTAACTGACAATTCGTAACGACGACACTTCGTAACATCGACAGATCGTAACCACAGCTTTTCCTAACCTAATTCGTTTTAGCAAGCTTAGCATCACTGTATTTAGACAAAAATGCATTAGGGATACTTTGTATACTTTCCTACAATAAAATTCACTAAAAGTCAACCAACGTATTAAACGATGGATTTTTAAATGTTCAAGTTATTATTATTACCTTGATCCTTGTGAGATACGGCCTGCAAGAAAACCTTACAAGGGTACCACATATCGACAACCACCGAACAATTCATACACGAAAGAAAATGTAACATGCGTTAATTTTTAAAACGTAAACGGATCACATCACGATAACTCACACTCCACACTACACTTCTAGTAGGAATAGTGAAAATTTCTTATCGAAAACGTCGAGTACGAACACACCAAACCACACCGGATGATTTTTCCAGGTCAAGTGCACGAAATTGATTAAATACTGTCGCTAAACATTTTTCCTACGAAGTTTGTTTTTCGTAAAGGTAATCGATTGAAATAATAAAACGGTCACGCGGCTTTCCGAGGTTTTGTACCGTTCGCTATCTCTGAACCGAACGTGTGTATATATAAATACAGCGAGCGCGACTAGTACAAACCCCGAAAAGTCGTCGCGGAAGCGCGGATGCATTGTTCTATTTCATATCTACAACCAATTAAGGTACTTCGCCTTTATTTATTTTAATTGTGTTATGAATGGCGCATTCCATAGACGTTTAGTTGAAATGTGGGTGTTGATCTTTTTAACTATTAACTTGAAATTAAATAAAAATAAACTTAAATTCAAGAGATAAGTGAATTCACTGTTTCAACTCTTACTTCGTGGAATATACTCATATTTCTTTTTTAAATGAAACTAAAAGTTTCGAATTAATTCCACTTTAATACTAAAAAATACTAAATTGAATTGATACCTACTTGATGTTCAATATTTTGGCTAGACCAAATAGTGATCTATCTTGTGATTTACTAAATATATATGAATAGAAAAAATAAGATGTTACAATTTTTAAAGCTTAGAAATTATTAGCCCTCTGGGGATATCCTGGATATCTTTTTCCCATTTAAGAAGAGGAGAGCGCTCTAGATTTATTTGTTCATTGACGACTTCATATTGTGGGTTTCTTAAGTGTCTTCAAATTTCCAGTTCTTCAAGGAAATCTAATTCTTGTTTCTTATCACAAATATGCAGTACTTCTAATTCTGTGTTTAGTGTGAATGTTTTACGTAATGTGATTTATTTGGTTGATTTAATCTGTATGTAAGTGTTCATTGTGTCTAATTTCAAAATTTCGAATGATTTGACCAATGTAGACAGCATTACAATCTGGACAGTTAAGTTTATATATCCCAGACCTTTTTAATGGGGACCATTTACATTAATTTTCAGAATTCATTTCTGAATGATAATCCCCTGATTTTGTGCTTGAGTTTAATATAAGCCGACAATTAGGTATAAAGCCCATGTCACCTCCTGCATGGACAATAATGAGTCTTGGTACCTTCGAAATATTTTTAAATAACCCTATGGTTGATTCGTCCGTCCAGTTCTTAGAAGATGTATGTCCTAATACAAAATAAAGATTTGTGTTGAAATTCATTTGATGTTACCTGTAGCGAGAGATGTTTTATTTTTCACATTTGATAACGTATCCGACTCACATTTGACACTTTGAAAATAATTGAACACTTTAAAAATGATTTCACGTGCCTGACTCTTGATAACTGATTTTTTTGTTAGGCGATGACATTTTTTCAGAAACAACACAAAAATTATTTAGACAATGCCAAACGCCAACAGAATTGGAGTACAACTAATAATACGCCTCTGTACAGAGCATTTATATGTCTTGCAAGAGCTGCAGTGAGTATGTGCGCATGGGGGCGGGCTCGCCATCACGTTTGGCACTTGCAGTATACTGATTGACGAATATTTTTAGAATATGCTGTTTTTTCTTTTTCAATAAACTCAATACAACGCTAATAAGAGCTAGAAAAAAAGACAGTAGGTAACTTCCAAACACTATTGTTTTTCAAAGTATTCTCCAGAGAAATGCAGTTTTGCATAATTTGGAAGCAGTTATTTTGTTGGTACATCCAAAAAAGTTTTGAAGGCGTTGACTGATGCATCTTCTGGGGATTGGAACCTTTGACCACACAGTTCATTCTTACTTACTTAGGTTGGGACTGTACGGATTAATGTGTCCAGGTAGTTCCGTGGAGCAGTTAGTATTGAACGGTCTTGGTGGAGGATCATTCGTCGTTTGGGGTTGGTTTGTCGAAACTCAGCAAATACTTCATATAAATGGATATGTACCAATTAGTAATAACAGTTCTTTGAGCTTGCAGAGTGATTGTTGCTACAGTTCAAAGTTAACTCCCAATATTGGAGGTTTAACTTTCAACAGTCCTTGGGTAACTTTTGTCAATGTCTCATAAAATGTTGATTGTATTTTATGAGGTGACTGTCAAGAAAAATTGTTGATTTACGTCCAAACTACATGTAATTCGGAATTCAAAAAACAACCGTTACATCCATAACTATAAACGGAAGTACATAAAACTCAATTAACGTCAAGTATTGTCTATAACTTTCTAAATTTTTCGACGTTGTCAAACTTCGTTCGGTGGTTCAGTACTGCTGGTCAGCCATATATGTAAATCTCTCGCAAAATATAAATATAAATATATTCTATGTGGACTAAATGTCTTACGAACACACAAACAATAACAAAAATGTTCGCCCATGCTCGCTTTTTTGGTGAATAAGTTTTGTTTGACATTGACACAAATTGTATAAGTATTTACAAAATAGTTTTACTTCGCAGGAATTTGAAAAATATAAACAGGTGCTCTAAAGTTTTGTGGCATACGAGAAATTACAACAACTTAAAAGGATTCCTTGAACAACCTTATTGTGACTTTTATCAATATAGAAGCTAATCTCGCTGAGCTTTATTTGGTTTAGAATTACAAACACGTGTTTGTTTAATCCTCCTAACCAGAAATATTTTATAGAAAACCTTCACAAACTAAAAATAATCTTCAAATGCTTATTTTGATTTGAAACAATTTTAGTTGTTACAACATTAATACTGAGAAGGAAACGATGCAGAGAAAATTAGCTGGCGATATAGTGATTTCACAAGACACTGCAAAAAAAGTTAGTTTTGTGCGGGTTTCGCAACATTAAGGACAATTAATCAGGATGAGTCTGAAGTGATGAAGTACAAAATACGGCAATATTGACAAAATATTGAGAAGAGAGAAGTAAATAAAAACTGATTTTAAATTAATGTTTTGTTAAGACAATATATTTCCAATAAAAATGGAAGATTTACCGATAATTAACGTATTCCAGCACTTTACAACATATGCAATATGCAAGGAGGCCCAAGTCTGACGTGAAGACGTTATAATTCATAGTATGTTAGGTTAGGTAAGGTTTATGGTGAGTGGGTCTATAAGGCCCTCCACTGCGATTCGCAAGAGTCTATTGTGGCTCACACCTATTCAGATTTCACCAAACAAATTCAACTTCTTAACAAAGCCGATTAGTTTATTTGGTGAATGAAATTTCAGGTCCGAGGGCGAGAGAGAATCCCTGCCAAACATCAGATACCTGATTCGAACCGCGGCGGGGCAGGCACAAATTATATGCTCTGATGTTTCATCATCTTCTAGACAAGGACGGCAGGTCGGATCTTCCGACAGTCCAAGTTTTAGCATATGATGATTCAGATGACAGTGGCCTGTTAGACAACATATGTCATGCCTGCTATAGTCTAACATTTGTTTGGAGACATTCTTCGAAGGATGTATGAAAGCCTTTGAATGAACCAATCCTGGTAAATTATGCCAGAAGTCTAAAGCTCTTCTTGCCGTCCAGGTATTCAGTGTTTGTTTGGTTCTGGTCCGATAGAAACACGAGCGGCACCCTCCCTTGCAAGAGAGTCTGCCTTCTCGTTTCCTTCCATGTCAGAAAGGCCAGAGATCCAGACCAGCAATACTTTATTGAGTTCTCCTATTGAGGAGAGTCTTTTTTGGCAATCTAAATCCAATTTCGACGTTACACGGTGAGAGTTAAGTGCTTTCAAAACCGCTTGACCGTCCGAGAAAATTTTTATTGTTCCATGTATGAGATTGGCTTGCTCCAATCTCTGCACACATGAAACAATGGCGTAAATTTCCGCCTGAAATACGGTTGCATAGGATCCTAGAGAGGTTGAAATTTTTGTCCTAGTTCTGCGTCCGTATACACCTGCACTAGAGCCTGAGGGTGTTTTTAAACCGTCTGTGTACCAACAGCTGTCTGCTCTTAATAGTTCATCCTTACGGAGGACCCATTCATCTCTATTTGGAATTAGGACGGTATAAGGCAGGTCGTAGTTTACTGTTGGAGGCATTATGTCAGTGGTCACTCCCAGAATACTGTGACTTTCAGTGTCCACTAGCATTCTGCCTGATTTGTGCATTTAGAAATATTATGTATGTTGTCCATATAGCCTCTCTTTCCAAAAATATATGGAGAGGAGGTAGGTCCAGATGGATTTCCATGGCTGCTGACGGTGTGGAGCTGATTTTACCAGTAATTGCCAGGCAAGTCTGTCTCTGTAAACCAGAGAGCTTTGCTTGGACCGTTCGCTGTAAAGTTTTTGGCCACCAGGCAATACCTTTATATGTGATCATTGGTCTAACGATCGTCACATATATCCAATAGATTTGTTTGAGTCCCAAGCCCCAAGATTTTCCATAGATCCTACGACTGTCTAGTCTGGCCTTATGGATAACTTTTTCCAAGTAAGTTTCATATCTAGGATAATACCCAAATATTTTACTACCGCTGCAAATGGAATAACCTCACCATTGTAGGAAAGTGGTGGAAGATCCTCCAACTTTCTTTTCCTAGTGAAGGGAACTATTACAGTTTTACCAGGGTTAACAGACATCTGTTCCCTCTGACACCAAATGTGGACATCGTCCAACGTCTTTTGGAGGATGATATATGCTACCCTTCCTGACTTGGTCCTTGCCAAGACGACAAGGTCGTCTGCATACGCTTGCAGTTCTATCCCTTCTCTTTCATAGTAAGTAAGAGAACAAAGATTTTAATTTGACAATGAGAAAATCTGGAAAATACATTAAGAAAGAGGGATCTATAAGGAATTTACTTACTAGATATAGAGTAGACTTGAGTGAAGACTAATAACTAAAGATACTATGAAGATGTTTTGACTTAAACATTTTTCTCAATACAGAAAACCGTAACCTATTCTTTGCGTGACTACTAGTAGTTGTTTCAACGTATATCGTAATTTCACTGCTAGAAAGATTAATGTAGAGTAATACTTTATCAAGAAGCGATTAGATATTTTTAGTAGACATTACAAAATCTATTTTTTTAAAATAACCTCGTATGTATATCACTCTTTAACCCGCACTTCATTCGAAAATAAAAAACCTAAAAATAAAGGTCAAAGTCGACAAAAAGGAAAATCCAGGAAATCTCTCGAGCACACAGATGTTAGGTTTTCGTTTTCTAGGTCAAGTTGGATAGCTGCACCAAAGGGTAATACCAAAAACACTAGTCAGGGGCGCAGGTTTTAGAAAATTTTAGTAATCAGGCAAGTAATGGATATATTAACAAATATGTTAAGACATAATTTAATATATTTATTTTACAAATACATGCAATGAGAAACAGAACATAGGGATTTAATGTATTCTCCGATCTAAATAGTCCACCAACAAAAAATTTCTATAAATTTACTTCAGTAAATATCAAGTATTTAGCTGGATTCAGAACTACTGTAAGAAACCCCGGCTCTTCTCCTTCCAATATTTGTTAGTTAAGTGCGATTTAGTATTCAGGTGTCTTTTGATTTCTTTTGACCATAACGGCTTCCAAAATAAAAATGAATTCGTAAATAAAACAAAATAAGATTCTATTGAAAATAAATTTCGAAAAACAACTTAGAATGCTAAAACTAAAAAATTAATGAATTAAAGGTTCAATCAGTACTCCTTGTTGTGCCAAACAAAAACCGAATCTATTGAACAAAGGTCTCTGAGCTGATTCGGTGTAATGTTTGCACAATGCACTTAATTCTATCAAATTTTGAGCCCGTTCAAAATTGTACTGATAAATTTCATTTTTAAAAAAACCCCATAAAAAGACAAATCCGCTGATTTTGTGAGCGACCTCCAAAATACCACGATAAAATTTCAATTTTCTCCTGAAGTGTACATTCTGATTTCTCTACAAATTTCGACTGCTGTTTACTGACTGTCTGACGCAAATTAAGGACCGCCCACAATTGAGACTACGGAGTGGTGGGAATTGTACGATATGTTGTAGGTGTCCAAATGAACGATTGTAATAATCGCGTTTTTAATCTCTTGAAGCTTGATATTGGTCGACTAGTTCAAAAGCAGTTCTGACACAATGCTTAAAATCCCTATGTTGTTGTGAGTATACAATAAACAGGTTAGGCCTACGAGAGGCTAATATGGCCTGGATTTGCGTTTGGCTGGTGACATTCAAGAAAAATGTGGTAGAAACTATGATAATTTGGTCAACAACATTATATTGACTTTCATTCTTTTCAAGTTTTGATACAAATCGCTACATTTTTTGTACTTTCTGTTGAAGTATTTCATAATGCATAAAACCATTACCTTTATCACATTAGTGGGTGTTAAAACTATAAATTCTTTCGACATATTTCGTTCACTAACCTTTGCTACGCTTCTGATTTAAGCGGAACAACAGTGGCAAAAGCATTTGGCAAGTTTCCCGTTTGCTGCAGTAGAGGAATTATGTAACATCGGTCGCTTCAGATTAAATGAATTTCTTTTTTTTTTTCGACCTCGACGTGAATCGCGCGTGCACACTAACTTTCAATACAACTAGTTTTCAAACTCTTTTAGTTTGGAACGCCCGTGGAAAATTCAAGTTGTTATTATAGGAATGTAAGTACTATTAATGGGAAAGCATTTTCCAGAAAACGACTACAATCGTTTTTGGTAGCACGATAGTACAGCCAAGGGATTTTACGAGGGTTCTTACAAAAATACAGCAATCATTTGAAATGAGTTTTTTTTAAAAGAAAATGTATTTTATCGACTTTAATTTAGCCAATATTGTTTTTAATCATTTTTATATGTAAGACGCCCCAACCAAAACTCCGCTCAGGTTGTGGTTTGTACCTTTTATTTTAATAAAATTGCCCAGAAATGTTTTTAAACTGAATTATACAGGGGATTCATCGGGAAAGTGACATACGTTAACTGCAGATACGGGACACCTAGGCGATCTCAACAGCCCCATACTTGATAAGTATTACTATTTTAATAACCAATTTTGCCAAATTCTTTATTGGTCCGTAACTTTCTTACCACATTGTATATTTTCTTGAAATTTGGCACACGTATTAACCCTAAGGTGTTCAATCGTTTAATCTATTTAAAATAATGTGAATGAAGGTTTATCCTTCCATGCCACAAAATCTACATTCTACTTCCTCCACTATTTTGAGGTTTTTCAGGTGCCCGTTCAGGCGGCAATATCCCGTTAGGATTCCTGTTAAAACTGTTGGTGCAGTTTTACTTTGACCTATGCATCCATTTGATCTCAACGGGTTGTAGTCACCCATCAGAATCTTTGATTGTCTAAACCCTACTAGATCTTTCCAATGATCAGATCTTCTCCTAAGAAAATCCAAATATACACCGGTTAGTCTACGAGGTAAAATATGTGGTCCTACTAATTTGTTATCAAATATTCCACACCATACATTAACGGAAAATTTATGATGTAAGTGAGCCTGTCTTGTAGCAAATGGGTTTTGCTCTGCCTATATGTGTGAATTCCTAAGATTATATACCCCGTCTCTCGTGAATTGGGCTTCATAACCAAACTTGTTGCCATTTGAAAATAGCCACTCGAGCCCTGCGGGCTCTCGTGACTATTGCCTGGCAACAAGTTTTCAAAAAATCTGTCAAATTATTTTCAATTTATTCTCACTCTGTTGTTACATTATTACTGAGAATATCGTTTTCCAAGTTAACGATTTGTCTTTCACAGCGTTCATTCAGTGCTACCGTTGGAAATCGACCGTGATGTCTCATAATCTCAAACTTTTCCAAATGTATGATTTGGTGTTCTTCGTTGCGGACATCGCCGTTCATACTTTCTTCTACTTGCTCTACCATTACCATCACAAAAGCCGTACACATAAATCATATCCCCATATTCCTCGTTACTAAATTTATGAGGCATGTTAAGTATTAATTCAGAAATAACGTATGAAAAGAGAATGGAATGAGTTAATGCAGATGAAAATTAAGAAACAATAATTCTTTTTGACAGTAGTTAATCAACAAAAACAAATGCCAATTATGTAGGTACAACAAAGAGGCGCTCTGTCATTATCATCGACTCCTAGTTATAATAATACATTATAATCCATCTAATCACGTGTAGGAATTGGAAAATGCTTATTAAAATGTTTATCAACAGTAAAAACACAAGAGCTTTTTTTTATCGGATAAATTTCTATTTGCAACGAAACAGTTTTGCCAATCACTAATTTTACGAGAAAAACTGACATGATAAAATCGCGACACCGAAGGTGGAGCGATTTTATCTAATGTCAGTTTTTCGAGCAAATTTAGTGATTGGCACAACTTTGAGTTAAAGAGAAATTTATCCGATAAAAGAAAAGCTCGAGTGTTTTTTGGCAAGATAAATTAACGACAGAATATATGGATGAACAACAACAATAATTATCTTTATTAATACAACAAAGTTAAATAACTTCCACACTGATTCAAAATAAAAGCACTATATGTTTAAAATTCAAAAATCTGAGAGACTAATTGACAGTTTTTGCAGTTTTGCCAACACTTAATTGCTGTGAAATTATAAGTAACCAAACTTGCGACTCATTGTCATTGTGTAAAAGTGACGTCCGCTTACTAGATATTGAGGAAGAGAAGTTTTTATCCGATAAAAAAGGATGCACCTTTTTTATCGATGTCAAAGTGACAATAACATTTCCGGGTATATGACATTTTAGCATTGGAGTTAATTTATCACAATAAAAAAATTTAGTATACACCATTTAACAAATTCGAACAAATAACATTTCACGAAAAAGCGAAGAATATCATTGAAATAATTTTTTCGTGCTCTTTCAAATACGGAATTCGTTTGATGAATTGATGTGTTGTTTTTTGGCCGGAATATTTTGTTGAATTCTTAATGACAACCTGGATTTTTCATATTGTAAATAACCACCCATTTTGGTAGGAGAGAATGAGCGAACAATTCTTCTCTCTCTCTTTCAAGTAGTGTTGTTCACATTATCTTTGTCGTAATTGTCGCAAATTGTAGATGTTGTTGTTAGCAAGTCGAATTTGCGCGATTATCCTTATGTGAATCGGTAACCTTAAATGAAAGTAGGGCCTGGTGAAACGGGAAATACGAAGTTTTTGGTAAAATCCTTCCTACTTTTCCCCTAAACTGCCATAGAAAGTATCTAAACGCAAAGAAGGGTTAGTACTATAACCGATATACACCATCCAGTCAAACCTTATGATATCCCGGACTTCTCGTTTCGGAGAGAGGCTGGGTAAAACCTTTAGCGAGGGGATATTCTGTGCTCTCTACTGTCTTCTGGGTGGAAGGTGCAATTGATCTACTCGGAAGCAGTGTTATCGGCTTAGTGGATTTTCCACTAAAACTGGTGGTTTCGACCCCCCTTTTAGTGACGAAATATTGCATTTAATGGCTATTGGCTGGTAGTTTTTTCTAGTATTTTAGTAGAATTTAGTATCAATTACTGAAAATGGTATCACTCAACCACTAAGCTACTAAAATGTTACGAAATATATTACGCTATATTAAGAATACGCTGGTTTAAGATTGGAAGGAAAATGCTGCAGTGATTATGAAATTCCAACGAAAGTTATAAAGCAAATCGATACTAAAGAATCATACAAATGTAAATCCGACGATAGTGCAGACAAAATTCATCTGAAGACGACGAATTTTAGAATATTACTTTTTTATATAGTTATTGATTAATTTTTATGTTTCACATTTTAACTTGTTGATTTATTAACCATGATACATCCATGTTCACTACTAATATGTTAAGTACTTATAATGATTTACTGATTTTAAATATTTTATTACGTAATTATAAAGAACATTTTTTACTAATATAACTACTTTTTTCTTTTGTTAAAACCAAAAACTTGTTTAGTGGAAATTTTAGCGATTTTTACTCATTTTTGGAGTAGGACCGATTTTTGATAGTGGTTTTAGAAATAGAATCTGGTGGAGAGCCATTTTATCTGTTGGCAACACTGCACGGAAGGCGTTTAGGATCTATATTCCTTAGAGTAATACAACAAATGGAGTCCGCAAGTCATTCATAAAACTATCCGAAAAGACGGCTAACATTCTATCGCTATACATAATGTTTTCATCAATGACTTTCAAGGAGTGGGAAGAAACTGTCGGACTAGTCGGACAGTGCCACTGGCCAATAGAACTATTTACTTACAGGTGAAAAGAGTGGTTAGGAAAATTCCGACTGTTTTTTTTGCAAATTTGGCACTGACGAACCATGATTTTCACACAAAAATATTAATTTTAATTATATCTGTACTCACATACACAAATATGAGTTGAAAAGACGAAAACATGAGCTTCAATAAACTAGGAACGTTGAAATCAGGTAAAATTGATAGTAAAATGATTTCCGCCCTTTTCTCGGTGTTGCCATATTTCAGACAGACAAAATTATTAACACGCATTTGTTTCGTTTAAACCTCAAAAGTTTCAACCAAAAACATAGTTTTATTACATAAATTGCTTTGGATAATTATTTTAAAGTCGTTTTTATGTAATTTCTTAAAAGTACATTTTTATTTTGTACGTTTCTATCATGTCCTATAATTAAGTTGTCGCAATTAAAAAGGAAAGTAAGGCAAATGGTCGGCAAGTTACCTTAGAATGTGATGTAATGTTTGGTTCACTTTTAAATGTAAACAAATGTATCTTTTTAATGTATTAATCTGAGCTATATTCTATGTATAAAACAATTGGATTCTGTGAACTTACAGATTTACACTAGTGACAGAATTGTCAGCGGTTGGCTTGCTTTGTACAAAAAAAAGTAACAAACTGTATTATAGTTGTGATTATTATAAAATGGAAAATTTAAATTCTTCTTTGGAAAGATTCCGCTAAAGTATACAGCGGACAGATCGAGACGTGAACGGTCAGAAGTACCGCCCACGACATTCGATCGTCGCTAGCATTATCACCCGACTCGTATAAACAGTTTGCCTTTCTGTTTTCCGAATACTTTCTCTGTCTAACACTGACTCTGACTTCACGCAGCTCGAAGTTCTCCCACCGTTCACGTCTCGATCTGTCCGCTGTAACTAGCTTGAGGATGCTTTGTCAGTTATAGTTTTTCCTTGAACATACAAAGAATAGCGTCTTTTTTGTTTTAGAAATGATACTATGAGATTATTGTTTATATTACTATTACAACCAGCAGAAGTGAATAATGAACTAATTTGTACTACCTTGTTTAACTTACCGAAAACAGATCTTAGGATATCTGTTATTGCTCATACGAATTTTACCAGAAAATTGATGCAGTGGTCAATATCAAATAGGACATATAACTCTTTCGACAATATCCCTGTACCTTATAACTCAGGTTGGGATGTAATAAGAAACAGTATTTAAAACCTGTTGGCCCTTTTTTAAAAAGTGCTCCGCTGCTTCCCTAAAACACCAGAACAATTATGCCGAGGAATTAGAATCTATTAACTACATCTATGTCTGTATTATTATAATAAAAGTTGTCACCGTTCCTGTAGAAGCCACTTTTTCCCAAGTCAGTCTAAACTTGCAACTGATGAGTTATAAGGCTTTAGTACTCTGTAACTGTGTGCTAGGATCAAGTTTTGTTTTCCAGGGGCCTCTGAAGCCACTCATCCAAGCAATGACAGAAATTGATCTATATCTACATGAAAATTGTATGTATTATCCACTGACGAATACAAAAGATAAATTCCAAACTCGTTTGAGATTGCCTGGAAACTAGAGTTTGGCAGTTAAAACAAACTATCCTTAGCCAACCTCTGAGGAAATAGCAGTACTTGAATGAAATAGCAATCTCGAGAATGGTGGAACAAGGAGCCAGGAATGAGATATACCAAAGAACCAACGTCAAAACCTTCTAAGCAACCAAGTTGCTGATTGAACTCCTGACAAGGCCCTTGAGACACAAAAAACACGAACAATATCGAAGTGGTAGACATAACCCTGCACAGTTTTTGCCAAAAAGATGAGAAAGCCTCAACACATATACTGTGCTGATGTGAAGGTTTGACTATGTTTAAAATTTTCGACGGAAGAAAAACAACAACCCCCCAAAATATGGAGGACCTGAGGTCCGGTCTATGGAGTCTAGTAATAAAGATGGTTCTAGACCAAGTTCTTATCTCCATATTAACCTTACGATCCAAAAATATGTTCTTCAATATCAAGCATGGATCCACTTTATCTACTATCAAACGTACGACATACTATATTTTTTCCACGACCAAATCGAAATATGAAAACATTCAATGTAAACAAGGTGTACAACTATAAATATCGATTACTGGTGTAGAATATGTAGTGCACTATATTTAAAAATATTATGATTCACTCGATGCATACATTTGAATTAAGCCTTGAAATGCATGGCATTTAAAATTATAAATGACACTAATAATCGCAAACAAATCGTGTCAGCATGAAATGAATGTAAAATGTAACAAGTTCGGAATAATTTCTAGGGTTAAAAAGTCAAGTTTCCATTTGGTGGAATGGTTTAATTTCATTAAAAACGATCAGAGAGAAAAGCAATTTACTAAAAATATCTACAAAAAATTGATCGATAAAAGCGGTTAACTATGATATTAACTCTCAAGGTCAAATCAACTATAACCATATCGGAAGTAAACTGTAATATTATTGAAAAACGATCTGTTTTAGATTTCACCAAAGTCATTCAAGGACGAATCTAGTGACACACACGATTGGGATATTTAAAAATTAAAATGTTATTTATTAGCAGTCATAAAACTATACAATTTTAGCCGAGGTTTATTTACTGAAAACTTTGATGTCTTACTTTTCGACTTGCCAAATTTTGGCTATATTTTTGTAAAAAAAACGCATTATGATTTGACCGATAATTTTTGTTTATTTTCTTCTAGATAAAATGAAATACACGGGCTGTCAACAAGTATGGAGACAGTTGATTATCTCACAAACCGAAAAATATAGTAAAACACATTTTGGTACGTGTTAAGATGTAACATATTTTCACTTTACTACAAATTTTACATGGTCGTTCTGAAAAACGTAGTGACTGCAATAGGTGATTTTTACAATGGAACTACAAATGACAACATTCTATGGTTATACGCAGTTATGGGCACGTAAATGATTGCAACATGAGCAACAGCACCACCCTATATCATCAGAAGATAACATTGGATTATAAGATCGTAAAATATGGCTGGCACGATGAGATATCTGTCACCGTTCAAATGACCTTCTAAAAAATTCACTATAATACCTTACAACTTTTTTAGGTGCACCTTTGTAAATATGAGCTAGTAAGGTTCAATAGGCCTATTTTTAACCCCAGAGTAACTGGTATAATATATGACTAATCTTTTTGTTACACTCTGTACAGCGGTGTTTCCGATATCCGTCCGGCGGTCAGGGTAAAACGCAGGTACGTCCGAGGTCCGTCCCGCGGTTAAAAGGGTCAAGACGTTTGTCCGAAGTCCGTCCCGTGGATCCGTATGATAATTTATATTGCAGATATTATATATTATATATACATATAAGATATAATATATAGTAGATACTTTATTTGTATTCTTCAAACATTGGTTGGGGTAGGGGTAGGTTTGGTTGGGTTATTATTGAAAATTATTGTAATTTATCCTTCAAAAATTGACTAAAAATACGAAGGTGGTTTGGTAGGGGTAGGTTTGGTTGGGTTATTATTGGAAATTATTATAATTTATTCTTCAAAAATTGACTAAAAATACGAAGGTGGTTTGGTAGGGGTAGGTTTGGTTGGGTTATTATTGAAAATTATTATAATTTACTTTACAAAAATTGTCATTCGATAAATTCACGAATCATACTAATTATTCTAGGAATAATATTCTACCCTACCCATTCTACCTGTGTATCCATCTGACCGCGGGACGGACATCGGGGATTAAAAACCCTTTTCCTAAACCCTCAATTTTCTGACCGCGGGACGGACATCGGTATTGCCCCTGTACAGATCGGTGTTATCGAAATGCCTCCCGTTTTTTCAGGTACCTATTTTCATAGATGAAATGCCTCCCGGGTACAATCGAAATGCCTCCGGGTCCTTAATCATTTATGGTAATATTTTGTGTGCTTAATCTTTGTATAATGACACAATGTTGCCAAATTATAATTTGAATAGGTAAATATATATCTATTTTTATTTTTCTAATTCTTATGCACTGTACATAAAATCTGTTAACAAAATATTTCAGAGTACGACATTTTTGTTTAGAAAATAAAATTGTTTACAATTAAAAACAAAGCCGAAGTACACTTAGTATTCCAATTGTTTATAGTTGTTTATAATAAATATCCTTTCTATAATGATGTGATTACTTAATCAGTGTACATTTTTGTTTAGAAAATAAAATTGTTTACCATTAAAAATAAAGCCGATGTACCTACACTAAGTATTCTAATTGTTTTGATCTAACACGATTCTAATCTCTAATCTATTCCATGAATAGGGTAGTTTGCACCTACTAAATCTGGTAATTAGTTGTTTATAATAAATATTCTTTCTATAATTATGTGATCACTTAATTTTTGTATAAATACTTCAAGTTTATTAGTTCTTGTCTCAGTTTTGTCGATTTAAAGCTTGTATCAGTTTGTCAATTTTAAGTTCAAATTGTGTTTAAGTGGATTAAGTTATAATATTCGAAATAATGGAATCAACGATGTGTTCGAGTCAAAAGGGCAAACCTTTAATATCAATTGATGGTTTCACATTCGGTTTTCAAAAAATGTTGGCCAAAGATACGGTAAAGCGATGGACATGTACTAAGAAAACCTGCAAAGCATTTGTGAAAACGCAGGGATGTGACAATTCGATAATTGAGTCGATATTAGATCACAATCACGAGAAGTTGTCTGCCGAAGTGTCCAATAGGAAAGCCGTAAGCAATTCGATAAAAAGAGCAGCCGTGGAAGATATCAACGAAAAACCAATGAAGCTCATATGTAAAGAACTTAAGAAGACGAATATAGAGACATTTACTACCAACGATATCTATAGGGTGAGACAGAATTTATATTACGCTAGAACAACTAATTCTTTAATTAAACTTCCTAAAAGTATATCTGAATTTCATATTGCTATCGATTCAACTTCGATTATTACAAATAGGAACGAAAATTTTATAATTAAAAATGACAAAGATAATCACATTGTTATATTATCCTGTTCTTCAAATCTTTCTTTTCTTTCGACTGTTTCCAATTGGTATGTCGACGGAACTTTTGAGTACTGTCCTCGCTTTTTCACCCAATTGTTCACTATACATGGCTTAAAAAATGGACATTATATTCCTCTCGTCTTCTGTTTACTTGAAGATAAAAAGTCATCTTCTTATTATCTCGTGTTTAAATATATCATAGAAGAATGTATTAAACTCAATTGCCCTGTATCCCCTAAAGTAATAACTTCAGACTTTGAAATTTCTATACATAATGGTATCCGTAAGGCATTCCCTGAAGCAGATCTTCGTGGATGTCGTTTTCATTTGGGTCAGGCTTGGTATAGAAAGCTTCAAGCACTGGGCTTAGCTCCAGAATACCAGAAAAAAGGTGCTGACTCAAGTGAAATTACCCATTTTCTGTCATATATTTTTGGCCTATCATTCTTAGATCCTGAAGAAGTTGGCGATTTTTTTGCAATAGATTTGTCCGAAATTAAACCAGTCGATGAAAGGGTCACTCAGTTTTGTGATTATCTTGTGGATAATTATATATCGGAAAATTCGAAATTTCCGCCACATCTCTGGGCTGAGCACTCTTCATCTTTAGAAAGAACCACAAACCCATGTGAAAGTTTCCATTCCAAGTATAACTCGTCTTTCTACTGCCCTCATCCAAATATAAATAATTTTATTGAGATTATTTTACAATTTCAAATAAATACCTATATTAAAATAAATTCTGTCTCGGTACCAAAAAGAATTGTTGAGGAAAGTACAGCAAAAATCAATTTTGTAAATGAAAAAATATTACAATTAAGAGAAGGTACAATAAATAAATTAGAATTTGTGAAACTAGTGTCATACAAATTTAGGAAAAATAATTTGTAAGTTTGTAAATTTCTTCTGATGATTTGTATATAAAATTGAATAGTTCAGTCTGCAGACTGAATTTTATTGTTTGAGTCGTAATTTTCTTAAAAATTGGTGTTTTTAAATTTTCTGCGATGATAATATTATGTAATTTTGTAAGTTTCTGCTGATGATTTGTTTTAATAAATGTATAAAATACTTATCATGTCTTTATGTTTTTGATCAAAATAATCAAAATATTAAAACCAAAAAATAATGGTTAATATTGAGTTATTAACGAAATTCTATAAAAGGACGAAAGTTTGGCAACGTCTCACCTTCGTACAAAGATTAGAAGCTGGTAATTTATTTAGAGCTTAGGAGGCAATTCGTATGTGACCCTTTTAGCGACAGGTAAGAAACCCTTTTTCGGGAGGCATTTCGTATCCGGCCGTACAGATGGCGTACCTAGTGTTGAGAAAATGTCAGAAATTCAAATAGTATTTGTTAATAAACCAGTTTAGTAGTTACTCTGTGTAAAAATTACATTATACTACTTTTATTTATGAATAAAAGTAAAATTATAATATATAATTAAAAACAATAAAATTTCTGCGTTCAATTTACAAAAAAAAACACTTGATTTTAGTAATTCGTATGTCCTCCTCGAGCATTCAGAACAGCTCGACATCTGCGTGGCATACTAAAAATTAAGTTGTCTATAGGTGCAATTCTGTAAGCAAATGTTAAATTTTAACGTATGCTGGTTGAAAATTAGACAATCTTCTAACTCCATTTTACTATTTTGTACGCATAATAATCTTTAAAATATGAAAGGAAAACTCTTAATTGGACACCAAATCTGTTCGAATTCAAATCCTAATCTTGACTATGTATAGATTAAAAAATTTCTAGTAGCGTCAAATATAACGACTTGCCGTTCATTTTTAACCACTTCTTATAGAATTGACCCTTATGTCTGCTTGACAAATAGCATTCCAGGCATTCGTGAGAGCTAAAAATAGAGTTTGCGGATTATTCCTAAGTATTCCCATATGTAGTACATTTCGCCGGAGCATATCCCATACATGTTCTATGGGATTGATATCCGGGGACTGCGCCAGCCATTGCAAAACATCAATAACGTGCTCATCCAAGTCCATTGCGAGTCTGGAAGTATGCGGACGAGCATTATCGTGCATAAACAAAAATCCAGAACCTAGAGCTCCTGCATATGGAATGACAATTGGTTGTAGGATGGTATCACGGTACGCCATACTCGTCATAAAACTGTCCAGTAAAATGAGGTCAGTTCTTCCGTCAACACTAATACCTCCCCAAACCATACCGTACCACCTTGGTATGAATGGACTTCCTGATGGGCAAATGCTAAACGGCTTATACGGTTTTTCTCCAAACACGTCCTCGTCTCGAGTCTGGATAAATTCCAAATCGAGATTCATCACTGAACAGCACGTTAGCTCAATTGGCGTTTATCCATGAAATGTGTTCTTGTGTCCACACTAAGTGAGCTCCTCGATTTCCTCGCGTTAGTGGAGGAACTCTCAAAGAGCGCCTGGCACGTAGGTTGCTCTCATGCAATTTACGATGCACTGTATCAGCAGGCACTTCCACTTGGTGAACCTCTTGGAGTCTAATTTGAAGCTCAGGAGCAGGTAACATTTCGATTTCTTCTAGCAGTCAACTGCAAAAAACGGTCTTGTCGTAGTGATTCGACCACGACCCCCATGTCTTTCCGCTACATCGCCTGCTTCGCGATATCGGCGATGTAACCGTGAAATAATGCTTTGGGTTGTACCAATTTGTCTAGCAACGTCTACATGGCACATCCCAGCTTCAAGCAGACCTATAGCCCGCATCATTTCATCGCGAGTTGAATGCCTTCTTTCCACTATATACGACACAAACTGTAAACTCCACTGACAACATCAATTAATAACTAGAAATCCGTGATCAATACTAACAAAGCAACTGCTCATTAGACATCACATACAAGAAAAACACCAAAAAGTATTGGTGAAAAATATCAGAAAATAGTGAAAAATAATATACAGTAGACAGTGGCGTATTTTTATTTCTATTTCAAGGTACAAATAATTGATTTTTTTACATTTTCTCCGACTTTAGCTACAATATCCCTAGATTTTGCGGTTGTGTGTATTATAAATATTGTCGCTACAGTTCCGGGAGGCGACACTTTTTCTAATAAGTTTTTAATAACTTTTTTATTAATATTGCATATACCGCGAATAATTTTTGAGATATTTAGATTTGTTTATTAACTTTTGCAATTTTGGCCAGCCCAAATCTCCCATTTTTTTTTAGATGCCATTTCCAATCGAATGTCTTCAGTTTCGAAATTTTCTGATCCGGCATATATTAGGAAGAAGGTTATTAAAAATTATAATCAAATCTTTGTTTCTCGTTAGGGAAATGTGAAAAATATTTTTCATAAACTTATTACTTCTTCCTCGTATATCAGGAATTATAACCATTCCTCGTACGTAGTACAAGTTAATATCTGATTATATCCAGATAATGTCACAAAATTATTCAGTACACTGCCAGCTAAACCAAGTATTTTCTTGCCAAAACTGGATTAGACCCATCGAAACTCCTTTTATGGCCAATTTATCTAGATTACCTCGTAATTTGGTTAAAATTGTGAAGAGCTTTACATTAAACCAGTGGTCCCTACAGAGTTTGCGGCAACACTTTCGATAAGAGCGATAAGGTCAGAATTAAAGTATAAACAGGGCGGGATTAACTTTTTTGTTGCTTTGAGCTTTAATATAATTAATTCATTAAAAATTCATTTGGGAATGAAAATATTCGTGTATGCTTTAAGGTAATATACAGAGCATTTCAATGAAAACTATCCACCTCACATAATTCTGATGAAAAAAATGGAAAAACACGTCAAAAGTCATATAAAGGGGGACATTTTTTTGCTCATATGTAGACGTTATAACTTTAACCCCCTCCCCCCTCCGGTCACAATTTTTTAAATGGAGCACCCTATCTACAATAGGATTAAAAAAATGTATAATTCATAAGTGAAAGGTCAATCAGTTGGGATTTAGCGATAATTCCAATTTACTAATAGTAACATTTTAATTAGTATCTAACAAATCAGCAAAACAATATTAAATTATTTTATAAGGTGCTCAAATTTACTTCTATTGGTTTCCATAGAATGATACAATCGAGCCTCAAATGTAACATTTTTGGGATTATTTGTCGACATTACAGAATAATTCGCTGACGTGTGTGCATAAATTTTGGTTTTCAGATATCCCCATATAAAAAATTAAATCGGGTGACCTAGGTACCTATCCACCGAGCTGGAAATGATTCGTTTAAAAACCGTCTTATAACGAGAGCGTAATGTGGAGGTTTCCATCTTGTTGAAACATGGCTTCTCTGAGTAATTGTAGATATAAGACTTACCATTTAAGTTTCCCTCAATAAAATATGGTGACTATGAAACTCCCGCATTACGTGTCGTTCACTCATCAATTAACAAAACTGTAGAAGCCGGTTTCTTTCCATTCGGCAACGTCGTGAGAAAATCGTAATACTGCTTACTCCGAATAAACTCAACCTGACACGCACGTGCGTGTGTTCTTCCTTCTCACTTCGACTCTTTGCTGATTGATTACCGTCCTTGTTTCCTCATCCCGCGTAGCTTCACCTCGGAACACTCTGAATGTAGGTATAGAAAACCCTTATTAAACTATAGCTTATTTTTCACGGACTATCGGAAAATTCAATAAAATACAAGGTGTCCTTTACTAAAATATGCCACATTTTATTAGGACATACTGTATATTTCAAAATGATTAAACTTTATCAATATACAAACTATTAAAGTGACAAATTTTTCAAAAATTCTGTATTTATTTCCAACACTATGCCGCTGTTTGCCAATTGGCAAAGCCGATTCGATGTGGACGGAAAATCGGTCTTCTTCAAAGGAAGCCAATGAGAACGAAGAGTAGGGCCTCTCGCGGCTTCAGTTGCGATTCAGACTGTCTACCAGTTAGCACTTGCTTTCAAATGGAGTGGATGAACGAGAAAGTGATTAATTTGATAATTCTATACTGGGATCGTCCTGTTCTGTGGGACTGTCGTTTGAAAGATCACAAAGACAGGAAAAAAATGGACACCCTATTGGAAATGATAACCGCAGCTAAAGTAAATCGCCAGTGAACATTGTGCGTTTAAACTAAATTAATGTCAACACATATATGGGTAATTCTCACCAAAGACGGAAAATTGGTATTAAAAAAAGAATAAGAAAACAAATTGTAATAATTTAAAACTTATTTTTGTTTCATAACACACTATTTAAGATTTATTTGATGACATATGTGGTCCAACACTTTTAGCATTCGATTTTATTTTTTTTAAGATTTCCGGAAAACAAAAATCACGGAGGAGAGAAAATATTCACAGAAGTGAGAAATTTTTTCTTTCTGTCTAAATTTTACCTTTTATTAGTAATAAATAATAACTACAATCATAAAAAGTAAAACCTATTTATTTATAAAATTCATATTTCCATCAAGTGTGAACATTTAGGAACATTATAAATCAGATAATTAAAAATGCTTATTAAAAAAACTAAATCCACAGTACTAACAGGCAAAAAATATGAATTCAAAATTCGACTTAGCTGAAGAAACTATACCTATAAAAACATTATATTTCCTCATGTAGGAAAAAAATAACATTGCTTTATATTTTTACAAAATAATCAATTGAGGTTATTGAACAATGATAAATCTGCATCAAAAATGTAATATCCGCGATGTCTAACAGTAGGTGGAGGAAGAACAGTAACAATGTTACTCTTATCAATCATTGAAATATCGTCTCTATCAGGGAAGAAAAACTTATTTGTATCAGCCTTCTTTTTGAGAAATCTAATTAAGTATTATCAGGATAACCATCTAGTTTAGTAGACTGCACAACTCCAATGTAATGTTTAGTGACTTTTTTCGAGCAAAATTTTACGACAACGTAGTCATTTTGATTGCAATCAGTTATGTTAGGACAACTATTGTCATTAAACCCAACAGGGACTGACTGTCGAGGAAAGATATTCTAAAGCTCTGAAAGAACGGTTAATTAATCTTCTGGAACAATATTCTGATCAGAACTACTTTGCAAAGATCTTTCCAGGAGAAAACTATGATCATCCTTAGTAACTAAAATTCCATTATTATTATCTTGAAGACATACGGCTAATGGCGTATTTTCGTCTTCATGAGAAGAACTGGAATTAACATCTGCATAGTGAAGTCTTCTTTTTGGTGGTACTCCTACGAATAATCAGTTAAGGAAATAACAATCAGAAACAAGTAAATATGCAACTTGAAACCGTGTGCGTGGCGATGTTGTTTTGTTTTTACTTTGTTCTTTTATCATTCTCTTCAACCGCATTCTGTACTTTTACTTTTTTTTCTTTTGCCAATTTTGACTTTAATTTATTTATTTCTTTGTTTAAAGCTTTGTTATGTTTTCTTCTTCTTAATCTTCCTTGCCTCTTTCTTCCGTCATCTGGTTAATTTAATAATAGCTGAGCTTGAAACTCTTCTGGTGGTGTAGGAGGCGGTGAGTTTTCATTTAATAAATTTTCCAGTGTTTTTGCGTCTTTTTTTTTCTTATAGCACAGTTTGCTTCGTGTCTTCCACTTTTTTCTTTGGTCTCTTTTTTCTCGATCAGTCATTTCTCCAATTGTTTTTATTTTACCTGTCTGTTTCCTCTGATGATATCTTTCTCGTTCTTTGCGTTTCTCTTCTTCATAAGTCGCTGGATCTTGTCTTCTAGCTTCACGTAACCTCCGCATTTCCTCTCTCTGTCGTTTCTTCTGCTCTTCATGTATTATTTTGCTTTTCGACCGAGTCATATCTTGAAAAAAAAAAGATATATTCTAGCTCGTTTAAATGTTTCACCTCCGTGAACCTGTTCTCACCTCCGTGAATTGCTAACATCACGGAGTTGAGATTCACGGAAGTGAGGAATATCTATGTTTTAGTGAAGTAATTGTTATATAAAATATCTCAAGTAAATGAAATTTCAATCACACACACTAAAACTAATTTCATAACTTATTCTTACAAAAAAAAGGCAAAATATTATTTTCTTACCGAATGCTGCGGATTCACGGAAGTGATACTCTTGAATGACCTATTTCCAAACACAACACTCGACAACACTTTATCTTTCTTATAAATTATTCTGCTGCCTTCAAAGTACTAACATAAACTGACATAAAACAAACTGTCAACGATATTATTTAAACGTTTCAAAATTGGTAACGATGCTACCCCTATTAATAAAAATCTAAACCAAAAGTTATCTCACGGAGGTGAGAAATAAAATCAAGAACAGCGATTTAGGTAAATATAAAAATATAACCAATAATGTCTTGAAAAAACGGTATTTATATTCCTTTATATGAATTGTTTTCCTTCATAGATGATCCATTTTTAAAAATATAGTATGAACTGAAATGATTATGTTTGACAATTTGATACTATCACACACAAATAAGAACAATCACGGAGGTGAGGATTTTCGAAGTATTTATGCAATAAAAAAAATCTAACAAATGTTGATCAATTGATTATCGAAATTTAAAATAGGTAACATTTTTTTAGTGTAAATAGAGCCCAAGCAGAATGACAGGGAATTATTATTTTTTATATAATGAGGGTGGACATGAAAAAGTCAGCGTTCGTGAGAATGACCCATATACCGGTATTGTAATTATTTACTTAATTACAATTTCCTATAAAAAGTAGTAATTTTAGTAAAGCGTGTAATCAATAGATGTCAAAGATAATAGTAAAAACTATTATAACGTGTAATTAAATATCTGTCGTGGCATATAGCCAGAGAAGTAGTTGTTGCTTCTTAATGAACGGTCTGTTCTTTGAAAATTATTTTTCAAATTTTCACACATACGAGGATATATTGAAAAATTCTTAGAACCAAACAAAATTTCAATGTCAAACTATCTTATTACTCAACATATTCTCCTCTTGATTGGATACATTTATTACAGCGAACCTGCAACGTCTCTAAACCTTTCAAAAAAAATGTTTCTTTTTGCCCTGCAAACCAGACCTCCACAGCTTTTATTTTAAAGCACAGATCGAACGCGATGCTTCTACCCTTGCTTGCGCGCTTTTTGTCAACATTCAAACATTTGGGGATCCATTTTGCAGCAATTTTTCTCATGTCCAAATTGACGTGAACTGTATGATGAACGCGTTCGTATGAAATATTCAGTGCTTCAGAGATCTGTTTTAGCTCAATTCGACGTTCTGATAAAATCATGTCATGAACTGCATCGATATTTTCGGGGACTGACACAGAAACTGGCCTTCCCGATCGATCATCATCTTCAATGGAAAATTTACCTCTTTTGAAGCTTGCAGTCCAATTTTTCACGGTCGCATACGAAGGACATTGATCACCAAGGGTATTAAGCATATCATCGTAAATCTGCTTACCTCTTAACCCTTTTAAATACAGGTACTTGATGATGGCTCGATACTCCAATTTTTCGATTTTCACAATTTCTGTGGACATCTTTTTTCTTTTAATTTATTGCGTAACTCTGGTTTACTTTTTTGACGTCAAACTTCACACTGACACTTCTAATAAGTTATTGTTATTGCTATGGTAACGCAATATTTTGTTCATGCATGGAACTGGTCTAGGCTAACTAGATATCAATACATCCTCGTATGTAGACGTTTTTACAGTCGCTGGCTTTGCCAACGGCAAATTGCGGCATAATGTGAATGCATCTTTTTGTTTTTAAAAACCAACCTCGAGCACCATTACCCAACCTAGTACATTCTAACGAATTGGTTAATATTCTACCTAGTTATTACAAAAAAAATCGTCCTTCATTCGCAAAACAATTGTTTCGTAGTTACAGCATTTACTAATCACGATGACATGGTTTAAACAATCGACAGAACACAAAAAAACGCGAAAATAAATGTTTTTGTCATTGGTCAACCGCAGGTTGAAAACGACAAAAACATTATGTAGTTTGTTTGTGAAGCGGAACTAATCCGGGAAATATAGACCGAAAATGATCATTTCGTGTTTTATCATTTCGGCAGGCTGATTTTTGGTGTACAGGTAGTAATAAGCACATACAAGACGATATTATTACACACATATTAAATAATCGCTCCCATTATTGCAAAATAAGTTTGGATTGAAAAATAATAATTATATGTTGTGATAATTAATGATGAAAGCTATAAAATGATTGATTTTCATATCGCTGAATGTCGCTCAAACCAATGTAGATCGATAATTAGGTAATTTGTTAATAACGCTGTACTACTACTTAGTCAGGCGAACCTTGGCCAAGACAAACTCAAGCCAGGTTCCGGCACTGAGGCCACTGGCGGGCCATTCCTGCCACTTATACAACCATGAAGCCGAGTCCCTCGATGAAGGACTCAATTCTCTTAGGTGGATGCCTGCTTATGTCCCCAGAGGCCATAACAGGGACTCTGAAGATTCGCCTGCGTAGCATAGCCCAAAGTGGACATACGAGGAGAACATGGTCCAACGTTTCGTCAGCCATGCCGCAACCCCTGCATAGGGGGCTTTCCTCTAAACCTAGGTTACAGAGGTGTTTCCTCAGACAGCAGTGCCCTGTTGGGAGTCCTGCTATCTTCTTTAACCTAGTCCTTGGTAGTTCTAGAGCAGCTCTAGCATGTACATCAGTCCATCCCCTCAATAGGAACTTAGACTGCCTGAGACCCTGTAGAGCCCTCCAGTGAGCAAGGTGCTGGTTTCTCAACCATTTCCTCGTATCCTTACGGATTGTTTGTTTTGTAAGGCCCAAGGTCGGGCCCGGGCCGTTAAAGGGAGTAGCCGCCCCTTCCACAGCCAGGGCATCCGCCCCTTCGTTGCTTTCAAAACCAGAGTGGGCCGGAATCCATTCTAGCCACACTGTGTTCCGCCTTGTTTGGTCAGCAAGGCGCTCACGACATTCAGCAGCAAGCCCTGAGTTGATGGTATATCCACTCAGTGCCTTAATTACCGCCTGACTGTCGGTATATACGGTTATGCGTCGATCCGTATAACCTCTGTCTAGGTTTATCTGCGCACATTTCAAGATAACGTATACCTCAGCCTGATATGCACACACCTTTACCCAATGGAACACAGACTTGTGTACTTGGGTTCCTGGAGTAAATTCCAGCCCCCGCCCCATCGCTGATGCTGTGAATTTCCCTCCCTTTCCTAGAATACTCTATACTGGATCTTCACCCTATAGGGGGTTACGAATGAGTACCTGCGCAGGCAGACATCAGCCGCTCGAGCCAGGACAGGGATATCTCCCAGAAGCCTGAGCTTATTGACGTGCCTGCACCCTTCCTCGTTTCGCACATATCCCAAACTTTTCAAGCGTAGGAGTGCCCTCCCAGCCTCAGCCTCAATCACATGGTGAAGAGGCCGGAGTCCAAGAATCACCTCCAACGCAGCAGTTGGTGTAGTTTTCATGCAGCCAGTTGCCCCCAAACCGACCACCCTTTGTATGTATCGACGAATATGTCACATTTAACGTCGCAAATGGTAAAATAATTTTTTTCCGTTACTCGAGGTCTTTGTGCCGTTAAAAAGAATTCTCCGAAATTCATTTACGTACAATTGTTCGATTGGAATGAATAATAACATAACGCAACAAACAATTAGATATAATTATTATTAGAACCGTATCCCGGTCTCTCAAATGAAATAGTTAGCTCTCACATGCTAGGAAATAAAACTCGAATAATGGATTGATATTGCGGTCATTGGAATTTTATAAATAGAATCGCTAACTCATCGATAATTGTCCATAAGTACCATACGTTCACCGATTGGTGTGAGAGAGACAGGAAGAAAGAACGAGGTGGATTCAACTGTTATCTAGAAAAGAAAAAAAAAAAAATTATTGCAGCCTCCGGTACTGACGTTGCGTTGATGTATTGCATAACAATTATGTGGTAATCAATCAATATAAATCGAGCATTTACGTTAAGCGAAAATTACGAATATTTTCATCTCAGTGCACTACTACAAACTACTTTGTTAAAAATGTTTCGCGGGGTACGCATCAGCTTCAGGACACAAGTTTATAACTTTTGAAAAAAAATTGGTATAATTTTGAATATCATTATATTCACTCCCTGTCCTTTCCCACACCTGAATGAGATTTTGTAATTGAACAACATAAACAAATGATTTTAAGTAGCCCCAAAAACATGGATTCAAATCGTTCGATCTTGCAAGCCAATTGACGCCCTCCGCGTCCAATCCAACGATTTTTATAATTAAATCAGGTCAATTATTTTGCAAGAATTTAAGGTAATCCTGTCTTGTTAAACGACCAAGTAACTCTACCGTTGTCAGCAGTTAATTGTACTAAGGAGGCTGTCAATGATGCGCATTGGTACTGCCGGAGCCTTCATTAGAACACTTTCACTTACAGCCGGAGAGAAATCCTATATCACGCTCAACAGTAACTAAAACATTACAACGTTTTAATACAACTGGGATGGTAAAAAATTTGCTAAAACCTGGAAGACCGCGGACTGCAACGGACGAAACTGTTAAACAAAATATTGCAATCGATTTAGAAGAATCAAACTTCCACCACAAAGGGTACCCCCCGTTAAGATAGTCGAAATGCCCCTGTTCCGGGATTGAAAAATGAGGTTTGGGAGTCTATTCTACATCTATAAAGATAAAGTTTGCCGCCAACCGGACCTACCTAGACCCCTCCTACGCCATTATATAGCTGAAATACGGTTGATATCGTTTTTATTTTTTTTCTCCTCAACTAAAAAAGCTAGCGATACGCGGTTGGTACCATTTTTTTCTGTATAGAGCCTACTTTTCTGTGAATTTTTTTCAAGGTCATATATATAGTTCTTCTAGTATAAAAATCGATTTTTATTTTTTAAATCACTATATCTTTTTTCAGAAGGGGGCTTCAGGGCTGGAATTTTTTTTCAAATCTTTGTTTTCTCCTGAACAATAAAAAAAAATGTTATCCGAACCGTATTTTCATTGGCGCCATGCTCAAAAATTCAAAAAATCCTTTTTTTTAGCAGTTTTTCGTTTCTAGCACGTTTTAGGCTGATTCTATGAAAAAACTAATAGTACCGTCGTATTCTACGTAAAAAAATACATCGAAAACATGTATCATACTTTTGTTTTTATCACTATTATATCAGGAGAAATCAGCGTTCGAACCTGTGTCTTTATTTACCCATATGCAACACTTACAAAATCACGTATATTAAGTTACGGGGGCCATTTTGGAGGGCACGTTCCGGACCCGGCTCATAATTTGTTGCTATTTTGTTGCTAAATAATTGATTTTGTTGCTCCACCCGTTGCCGAGAAACGCGTGGTCCCCTACCGTAATATTAACTAGGGTGGCCAAGTGCAATATCTCGGTAACGGGGGAAGCTAGCGATACGAGCCTGGTGGCATATTTTGTTGCTAATTTGTTGCTTTAAGGTGGCTTTACCAAAAAATTCCAAAAACCACCCCTACATGTCAAACACCCTCGCGCAGTATTAAGTTATGGTGGCCAACTGCGATATCTCGGGAGTCAGACGTGCTAGCGACACGAACCAGGCGGCATATTTTGTTGCTTTAAGGTGGCTTTACCAAAAAATTCCAAAAACCCATCCGTACATGTCAAATCGAGTGTCAAATTCACCTCCGTGACTACTTGCAGTAGCTCGGGAGCATGACGAGCAGCGACACGAACCAGCCGGCATATTTTCTTGCGAATTTGTTGCTTTACGATGGTATAATTTAAAAATCTTCAAAAAATGTCCTACCCTACTGCGATATTAAGCTGCGGCAGCCATTTGCTTTGTCTAGAGACTAGAATTAGTTGCCCAAACAAGCTTCGCGGCATACTTTGTTGCCCATTTGTTGCTTCAAGATGCCTCAATGTGAACCCCGCTACTGTGATCTTAAGTTGCGGCAGCCTTTTGCTCTATCTTACGCCTACAATTAATTGGTCCAACGAGCTCCACAGTATATTTTGTTGCTATATAGTTGCTATAAAACGGCTTTATCGAGAGATTTTAAAAACAACCCCTTCGAGTCAAACTCGCTTAAAAAAAACCATTTCCTTAGGGGCCATCCATAAAGTACGTCACACGTTAATGGGGAGGGAGGGTATCACCGAAGTGTGACATCGTGTGACAAGGGGCATGGGGGGGTCAATACTTTTGTGACGTCACATGTTAAAATTTAAAATACTAAAACGCAAAGTTTGGATGTGAATTAAAAATTTTAAAAATTTACGAAATTGATCTATATTTATTAAAAATGTTGGACTTTATGTTGATTTTATTAGATTATTATTTAATAAAAATAAGTAAAAAATGAAAATAGCTGTTTTCTCTCGATTCTTATTAAATACAAACATAAATTTCAAAAATGTGTGACGTCACATCAGGAGGGGGGGTTATAAAAATGTGACAACCTGTGACAAGGACGGGGGGAGGGGTTCAAAAGTCCTAAAATTCGTGTGACGTACTTTATGGATGGCCCCTTATCAAATACTCATCATATATTCATTTTCAAAATAATATAAAATTCCCACTACGTAATAGTTAACGTTGTATTTTTTCAAAACTAGCACTATTTTTTTCCTCAAAAAATAAATTTCGCTTTTGTATAAGTGATCTAGGATTTTTTTTTAATTCTAAAATTGTATTCTCTGCAATTTTCAAAAATGAATTTAAAAAAAATTCGCAAGAAAATATGCCGGCTGGTTCGTGTCGCTGCTCGTCATGCTCTTGAGCTTCTGCAAGTAGTCACGGAGGTGAATTTGACATGTAGGGGTGGTTTTTGGAATTTTTCGGTAAAGCCACCTTAAAGCAACAACATATGCCGCCTTTTTCGTGTCGCTAGCACGTCTGACTCCCGAGATATCGCAGTTGGCCACCGTAACTTAATACTGCGCGAGGGTGTTTGACATGTAGGGGTGGTTTTTGGAATTTTTTGGTAAAGCCACCTTAAAGAAACAAAATATGCCGCCTGGTTCGCGTCGCTAGCTCGTCTGGCTCCCAAGATAAAGCAGTTGGCCACCATAACTTAATACTGCGCGAGGGTGTTTGACATGTAGGGGTGGTTTTTGGAATTTTTTGGTAAAGCCACCTTAAAGCAACAAATTAGCAACAAAATATGCCACCAGGCTCGTATCGCTAGCTTCCCCCGTTACCGAGATATTGCACTTGGCCACCCTAGTTAATATTACGGTAGGGGACCACGCGTTTCTCGGCAACGGGTGGAGCAACAAAATCAATTATTTAGCAACAAATTAGCAACAAAATAGCAACAAATTATGAGCCGGGTCCGGAACGTGCCCTCCAAAATGGCCCCCGTAACTTAATATACGTGATTTTGTAAGTGTTGCATATGGGTAAATAAAGACACAGGTTCGAACGCTGATTTCTCCTGATATAATAGTGATAAAAACAAAAGTATGATACATGTTTTCGATGTATTTTTTTACGTAGAATACGACGGTACTATTAGTTTTTTCATAGAATCAGCCTAAAACGTGCTAGAAACGAAAAACTGCTAAAAAAAAGGATTTTTTGAATTTTTGAGCATGGCGCCAATGAAAATACGGTTCGGATAACATTTTTTTTCATTGTTCAAGAGAAAACAAAGATTTGAAAAAAAATTCCAGCCCTGAAGCCCCCTTCTGAAAAAAGATATAGTGATTTAAAAAATAAAAATGGATTTTTATAAAAGAAGAACTATATATATGACCTTGAAAAAAATTCACAGAAAAGTAGGCTCTATACAGAAAAAAATGGTACCAACCGCGTATCGCTAGCTTTTTTAGTTGAGGAGAAAAAAAATAAAAAACGATATCAACCGTATTTCAGCTATATAATGGCGTAGGAGGGGTCTAGGTAGGTCCGGTTGGCGGCAAACTTTATCTTTATAGATGTGGAATAGACTCCCAAACCTCATTTTTCAATCCCGGAACAGGGGCATTTCGACTATCTTAACGGGGGGTACCCTTTGTTTTCCAATGTATGTATTTACATAATTAAGATTTATCTTTAATGCAAGGAAGGCGGCGATAAACCCACTTTTTGTTTTTTATTTTCGACTTAATTACAAAGTTAATATTATTCAATCATTAAGTAATAATCGGCGAAATGGGAGTTTAAGATAACTTCATACATGCTTCCCGCGCGTTTTTATACATACAGACTTGAAGAAAATATTCTGAACATTTAAAAAAATATTATGTTGTTGTAGTTCAAAGTTGGTTTAATCTAAATCCATTTTTATCCATCATATCGTTATATGAAAAGTCTCCATTTGAGTAAGTTGTCAATTTTACAAATTGTGTATATAATGTATTCCATCTTCTGTCTAACCCTGTAGTATTCTCTATTATAGTTTATACGATTTCATATGAAAAACAAAAAAATCTCTTGGTGCTTCTGACGGATGACAAACGGTCCTTTCAATTCTTATGTTGTTGTCCAACTGAAATCCTATAAACCAGACCACGCTAATCACTATCTCGTGATGCAAAAATCATTCTACCATGCAATCTCTCTTCTAGTTAGAACTTAAGATACAAGCATATTTCTCCTTCAATTCGCATCAAGCTCTTCCAATCGGATACCCCATCAGTCCATTTTACTTCGGTCGCTGGATTATATCCGGCTCGTAGGACCATTTAATCTAGTATAGCTAATAACTGCTCATCTCGAATTTTAAATTAAATTAATATTATTCTATCGCACGTAACGATATAAAAACAATTATTAACCACATCTGACGTTATAACATGTTTATTACACCACATCTCGAGCTCCTCATTATTCTTTCTTTCCAAAATTCAATGACCACGTTTCGTTACCATTTTTTTCATTTTTGGGAGTCATGCAGCTTACTGTAATCTACTCGTCGAGTAAACAATGCAGGACTCGGAGTCTTCACACTATAGAATTCAATCGGTTGCTTTCTACAGCAGTCGAAAGTCTCACTCTGTATACTGTCGACAAGTCTTTTTTTACTCCTGACCTATTACTATGGAATATATTTAAGTTTTTATGACGAAATCGTCGACAAATAGACGTGTGAATAGAGTCGATAGTAGAATTCTATATTGTGCAGAGTCCCAATACTGTTCCTTGGATGTGTGCCGTATGTTTTAGATGGCACATCGTTCTCCGAAAATTTCTCCTTATGTCCAGTGCCTCACAGTCAGATAAGATGTGGATTATGGTCTCGCTCTTTCCATGCCACAAAGTCTACAGTCTACAATCCCCGTTTGCTCTTTCCATGCCACAAAGTCTATAGTCTACAATCCCCGTTAAACAGCCCCATTTTATACAGGTGCTCTTTTGGCGAGGCAAATGAAGATTATTGTAGTCATTTCAGTTTCTCGACTCTACCAAAAGGATCACTCCTAGTAGTAGATATAAAGCGATTCTGGTCTCAGTTCGAAAATAGTCTGCTAGTTGTCGCTGTGGTGATCGTGTCGCACAGCGTGGTGGCAGTTTCAAGACTTGGGCCATTTTCAAATATAGCACCACTAGTTTAACTACGTATTGCCATGCGGTACGAGTGAAACATCGACATCTAGTGGAATATTTTCGAAATACGGTGCCAGAACCTCTCTATACTATCTACTATTATTTTACAATGGTAACTTTTTAGAAGCTGATAATGATGTAATTGATGCTTTCAATTGAACCTTTTTTAATTAATTAACACAATAAAGTTTGCTTCTCCGTGTAAATACATTAACCTTAACAGGCAATACCGTTCGTTCTAAAAAATAGTTCACTGCAAAATTTCGCATTGTTTACTCAAACCGAAAACCCATTGAACGTTTTAAAATAATTACGAGTTATTTATTTCCGCTATGTTACGCATCCTTTATTTCTGATTGTCAACTTGATGCGAACGAGTGACATTTTTTTTTATTAAGTACTCACCGAAAAAGTCACAATGATTTAATCCGTAATTTACCGTGGATGTTAATCTCTTATATAGGTTGTTAACATACAACAACAATCTTGGTGATTGTTTGAGATTAATACTGTGATTGATTGCGGAACTAACAACACTGCGATTCATTTACTTTTTTTCTACCGCAAATATCTTTTTATTTAAATTTAACATTTCATCTTTTGAAAAATATATTGGATATTATTGTACTTTTTAGTTGTTTGTGTATATTATTGGAAGGGTAGTGCAGAAAATCTGCCAAAAATTTATTTTATCAGCAGAAGTCATTTAATGATAAAAAAATAACTTTTTTGACTTCAATTTATTTTTAAATATTCATAACAACAAATGTTTCTGGTTTTGGTCAACTTATTTTGACCCTTTGCTTTTACGAGCCATGATTTTCGTCTGTTTTCATCTCGAGGAGCGTGAGCGAATATTTTGCCTGGGCAATTTATATTGTTATTGGTGCAAGTTGGTACAAAGCACTCTTTGAACATTTTGGAAGCACGAAAGCGAAACCAAAACAAATAATCCAAACAACAGCAATAACAAAGAGAATATCAATATCATTTTCGAGGTTAGATGGGTCAAAATTCAGAAACCAGGAAAGCGAATCTTAAAAATAACGGTCTGCAGTTTTCAAGGTCGTAGGCTCTTTGACGTCACGAAGGAGGGAAGAGTGATATCACGTTCAAAGTTGGTGCTTGCTTTCCGCACTTTTTTTAGGAAATAAATCCAGCTACAAAAAAATTAGGGAACATTTTTTTATCAAAATTCTTCAATTCAAAGGAATAAAAAAAATGAGCAGGACAACCATAAACTTTGCCATATCATCAAACATTCAAGAAAATTAGAGCTTTTTTGAAAAAAAGTAAGTATGGATAGTTTTTCATTCTCCACCTTAGGGGGACCAGGACGCTATAGGCTTTCCTAGTATCTTCAGTCAGTATTGGAAGGAATGACGATTTTTTATGGGACTGTAAGGAACGGTGGTAAGTACCTGAGAGGTATGTACTGACCCAGCATATGCATATTGCTACTTAAAAACCTGTGGAAAAGTCAGGCGAGCCTGGTATTTTATCCCCTGCCCTCCCAAACTCAAATCCGGGGCGTTACCACTGCACCACTAATTCGGTGCTTTCTTGATGAGTTCACATTCCTTTGTTACCACACTTATTGATTATTTCCAAATTAGCACTTTATTTCATCAGACCAAGCTATTTGTTGCTTTTAAGAGTATTCTTCACAGCTAGTATTTATTTAACAAATTTCCTATTTGCTTTTTAAATCTGTTTCAAGTCAATTTTTCTACTGCCCATTATATTATAGAACACTGGACATCCTCCATAGGATTTTGTTGAGTAATAATAAAATTGCAAATTGCAGTACAGAACCATAAACCTAACATAAGTATACTCTTTCTAAAGGCAATGTGAAGAGAAATATTTTTAATCCCATTGATGGCCAACGCTGCCAATGGCGTGCATACATTTTTTATAAATTATATAACATAAGTAAATAATTTTAACGACACAATGAACCGCATAAACAACAAACCGAATTAGTTGGTGCCAATGCAAAATACTGTGTGGGTCACTTAAGTTATTCTTTTGTTTTAGCATTTTGCCGACTCTTCAAAATCTTCTCTAGTATAGTAATATACATAAAGTTGTATTAATTATTTTTTCCAGCCTTATTTTAAAGCTAACTAATAAATGTATATCTACGTATTTTGTTTTTTAAATATCTCCAAACCAGTTATTTTTTTTACAAAAGGTTTGTTACATTTGTACAATTGTACTTACACAAGATAATTTTAGCAAAAAAGGTCTTCTGTATTTTTCTGTAAATTCCATATTTTAAAAACCAAGCGGCAACAGTGCTCGAGTTGGTAATGGAAGTCTCCTACAGCGAATGTCCAATTCCATCCAAGTTATTGTTGTAAATATATGTTGAGAATTTTGATTTGATTGTTTATTTGTTTGAATATTGAACTCTAGGTACTGCTATTGCTGACATTGACAGATGGGTACGTTTTACTTTATCATTATCTTTAGAGTGGCTCTATTCAGTGTCATACGTCAAGCGTTTACGGTTTAGTCGAACATAAAATATCTTATAATGGTAATTGCTTAAGAAAAACTGAAATAGTTTCAATATGATTGTTTTGTCTTTTATTATTTTGTAATTTATATCTCCAACAAAAAATGTGATACGATTTATGCTCTAAAAATTTCGTCATTAATTTACTTTAATTCCGCAAGTTTAAAAGAAGCTGTGACATAAATTTTATTATATTTATTCAAATTCAGTCAAGTTTCAAGTTGGCTTTGACCTAGTTTTTAAAATTCTGTTATAACCATTGTTTGTGTTTACACAGACTTATAAAAAAAATGCATGCAAATCATATGTACTTACATAATTTTCTACTATTAGAGAAACAAGCCGGTTTGTATTTACCTGAAACAAAAAAAGGCAATTCAAACAAAGAAATATGTAAATGAAATGTAATTTTTATTTTCTAGGAGCTTGAGGGAAAGTATAGTTTTCCTACAACCATTATGCAAAACACGCTTTTCTATGCAAATTTTTATACGCAAAGCAGGCCTTTTCTTAATTCTTTTGATAACCGTCGGAAAAGTAATGCGAAAAGTACACGCTATGGCACTGAAATGTCAAACAAAGCTACCAAGGACCTGTCAACTTTTTTTGACAATTCAACCTAATAGTGAATTTCTTATTGGTGTACAATTTTTAAATTTAAACCAAAATTAAGTAAACTATTCATTTCATTATTTATTTTAATTTAATAATTATAAAAACATTAACCTGTTATCTAAGCATTATTTTAGAAATTATGAACCAAGATCAAAATAATTTATCTTTTGAGTTGTCCAATTCGAACATTGAAAATACTCCTCCAGATATTATCGAAAAGGCTCGAACTGCAACCGAAAATTTGTTACTTGAGGTTTCGAAAGAGAAATATCAAAATAATAGTTTTCTGTTTATTTTCATATTGTAAGCTCTTTCTGTTCAAAGTTTAAATAAAATAACTACCTATATAAATTACTGTATTTCTTTCATTAATAAATGTGGTTGTAGAAAAAATATTGTGTACAACTTGTACGCAAATAACTTTTCCCACTAGCTAGATTTGCGGCACTCGCCTTAAACTTCTGCGCTCGTGGGAAAAGTGACGCTTTGCACACTAGTTGTACAAGCTACTATTTCCACATGATAAATACTACTTTACCGCACGCCATTTGGAAAAGTAAAATTTCCGCACACAAGGTATTAACTATTGCTTTTTATGAATATTGCATTGATAACTTTTAATGATTCATAACCAGTAACCAAAAGATAACTAATAATAATCTAGTTAGAACCTAACGTTCATAGAAAAAATGTTATTCCTAACAAGTGCGGAAAGTGTCTTTCGCATGCGGAAAAGTATCGCTTTTTCAGACAAAAACTGATATTTATTCGATTATTTGCTCAAATCCTTTTGTTAATGTGAAGATAAAATCTTTGCTTTTTTACAAAGATATTCAACTAGAAAAATACATTATTATTATTATTTTAATATACAGGGTTAGTTTAAAGTATGGAAACATCATAAAAAAAAGATTTTAACATATTGTGTTGCAAGGTAAACATTGGAAACATGCAAAAGATAATCAGCAGATCAACAAGTCGATCGGTATTTAAGAGAAATCCGAAGAACACTGCCATCTACTCTTGGTGACACTTACTTTTAGCCAGGAAATGTACCGGGATTTATTTTTTAATTATGTTGTCGCCGCTCTGACTGCATCAATGGGAAAAGTTAGATTTTATTACCAATTCATTATTTTGCGTTTGACGTTAATTCACACTTTTTATTAAATTTGTACTGTCAGACAAGATAATTAAGACCTATAGAAATGTATGCATTGTAAAAAGAAGTAACTAGGTATAGCTTGTTTTAACCACAGTTCAAAGAAGTGGATCTAGGACATTTGCAAATAAAACAATATAAATAGTATAACCCGTTAAAACACAAGTAGGTTTGTGATTCATTATCAAAACAAATAACAAATACAAGTTCCTCTGACTTTTACCAACGTGCAATACAAAAAAAATTTCTAAGAATGACTCAATAAGAAATTAAGCAGAACGATGGCACTGAACACCCACCTAGCAAGTATATGCAAGCACGTATGTGTGTGTGTGTATATAGAAAACGTAACGGATTTCACGAGAATTGCATACAGTGTGTACATAAAGTAACGTAACTAGCTATTATTTCGATTTCCGTTAGGTTTACAAAAAATTGTTGATAAAAGTTTTTTCCAATAATCCAGACCATCTGCATATGTCGATTAGAACTTATAACAAATATAACCGTCAAGACCGCATAATTGCTTATGTCAAAATTCAGTTCCATTTACATAAATTGTTAAAATCTAGTGGATATTTTTCATGTGGCCCAATTCTACATTCTCTTTTTATGTATATTTTACCTAATACAGAAATGATTTCCGAATATTAAATGCGATTTGAATTCAGAGTAGGTATTTTCCCAGTAATATTAAATATGTACAAATGTAATTTTAAAGGATAATGGAATTTCCTTGTTACGAGAATAATTTAGGTGAAAGCATTGTCAATACCAATGAAGAAGGACTGGATTTTAATATTTACTGTGAGCAGTGGCGAAACAAGAAATAAATAACAGCATATTGTGTCAATCACTTTTTACCACTAAGAAGTAAAGCCAAGGGCACTGATAAACTAGTCTCAGTTATTCTAAAAACAATGTGAACGCTGTAAATATTCTATTCAACGATTCTGATATTGAATACCGAACAATTGGAATCATTTTATGAAGTGATACGTTAAATATCAAATTTTCTAAAGTATTAACACTTATTACATGGGTTGACAAGTCCCGAGCCTGACATATAGATGCCGCTAGTTTTATTGCAATCGCCTGTTTATCAGTTAGTACTAGCCTTAAAAAGACAGCTGTCAAAATTTCATGATATTCTATTCATGAGTTCGTTAGTTATTGTGCTAAAAGTGACGCTACTTTTATGATTTTCAGAACAATGGATCAAAAACAATTTCGTGTTTTAATTTTACACTGCTTCTTGATGGGAAAAAATACCGTTCAAGCAAAGCAATGGCTTGAAAAGTGTTATGGGGACTCCGCTTCATCAGAAACAACAATAAAACGATGGTTTGCTGACTTTAAACGTGGTCGTAGAGACACCGATCATGCGGAACGCAGTGGACGGTCAAATGGGGCGGTAGCACCAGAAAACATCCAAAAAATCCACAAAATCGTTTTGAATGGTCGAAAAGTGAAGTTGCGCTAGTTAGCTGACATCGTAAAAACATCAAAAGAACGTGGTTGCTTTATATTGCACGAGCAGTTGACAATGAGAAAGCTCTGTTCAAAGTGAGTGCCGCGTTTGCTCATTGTTGACCAAAAACAAGAACCTGTTAATGCTTCTGAGCAGTGTTTGGCCATGTTTAAACGTAACAAATCGGAATTTTTGCGTCGATATGTGACAATGGATGAAACATGGATCCATCACTTCACTCCGGAATCAAAACGATCGTCACCTGAGTGGACAGCAACTGGAAAACCTCGTCCAAAGCGCCCGAAAGTACAACAATCAGCTGGAAAGGTTATGAACTCGGTAGTTTGGGATGTACGTGGTGTAATATTCATCGACTATCTTGAAAAGGGAAATACCTTCAATAGTGAATATTATATAGCGTTGTTGGAGCGATGGAAGGCCAAACTACGAACGAATAACAACAGAACAGACAAGTGCAACTTGTATACGAAGCTGAATCACAGATTAAAAGAAAGGACCAAGACAGACATGGAATACAGTGATGGGTAAATTACAACATAGTGGCAAGACATGGAGAGGCATCAACTTTAGCAGAAAACAGAATAGCATGGAAAAAGTTTATTCGTGAAATCTAATTTTTCGGGCTGTGTGGGAACTTGCATTATCTTGGTCCTGGAGGTTTGGTATTAGCTTAGCTTAACATGACAGTTGGATTTGATATTTGACAGGCGCCAACTACGTTGTTGACAACATATAAAGTAATAGGATATATATGATTATAAATAAGTAGATTTAGATACATTTTTCTTTACAGCTTGATTTCGGTTTGATGTCGAACCGCCAATGATTGTAAAACCAAAATAAAACTATGAATGAAAACAAATTGGTTCGAGTTACTGGTCTATTAAATGTCACTCATATAATTGCGAGTATTCAAGAAGCAACAACCGTTACAGAATCTTCATTATACAAAAGAATTAACTATTTATAGGTTAGATAAACATAATGACTTGCTCCTTTCAATTCATTAATCGATAAACGTTTGTATACAGTGCGCCTAAAAGTAATGCTATCTAAATAATCAGTAATATGAAAAAATCCCGAAGCAGGTCGATTTTTTATTTTAATTCAAAAAAAATAATTTACCTCACAAGTTGATGACGTATAGATCAATTTTTTTTTAATAAAATACTTTCCTTTTCTTTAAATTTGCGTATTTCCCTTGCTAACCTAATTCCAAATATCACAAATTGATTCAAATTGGTACAGTTGGGATAAAAATGCAAAAGTAGTTTTTTTTATTTTCACATTGTATCTATACACTTACATAATTATAGTTTGGCAAGTTTATCTGAAGCCGTGAGAGGAATGCAGTCGAAAACATTCGATGTTGCAACGTTTAACTATGAAAAAGATAGAGTGCTAAGTATGTAGTGGTAATAATTAGAAAATGGACTTTTTATTATTAACAATATGATTAAACGTTAATTCGTTAATGTGCTTGTTTTCATGGATTTTGTCTATTAACATTATTTTTTCAATTTATGAATAGTAAAAAATGAACACTTTTCCAAATTTGTTATGGGCTTCTTCAAGCTCTGGCAGCGTTGTGCGAAAACCATAATTTTCACGCCCTCCGAACTAACTCAATTGGTGAAATTTATCGAAAGGCATTCGTTGCTTAGTGACCAGCTGACTTCCTATTGGCTAGCGCGTGCGTGTGTTCTTCCCTCTCGCTTTGTCAATTGACTGACATTGATTATCCAGTGGCGTTGGTATTGTCAGTGTCAGATTTTGAACTATATCGTATCCATATTGAATTCAAGTACGATTCTTAACATTATTTGTTTTTAACAAATACCGTGTTTTGAAAAATACCTTACCTTTAAAGCAAAGCAAAAATCAGTTTCTATATATAATTATTATATAATGATAATTATTGTTTTTAATATTTTTATAAAAATAGATACCGTACGCCATTGGTACGTTTTTGACACATATCCGCCATGTTTCCTCGCCCCTTACCGATGCCGCGTAGCTTCAGATAAACTTACCAAACTATAATCCTATAAACATTTAAAACTGTCATATAATGCGTGTCCACGGATAGGGTATCCTATAGGTGAATAATGTTTAAATATTAGTTTTAGTGAAAAATATCATTCTTGATAAAAAGTTTTGCTTGTTCTGAAACCCCATAAAATGAAATAAGTTTAAATATTAGTTTTGGTGAAAAATGTCATTCTTGATAAAGTTTTGCTTGTTCTGAAACCCCATAAAATGAAATAAAATTTAAGTTTTTCAAAACCTGTCTCATTTTATAGCCAGTTTTATGAAAACCTTATGAATTTTTGCACTAAGTTCCAAATAATGTATTAAACTAGTGAGTGACAATTACGATGTACCATGTAACTCAACTTTTATAAATAATTTTCAAATTGTAATTTTTTTAATAAATATTTGACAACAAATTCTTGATTCTTTCAAGAAATTTGAATCCTGGCAAACTTCTGTATAACATTATTAACCATTTTTTTGATTTCTTTATTTGTATGCACTGTACATGTTTGGCCAATAAAAGCATTTATTATTATTATCTATAATTTTGAAGGCCGATAAGTTCAAGCTATGTGGAAAGAGGGGGTGAGGTCCCGATTATTTCTCTATGCACCGGGGTCCTTGTCCACCTAGCTACGCCTCTGGTTTGAAGGGTAACCTTTTAAACATTCGTGCAACCATATTTTTTAAGTGTTACGCTACTATTTTACTGATTACTGATTTATTGTTAAATGTATAACAATAAATCTAACGAAATTACTTAATTACGCTACCATTTTCTTCGATCTAACGTTTTCTGCTTTTCTTTCGTTATACATACATCCTGAGATTATTGTACCGTACGGAATTATTATTCTTTTTTTAGAACAATAACGGTTAGCGTGTTGGTAATTTCCTTGCCTGCACCACAGTCATATGTAGTTTACGAGGTTAGATAAGAAATCTTTCGAGGAAATTTACATGGACAAGAGAAGAGAACGAGAACGGTGGTTTTTTTTCAGATTCACGTATAATATTTTTCAATAATTAACTGCGAAAATTGAACTGATTTGATGAAACCTGCTATGTTAATATTAATACCCTTATTTTCTCTAGAAGTTAAAAGTGGGTTATAATCGATTTCCTATTGCATAGGAGCAAAGGAAAGAGTCGACACCCATGAAACGGCAATAAACCAATGGCGTAACATTTTTCGGTAAAGACCTGAATGGTTTCATGTGTCGGGTTTATTTAAAAGGGCAAAATTTGAGTATCATAACATTAGTAAGTAATTATTACAGTATTAAGAGCCGATTCAATTGGGCCTGATAGTGTAAAAAAGACCTCTGGTAGAAAGCCGTTAGAAGTTGACGAAACAGCGAAAAATATAATCAATACATTCATTTTATTTTAAGAATAAAATTCCAACAATACATAAAGTTTTGAAAGTAATAAAAGAAAATGAAAATGTACCAGAAATGGGAAGGAAAAAGTTGTAGAAAATTTTACACGATCTAAATTTTTCTTGGCAAAAGCAAAATATAAAATCTATTTTAATAGATACGGAAAAAATAATATGTTGGAGAGGTATTTAAGGCAAATTAAAGAGTACCGAAGGGAAGCGAGAAACATTTTTATTTAGACGAAACCTGGGTTGACGAAGGACACACCGTGAGCAAATATTGGCAGGACCAAAATGTCGAAAGCTTTCGCCAGGCGTTTTTAGAAGGAATAATTTACATACTCATATTGGCAGGATTTTTAGATGGTGGTTAATTTGAATTCGAATCTAAGTCAACTAAAGATTATCATGAGGAAATAAACGCTGATGTTTTTTGAGATTATTTTACCGAAATGATTAAAGCAATTCCTGAAAATTCCGTCATTGTTATGGACAATGCCTATCATTCCAGACTAGTAGAAAAAGCAGAGCTTCTAATAGTAGTGAGAGATGATAAGGCAAAATTTAAACGGCATGTTGTTGATAAAATGGCCAAAGAACATAATATAATAAAATTGCTCTTCGTTTACCACCTCATCAATGCGAATTTAATCCCATAGAATTAATGTGGGCTCAAGTAAAAGGATTTGTTGCTAGACATAATAGTACCTTTAAAATCAAATATGTTAGAGAACTTGTGAAGCGGCGGTGGGCAACGTTACCGAAGAAAACTGGAGCAATGCTGTAAACCACGTTATCAAAGAAGAGCAAAATATGTGGGACCTTTATAATCTTGTTGAAGAAACCATAGAACCTTTAGTAATTACACTGACAATGTCTGATTCGGATTAAATTTTAGTTCACAGTGCATTTAGATTTTTGATGAGAATCACCTTATGTCCTTTGGACAATGGTTTCCGGGGGGGGAAGAATATTGTGACGCATAACCAAAAATAAGATCGACTCTTGGCTGTAAATCGGTTGGATTTGGAAATAAAACTGTTTGGTTCACCTCTTGGAGTATTATTTACTGTTCCGCAAAACTAATGCCAAATTGCTTAACAATACAACAAAGAACGGATCGAAAACAAATTTGTAGACAGTGTTTGTATTATTTGTACGTCGTCGATTCATAACAAGAGATTTGGACCACCATAATCCTAATTCGAAATAAGAATAATTATAGTGGACTGGAGCTGGATATTTAGCTACAAAGCAGGTGAAGATCGAATACACAGTGCTAAGAAGGTTAAGGTCTGTATAGTTATGAGTAAAATTAGTTAGCGAACAATTGATTCTCATTGGTGCACTGTAGCTTCCGAATGGTCTATGAAAAATGTACTTGAATCGTTAGTCCATATTGACTGTGAACGTCCCAGGGTGAGTTTAGTTTATTTCTGTTATTTACGAGATATTGTGTTCTTAGATGTTGCTGTCATTGAAATTTTGTTTTATTGACTAAAACTATGTTGTTGGTAATAATCAAAATTATGGCTTTTTGGCGACCTTTCCAAGAGGAAGATAACCAGAAACTATTGAAAATACTATGTCAATTTAAATACGAGTTTGACTCCTTAGTTAGATATCTCAAAATACACGCTGGACCTAGCGATACAACCGGCAAATAGTCGTCCATAAGAGCCCATACTGGACAGTGAGGATGGGACACGTATAGGTTATTTCCTGTTGTTTTTTTTACTCCCACACGACGTACAAAAATCTTTTCCGCGAAATGTTAATATACGAAGAAGAAAAACCGTCGGCAAGTTAGTTATCATTGTATATTATCAAGTGTGATAAGAGTGCTGAATTTGAGATAAGAAAATAAGAACTGTAGACCAGGGTATGGGCACTCTGAACGCACGAGGGTACTGCCACCTAGTGAGTCCCAACAGTACTAAAATTGCAGATTTAAAGAGAACTGTAACGCCGTTAGTTGTAGTTAATTTTAGTTTACAGATACTTCCTCTGCCAACCTAACCTAAAAACTCCTGAGAAAATTAAAGGTTTTTATTTTATGGACTTCAAAACATTTTACTTGTACAAAGTATCTGTATATGTTGGAAATATTGGAAATGCCCTACATATCAAATTATTCACCAGTTGGGAAGGTGCAAACACCAACCAAAATTTATACAAGGAAATTAATTAATGGTGAGTTTTATACAACTATAATTTTAACATTCATACAATGTACAGTGTCCCTAAGAAAAAGTAAACACCTAATTTTTATGTTGTAGCCATTCCATCCACAAGCAAGCGGTTTGAGGAGAATGGATGAGAGTAAATTAAGCCACTATCAGAAATGGTATGTATAAAATAAAATATCTTGTGTCTATTCCTTTTGTTATATTATTTAGTTTACTGAACTTCTAATTTTTATGTTATAGCTATTCCTTCCACAACTAACAGCATTTGAAAGTATTGAGCAATGATCAAATAATGGTATGTATAACATAAAATATCTTCTATCTGTATGATCCTTTTGTTATACTATTTGGTTTGTTTAATTTTCATCAAAAACAAACTTAATTACATATTTCATAGTAATATATGAGTAAATGAATAAATTGTCTACATATAATGCAATTATGGAGGTTCTACCTTTAAGAGGGGCAAAAAGGATTTCCCGATGAAAGGTACAAGCATTTTTCAAAGGTAAGCAGTTTGGAGAAAGAAATAATGTAAATGTTCACAATCATATAATGAATGTTTGAGCTATATAATTAAAAATATCCAAATATAGCTACATAATAAATAATAAATTAGTAATGATAGTCATAATTTTGTAAACTAAGTTTTTTAAATAGTGTGCACATTTTAGTTAGCTGTGTTATTAGAAAACATCTGCAAACTGTAGAAATGGATGTGTTTCATGTTTTTTTTTAATATACATCTGCCCACAGAAACGGTTGCTGATAGATAAAACTATTTTTTGGTTTGTATGAAAAAATGTTATTCTTTATGTAAATATTTTTGAAATAGGTACATTTGTCAGTTTACTCACATTACTTTATTTACTGATCTTTCTGTTTGTCATTAAAAGATGTAAAAAAACGTTTTATTTGTTGTGTACTTTCTTATATTAAATAAAATATATAAACTTGATGATTATTGCTTTATTTTTCCCATATCCGGCATTATATGGTCCATTTTTTGACATTTCATTTAATTTAACAAGACTATTTGATTGTTATTATTGTAATATCAATCAAATGTTCAGTTGTTTTAAATGAAATATCAAAAAATGGACCATAAATGCCATATTTCAATAATAGTAAAATTACAGTAAATTTGAATATGCCGCCAAAAAATGTAAAATTACAGGAATCTGCTTTTTCAGCTGTTAGCGAAGTTCACAACCATGTGAAAAGTGTTAAAAGTACTGTTGGGACTCGCAAGATGACGCCACCCGTCAAAATTAATTCGTCGTAGGGAGCGCCACGGTCAGATGCCTATCTATAAGTATGTTATCTGTGCTGTAGACACAGCAAACAAAATACCACAAATCATTTGTTACTACTACTTAACTAGATGTGCCTTTTCTAACGAATATCAAACATTCTATCAAACAATAATGATCTATTTGTAAAATTTATTATTTCCTGACAACTTGACGTTGAAATACAATTAAAAACGGACCGTCCATTATTTTAAAAGTAAAATATTCAAGTTAGTCCATTTAGAACATGTTTACCCGATCTAAAAAGCCTTTTATAACATAAAAGGGTAAATATTAACGTTGTATTATTTTTCCATTGTTACGGTTACACTGTTATATGAGAAAATGCCATTAACCTGAATAATTTTTGTTTGGTCTGCTCCTGTTACGTATGCATGTGGCTCACTAAAACCGAGATTTACTTTGCGAGATAATCGTTTTTTATTGATAAGTTTAATATTATTCTCACGACAGAATTTGATGAAAATTTAAAAAGGAGATGTGTAAGCAATGTGAGACAGTTCAAACAAATTGAAAATATTAATATATACAGGGTGGCGACCGGACGTATCGCCAGGTGGCGCAATATATTACTTACAAAACATAATTTTTTTGTTTCATTATACAGTGCTATTCAAAAATCCCCTCCCCCCCTCGTATCTTTTGAACGGCTACACTTACATTAATAAAATTTGGAGGGTGAAAATAAAGTGTTGTAAACTTCTCTACGAATGGTAACAGGTGACGTAATAGTAATAGATGACGTCACAGTGCCACTCTGGCCAATAATTTTAAATAGAACCTTATGGCAAGTGATATCTCGTTTGAAAGACATTGACATTGGCTACATAGCCATATTAATTTTGTTTGGGTTTAAACTAATTTTGACGGATAAATTAAATAAATAGCAAAATTATTATTTCACATTTAAATATTGAAGATTTTTCAGTCCGCCTCTGGTTAGTTGTCAAAAAAATTAGTAGTAAATAGTATTTGTTGCTTTGAAAAAAAGTTTTTTTAAATAGCTTAAATATTTAATTTTATTATTGTTTAACGAGACGTTTAAGAGTTTACATAGGCAAAATGGTACGTACTCAAGCCGAAAAAGTAGCAGCTATCTTAATAATTGGTGAATCTGGGAAGAATCTCCATGAAGCGGAACGTTTATTTAATGAGAGATAACCAGATCGCCCTATCTCGAAAACTTATTTGAGGGAGCTTCTTCACAAGTTTGAAGCAACAGGTAGTGTTCAAGATGCCAAACGATCTGGTCGACCAACATTTAGTGATGATAAAAAAATTGATATAGTTGCTGAAATGGTAGTAAACCCTACTTCCTCTTTAACTAAAGTTGCGTCTACCTGTGAAGTAAGTAAAAGTACAGTACAGTTGGCTAAAAATAAATTTCATATATACAAGTTAAAAATGGTGCACCACCTTTCGGATGACGACCCCGACAGAAGACTCGAATTCTGTGAATGTATGACAAATAAAATTAGTCAAAACCCACATTACACAAAATCAATTTGTTTTGGTAACGAAAGTACCTTTTGCCTCAATGGAAATGTGAATAGACAAAATGTAAGGTTTTGGAGTGACACAAATCCTCACACCTTTCGTGAACAACATACCCAATTTCCAGAAAAAGTCAATGTTTGGGCAGGTATTTTGGGCAACCACATAGTTGGTCCTGTTTTCCTAAATTCAAATTTAAGCGGTGAAGTGTATCTGGAGATGTTACAAAATGCAATTGAGCCGTTAATTCTTGAAATTCTGGAAGATAATCCAGATGAATTCGGCCATCTGGAAATAACATTTCAACAAGATGGTGCTCCTGCACATTATTATGGTGCAGTAAGACGTTACCTGGATGAAGAATATCGAGGTAGATGGATCGGCCGGCGAGGTCCTATAGAATGGCCACCTCGGTCACCAGATCTGACACCATTAGATTTTTGTCTATGGGGGTACTTGAAATCCAAGGTTTATACTACGGCACCAGATATAGCATTGGCGTTTTGAAAGAAAGAATTATTGAAGAATGCAATGCAATTTCAGCCGACACATTGGAACGAGTACGACAAGAGTATACTATGTAATAGGATGTATTACTGTCAGGAAGTAGACGGAGCACATTTCGAACACTTGCTATAAGAATCCATTGTTGATATTTGATTAATTAAATTTAAAAAAATAATTTCAATAATTTTGGTATTTATTTAATTTATCCGTCAAAATTAGTTTAAACCCAAACAAAATTAATATGGCTATGTAGCCAATGTCAATGCCTTTCAAACGAGATATCACTTTCCATAAGGTTCTATTTAAAATTATTGGCCAGAGTGGCACTGTGACGTCATCTATTACTATTACGTCACCTGTTACCATTCGTAGAGAAGTTTACAACACTTTATTTTCACACTCCAAATTTTATTAATGTAAGTGTAGCAGTTCAAAAGATACGAGGGGGGAGGGGACTTTTGAATAGCACTGTATATGTTATTGTAGTTTTTGTCTTTATAATATATTATGTCTCCTATGTCGCTAATAACCTCAGTGGTTGAAGCGACTGAAATAAATACAAAAAAAAACCATGTATGCAAACACTAGTGCACGACATAAGTCAGTCCACGTGAAATATGTCAAAAATGATTGTTATTATAAAAATACTTTGCCTTCTACAATTAGAGGATGAGCTGGCATTTAATGGTTTCATTATAAAATAATTCTACTATACTATGTGTTTATTTATCAACTGCTCCAATAGTGTTATCTAAAAAATAATAAATTTAACGAAAAACTTTACACGTTTTTTATATGTTTACCACGAGTACATACAGTAAAAACGTAACACACGAAATACAAAGACTTTCTCTGTTACATAATAAGTCGTCTAAATTAAATAACAAAAAAACACACGTGATACGGCACTTAAAAATTAGGAAACGATAATTAGGTTTGAACAATAAATTCATAACACTTTTGGAAGGAATTGAGTAACTATGTTTATGAGTGGATAAACATGCACGTAATTACAGGAAATTACCTTGTTGTTTTATTATGTAGGTAACTATTGTAAAGAAAGTCTTTGAAATGATCTTTCATTTGAAACTACCGATCATCACAGTGACGAAAACGCACCTAGTTTGTTGAAAGTCGAGCTCATAGGCAATTTGTTTTTTATTTATTTATTGTTTTAGGAGTTACTGGAAGTTGAAAACTTCTAGTCGTGAAACACTCAATTTTTATATACTTAGACGCATCTAGACCTTTATAACTATAATTTTAACTATAATTTTAATTATAATTAGTATAAGTAGGAATTTGAATTATTTAAACAAGAGTAAAATCGATTATTTTGTGCACAGAATATCGCCAGATTGCGTCTATAGATTCACCACTTGTACCGAATTCTTAACAGAGAGTAGAGCTTCCTTCCCGAGAGAACATATATTCATTCTTCGACTGAGACTCAGAACACTCTCCTTATTTAATAATTGCGCGTTCAAATACATTTCTAGGTCATCTATTCATAAATGCACCGCCTCACCCTACAAAGTTTACAATCAAAAATTTCATGACGTGATGCTCCCTAGCACCGTTAGGCACTACAAGCCCTGTTGTTTCACACAGTCTGGCAGTCTAGACTCGAAATCCTAACATTACGTACTGCGTTGAAAATGTGATATATATGCCGCCCTAAAAGTAACAATAATTAATTCAAGGCTGAATGCTTTGAACTTTCAACCATTGGGATATCAAGTTTTCCTCCAACTTCTTCCTAAACACAAGTACCTACTTTCTTTAAATTCCTCCTTTTCTGTGAGCCACAAAAATGGATGGCCTTTGAAATATTTTTTTGTATCTATTTATGAATACTGGGATGAGATTCACTGATATTTGAAAGATCTATTTTGCCCCCTTTCTTATACTTAGTTCATGGGGATAGTCTCAGAGATAAGTTGATCCTTTAGACCTATTTCCCGGAGGAACTTTTGGATAGTTTAAGAAAGTGTTCCTCTTCTATTCGGTAGTCTCTTATGTGTCTCCCGTAGGATTCTGGCTTCAAACAGTCAGTATAGCGTGGTTAAAAGTGAAAAATAATGATAAAAGAAAATAATTTTTCATTTTTGGAACTGCTCCGAAACTGGTGGAGGCAGTAAACACTTCGTCATAAGATTTATTACCGAAAAACTTAAATTTCATGGATTATCGTAATTATTAAAATGTGAGTTTTTCTCGGAAAATATTTTAATGCATATTTCTTAGAGCTTTGTTCAAAGATGAAAAATTTATGGGTCAACAACTCAATGGTAAAACTAACTTGCAGTTAAATCCTATATACCGGGTGTCCAGAAACTCTCCTGCCAGACGGAAACTACAGTTACTAGAGGTGATTTTAAGTCGATTTTAGCTCAAATTACCTTAATCCGAAAATGCTTCCTAAGGGAGCTACAGCCCCTTGAAGAAGACGTCCTCATATGAGTTTACTTCAAATTATTCAAAAATACCGTTAATTAAAATATTCAAACTTGGTATAATCAATAAGCAGTTAAGTCGGACTCAAACGACTCGTGTAGTTGGCGAACACACAATTATTTGCGTACTTGGCAAGAATACGAGCTTTGCGAACACACAGGGCGCACACACGACGTGTACAGTTTACAAGTTTTGGAAATTTTAAATTAATTTTATTTCTTGAGGGTATAAAACAACAATCAACATTTCCGTTTCCGTTCGGCAGGAGAGTTTCTGGACCCCTGCTAAATAGGATTTAACTGCAAGAGTTAGTTTTACCATTGAGTTGTTGACCCATAAATAATTCATCCTTGAACAAAGCTCTAAGAAATATCTCTCTAAGAAGGTGATTGACATTCTGACATGATCATGATCATAAGCTTTATCCAAAAGAATGTTTTTAATACAACTCAAATTTCGCACCAAACCGCTAGAATAGTAATGGCGTCTCTATAACATCACACATCTATAAATACTTTAACTATTCCACACAGTTTGCAAATTAAAAATTTATTTTGATTACTAATTTGAATTATTTTGTGTTATAGTCATGAATTGTACAACGAGTAAATATTATTTAAGCGATTTAAAACCATAAAATACGATAAAAGTTTGAAGGATATACAAAAGGTTGAAGTCACATGTTTGTGATCGATGTTTTAGCGATGTGGCTTTTTGGGACTGGACAAAAATTTCCACATTTCACTGTACAACCGATTTAATATTTTCAATTATTCTATAAAAGTTCCATATCATGGTGAAATAAACGTATTGTCTACGGTAAAAATTTTTGTTTTTCTCTGCATAATTTCTACAAACGTTGTAGAATAAATTTCTTATTACTGTTTTCGTTTTGTGTCCGTGAAATGTCTCTTCGTAATTTGTTTGTGAAAGTTCAAATGGAATTAAATTATATCCGGAAATAATTTAAACTCAACCTCTCATTACTCAATTATGTCGGCATATGGAAATGAAACACTTACTACTTCACAACCGTTGATATTATTACCTTAGAACGATTATCTCGAAGAGAAAATTTTTATCTATCTATCTAGTAATAAACAGTTTCGTTTACTGTGGGATAATCGACGATTACACTGTAAAACATTGACCAGCGTTTTAATATTCAATTCTATAAAATGGAATCGAAAGTATTTTATATACAGGGAGCGGCAGACAAAACGTCGATTACAGGGAGGAATAATATATGCTTTGTTGTCATGAAAATTTCACAAATTTTATGACAGTGATATAATTTAAAATACAGCGTTGCTGAAAAGTTTCCTATCAAAGGATTATCTTTGAAATGGATAAAGGGAAAGTTATGAAATTGTAGGACGATGAATGAGCATATTTTAGATCAAATGTTCTTAAAGTCAGCATTTGGCAAAAGATTATCATAATGTCTGATAGTCAAGCAGCCATTAAAGCGCGAGTTCTTGTGTAATCAGTTCCAAAATGGTGTAGGAATGCCTATGCAAATTCAATGAACTAGGCGAGAATAATATAGTTCCTTACTGTGGATTCCAGGAAACACTGGAATAGGAGGAAATGAAATAGCAGATGGACTAGCAAAGAGGGGGACTGAAAGACCCTTTTGAAGGCCGGAACCCTCTTGCGGTATCAGACCCAATGTAATATTGAAAGAAATAGTCAAAGCCGATGAAAAGAGAAGATCTGACCTTTGGAAAGATCTAGTTGGGCTTAGAAAATCATGATGGGTGACTACAACCCATTGAGATCAAATGAATGCATGTCTAAGTAAAACTGCACTAAGAGTTTTAACAGGGATCATTTGCCTAAGTTGTAGCCTGCAGATATCCTAAAATTATTCAGGGAAATGGGACTAAAAGAGCTACTAGTCTGGGAGACGTTCCTCAGGAACTAAGCAGAAGTAAGTGGGTTCAATAGATCTTTTAGGTCTCAGTGAATGTCACCCCATCATACATACAACGTCAGCATTTAACATACAGGCGTTATCTTGATTTTTTTTAAATGGCAACCTAGGTTAAAAAGATGAGCTTCGTTTCCGATTACCATATCCAACTAACATTAAGATTTCGATTATTATATTATAATACAATCAGATAAATACATTAAAAAAGTGAACCCAACATTACATCACATTCTAAGGTAACTTGCCGACCCTTTACCGGATGTCTTACTTTTCCTTTGAATTGCGACAACTGAATTGTAGGACACGATAGAAACGTACAGAATAAAAATCTACTTTCAAGAAATTACATAAAAACAATTATCCTAAGTAGTTTATGTAAAAAAATATGTTTTGAGGTTTAAACGAAACAAATGCGTGTTAATAATTTTGTTTGTCTGAAATATGGCAACACCGAGAAAAGGGCGGAAACCATTTTACTATCAATTTTACCTGATTTTACTAAGAAGTTTCAGCGTTCCTAGTTTATTGAAGCTCTTGTTTTTGTCTTATCAACTGATATTTGTATGTGTGCGTACAGATATAATTAAAAACAATATTTTTTGTGAAAATCATGGTTCGTCAGTGCCAAATTTGCAAAAAAAAACAGTAGGAGTTTTCCTAACTCTTTTCACCTGTAAGTAAATAGTTCTATTGGCCAGTGGCACTGGCCGACTAGTCCGACAGTTTCTCCCCACTCCTTGAAAGTCATTGTTGAAAACATTTGTATGGCGATAGAATGTTAGCCGTCTTTTCGGATAGTTTTATGAATGACTTGCGGACTCTATTTGTAGTATTACTCTTAAGGATCTTTCAGTCAGAAATTCCTTCGTCAATCTTTTAATTCTAAAGGTAGATGATTGTATAATTTTTTGGCATTGAAGGTGATGGGATTTTTGACCAAATCAGAGGTGGGCGTTGTAAAATATATATCAATGGTTTTTCTTCTTGTAGGGTAACTATTGCTGCAATTCTGTGTAAAAATGTTAGCGATCGTAACGATCTATGTGACTAGTGATATCGGAACGGGTCCAACTGCAATTCTATACGATTTCTGTAATTAATAAAAGGTCGTAACATTTTCGATTTATCGTAAATATATACAGATACAAGTTTGGTGTATGTAAGCTGTAAATAATATGAATAATAATAATTTTTATTCACTTTGCAAGAAGATGAAGGCAGGTAAGATTTAGTTTGTTTTATATGTTGAATTTTTAAATAATAAGGCCCATCTCCAGCAGAATTTAACAAATTTCTTTCCACTTAATGTCCAAATAATTGGCCCCAATTGCTGTATTTAACGTATTGCTTCTAAAATAATCATCATTTTCCACGAAACTTAAATATATATTATACAGGGTGATTGATTAATGTGATAAAGTTCAGTGCCTCCTTTGTGCTTTGAGATATCAATTTGAAAATTTGTAACTACTGCCATGTCATGTTATTGTCAGTTTTTGACAAATCAATCACACCCAACTCACACTTAATTATTAAATAATTAGATATAATCAATGTTTTGCATAGAAAAATCAAAATATCTCAAGAACTAACAATTTAAGGTATAGGGAATGCTTTATAAAAAAAGGTATGTTGATAGTACTTTTCGATACTCTCATAAAATACAGGGTGATCCATTTGAAAAAACGGAGAAAATAATGTATTCGTATTTTGATTCACCTTGTATTAGATTCAATGAATATTAACGAAGTAAAATAATTTTCCAGAATTGTTACTACTATTCGAACACTTTGGCCGCAACAGATTTTTATTCTTGAATTTCTCTTACATTATACAGGGTATTGAACTTGTTACGATTTTTATGGAAAATTGGTTATAACTTCTTAAATACCCCGTAGAACACATCATAACCCTACATCATTGTAATGGGGAGGTCAACCTGATTCCAAATATGCGATAAAATATAGGGTGTTTCATTTAAAAAAATGTAACTTTGATATGGCACAGCATTCTGGAACACCCTGTAAGAATGTAAATAATTTAAAAATGTGAAGACGGATGATGGCCATAAACCCTCAAATTTTCAAATTGATATCTCAAAGGACATAGCAGACACTGAACTTTATCACACTAATCAATCAACCTGTATACGGTTCCAATCTGGTGTTCCTGGTTCTTTGACGTCTTGGATGTTACAAATAAAAAAACGCACACAATAGGAACATTTAAATAATATATAAAAATTGATAACAATTAAAAATCATTAAATTTCGACAGTATTGTTTTAAAAAATATTATACTGAAGCATGCAAAAAAAAATGATGATGAAATAATGATTTTCTACCTCATTTCGAAAATTATTTAAAAAGAAACACTTGTACAATGTGTTATTATTATCATCAAACCTATTTCAGTCAGAAAAGTTACAGAACACCAGATAGAATTTCATTTATCTACGATCTGTAAATGGTTCCCTTCCGAGCGATCGGAACTTACAGGTTTTAAGGTTTAACGATTTTACTATTTGAGAACACAGAATTGCAGCATATGAATTGATCTCTCAGTTAAATTGTCAAAGTGTTTTCAAACCAAACACACGGATTCTAAAATATTAAGAGCGAGATTTTCCGATTTGCTCATAACAGTTGTTGTTGTCTACATTCAAAATTAGATCCAAACCATTTTAAAGCAATACCACGAATACGATAAACATGTAGTGATTTATCAAAATTTCATGATCAATATAGTCGAAGGAATTTGAATTTGTAAAATCACAAAAAACCGAAGTCGTAAAATGTTTATTATCAAGTGAGTTCTATACTTCATTAGGGACAAAGAGTAATTTCAAGATTTTATGTTTAAAAATAAAGAGCAGTAAACGGTTTTTCATTAGTCAGATTATATTCTAAGATCTCATAAACTACAGCGAAACTGAAAATTGGTATGATGGAGTCCCTAAGAATGCAAAATTTTGCAAACTTTTTTCAATTTCCGGATATACTAAAAATTTGTTTACAGCTCCGTTTTTTAATGAGACATCCTGTATATTTTTGATCTTAAGAATATTTACGATATTTTAAAGAATTTTTGTAAATAGATCCATATAGATATCTGTTCTCGAGTTAAACATATACCAAGATATTCCATTTTGACTTATGCCAACATGATTGATTTAAGACCAAAATCAACAGCAGGTAGTCGTTAATCCGATAACAATAGCACATTATCGGACTCGTTTCTTCAAAAAGTGAAAAGATAATGCCTAATAGTACGATTATTTTACAACTGAAATATTTGCCTGGTAAAATAATATTAATTTGAAATTTTTTTGATATACTTAATAATTAATCTATTCTTTATGTTTGCTTCGAAAGATTGAAAAAAAAAATTGATTGTGCGACAATGAAACAATATAATTGATTGCCAATGAAACTTTAAAAAAAAAATGTTGGAAAATATAATGTAGGTTCTTACCAAACTGATTTTATTAAAACCAGTTCTCAGGGCTTTGTTATCTGATGGAAATTAAGAAACGAGAAAAGTTTAGATAAGGAAATAAATTTAAGGGCGCCACTAATTTTGTTTCCCAAAACAAAATTAGAAAAAAAATCAAATACAAAAATCATCTAACTTTCAACTGTTGCAATCTACTCGAAAATAATTAAGTTAATGGAAATGAAAACTGTTGGTGGAGGTTTAATAAATAAAACTTTCACAAAAGGAATTAATATGGATAAATATATTGATATTAAAATTTGAAAGATTGTGTACAAAAAATTACTATAACCAGAAGGGTTAGTAAAGCCTAACTATACAAAATAATGGTCATCAAAATTTTGTAATTAACAATTAAACAAAAGATTTTATGATACAACCCCTTTTTTTTTCTTGTCTTGTTGTGGTCTTGATGCGTTGAACGGATAGAACAAGTGGTTTTTCTACCTTCTGATTCATGAAAAAAATTGTGTATACTCCTTTAAATAAGCATCCTAAACGGACAGAATTAGCACACTTTTCTGAAAGAGACTGGCGCGCCTCTGCGCTGCTATGAAACTTGTAGGTACTCTCGGAAATCGTGCTCCTGGAAATTGAGCTCCAGGAAACTTTGCTTCGGGAAACTGTAGCCCAAGAAACTTTGTTAGCCCAGGAAAATGTGTTCCCAGAAACTGTGCTATAAGGATACACATAGATATAAGAAAAAAATAAAGAAACTAGAAAATTAATAAATAATAAATACAATTGAATAATATTTTCAACTTTAGGATTCCTGATTTATAAAAAGAGGTATGAAAAATCTAACAAATGAAAAAAATTATATTTATAGGGAAAATTTTCAAGGAACATGAAAGTAAAACCATGTGGCATCCAACATGGGTATCCATTTTGTACTAACTACTTTTTTTTCAAAAAAATGGTAAATTTTCCAAAATAAAAATTTAAAATACAGAAGAAACAATAAAATGTAGTAACATACCAGTAATCCAGATTCTTTTAATACAATATGTCGACAAATTTTAGTTCTCTATTCTTATTTAAAGAAAATCCAAAATTTTAAATTTCGCGGTAAAATATCTCAAGAATATTGATTTTTGAACCAATAGTTAATTCCACCAATAATTATAAATGTGAAATAATTTATGAATTTTTGGATTGAAACATTTTCGGTAAATATTCCACCAAAAATCAAAATTCTAAAGAAATTTATCGATAAATTTATTAGCTGAAAGGTTGAACGCAAAGTTCAAGTTTCAAGATACATTTCCGAATTTATATTTTTCAAGTTGATGGTATTTTTCACGATAAATGGTTGACCACCTTATCTATAAATATTTTCATTTGATTGTGTAAATAAATAGCTTTCATTGCTTGTGTTCCTTCGTCTGACCTGTATTGCACCTAACTACTGTATTTTCAATGCCCTTTTTATATCTTACATATAATGGGATTGAAATATTTATAGATAAAACAGAAAGTGGGGATTTCGGGATAATAATTTTCAATATTTTCTCAGAATTTTAGTTTGTAATAAACATTTCACTCCGAAAGTAATCTTGTGTTTAAAACTAAGTATGGAGACAAGAAGTCAAGTATCTAGGTTTGACTCTAGACAGCAAACTCCTGTGGAACAAACACGAGAAGGAGATTACATACAAAGCAAAAATGGCTCTAATGGTGTGCAGGAATCTGGCAGGGAGAAACTGGGGTTGTAACCCAAAAATCCTGGGCTGGATGTACACTGCCATAGTGAGACCAATTATCACTTATGGAGCCATTGCGTGGAGTAGTAGAACTAGCCTCTTGACGACGAGAGAAAACCTCTCTAAAATTCAAAGACTAGCCTGTATATGCATAACAGGAGGAATGAGTACATGCCCAACGGCAGCAATGGAAGTGATTCTCAACCTCACACCATTACATATGGTGGTGGAGAGTGTTGCAGAACGAACAAGATACAGACTAAGTAGAGAGGGAATCATTAAAAAGAAAACCACCTCTTCACTTCTTAGAAATCAGACAACCTGGGTATGATGAAAAAGTATAACTTTTCAAAGAAATTCGTTACGGAATTAAGCAACAAGAAGGAATGGGATCCAAATACCATTACCAGACTTGGAAAGAATGCCATTCAATGGTACACAGACGGCTCAAAAGCAATAGAAGGAACTGGGATAGGAGTGTACGGGCCAGGAACCAAACACTCTGAAAGCTTGGGAAAAACCCCAAGTATCTTTCAAGCGGAAATTCACGCAATAAGAAAGTGTGCCCAGTTCAATATTGACAAAGGATATAGAAGGCAAAGGATTATCATAATGTCTGATAGTCAAGCAGCCATTAAAGCGCTGAGTTCCTGTGTAATCAGTTCCAAAATGGTGTGGGAATGCCTAGGCAAACTTAATGAACTAGGCGAGAACAATATAGTCACCTTACTGTGGATTCCAGGACACACTGGAATAGAAGGAAACGAAATAGCAGATGAACTAGCAAAGAGGGGGAGTGAAATACCCTTTTGGGGGCCGGAACCTTTTTACGGAATCAGTGATTTTTTTTACAAAATAAATTGAATTTATGTTTTAGTAGGTATTAAAATTTCACCGACTACGGATCTGTTACTGTTTACTGTACAATGAGGGATTTATAAACCTTTATTACTAAATCCTCAAGGCCAGATGCCGAATCAACGAAATATTGCGAAACGTTCTTTATTTATATAAAGGATCTCTCATTTGAAAAATAAAGCATAACGATTATTTTATTCACATTTTCTCAGAACCTATTGTGAATTTTAAGCAATATAAGTTTTATCCAATTTACATGAGAATAAAGTACTTATGTCTGAAAAAGTTGGCAACATATGGAAAACTTTTATTTGTAATGTTACGAAAAAAGTTATTCTTTATAAAAAGTTCTCCATGGCCCATACAGTAAAAGGCAAATGTCAGATGTCAATTTTTTAAATCGTATACGAGGTTTGTCAAAAAATATAAATTTGATATAAGAGCAAAGTACCTTCATTATTTACAATATGAAAAGTTGTTCTTAATAGAAAACTATGCAATTAGATCATACTACTTGAAAAATGTATGTTATTCTTACGAATTGTTCTCAAAATATTAAATGTCATTTTGAGGTGTCGATAGGGGAATTAAAAATTACGTTCAAGTGCAATTACTTATTACTTCACTCAATATTTCATTGCAAAATTGATAAACTTTGACTTTATCTCAAATACGTAGTTAGAATTATTTATTTCGAAAACGTAACATCAAACTTTAGGTGCATGAACAAGAAAAATCCGTTTTCACTTTTTCATCACTAAAATTTACATCTCAACTTGTCCACCATTATTTTATTAATTGTTGCAGAATGTACATCTTTATCGGGATGTCTGTTATTGAATATTACTGCAGCTTCCCTATAGGTTTTGTACAATAGTTATCTCCGACAATCGATACAATTTTAATTTTTTAAATTGGGTATTACTAATTTATTACTGATTTAAATTCATTGCTAAAATATTGCAAATAACATTTGAGGTCTGTTGACTTGATAGATAAACTTTGACGTGTTTCACAATTGAAATCTTTTGCAATTTGTGGACACCCTGTACATCTAATGTCAAAAGTAAATACCTGAATTTTATTATTTTAGAAAGCAGAGATTTTCATAGAGAATAATTTTTTTTTGTAAAAAACTTACTATAAAATTTTCCCATATATTGCCAATTTTTTCAGACATACTGTATATAAAAATTTTATATCTCTATAGTAAAAAATAAAAATATATACAGGGTTTGCTATTAAAAACACCAAGTTTTCAGTAGTTGTAATGGTTGTATAATTTCCTCTCCAAAGTGCTTCCGTCTGAGTCCATGTAAGTTCTCGCAGAAGCAGAGTATGTGTTCCATCATAGAGTTCACATTTCATGCACACTAACTTTGACCATTTTGTGCAAATGTTTCCTCATGGTGCAGAGTCCAGTCACCAGGCCGGAAAAAAAGGATTGACATATACAGCGACGCGAATTGTTCATAAGGCATGGTGTTACATTTCGATATTTTGAGAGTTAACGCAAATGGAGAACAGTGCAGACCGTCATTAACGGAAACGTCCGGTTGCTTGGCAACTCATCACATGTCTCAGTCTCAGTGGCGTCCAGTAAACTTCGTCTCTAGACAAAAGCTTATTATTGTTTCGTTTGTTGTTGAGTGACGGGACGTTCCTACGTTAATGAAGAGCTTTTATGAATTATTCTAGATTTAATAATTTTGTGATAAAATAGTTGTTGTAGTTCTACTTTGACTTGGATGTTTTAAGAATTTGAGTAGATAATTTTAATAAGTTTAAATGGGGTGCAGAACTGGAACGAGAATCGGTTGGAAATTGGTGCATAGATTAATGACGTATCTGTATTCACTTTCTATGTGAAATGTACCCCTTGTAGCAGTTGCTGCATCCTACAGTGTTTCAAATTTCGGGTAAGAAACATTTATGCTTTTTTAAAAGTCTAAATCTAAATAAAAATTTTAACCACAGTATTGCTACAAAATAACTGACCGACAATTCAGAAAAAAAGCATTAAAATCGAATGAGTAGTTCAAGAGATAATCACATTTGCCGACCTTTACGTTGACATCGTTCATGCCCTTTATAGACATAAAAATACAGAAGAAAAGTGTAAATAGATATAAATAAATATGGATTTGTTTCATTGAAGTTGACAGGACATAAGAATGTAAAAGAATATAGACTCAAGCATCACATCCGCTACCGTTATCCTTCAATCTTTTGAAAAAAGTACATCCGGAAATTTCGCATTGCAATCGCCATGTTACTTCCGTCTACCCGTAGCGCGAATTGTTTATTATAAGTATATTAACACCATACTCAGCGATACTCTTCTAGGATGTATCGAATTCTGTAATTCTAAACTACTTTCGAAATCGTGACTGGTTCGATTTTAGTCTAGACTATAACAATAACGCGATACTTTGACCTCACCTACGATGTTGCGTATGCAAGCGGGATTTAACGTGATATTTGCATGTGACGAAATACGCCCTCACATTTAACGAAGGGGTGTACCGCAGCCGTAACTAATCCCGTAGATAGGGATAGTTTAATTCGAGTTTACCGAAGAGAGAATTTAATAATAACTTTCTATAGGGTTAAAATGAACGGCAAATATATTTGAGGAAGTTTTCGCTATTAGAAAATAATGTTTTAATTTATACATAGTCACGATTAAAATTAAAATCATAATCTTGACTACTCTTTATTCAATAAATATATTTGCCCGTCATAGCTGTCATAACTGGAATATGTTGCCAAACAGTTAAAATAGTATGAGAATCTAGTAAATGTCAAATGAAGTTTATCTAATATTATTCTTTTTGAATTATTATGCTGAGCTAGTTATACAGATAATTATTTTAAAAAAATGGGAATAGCAATCATATGTTAGACTCCCGATTTATGAAAGATTCATGCAAATTTTATAGCTTTTCTGCAGATAAAAAAGTTCTGAAACTAGATTGTTTTTAAGGTAGATCATTTTATTTTATGATCAATGGAATAAACCTTCAAAATAATAATAATAACACAAATGTCACCCCACCCGACATCATCAAGAAAAGAGGGAGGGAGAGCTCTAACGAACATCACAAACAAATATCCAAACCCCAAAAATTCTTCATTGGGAAGGCTCAAGCATCTGAATTACATAACTCTGACAAACAAGTGGAGCGAACCCAGACATCAGTCGACATCATCACGACCTTATATCTATAAGAAAGCATGAAATAAGTGGCTCTCTGATGGAACGTTTCCAGAGACAGAAGGATTTATAATGGCGATTCAAGACTAAGTAATTAATACCAACAATTACCAGAAATTTGTCATAAAAGATCCTGCTTCCTAGTGAATGGTCTATCCTTTGGAAAGTAATTTTCTAATTTGTAATGTGTTTCAATAGTTTTATAATATCATTTTGACTTCTATTGATAACACGCTTTACTAAAATATGACAATTGATACAGGAAACTGTAATCAAGTAAATAATCCGGTGTTTCTTGGTTACACTTACCGGCTCTGATACTGTTACTGGACCCAAAATGGGAGTCAGTAAACTAAATCTACCAGACAGTATAAAATAAAAATGATTTACATGTACATTAGTTATTCCCACCAGTGGCGCCGTTTAATTTATTGCATGCAAATTATTTGTACTTACATAATTTTCTATTATGAGAGAAAGCCGGTTTGTATTTACCTGAAACAAAAAAGTCAGTTAAAAAAGGGAAATAAGTATATAAAACAACAATATTTTATTAAATGCTTATTCACTTTTCAAATTATGAATGATTTACGCGAGTTAGAAAAGGGATGCGAGGGATTGGTATGACGAGTCACCTAGAGCTTTGAAATGAACTTTGGACAGCTAGATCAAGCATTGAGAAGGCGAGAGGTTGTCAATAGTTCCTACTACCACTTTGTAAAATTTCTTTAAGAATGTCTCGCGGTAGGTATACCATGGCTCTATCCAAACTGCTTCCAAACATGAGGGGTCCCAGCACGCAGAAGAGGCGATTGTTATATGGGGTGGTTCAATCTGTGCTACTATACGCTGTCCCAGTGTGGAGGAGGGTGATGGATAAGAAGTATAGAGGCATGGTCAGGTCCTCATAAAGGAAAACGCTCTTAAGAGTCGTATCGGCGTATCGGACTGTCTCGGCCGAGGCCATCTGTGTGATTGCTGGGGTGCCGCCAATAGACTTACTAGTTAGCGAAAGAGGGCGCTTGGATGAGCTGACTGAAGTCTCAGATGTGGAAAAGGATATAGAGAGGACCAGAACATTAGGGGAATGGCAGGCCCAGTGGAGCAATAACATGCAAACCGCGCAATGGACGAAAAAACTGATCCCCAACCTAGAAGTATGGATGAAATGCAGACACGGCATACTGACTATTTCCTAACTTACTTTCTGACCGGACATGGCTGCTTTAGGTCTTATACAAAAACAATAGGCAAATCCACGGACAATCAGCTAGTAGATGACCCGGAACATACTATCACGAACTGTTACAGATGGCTCAGGGAAAGAAGAGATTACGAGGTTGGCTCAGGGACCGATGCGACTGCGGAAGGAATATTAGAGTACGTGCTTAGTTCTGCGGAGGCGTGGGGAAAGGCTGCAACTTTCATACGTACAGTGATTGGGCAGAAGGAGTCTGAGGAGAGGAATTTCCAGAAAGAGGAACGTAGGCGTGCATGACAAAATGAAATGAAAATGAGATATGTAAACCAGGCAGGAGAAAGGCCAATCCGCGTAATCTTGTTATACCCAACCGGTGGTTCCAAGGTTATGTTGGCTACAGGAGTGGTAGGTTTAGCTCGATGCGGCGGGAGGGGAAAACTCTTCGGAGCTGTCACCTCCTGTCTAGCCACACCCTGGGTCATCTTCCCAGGTGTCTTTTTGAAGATCCCCCCACTAAAAAAAAAAAGTATACCATGGCAATCCTGAGCCGTACTTCGGTGTGAAGGAACAACCAATATCAGGGGTTGTTTGCACATATATATTCATACGCGTTAGTGTACGGGCGCATTAGGTGGTAAACAAAGCTCGGACGGGATCGGTGCCTGCTACACGGAAGGTGCCCGGTTAGAACACGTTCCAGTCTACCGTAAATCATTCTTCATTCCAAAACCGATGAATTAAAAGCAGGAGTTAGTAGAGTAGGAGAAAAACATTTAAATACAATAATCTAAAGTTATTGTTTGAATTAAATATCAAGTAAAATACGAAATAAACGACTAACCATCTAAACCACATGTACACTAGATAAATTACAAAGACGATTTGCGCAACAATCCGTAAACGGATGAAGAGGATGCTGTTGAAACCGCGGACAATGTAACTTTCTTAAATGTCAGTATCGTTTTTACACTTTGCTAACATCTAAATTGTGTTCAACTACCCGGAAAATAATACCGGAAAACATTTACCAAAGAAAAAAACGGGTCGTTACCAGTAACAATGGAATTAGTGTTTTGAGTTCTGTAACATTATTTATATGTGGTATGATTTTGATAAAAAATGACAAGATGAGGAAATTCACTTTCACCGATTTAGAATTAGATACTTTTTTTTATTCGTAATGACATTATATTTGGAATTTTATCCACACTTATGAAGCAAATAAAGTACCACTTAATCCACTAGTGAAATATTGAAACATACAATTTTAAATCAATTAAATTACATTTATATTAAAGAAAGAGCATTTCCTATTTTGTTTCATCATAATTTCACTTCGTTTCCATTAATAACAAGCTTGTAGTTGTCATCGGTTTCAGAACGCATAGTGCGAAGTTTTTGACAAATCTGTAGAAACAGAATCATGGAGCTATTAGTACCCCGAGTACCTTCCAAGTCTGGTAATGGTGTTGGGATCCCATTCCTTCTTTCAATAGCTACATCAGTTATATTTTGGGATAGCACGATTGGGTTATCAAGCTGAACCGTCTGTATAATAATCTGAGACGTCGAGTACCTCATGGTGACTTTTTTGCATTTTCAAAAATTCGCTACAAGCTTCTATCAGCCAGTCTTTTGAATTAGAGCCTTTTGAAGGTTCACTTAACATCACCTCTGAATATCTAACGCGCTCTTCTACCCCCACCATACATGCCAGCAGATCAATATACCCTTATTATAAGAGACGCGTTGAGGTACCAAAACTATCAATATCTGACAGGCCCAAGTATTTCCATGTAATTGCTTTTTTTTCAATTTCAGAAAACTTGTAGACGCTTCCCTTACCGCTGAAATGGGAAAATTATATATTCTTTCAATGTAAGCGTCCACGGGACGAATTACGGATGATCAATTTACTTTAGTGAAATAGTCCATTTCAAATATTGTATGAAGGTCCTAGAAGGTGTCGTTTTCTAGAAGTTCTAAGCATTGCAATGGAAAAAATATTTTTTTAAAATTGTTAAAATGTCCCACTGTATCCACGTTGATTTCAATCAACTAATCGATTAATCAACGGAGAAATAAAACCAAAAAAAAGAGAGTGACGGATATGTCGGAAAATAGTTACTGATTTTTTTTGAAATCAAATTTCAGCGTTCCAAGCATAATTGAAAACAGGAAACTGTTACGAATTCGCTCGAGACTGGATTTATAAAACAGCTGTTGGAAAATGATAGAATTTTGGATTTTTAAAGGTTTCTTTAATTAACAGAGGGTCAACCGTACGTTCCTTTAGCATTTGTTTTTTGATTGTTGAACGAAATGTGTTATAGGTAGTAATTAAGGTTGAAAGGAAGTTGGCAATAGGGATTCAAAGTTGGTAGTTCTACCTCGATTTTTTTCCCAAAATGTTGGAACTTTTTTCAAATTTCGGTTATCGTTACCCTAATTCGCAAAAAACTGTTTGTTGTGTTTTTTATTTGAAACCTTAGGAATATTTCTTAATAAATTTATTCTAAATTATGTCTGTTGATATTGTAATAATAATGTTCTGAGCTCGTTATACTTTTGCTGAGATTTCAACGGAGATACGTGGTTTTCTATTACGTTTTTATAATAAACAGGAGTTACGAGGCAAACAAACTTTATTTCAAATAAGTTACTAAATTTTACACTGCTTTAAATAACTGCAAAGTGAAGAGTAAAGAGAACCTAACTAATTTTTGTTCTATAAATATAAAAACTTTATATTATTATTCATACGGTAGGGAATCATAGAAGGAATGATAGCCTTTTTCCAAGCAACTTTTTAGATGCTGTAACTGTTCATACTTATCTTTTGATATTTTTCGATAACCAAGCACTATTTAACAACAGAAAACACACATTCTGATTATTTGACAATAAATATACATCGGAGTTACGAGATTTGCTTTCATATTATGATGTTTTTTTGGAGATACGAGGTTTGTGTCTTCTTTCGGTTTTCTAAGTACCACTTTACCATGGTCGGAGTTAGGAGCTTTTCTATTTCTGGAATTAATGCTTTAAAAATAGAATTGGAGTTATGAGATTTTAGAGTAGCGTTCGCTCAGTGCTATGCTAGTAGATGGAGCAAAAAACAGGATCTTGATAAATTCTGGAGTTACGTGGTTTGCGAATTAGGGTAACGATATCTCAAATAGTTTGGAATGAAATGGCACTTGTGAACCAGTCAATAGTATCTTCTTGTCCATGCCGATCGAAGGAAAAATTCTGTATTACCGATGAATAAGTCTTTTGGCTTCTGTAATTGATTTTGGACAAATCTTATGTAAGTACGTAACGTATTCTACAAACCTAATTTTTATCAACTTCCAAACGTTAAATAAAATAGAAACTTTACACACATATCAAGGGCCGATGCTCAGATAATAATTTAATAATTTTATTCAAATATCCGCATCAATATTATAAGGATTAACGATCAATTTCACTCTCTTGTAACTAAGATTTCTATTTTAGATCAACGAGGAATTGACAGAGATGGTAAGGCTTTGATTTGCTTCCACTTTTCTAGAGATAAGATAAAAATTATGTCTATAATAACTTTCTGAACTGGTTCCGCAGGTAGTATCACGTTGTATACTGTATATATATAGTCAGAACTCCGTATGTATGCTAGTCAGTTACCTTGTGAAATAATTATTTAACGTTGTTATGTTGCGTAATTTTAATTTTATAATGCCACCACGTCAATGTTTAAACCGAGTGAAATGGTAAGTATTATATTGTATCAAGGGTACTAAGTAGATAATTATGCCCGGAGGGCGGCAGTCTTAAAAAAAGCCGAGGGCCTCTGAAAATATACTTCTGGGTGACTACAATCTGTTGAGAACAAATGAATGCCTATGTCAGAGTAAAACTGCACTAAGAGTGTTAACAGAGATCCTAACGGGACATTGTCGCCTGAATGGGCACCTGAAAAAGCTTAAAATAGTGGAGGAAAAAGAATGTAGATTCTGTGGTATGGAAATAAAAACTTCCGTCCACATATTTGCGGATTGTACAGCAATTCAGAATTCTAGGGCACAACACCTAGGAGACTACTGGATCAGTGGCGTAGGTAGCTAGGGGGACAAGGGCCCTGGTTCAACGTAGGTGCAGGTGCACTTAAGACTTCCAAACAATCCAATCATCAACTACAGTATTTATCGTAATATAACGAAATAGCCGAAGTATACTCACTTTGACCACTTTCTCATAAAAATTTCTATTGTCTTGAGGGTGTTCGGATTATAATCCAGTAGTTATATTCAGTGTCGGGTGTGAATTTTGTTTTAAAGAAATATTTATAATATTTATTTCTTGGTTGAGTGAGTTTAGTGAATTGTTATAGGTATAGAAAAGGTTATTTTTTTTTCAAAGTTAAGGTTAGAGGGCCCCCTGAGCTCTACGCTACGCAACTGTACTGGATAGAAAAGAAACACTTACTGAAACTGAAGATTATTCAGGAAATAAGACTAAAGGAACTACTGTCTGTGAGACTTTTCTCGGGAACTGAGTAAGGGGGCACAATAGATCTTTTAGGTATCAGTGAATGTCACCGCCATATACCTTTACATGATTTTGATACAATAAACCTGTTCCCCGACTCCGTTATAACAAATTCGAATTTGCTTCGTGCTACCCTGGGCCAAATAACACTGTGAGCGTATCGAATTTTATCAAGTAAACAAGTATTTCTAAGGTAAAATGATTAGATTCTTTTTATTTCAGATTAAAATCGAAAATCTCGTACTATCACTGTTTTTAAAAAATATTACTTAAACTCAGTTTCTCTGCGTTTGATACTTCCTGTAACAATAATTTTAATAAGTCAGTATGTTGCTTCAATAATTACTTATAGGTTTCGTCAAAACTGTACTCCAGATGGTCTATTTCTGTTAACAGAAAGTAATGATATTTTAATGGTGGTCATGTGTTTTTAATTTTTAGATTAGGTTTGTTTGTAGAATAGTCAGAAACTATCAGATATCCGGTTCTTTCCAGGTCCGAGTCCGAAACTATGAATGAATGAATATGAGTAAGTACATTTTCGCGTTCCAACAACAAGCGGTGACAGATTGGCGACTGTTAGTAAGCAGTTTCAACGTTAGACTCCGTTTCGCATAAGAAGAAGCTTCGTGAAGTTTGCCAACTGTCTTGCGCAGAAATCAAAATCGGTTTTGTTTATCTATGTCGCCTGGTAATGACCGTTTTACGCAATTGGAGTTACAAACGATATATAATATTTATATAATTATTTTAACGACATCAAGTATTTTCATATTCCAGTGTCTATTGTATGTGAAAATATCTCGAAAAGCTTCAAAGAATTCCCAAATATATTTTATTGAAACTATACAAAATAATATATTTTGATAAATACATTTTTTATATTCTAATTTTGTGTTAACCTACAAAATGTGAAAAAGTTACGCTACTGATTTGAAGTGAATTGAATGTCGATTTTACAATATAGCGCTGGTTATTACAAGTTCGCGCATACGACTGCAGCTTCACGGAGTCTACATATGCCAAAGGTTTGGAGTTTTTGTGCTAGTCAAGGACTGTAAATCAGACGTAAGCGCAAAGGAACTTGATACATCATATTGTAGGGTGCTCCGGAGCAGTTTAAGAAATACAACACTTTCTTACTTGAGTAAGAGTAACAAAATTTCAATTGGGTCCCTCTGTCTCAATAAATAAACGGTAAACAAAATGTTAGTCTGAGCTTAGTACGTATAAAAAAGTAAGGTTACTGTCGTATAACGATGAAGTTAGCCGCGACATTCTAGCCGCGTTTGGAAAAAAATCTAACTTCATCGTCATTACTGTCGTTACTGTTTTAAAATGATACAGGAGTTGCAGTGGCGACGCCGTGGTGAAAAAACAAACTGCTTAGATAGACGATTTTTTTTTGGGCAGATTTTGTCAATTTTCCCGTATTAGTTCGTTCTCCTTATCTAGTCCCTAAAATTTGCCCACTCGAGAACATGCCACGTATAATTGTTGTTGTGCGTGTGAAAAACATGATGTGCCCAAATCCAAGACAATGTTTAGCTAGGTACCCGAAAACCTTCACTGCCAAACACTAACTACAAATTCTAGATTATAATTTTATGTACATCTAAACTATTTACCTTTGTCCAACTGTTCCCTTTGCAGTTTGGCAGGAGAGAGTTTCTGGAAGCCCAGTATTAAAAAATCAAAGTGCATGATTCTATTAAGGTTTAAAATATCACCTAGAACAAAGGACAAGGTCATTAAACGACTATTTGAAAGCATTCTAAGGATTTAATCAAATACATATATAAAATTTCCTCAATATCTCCGCATCTGATAGGAAGCCCCATAAAGTAAAATTGACTTCTTTGTATCCGGCAAATGTAAAAATATTCTTTTCTCTTTTCATTCGAGCTGCTTGCTTTTTCACTTTTATGTGGCTTTTCTGTCGAGACGTAATCTATATAAACAGGAACTTATTGTGTATACATAAAAAAAGACAGGGTCAAAAAACTTTTGTTCTCTCTTTCGTCTTCGCTGTCGATGTACTCGGAATGAGTCATAAACTTGCAAATCTGGTGTGCTTTGTAACATCTTGCTATCTTTTGTCAATAAACACAATCATTATAAAATTGTATTAAATCAGTCGCCTAGATGCAAAAGCCGACAAGTGTTCTGAACCAAAAATATTAAAATTCAAAGGGGTATATTACGTCCTTTAAAAATATTTAGTGTCAAACTGAACATATTCACTTGATTTTCGAAATATCGTCCTCGATTCAAAACGCGACAAGTCCATACGCGCGTAAACTGCAAAACCCGACATAGTCCATTGAGCCAATTGTGGCTTTTTTTCCCGAGCCCGTCTGACAAGTCTCCGATAACTCTGCTTATTGTATTTTTGCTCGTGATTTCTCATACCACCCAGTCCAGCACCTTTGTCCCCTATACCAGTTTGTACAAGGTCTTAGCTGGGTGTTTGCTATATAGCTCGGCGTTTCCCTGCGGTTAGCCAAGTAATAACTGTCTTTTGTGATTAAGAGTCTCGCATGTAAACAGTTTATGTTTCACTGTCTCCGATTTCCTACCGTATAATCTACATGTAAAGTCTCCGTTGTATAGTTTTAATTTGTACAAATGTTCCTTTACTGGTGCAAGACCAGTCATGAAACCTGATTTCTGCACAGTGTTAGCAGTTCAGCTGTACGTTTCAGGCATGGTTCTTTTTATAAAGGTTTTCCCATGCATTTGCCTTGGGTCGTTTACCCAAAAATTTGTATGTTGTTCTCTGATCCAGGTCTTTACAGATCCTGGTACTACAGTTTTCGGTATACCGAGAATCTGTCCTGGTTCAGGCTGCATATCCTCTGACCCTCTTTTTGCAAGATCGTCAGCTTTTTCATTGCCCTCGATACACTGGTGATCTGGTACCCACGTCAGCTTGACGTTACTCCGTTTGGCTAACGTCTTCAGTTCTTCGATGCAATCCCATACTAGCCTAGAGGTCACTTTCAGGCTTGAGATTGCCTTAACTGCCGCCTGACTATCTGACACGATATGGATCTGCTTGCCTTCGGCAGCTCACCTGTTGTTTTCTCTCGCGCATTGCATATACCTCTGCCTGAAATACAGAGGTGTAGTTTCCCAGTGCGTAGCTATAGCTATCACCTGTTTTTTTGGAGTATACTCCCGCCCCAGTGCCTTTTACAGTTTTAGACCCATCAGTGTTCCATGTCTGTCTCTGTCTGATGGTACCGAGTTCTTCGTCAACCCATTCCTTTCTGTCTGCTATCGACACTTCGAATGGGCTATCAAAGGAATATCGCACGGTTGTGTAGTCTGTTCTCATGCTTAGCACGTCCCTCGATGTGCCCTGGTGATGTAGCGTTTAGACACCTCATCGTGTTTTCCAGTCTATGGATACCTAGTCTTGCCTCTCCCTGTATCACAAGGTGTAAGGGAGGTAGGTCTAATAGTACTTCCATTACTGCTGTAGGGGTAGTTCTCATGCCCCCCTTGATGCCCAGACATGCAAGTCTTTGCACCTTGCTTAGTTTAGTGGCTTAGTATAATATTACCACGTAACCTCAACACGCAGGCAATGTTTTGTCAACTGATTTAATTTTATCAAATACTGAAGACGTGAATCTCGAAAAGTTTTAAAACAACCAGGATATTGGTTTATACAGTGTGTAAAAGCAAAACGGAGTAAATGACAGTACTGTAGATATTTAAAAAAAAATCCCGAAACACGTGAAATTTAAATTATAAATTGACATTATTGTAGTAAAAACTCATGATTTTGAATAATTAATGTAAACCGATCACGTACGTATGTATTTTTCAATTCCTATTAGGTAAAAATGTAGTCTCAGGCTTATTAGAAATCTTTGCAAGTAGGTAAAGTCCACCACGTTGTATTGTACTATCAATTATATCTTTTTATTAGGTTAGATTTGTGAAAGTTTAATAAATATTTCGTTGAACATTTTCAAAACTACTTAGTAAGTTCAGTATTAATAACATTAATTAAATCTTAAACAAGAAAAAACAGTTTTCAACTGACACCATTTGACCTGCTTAATTTTTTTTAAGCATGTCATATACCAAATGAATTGGTTAATAACTAGGTAAAATTGAATACATTGAAATAAATAATATAATCTAAAAATAATTCCAAATTGCCAACATAGATTTTTACGAAAGAAAGTTATCTACTGTTTTTTTCTATCTCTATATGCAAAATATCCCTCATACTGTACACATTTATAGAAAATCGGATTTTTTACGTTAATTTTTCCAATAAAGTTAAAAACATTTTTGAATAGATGAGGAGAATACGCTTCTACTTCCAATTTAAAAAATCGGGATTCGTAACTGCATTTGTTTTAGAAATCTCTGTCACTCAATTTCAAGTAATATTCCTTATTATCTCCGTCTTACTTGTTAAAATCCTATGGCCGATTAAATTTTCTCGAAATCTGTTCGTGCGATCTAGGCAGATTTTTGGCAAAATAAAGGATGTTGCGGAAAATGGTTAGGTGGGAACTTCTAGGGGTTTCCTTTTAAGCTCTAATTTCGTTTTTTTAATGGGACACCCTGTATTTTTTCAATTTTTTTGAATATTTACGTAGCTCTTGAAATGAATTTCCTATCCATTTCGTTGAAAAACTCTATTTATCATATATATTCTTTGGTAGTAACAGGTTTAGCGAATACCTTATTTTTAACATACCCCCAAATAAAGTAATCCAGTGGTGACAATTGGGGGATTTTGGTGGCCAACGGAATGGACCGTTATTAGCTATCCACCTATCTTCAAATATTTCTTGAAGCAATGTGCCAACTCTTCGAGTATTGGGAGCAGGTGCACCATCTTGTTGAAACCAAGTTTCATCAACCTCATTATTAGATAAATTTTGCAGTGCCGGAAAAATTGCTTGCTGTACCTCTGAACGTCTAAATTTTCGTCATAAATTGTAAGTGCGAATATCTTATCATTTTTTATAGCACACAAAACATTTAAAAAAAATGACACTTGAAATTTAGTATCCCATGTAACGTAAGGGTTTTCGTCACTCCAATAGTGGCTGTTGTGGTGGTTAAACAGTCCATTTTTCGTAAATTTGGACTCATCACACCAAATTATCTTTTTGGGAAAATGTTGACTTTTCATTAAAATCCACTCACAAAATTCGACACGTCTTATACAATCTCCTGGATGTAAATGTTGAACAACTGTATAAGAATAAGGGGTCCAATGATGTTTTTTTAATATCTTGTGAATTGTTCTGAATGACAACAATTGCTCATATTCCCGCAAAGATGAATTCGGATTAGCGGCAAAATATCCCAAGACATCTATCTGTAAATCTTCATTATCAACATGAGTTTTGGACTTGCTTCTATTGCTTGTGAAACTACCAAACTGAGAACAGTTGTTGAGTAAACGTTTAACGGTATTATGGTTTGGTCTACGTTTCTCAGGATATCTTTCAGCAAAAACACGGTAGATTCTGTATATTATCCTGTTATACTCACCATAAATTATAATTAAATTCAAGAGATCATCATTTGAATACTTTTGTAAATGAGCCATTATTATTTTATTAAGAAAATAAACTACGAACTGTCATTATCTGTCAGGCAGCTTATGTATTCCATGGACTACTATTCATAACAGTTTTATTGTCAAAAAAAATAAAAATTGATTTACCGGAAATCTACATGAGATAGGTATAGGGAACCCTAATACAAATAGAAAGCGGATAATGTATAATTTTAGTCTGATCAATCATATACAGGGTGTTCCATTTGAAATTATGTGAAAATTTTAGATGACGAATATGCTCCAATTTTGAGAGCACTTTGTATAATAAAAATAACAATTCAAAGTTTACACTGTTATTCGGTTGCAAATGTTTGATATAAAAAAAATTAAAATTTTGAAAAATGTGCATATTTTTTGATAAATTTTTGGTAGAAAAATTTTGGGGTGGCCTCTGCCTATTATGTATTCTGCCCCGGGCCCATGAAGGCTTAATCCGGCGCTGATTATCGGTAAAACACCTTCTATTCATCGGAAAAAGAGAGTACAGAAATCGCTAGTGCGTGTGGATCTTGCAATAATGAAAAATCTGTATGACACCGGTTCTGCTTCTGCCTACAGTAATCTTTATCTTGTGAAACGTTTCAAATTAATTTTACTCACAACTATATAATACAGGAACATTTCCACCGAACATGGAAACTTTATAAATTGTTTCTTCTATTCAATACAGCGAATGGCTTGCTTAAACATCACAGGAGCCATGAGAACAACACCAACCGCAGCAATGGAACTAATTACTGGTCTGACCCCTCTGGACCTGTACGTCAAGGAGGTTGCGTTAATGGCCATGGTACGATTGCGCACGGCTGGTGTAAACCCCGAAGTAGGAGTGGGCCAATTGAGGTTGAGCCTGTGGCAGGAAGCGCTCACTGCGCTACCTCTGCTGCAGGCAACCAATGATGCAATTGAAACCAGGTTTTTGTTTAACAAACCCTACAAAATTCAAATAAAACAGAACACAGAGCCAGGTGCTGCAAATGCAATACGCATATATACAGATGGTTCAAAAATGAAAGAAGGCTCAGGATGTGGAGTTTACTCAAGAGCACTAAGCCTAAAGATGAAGTGGGGAATGGGAAACAATACCAGCGTAGTTCAAACAGAACTGGCTGGTATCTCAATTGCCACAAAAGAACTAACCAGAAGAGGAATTTCTGGCAAAAACATAATAATCTGCACTGATAGTAGACAAGCCCTATTAGCCTTAAACAGACAACGTGTTATATCGAGGCTAGTACTAGAGTGCCACCAAGATTTAGCTGACGCCTCGGCAGATAACAATATTATCCTGAGGTGGGTTAAAGGGCACGACAGGAGTAAAGGAAATCGCATTGCTGATTCTTTAGCCAGGGAAGCCGCTGGACTAAAAATTCTAGGACCCAGTGACACCTACGGCCTAACGACTTCGACAATTGCGGAACTAGCCAAACGCTACACCCATACTCAATCCCTTAAGAGATAGGATGGAATCAAAGGATGCAGTCTTGCCAGGATCACCCTGGGCGACCCTGGGAAGCTGGAGCCGAAGAAATATTTGGCGATGACCAGGAGAAACCTACGTTTAACAGTAGGATTTCTGACTGGTCACTGTCAACTAGGGAAACACCTCCATACTATGGGGCTAGTGGACACACCTCTATGCAGGATGTGTGAACAGGAAGATGAAACTGTCAGGCATGTCTTATGCGAGTGTCCGGAGTTATCGTCAATAAGAGAGTGTGTGTTCGGTGAGTCTTGGCCTACACCTGCCGATATAAAGGAGATGTCTCCTAGTGACCTGTCCACTTTCCTGAGAAGGACAGGATGGACAATAACCTAGGAAAACAACTCCTCGGGAGGATGTACAATGGGTCACATGTGGCCTAAGTGCTGTGAGCCTACACTCACCCTCCCTACTCTACAGATACAGATTCTATTCAATGTTTTTATGTTTAATTTCCATGTACTAGAAGCTCACTGCCGATTCTGCAATTTTTTCATTTTATATTTTAAATTCAATTTCGTTTCATAATAATAATCGAGATATAATGCACTAGAATCATCATACACGAAAGTACAGTTTCAGGTATAATTATAAAGTAACAGATCATTTACCGTCCATTGTTGTATTTAAAAAGATACGTAAGTAAACACTTGGTTGAAGTTCCTGTTACTTCTTAAAACTATTAAAAAATAATGTTGAAATCTCTTGTGTTCAATTTACAATAACACTATTATTATGCAAGTTATTGTACGAACGTTCAAGGGTCAAAGCAAACAAGGTGGAAACAGTTGTGATAGGTGGGACAAAAAATAGCTACGGCGGATAAGTGGCAAAGTTGAATGGGATAAAATTCAGCATCCAATGATAACACAGAGTGTCCCATGTAAAAAAAAAGTTTTTGGAATGTAATATTCATTTTTGATTACCCTGTAGAAAATAAAAATATCAAACTCAGTCTTAAACATTTTCAGCGCCTTCTTTTTATATGTTTTAGACACGCAAATGTTTTTCAGTAATTTGTTATAAACATTTAAAAAGAAAAAAATTAATTTGTTTTCATTTTACGTGCAGCTATCGCCTCACACCTTGATCTACGCACATAAAGTTTCATCTCTAAAAATAGAAAAATGAAGATATTAATTTTTCTATAAAAGACAAAATAATAGTATAAAACTATTAAAACGCCTTACAAATTAGAAAATTACTTTCCAAGGATAGACCGTTCACTAGGAAGCAGCATCTACTTCTCGGGCTATATGCCCCGCAGACAATGAATTACACTTCCAAGTTAAACGGGGTTGGTATATATGAAAATATAGAACCAACCATTCTGGTTTATAATTAGAAGGGATAGTATAACTTGCAGACCGGTTTCGGCGTATTTGCGCCTCATCAGTACAGTTTCCTGTATCAATTGTCATATTTAAGTAAAGCGTGTTATCAATAGAAGTCAAAATAATAGTATAATAGTATATTATTAAACGAGCAATTTATGATAGCCATTACTCACGCAGGGTGACGTTTGCGTCCCGAGCCGTAGGCGAGGGGCGCAAGTCACCTGAGTGAATAATGGCCATAAATTGTGAGTAGAATACTATACTTTGTCCACGACCCTTGATAACTTTATTAAATAAAAGCTCAGTAAATAATGCGAGTGTAGAACGGAAAGTAATAATTTGGTATTTGGGAGTATTATTGACAATTCAAACGTCAAAATTAATAAATTTCTGGAGTACGTCAAATAATGTGACTATAGAGATGGGCGATACTGTGTAAAGTACCAATACACCGTACCGTTATAAATATATAGTTTTAAAAATATCAATATTAGAAAATATCGTTATGAAAAGTATCAATACTAAGAATTTTGATATTTTATCCATACGATATATTTCAGAAACAAATTTCCCAAACAAAATACGCAGATTCAAGAGTTTATTTCATAGTGTTGAGTTGTCATGGTATGCTATTTAAATGCAAAAGCGTGAATTATGAACCATAATTCACTCTAGTAGATATATGGGTACCATATACCTTTTGTTAGTTGGTAAAATATTGACTTATTATTAAGGTGGTCGTGGACAAAACTATTAAAACGCTTTAAAAATTAGAAAATTACTTTTTATATTTTCATATATACCAACTTGGAAGTGTAATTCATTGTCTGCGGACAGTGGCGTAGCGACAAATTATGGCCTTCCGCAAAAATTTAGTTAGGGCCCCCTTGCCTATATTAAGAATATAATATATTATAAAGTTTTTATTACCAAACAAAATTAGGTAATACTTTTTATTATTTAAACTACTCACCTAATATAAAATTTAAATGAAATGCCTATAAAATCAGTCAAGAGAATACAATAAACAATATGTAAAGAACGTTACAATAAACATAACTATTGAACAAGGAACAAGAAAATAAAAAATATTCTTTAAAACTAAAAGGGACAAAAACTAGCTTTTGCCTATGCAAAATTTTTTATTAAATGGTTATTATCCATTTTGGCATCGTAACCTTCAGGCCCTTTTCGTTGCGAAAAAGGCACTCGCTACGCTCGTGCCTTGCATTATCGCAACTCGTGTGCAAAAGTATAACTTCACGCACTTGTATCATAAATAACTATTATATGATGACACCATCCGTTTTATTCTAGGATTTTTGTCAAAAATTACTACATTTCTATGCCTATTTGATGCAATTCTGACAAATACTGCCATCTTAATTCCAGGCTACATGACGTGACTTGCCCCAAGGTCAAACGAGTGTTCAAATTCGTACGATATACAAAAGGATAACGTCACGTGTTTCTGATCGGTGTTTGAGCTAACATGGTGGATTGTCATACTTTGTATTTTATATCTTTACTAAAATAAATGTAATCACAATAGTAATGTAAAAATAAGTGTTTGTTTTAGAATCTTTCTAATATACACATACAATTATTTCAATTGATTATTTCAGTTAGTTACTGTCATTATTCAAACATTTTGGGAAAAAGATTTCAGAAGCTTGGTGTGCTCTATATAGGCCACTTTCGAACTTCTTTTAATGCAAAGTGGTAATAATAGATTAATAATTTCTCCTAAAACGTTTTTTTTTTCTATTTTTATTGTCATATCTCTGTGTAGCTAATTGTAATTTAAAAAAATTACAATAGAACTTTCTAATGGGTGTTTTTTGTTCTAGTGATTGTAATTTAGTTCTATTATATGAATAATTCGATATCAAGCTTTAATATGAAAAAGGAACACAGAATCCTAAATATTGCATATCTCAGTAGACTCATTTAACTTTCACTAGATCTAACCGTTAGAGTACGTGACCAAATTTATGAGAAGTAATTATTAAGTATCAATTTAATGACTTTTTTTTTATTATACACGCGAAACTTTTACCTTCACTTTTTTTATTGAACGATCAATTACATTAGTTTTAATTAAAAAAAGATGTAATTGTTTACAATTGAATTTTGTTTTTCTGTTAAGCGTTTTTAATTTCTGAATGTGAGAAAATAAATATTGACCAAGTTAATTATTTCATCCCTTATTCCGTAGAATGTGTCAGATATACATAGGGTTTAAAAGTAGTTTGAGTTAGGAAGTGGGTAGAAAAAATATTAATGAGATGTTTTTTGAAATTACTCAAAAACCGTTTGTTACAGAAGAAAGTTTCAAATAAAAATTGTAGAACTTGAAATTTTACACTAAAATTGTCCTTATCCAAATGACATTTGGGTTGCTGAAAGTAATTATTCAGCACACCGTGAATTTTCATTTCAGAGAAAAAAATTTTCAATTTGTTTATAACAAAGTTATAACAATTTGAAAGTTTTAATACCAAATTAAAACTATTCTATGGCATGAATTAATTTTTTTTTCTCATTGTTTTTTTTTTATAAATAGTACATTTACTCGTGAACTTTTTTTAACTTTCATTTTCAGCCAGGTACAAATTATTTCACATGTTTAATATTTTTCTGTGGTGACGCCTATGCATTCACAACCCGCATGCATCAATATGTACATTATGCGCATACCCTTAATTTTTTTGAGACGGGGAAGGGGAAGGGTGAATGGAATAATATTTTCCCTTTCCCTTCTTGAAGAACATTAGTATTGAAAATTTGGCAGAAGCATGTACTAACTACTTCTTTTGTGGGTTGCATAACAGTATATTTATACAAGCTAATGAATTTATACCTTGATAGATTTGTTTCTTTGCTACAGTCGGTATAGAATAAAAGGAGTCAAACAGTAAGTAGTTTTTTTATATTTAATTTGGAACAGTTATTGATACTTTAGGAAGCTGAATAATCACATATCCCTACTAATAGTTTCACCACTATTTGACATCAAACATTATTAATACAAAATATATACTGGGTCCGTAAAGTATGGAACAAATTCATTTTTAGCTAAACAGACCATTTTAAGAAATAATCCTGAAACACGTCGTTTTTTGATTTTAATTTACCGTATTTTAAAATAATATTCTAATATACAGGTTGAATTACTTTCGAGTAATGACGTCACCGTCATTTTTTTTAAATGGAACACCCCCATTTTGTCTCAATTTTCGGATTACTCTAGCTGAGCTGATTCCAAAAATGTATCACATGTTGATTCCAATTGGTACAGGGTGGACAAAAATACAATAGTTTTGTGTGTGCTCATAAAGTAATCCTGGAGATTTTGATGAAAGTTTATGGTTCCAACAGGATGGTGCCCCTCCACATTATGCTGTACATGTTAGAAGGTACCTAGATGACATTTATCCGAACAGGTTGATTGGTAGACGTGGACCTATTGAATGGCCAGCGAGGTCACCAGATTTCAATCCTTTGGATTATTTTATGTGGGGCCATCTGAAGAATGTTGCGTATCAAACGAAACCAGCAAGTATTCAAGAATTAAAAGAGATAATTCGGACAGCAATAAACAATATTTCTCAAGACACAGTAAACAAGGTTCAACAAGAATTTGAACACCGTTTGGGTTACTGTCAAATACAGCAAGGGCTGCAGTTCGAACATTTATAAAGTCATGTATTTCATCATATTCTGTCCGCTAGACAATAAGTATTTTTGATAATATTGTTAATTTAACTAATAAAGAATGTTATGAATGAATGAGCACACACAAAACTATTGTATTTTTGTCCATCCTGTACCAATTGGAATCAACATGTGATACATTTTTGGAATCAGCTCAGCTAGAGTAATCCGAAAATTGAGACAAAATGGGGGTGTTCCATTTAAAAAAAATGACGGTGACGTCATTACTCGAAAGTAATTCACCCTGTATATTAGAATATTATTTTAAAATACGGTAAATTAAAATCAAAAAACGACGTGTTTCAGGATTATTTCTTAAAATGGCCTGTTAAGCTAAAAATGAATGTGTTCCATACTTGACGGACACAGTGTATATACAGGCTATTGCATATACCTTGATAGATTTGTTTCTTTGCTATAGTCGGTATAGAGAATAAAAGGAGTCAAACAGTAAGTAGTTTTTTTATATTAAATTTGGAACAGTTCCTGATACTTTAAGAAGCTGAATAATCACATACCTCTACTAATAGTTTTACCACTATTTGACATCAAACTTTATTAATAAACAATGTATATGTAGAGACGACTTTTTTCTAAAAGAAAAAAGAAAATATGATTTTGAATACTTTCCTGTATAGTCACATTTAAAGCATGTTTTATTGAAAATTACGGACGAAATTGTTTCAATTGAAATGTTGGAAAAATATTTTTTTTTTTGGATTTCTCTCTGGAAATTCTGAACACCAAGCCAATTTTTCGGAAGATAATCTTCAAATCAGGTAAGTACTATCAATTTTTTGCAAAATTAATCAAAAACTGGTATCTCCGTATAGTTCACATACAGTTGAAATAATAAAAAAGTTATAAAAAGAAATAAATTACTACACACATATTACAGCACTTAATTTTTGTTTTATATCAATAACAATAAGAAGTTAACAATTTTGAATACTTACAAAGCAAACATCGCCGAGAGGCATTTTTTGTGCAAAAATTTTACGATGATTTCCAGTAAAATGTTTGTAAAGTCATATCAAATTCACTATAAAAATCACAAGACACTGCCGATATGTTAAACCGTCGATTGTAAAATAGTTATTAGTAATGAATTCTTGCAGGCAAATATAAACGAGTTTTTTTGTTACTCATAGTCATTGTAACGTTTTTTGTCGAACAAAAAACAAGTTAACCGATAAACCGAGTCGGTTCTTACAACAGCAATTAAAATTGAATATTCCCAGCAAGAACATTATATTATTTTAATTTTAAATTGTCAAATACCAGAATTAGAAAAGAGCATAAACGTGCGTATTAGTCCAAAATAGATCCCCGAGATTCTGTATGAGAGAGCTGTATGGTCGCCAATACGTTTATAAGGGTATTTTGGGGACGGGGAATCGAATGGCACTATTCGCAACATCCAATTTTCCCGGGAAACAGTCAAAATCGCAGAAAATTTCTTAAAATTTTCTTGGCAACTATTCGATTTATCAAAATTTCATTCAGAATTATAGATGTTCTGGACCATTTCCGAATCCCCTGGAAATCGACGCTGAGTAGCAAAATAATGATTAAGGATTTATTGTTTGTAACATTTTTTTGTATATGAACAAATGTTTTTCACACTGGTTTATCAGAAAGTAATTTCTTTTACTATTTTTGTATTTTTAGATCTATTAAATCATAAAAATGTTTGTTTCCAGCGGATTCGGAAATGGTCGAGAAAATCTATAATTCTGAATGAAATTCATCAAGTGAGGTAGTATTTCGGCGTAAAATTTTGCGTTCTACAACATTTATTTGAAACTTTTTTTTGATAAATCGAATAGTTGCGAGAAAATGTGAATTTTAAGAAACTTTCCGCTATTTTCACTGTTTCCCGGGAAAATTGGAAGTTGTGAATAGTGCCATTCGATTCCCCGTCCCCGAAATACCCTTATAAACGTATTCGCGACCATACAGCTCTCCCATGCAGAATCTCGGGGATCTTTATTGGACTATATTGACATTTTATAAAGTAGGAACATGCATATTTATGTAAAATACTTATAATAACGACGTTAAAAGTTAGTTGTAAAGGAAGCTGTATAAATAGTTGCATTAGAGTTCCTTAAGAAAAGTAATAAGATTGTTGCTTTAGGCAGATGTAAAACATTACACAATAAATATATAAGTATTTTATAATCATCTTATAACCACAACAGTATTCTCTCTTATGAAGAGCTTATAGAATGAAAATGTAGTTTCCAGGAATAAATTTATTATCAAATCAGGCAATATTCAAAAGTGGTCAAGAATCAAACCGCACCTGACTCCCGAGACTGTCAAAAACAATTTTATGGCGCTGCATTGGACATCATAATAAAACTTTAATATCGTATACAGCTCAGAAGAAAACAGAATTATTGTATAACGTTTCTAATTTGTATTACCTATATACGCCATAATTATTAAACGTTCGGCTGTTCAGAAACCGCCGCCATTGTGATAAAATCATATAGAAACGTGAAACGGTGAAATAAAAATAGATTTTTTAAATAAATATTGAGATTTTTTTCCGCTTTTACAACAGCCACAATATATGTTTGTTTTAAGTTGAAAATTCAACAAATGAAACAATTTTTTAGTTTTTATTTTTTAATAATACCAATAAAATGTAGGCTAAACTAGGGCGCTTTAATTTTTTATCAAAAAAATGTATATATATTGTCAGAAAAGTTAGCTGCGCAAATGAATTTGGTCTTCAATATTTTCAATATGATTTAGAACAGATATAATAACTCCATCACCCACCGCCATAATAATAATGCCTGATATCGTCTGTCATGAGTCATGACACAACTCAAACGTTCACACATATACCTAATAAAATATTCTTATGACAATTCTATTCCGAATTTCGACAGAAGAAAATAAAATTTTTGTATTAGCGAATCTTGAATAAGAGGTTCACAGCCACATTATAAGATTTTCACGTTTCTATAAGATATGCTGTATAGCAGTTCTTACAGCCTTTATAAAATTAGTTTTGCTAGTTGGGCCCCTATTCACACAGACTAAAAAATAAGATAAATCGTAATGATCAGCTATGAAACTAAGATTTATGTAATCCTTTCATCTTCCACACTTACTGCACAAACAAACGAAAAAACTGTTCGGTGCCTCCGACTTTTTATGGGCTTTATAAATGTGAAATATCAGAAGAATATTGTTGGTCATTAAACGATGATATCAAACGCCGTAAGCCGTTATTAAAGCTAAGAGCTCTGTATAAAGAAGAGATATATCAGCAATACAAATAATGGTACGTCATTTTTCAAATAAATTACAGGGTGTAGATCTTTTTGAAGAACTTTCAGACGTAATCTAGTTTATTCATTCATTTGATTGGGTTGAGCTTAACAGCCCAGGCACTTGAACTGAATCTTTGTACCATTTCCCATGTTATCTACTTCCATTCCAGAAGCTTAGGTTATCTAGTATATCTTCGAGTGAAGATGTTTATTTCGCTAGATAAGGCTTGATATTTATTTTAAGTGGAATTAGGACTGCAGCTCAAAAATCCTAAAATTGTTTTCCAGTGTGTTATTATTTAACAGATGTCGAAGGATAATCATTTTTTTCCTAACGCTTTATACAGTTTTGTTCAACTAAGAAGCAACAACTACTTCTCGTGCTATATGCACCGACGGATATTGGATTACACTTCAAAGTCAAACGGAGTTGGTATATCTACAAGATATTTTAAAACCAACATACTGGTTTGAGATTAGAAGGGACAACACAATTTATAGACCGGTTTCGGCGTATTTGCGCCTCATCAGTTCAAGGTATGTGTTATTCGTCCGAGAATCTCTAATCCCGGACTGATGATTACACTTCAATCATAATCAATACATGTCTTCCAGTAACGGAAATGTGGGGATTGTGGCAGTATCAAAAAAAAAAAAAAATTATTCTTCGACATGTGTTGTTAAATCGCTTTATTAATTACGACAATGTTACAGGAAACTGTAATAATTATTTATTTGTTATTATTTAACTTAAGAAGTAATGTAAACCACTAAATTATCTTCCATAACACCTTTTATTGCGTAGATAAAACAATTTTTGTAATAAAATTATACTCAACGACATTTTTTGTTTTGTAAGTGTCAAAAATGCTGTCAATTATATTTCTTTTTTAAATAAAACAAAAAATAAATAGATTTTGAGCGATGGTCCGAGTGCAACCATAACAGGTCCGCTAGATAACACAACCGCACTGCTGTTTTGACACCGCACGGATGCAAAAGTCTTTGAGGCGTTTTTTATTACTCAATAATGTTATCAAATGCAATATAATAATGGGCGACGCCATAAATCCCAACAGAAACATTTAAACTATGAAAACTATTACAGTTATTATTTATTATTTACTGGTACAACACTAGACCCAACCAAAATACATTAACACAGTTCTACAACTACAACTACCAAGAGATGCAAATGTACCTGCTTCTTTCATCGATTTATTTTAATAAAAAATTCAAGTTTATTCATCTTCAATGAATGCTATCAATAATTTTCAAATAGACTATAATTTTATATTTCAAATAAATTGCATTTCGCTGTCGGAATCATCTGGTACATTTAATTATTTCTCAACTTCATTATTAACATCTATTAATTAGAGATTATTGAAATTATGGAAGCTGAATGCAATATACGCATATTTACATCTAGTGAAATGACGAAAATCGTAGACGGAAAAATGGAACTGAAAATGCATCGAAATCGTCTATTAATAGTATCAAAACTAGGGCAAGTCATAATAGTGTTTTGAATTACATATGGTGAGCGTATTCAATCATATACAGTTATACAGGGTTAGTCATTATAGTATACTTTAATCATTACACTGGTAGACAAAAAATGTTGTTGTAACATAAAGCTAAATAGCATACTATTTTTGTTGCATTAAAAAAACCACATAGAGAACAGGTATGTTTAATATTTATTTAAAAAATGACTTTACAGGTTTTTTACCATTGTGTATCGACTATACAGTGCTTCTCAAAAGTCCCCTCCACCCCCCTCTTTTCTTTAAAACGGTGATACTTAGAATGATGAAATTTGGAGGGTGAAAATGAACTATTGTAAGCTTCTGTACTAGTGGCAACTGAAACTAATAATATTAAATGGAACCCTATGGCAAGTGACACCTCGTTTAAAAGGTATCTAGAATACCTATTCAAACATATTAATTTTTTTCGGATTTGCGATGTTTTTGATGGTTAAAATAAATAAACACTGAAATTTGAGTTTCGCTTTTAATTAATAAAAATTTAAAAGTCCGCCAATGGTGAATTGTTTTTAATTGACGACCCCCACCGAAGGCTGCAATTCTGTAAAAATATTTCCACTAAAATTCTCCAACAGCCAGGCTATGTAAAGACAATTTGTTTTGTGGAGTGGGGTCTGTTCCCTATTCCTAGGAGCTTTCTGAAGAACCGTTATTATCTTTATTATTTCCCAAAACAATATCTTGCCAATCCAAAGGCGCCGTCGGTACTGGTAAGTCTCCATTGTGAGGAACAGGTCTTATGGCAGATTGAAAATTTGGATATTCGATCTAAAGCTTTTCTTTTTTGGAATAATCTTCAGTATTTAACATACAAAAATAGCAATCATCAAAATGGCTGGTGGAATCTTGCCAGATGATTGGAACTGCAAAACGCATACTTCTTCTCTTCCCTTTCATCCACTGAATCAATGACACAGCACACATGGGGGCCCGTTATTTGACTTGATTTCCGATTACAACATCAAAATATATGGAATAAGCCATTATCACATTTTTAGAAAGTGGTCTGGCTTGTGACTTCACCATAAATTCTCCACAAATATAACAAAACTTGTCAGGAGAAAGTTTGCAGCTGCGGCGCGTATGACTTGTCAATTTTGTGGTTAAAAAAATTCTTAACTACGCAGAACCATTCACATTAAAACTCAAATGAATAAATATCACATTCTATGTTTTTTTCTGTATTAAAATTAAAATTTATCAACAAACCAAATATTCTCAATGTTAGATAGGAGCGGCTTTGTCAAAGCAAATCATAGCATTGCTTGAATTCAAATGATTTGCCAGTAAATATTTTTTAAAACTCTTTTAGCATTAGGATGTGAAAGATTCTTTGTGAAGGTATCACTACAAGATTTTTCATTCACAACACAAGCCAGTGGACGCCACATTGCAATACAACAAAAAAATCACTTTGCGATGAACCAAACACTAAGTCATCGCTTTGGAAAACTAAAAAAAAAACTAAAACTGACTTTATGAACGGACCGGACAAGGTCGAGTTGTCTCCCGAACCGGATGTTATTAACTGTTTTTGAAAAGTGTCATATCCCAGTTCAATTCAGATAGATTTTCTTAAATTCCACGAAACAAATGCATTATCGGAGCAAGCTTTTCAAGAACGAGTCAATAATATTAACTTTTCAAAGAAATTCGTTACGGAATTCAGCAACAAGGAGGAATGGGATCCAAATACCATGGAAAGAAGCCATTCAATGGTACACAGACGGCTCAAAAGCAATAGAAGGAACTGGGATAGGAGTGTACGGGCCCGGAACCAAACACTCTGAAAGCTTGGGAAAAACCACAAGTATCTTCCAAGCGGAAATTCACGCAATAAGAAAGTGTGCCCAGTTCAATATTGACAAAGGATATAGAAGGCAAAGGATTATCATAATGTCTGATAGTCAAGCAGCCATTAAAGCGCTGAGTTCTTGTGTAATCAGTTCCAAAATGGTGTGGGAATGCCTAAGCAAACTTAATGAACTAGGCGAAAACAATATAGTCACCTTACTGTGGATTCCAGGACACACTGGAATAGAAGGAAACGAAATAGCAGATGAACTAGCGAAGAGGGGAACTGAAATACCCTTTTGGGGGCCGGAACCTTTTTGCGGAATCAGCTCCAATGTAATATTGGAAGAAATAGGTAAAGCCGAAGAAAAGAGAAGATCTGACAATTGGAAAGATCTAGTAGGGCTTAGGCAATCAAAGATTCTTCTGGGTGACTACAACCTGTTGAGATCAAATGAATGCATAAGTCAAAGCAAAACTGCACTAAGAGTTTTAACAGGAATCCTAACGGGACATTGTCGCCTGAATGGGCACCTTAAAAAGCTCAAAATAGTGGAGGAAGAAAATTGTAGGTTTTGTGGAATGGAAGAAGAATCCTCCATCCACATACTTGCGAACTGCACAGCAATTCAGAATCCTAGGGCACAGCACCTGGGAGACTACTGGATAGAAGAGGGACTGTTACCTAAGTTGAAGCCTGCAGATATCCTAAAATTCCTCGGGAAAATAGGACTAAAGGAGCTACTAGTCTCTGAGACTTTCCTCAGGAACTAAGTAGAAGTAAGGGGGCACAATAGATCTTTTAGATCTCAGTGAATGTTACCCCAAAATACATACATACATCAATAATATTAATTGTCTAAAAGTATGGTAAATTAAGATATTTTTTGTTGATTGGGGGTTTATTGCAGTCAAGAGCCAACGATATATTATGAACATAACTACCACAACAACTACCTTAAGAGTACTTACTGAATTCACACAAGCTGCTTAGATACATACCTGAAACATAAAAAAAACTTAGATTAATCGTAATATTAATTTGATTTCAATAAATAACGGGCCCAGAAAGTTAAGAAAGAAAAGCAAATCATAATTTATGAAACTGTCCATATTGTCTATGTATGGAGGTGAAAAGTGAAACAATGTTAACAATAAGCCAAGCACACGCGAGAGGTATTCTTAAACGATCTATTTCGCTGTCCGATTTGCTATTCCAGTCCCGCCGATCTGATTTGCCACGGGATAGAACATTTATTTCCTATAAACGTAAATATCCAACCTTTCATTTTTTTAAGGCAATTGGTCTATGGAGGGATATATACCTCTACTCCCTCGGTCAAGAATATGGCTACAGATCGTTTAAGAATACCTCTCGTGTGTACCCGGCTAAAGGGAGATAGCAGACAAGAGCCCTAAATAAAATAGTAAATTCAAAGACAGTTTCTATAAAGACCAAGCTAAATCTATACAGTTATTACACAAACAGCGCTATAAGGATATTGAATAGAGGAGGAAAATATTCAGAAGTAATTGGAAAGAAAAGGAGATGCGAATAAGAAATAAGAGATTTATTGGAGAATAAGAAATGAGTAGAGAAATAAGAACAAAAAATATTCGGATGGTTACGGCATATACAACGGATGCCAGATACCAGAATGACAGAAAGAAGATAGATATAGATAAAGCAGGAACGCGGAGAAATAAGGAGAACCAAAAACAATATAAGAATAAAGAGCAGCTGAAGACCTACGAGAAGGTCTGGACCGAGCGCTGAATTTTGGCTTTAAACAAGAGATAGGAAAGAATGGAAGAAAAGTATAAACTATAGACACAAAAGACAGTAGCATTATACAGGGTTATTCAAAAGATTATATGCTAAAATATGAAGATTTGAATCATAACACTATTTTATTCTGATATTTTTTGACAAAAACTAAAAATAATTTTGCCCAAGACTCAATATTTTTTATCCCATTTGTTAACGGCTTTAAGCATAGGAAAATGAACTAAAATTTGTCATTCCCACATTCCACGCCACTGGTGAGATTGTTATTTTATATTCTCCATCTGATAATACCCATGATTCGCATATTGCTCAATACCCTTTCATCTTTACCCCTTTTTCTATTTATTTTTTGTTAATAAGTCTACTTATTGCGTCGTAAAATTTATTTATAATAGTTGGTAATTAACGAAAATAGTAGATTTAAACAGCATCGTGTTAATTTTTCAAATATTTGTATTTTTCCGTTTTTAATAGGTCCCTTGTAAACGACATTAACGTTAAAATGTGGAAATATAATATATTTAAACAACCTGTATTTTTAAAACGACCGATAAAAAAAACGTATCTTTATTATTATTATACCATTACCCGAACCGTTGCTATCAGACACGTCGTGCCGCTGCGTAAATAAAAACGTGAAATATTACACAACACAAAAGCACCGTCGTAATAACGAAACGATCTAATTTATAATTTTAAGTAGATTATCGAATTTAGTAGAGTGTTACCAAGAGATATTGAAGAATTATAGATTTAATACTATTTTAACGGGTTACGTATTTGTCTAAAAAACAATGACCGTTCACTTAAGAAAAACAACTACTTCTCGGGATATATGCCCCGACAGACATTGAATTACACTTCTAAGTGTAGCTGTTGTACATCATACCGACCCCGTTTAACTCAAAAGTGAAATCCAATGTCTGTCGGGGCTTATAGCCCGAGAAGTAGTCATTGTTTTTTGAAAAATATTTTTCAAAAACTTCGTAAGTCATTATAATTAAATCTCGGACTATAAGCAAAATGCCTTTTTTGCCTATTCTTGCCTATTTTTATATATTTGTATTTTTTCGTAAATTCCCGCTTTTTGTGCCTTTTTTAAACTTTTATGCTACCCTACTGATGATGTTATTCATATTCGATACTTCATTTTATTACTAAACCATTCTGTAATCAAATTTTAAGTAATAAAATATTAATGGTTTGTTTGTTAATGGCCTTCTGGGAAAATTCACCTACCTATTTGCGGATTAAGAAGAGGCTTAACAAATGGGAAATCCCTAAGGTTTTGACCTTTATATCAGTTGTACAGACGGTTACTGAATCAGAGTTTAGTTTTGTTGCGTATACCAAAAACTAAAGAACACACAATTTAAAAAGTTTTAGACGTTTTGTGAGTTTATTTAGAAAGATGACTTCTAAGTTAAGTGCTTAGATCCGACCATATCCGGAACTATCTCTAGAAGGAGATGGAGCATTTTGTAAACCGTGTGGCAAATCAGTAAGTTTCATTTTATCTTAAAATTCTAATTAATTATTCTTATTTTTTTAAATTTTCAGATTTCAAGTACAAAAAAGAACTTTATTGACCAGCATTGTGGAACTCCACTTCACAAACAAACATATAGAGAAGCACTTAGTTGTAGCTATTAATGATAAAATTTTAAGTGCTTACAATGTTTAATTGTAAATTAACAATTATTTAGTTATGTTGTGCAAATATATTTGTGTTAAGTTAATTCACTTTGTATATTAATAGTATATTATTAAACCATTATTCACGCAAGTCACCCGAGTGAATAATGGCCATAAATTGCTAGTAGAATACTATACTTTGTCCACGACCCTTGATACATTAAGTAATAATTTGGTATTTGGGAGAATTGACAATTCAAACGTCAAAATTAATAAATTTCTGGAGTTCGTCAAATAATGTAACTATAGAGATGGACGATACTGTGTAAAGTACCAATACACCGTACCAATATATTGTTTTAAATAGTACATTAAAGTATAAGTGGATATTAAGGTCTTTAAAACACGCGCTATTTTTCGAGCACGACGGCGAAGCGAAATAGAGCAAGTGTTTTAGAGACCAGTTATCCACGAATACTTTACGCTATTTTTTTTTATTGGTGCTCTTTGAAATTATAAATATATACTGGTATCTATTACTACTACAACAACAAGAAATGGAAATAAGAACTAATAATGTAAAATGGTTGAATTCGTGATGCTTGCGTTGTCATGGAAATGAGAAAAACATAAACTAATTTGCATTTTGTCTTTAAGATTTATTGTTGTCACCGAAGTGCATAAAAATGAATTCTAATATCGATTTTTTAAGTAGTAAAGCAGAATCGCGGTTAATACCGCAAAAATCTTCTGATGCGTATAAAAAAAAATTGAAATTGTTAAATATTGTTCGAATAAAGGTTTTGACGTTACAAAGTACTCCTGTCAGATCAATAATAAAAAAATTGTCATTTAGACTTCGTTTCTCGAGTTGTTGATGTTGCCATGGTAACTTTAAAAAACGCGCGTTTTTGAAAGTTCGATTTAAACACGCTGAGGCGTGCTTTAAATAGGTAAAATGGTTCACCAATAAAAAAAAATATCAATATTAGAATATATCGTTATGAAAGGTATCAATACTAAAAATTTTGATATTTTATCGATACGATATATTTCAGAAACAAATTTCCTAAACAAAATACGCAGATTTAATAGTTTATTTCATTTTGTACCCCCATCTCTAGTCACCTATGTACCGAAATGTTGCGAGTGTTGAGCTGTTATCGCATGTTATTTAAATGCAGAAGCGTGAATTATCAGTTCATAATTCACTCTAGTGGATTATGAATCATAATTTACTCTAGTAGATATATGGGTACCATATACCTTTTGTTAGGAGGTAAAATATTGACTTATTATTAAGTGTTCGTGGACAATATTAATTCTTAATAACTCATTATTAATAATCAGGGAATTAAAAGCATTTTCCTATATGTTACGATTTCTGCCTTTTTCAATAAAAATCTTTGCCTATATAAGCGCCTTTTTCTACAGTTTTTGTTGCCTATAAATCCGAGCTTTAGTTATAATAGTATTGAATATATCTACTTATAATTTTAATTGGACCAAGCAGTATCTCTTGTGTACCAGATGTTGTTAATAAATCGCGTGTAAAGAGCTTTTCTCGATATATCGTCCACAATTTATTGAATAAAAAAATATTATAGACTATCGGGGTCATTGAGCCTCTTAAATCCATGTCAGTGGGTTAAGAAGTGACGAAATTTTGCTACTGTTATTTCGAATTAAGTGTTCAATAAATAAATTCAATTAAGTCCAATTTTTCATTTTTTATTTCATGAGTCGTATGCTAATTAGAGTGGTCAATGAGGTGAAAAAAAATTTCTTATATTCCAGGTCACAGACTATACGAAAGTTGTCTTTTGAAATGCATTTTTGGATCCTTTAGAACCATTTCTCTAAGCTAAGCAGATATTCCACATACGGTAGGTACATTCAAAATATAATTTTTGGCGTTGACTGCATTTTTTGATTACTGGAACCTCTAACCACGCAGTTCATTATAAATTTTTGGAAAACTGAAAAATTCGTTCGTACTTAGGTCGAAACTGTATAAAGGATGGTCGAAAAATTCGACGTTCTTGCTTTAAATCTCAATTGGTTTTCGAGCTGTGTGGAAACTTGCATTGTCCTGGTGGTGGATCATTCGCCGTTGGGGTTGGTATACGAAACTCGGCAATTACTTCCGACAAACAAATTTATATGTACCAATCAGTAGTAACAGTTCTTTGATCTTGCAGAGGAATTGTTGCTACATGACTCGCTTTTGTGACCATATTTTTCGAAACGCTTGGTTTATCTTGCAACACCCAAATAGCCAACTGACAATGATGTATTATATTTTAATTCCTTGCGTTAAATCATCAACAGATACGGTAACGAGAAACTCAGTTTTTTTCCAGATAATTCTTCAAGTGGAAAGTTTTGAATTGTGATATCTGAAAAGCCCAATGATGCTTTAATTTAGCGATATGTAACATGTCGTTCTTGGATCAGCTTACGTAAAGCATCGACGTTTTCCTGGGTGACTGCCTTTGTCGATGGACCTGTTTTTGGATCGCCGCTAAGTCCGTGGTTAAATTCTCCATATCAACAAGAATTTGTCGACTTATGTGGTGCTTCATTGCCGAAAATTGTAAAAAATTATCACGTTAAATTTTTCTCAGCTTAATACCATTTTTAAAACGAAGCGGTCTGAAACTTTGGTGTAACAGTTAATTTTGACGTTTGATATTTGTTCAACTATGTTGTTATATGCAAAACTAAAAGAAAATCCTAGTATTTACTGATCATTGCTGACAGTTTCTGATTGTTGTTGGAAAAAACCTATATTCTGCTCGTCAGTTCTCCCACTTGCCCTTGGATATCATTCCAATGTGATAAGACGTACTTTTTGCAATTTACACGATCCGTTTTATGATTGGATTTCTCCTAGCGTGTAAGCCGTCCTTGACACAGATATCAAACCCCAGCAGAGAAGAGATTTAGAATAATTATACATTCAATTAGAAAAGGGACAAAAAACAAATATTTAAAATGATTTTTTCAAAAGTGTTTAGTTTGTTGCAGCATCACTTCTGTAAGAACTTATAGTTTGGCAAGTTTATGTGAAGCTACGCGGCATCGGTAAGGGGCGAAGATACATGGAGGATATCTGTCAAAAACGTACCAATGGCGTACGGCACCTATTTTTATAAAGGTATTAAAAATAATTATTATTACATAATAATTATATATAGAAAATGGATTTTGCTTTGCTTTAAAGGTAAGGTATTTTTCAAAACTCCGTATTTGTTAAAAACAAATAATGTTAAGAATAGTACGGTATTTGTTAAAAACAAATAATGTTAAGAATCGTACTTGAATTCAATGTGGATACGAAATAGTTCAAAATCTGACACTGACAATACCAACGCCACTGGATAATCAATGTCAGTCAATTGACAAAGCGAGAGGGAAGAACACACGCACGCGCAAGCCAATAGGAAGTCAGCTGGTCGCTAAGCAACGAAGGCCTTCCGATCAATTTCAATTGAGTTAGTTCGGAGGGCGTGAAAATTATGGTTTTCGCACAACGCTGCCAGTGCTTGAAGAAGCCCATAACAAATTTGAAAAGGTGTTGATCTTTTAATAATCATAAATTGAAAAAAATAATATTAATAGACAAAATCCAAGGAAACAAGCACATTAAAGAATTAACGTTTAATCACATTGTTAATATTGTTAATAATAAAAAGTCCATTTTCTAATTATTATCACTACATACTTAGCACTTTATCTTTTTCATAGTTAAACGTGGCAATATCGAATGTTTTCGACTGCATTCCTCCCACGGTTTCAGATAAACTTTCCAAACTATATCTGTATGAAAACTGAATGTGAAGTTTGAAAATACTCATTTTCGTGCAAAATACCAATCCTGTTTAAAAAATGGTAGATAGTAAAAATGAAGGTAGCGATAGCGGAATAAAAATAAAAAAACCGGTCAGACTAGCAATAATATTCTTGTGACTATTTTATGTAATTAGTAAAGAACTGTCTACGTAATATAATGTGCTGATAAATAAGAAAACTTGAGAAGTCGTAGCCTTGTATTTATCTCCAGAGTTGTATTAGCCCATTATTATAGTGACAAAATACAATCAAGACTTATTATTTTACTGTCTTCGTAAACGTTTTAAATCGTTGGAGTGTGTAGTAAAAATGGCTCTAACTTTGCATTATTTTGAGCAATTTTGGTTACATTTGGAAAAATATTTTTCGCTAGCAAAGAAACATATAAATGGTGATTAATGAATGAGTCTTTGTAAAGTTCGTTCGTATCTCGATTGTTAATAGCTCTTATTTATACACTTGTTAGTTAAATAACTATCTGTCTGTATCTGTAGAGTAGGGAGGGTGAGTTAGGCCCACAGCACTTAGGCCACATGTGACCCATAGTTAAATAACTAATATTGTGATTGATTGATTGGATCGGCACCTCAGCCTTTAGGATTTTCGTGCTTTTGGTTTTACCGTTAATATGAAGAGACCATTAGCCCTTAACAGGCTCAATAGTCTTTTCACTAGGTCGTTCTTGGAGAAATCCTTCCATAGGTACTCTAGTCTTAGGAGTCTATATCTCCAATGACACAGTGCTTGATTTTCAAAGATTTCCATGCACAACCGACAGATAGGTTACTCCTTATACAAGCCAACTATATGCCTGTGATTCCTTAAAGGACAGTGACAGAAGAGCAATCACTTCACTTTCCTTATCTGGTCCTAGGTAAGGTTAAATATTCCGTTAGGCAGCGACTCCGAGTGTTTTTGACCAGTGTGTTCCTGTTTTGGATCTCCAGTACGTTATCTTTAGTTTGAATGCACCGAGATGTACATCCACGTGTAGCAGCTTTTGATATTCCAAATATTGGTTCAGGTCCAGTGAATTCAGTTCTACATCCACTTAAGAGAAACTTTATTATGGTTTGTCAAGGTTAAGATATTTTGTAGATAGCCCCAGAGCAGTCTAGATCTGATCTGAGGACATGTTAATTGTCAGAATATCTAGAATGTCTAAAATGCATTCATGCTCATTGGACATTCCTTCCTTTTTTTAAATATATTTTTATTCCTTACCTAATATTGTGTGTTTCTATATGTTATTATTTTACATTTTGTATCTTTGACTTGCTACAAACATTGTAAACCATGTAAAAATAAATATATCTATCGATTTAAAGATTTCAGCGCCGCCTGAGTATCTGATAGTATCAGGATCTTCTGTCATCTATACGATGTTCATTTGCAAACACTTGGATTTTCGCCTGGAATGCGGATGCAATCTTCCCCAACGATGTGTGGACATTACATCTGGGTCTAGCACCATAGACTCCAGCCAGACAGTATTAGATCCGTTTGTGTACCACACCAACGTTCCTTCCTGACTACATGCTTTCCAGCCAATCCCAGTTTAGCTGGATATAAAAACCATGTCACAAATTGTATATAAAAAAATTCAATATATTTCACAATTTACATTTTGCGAACGTCGCCAGTCCGTACCTGGTTAAAGTATACTTTGGAAGCTTTCACTTTTATTTTATTAATCAGTTCCTTTATAGTTCAAGAAGTGCGAAATAAGCGTGTTATTACGTAGGATTAAACTCGACTTTAAAAATGATATATTTATTATTTTCAAAAAGGTGACAAATAAAACGATGTCACGTTGTAAGGTCAACAAGAAGTGTCCTTAATATCAACTATTTAATTAAATATAACAAACAATATAAAAACCGATATTTCGGTTTTTGTTTTTATCCACAATTTGTAATCTATTTGTTTAAAACAAAACTTATTTAATACGAGGTGTATTAGATGTTAGATATTATTTTATCATTTTAAAAACATTAACTCTACTTAGTAAAAACTAATTTTTGAAGGCATTTAATACGCAACTCTGCTTTTTCGCTAACTTAAATCAACATAATTTCTGTGGGAATGATAACTGGACCGGATTCATTGCAGATCACATAATAGTGGATAATGTTGTCATGGGATATAAATTATTAAAAAATTGGGAAGAAACTGAGCCAGAACACCTGCATTTGCCACAACTGTTGATTGTATTTTCTACAAGATAATGTAAACAGTCATTGAAATTACCAATTTTGAATTGTAAAAAGATAATTTTGGATTAATAAAGTCACTTTTACCATGTGATCCAAGAGTTCAAACCAAAAACCAAGAACTAAAAATAAAATGTTGTATTCCTTACTACTATCCTTAACGAATTATAGGTCTCTAAAGTTAGAAATAAATGGAACTAAAGAAGTATTTCAGGATGATTGTCTTGAAGAAAAAGTTAGATTTCTGACTTCTGTTATGATTTGTGGATCCATGTTGCTAGTGGAAAAGTATTATGACTGCTAACAAGTACATTGATATGATTCAAAAAAGTTTATTACCCCAAATTGAACGATTGCGTTTAAATGATATCGATTGCATCTTCCAACAAGATGACGCAGGTTGTCATGTTAAAATACTCAAAGATTGGAAGTTGGAACAGTCTTTCGGTTTCGAATTGGACGTCAAGTAGTCCAGATCTATCGACCTTTGGAACATTGATAAAACTACTAGAAAAGAACCGTTTCAGAGTTGCGAAAAGAAATTTGGAAATACTCAACACCAGATGACTGCAAAAGATTAGTTGATCAATGCCAAGATGAATCGAAGCAGTGATCAGTCTAAAAAGGCGATAATTTGGAACATTTGTTCATCTGTTTCAAGCTTACGAGGATGTATTGATATCTAGTTATCCTAGGCCAGTTCCATGCATAAACAAAATATTGTGTTACCATAGCAACGAACAATAACTTATTAGAAGTGTCAGTGTGGAGTTTGACGTCAAAAAAATAAACCAGAGTTACGCAATACATTAAAAGAAAAAAGATGTAAACCGAAAATCGAAAAATTGGAGTATCGAGCCATCATCAAGTACCTGTATTTAAAAGGGTTAAGAGGTAAGCAGATTTACGAAGATACGCTTAATACCCTTGGTGATCAATGTCCTTCTTATGCGACCATGAAAAATTGGACTGCAAGCTTCAAAAGAGGTAAATTTTCCATTGAAGATGATGACCGATCGAGAACACCAGTTTCTGTGTCAGTCCCCGAAAATATCGATGCAGTTCATGACATGATTCTATCAGACCGTTGAATTGGGCTAAAACGGATATCTGAAGCACTGAATTTTCCATACGAACGCGTTCATCATATAGTTCACTTCAATTTGGACATGAGAAAAATTGCTGCAAAATGGATCCCCAAATGTTTGAATGTTGACCAAAAGCGTGCAAGGGTAGAAGCATCGCATTCGATGTAGACTTCTTAAACCGAATTGTTACTATGGATGAGACTTGGGTACATTTATACGATCCAGAAACAAAGCAACAATCGATGGAATGGCGACACTCTGGTTCTCCAAGACCTAAGAAGTTTCGTGTCCAAAAATCTGCTGGAAAAGTTCTTGCTTCAGTTTTTTGGGATTGCCATGGAGTAATCATGATTGATTTTTTGGATAAGGGTAGAACAATAACTGGAGATTACTATTCGACATTACTGACCACTCTACGGGAAAAAATTAAAGAGAAAAGACGCTATCCAAAGGTGTTTTGTTTTTGCAGGACAACGCCCCTGCACACAAATCTCATGTTGCCATGCAATGAATTCGTGATTAAGGGTTTGAATTACTAGAACACCCTCCTTATTCACCAGATTTGGCTCCGTCCGACTATCATCCCGTTCCTCAACTGAAAAAAAGTTTAAAAGGTCGTAAATTTTCTTCTAACGAGGAGGTAATAAAAGCTGTGGAGGTCTGGTTTGCAGAGCAAGAAGAAACATCTTTTTTGAAAGGTCTAGAGAACGTATCCAATTAAGAGAAGAATATGTTGGGTAATAAAATATTTTGACATTGAAATTTTGTTTGGTTCTAAGAATTTTTCAATATATCCTCGTATATTATAGTTTTTATTACGTTCTTTGTTAATAGGTATGGCAAATCTCTTTGAAAACATAGTTGGATCAACTTCACTGAGACAAGGCTCGTATAAGAAGTTTAGTTTCTTTCTCTTTATCAGTTGCTTCTCTCCTTTCGTTTGTCTACAAAATTGACTGAAAAAACAAGAAGGAGAAAGCGATATAAACAATATTTTACTTTGATCTTTACTTTATTGTAACGTCTTTATGGAATGGTCTATAATATATCTTTTAGGTCTCACGTTTTCTCTTCTTTCCATTTGTTTCAACTGGTCTGGTTCTTAGTAAAAAAAGTGCAGTTTTACCAACCCTGCGTGTCCAAGTAATCAAATCGATAAGTTCCTAATTATTGCTCTCATTTTCGTTTCGTTTATTATTAGGTTTGTTTAACAAAGTGGTTATTTATTCAATGTTTCTTATAAAAGGCGCCACATAATCTCCAGCCATCTACAAGCTACTTAAACGTATACACAAAATAATTTATTTGATTCGCTCGACACAGATTTATTAATACCGTAATGTTGTTAACACAAATTTTAAATAGTGAGTATGTGAACTTATATACGATTCCCGACTTTCCATCAATCACTTTGATTTGTAAATTACATCCAATTTGAATTGATAGGCGACATTCGGTCGACAAAGATGTTTTTAATGAAGTTCCTGGGTTTTTAGAAATAGTTATTTGTTTCATAACTGACCTAGATACTTGTGAACTACAAGGTGTCTAGATAATCTCCTGTCAAACGAAATATACAGATACTAGATGTGATCTAACCTGATTTACCATTATCCATAAGTTTCTCCAAAGGAAGCTAACGCCCTTTGAAGATGACAATGTTAAGTCAATTTTTTAAGAAAAAACCGCCAATAAAATTATGTTTACAGTACCCTGAGATCATCTACTAAGGTTGCCCACTTCTTGTGGAAATTCTCCACCCGTCCTTAATGGTGGCTTGTCACAAGGGTAGTGCAGATCTCTTTATTTATTTAACTTACCAAGGGCGTCATACTGTGCTGTAATAAGATATTTCCCGGACTCATTTAAGTCCAGGAAGTAACTCATTACAGTACTGAGTTTGGGAAATTTTTACTTCCCGGACTGCTTTAAAAAAACACAATATTCACATTCTTGAATGTATTTTTTGTAATAAATTGACATTCAGTATATCATTAAAGATGCACATTGTTTAATTCAAAATTAATGAAAGGGTTAAACTTGTTCACCTTGTATGTATGTATGTATTTTGGGGTACCATTCACTGAGACCTAAAAGATCTATTGTGTCCCGTTACTTCTAATTAGATTCTGAGGAGAGTCTCAGAGACTAGTAGCTCCTTTAGTCCTATTTCCCGGAGGAATTTTTGGATATCTGCAGGCACAACTTAGGTAATAACTGTCCCTCTTCTATCCAGTAGTCTCCCGGGTACTGTGCCCTAGGATTCTGAATTGCTGTGTAGTTCGCAAATATGTGGATGGAGGTTTCTTCTTCCATTCCACAAAATCTAGAATCTTCTTCCTCCATTATTTTGAGCTTTTTAAGATGCCCATTCAGGCGACAATGTCCCGTTAGGATTCCTGTTAAAACTCTTAGTGCAGTTTTACTTTGACTTATGCATTTATTTGATCTCAACAGGTTGTAGTCACCCAGAAGAATCTTAGATTGCCTAAGCCCTACTAGATCTTTCCAATGGTTCCAATGGTTTCTTCGGCTTTACCGATTTCTTCCAATATTACATTGGAGCTAATTCCGCAAAAGGGTTCCGGCCCCCAAAAGGGTATTTCAGTCCCCCTCTTCGCTAGTTCATCTGCTATTTCGTTTCCTTCTATTCCAGTGTCCTGGAATCCACAGTAAGGTGACTATATTGTTCTCGCCTAGTTCATTAAAACTTGTTCACCTTAATCAAAAGATACTCTTTTGGGGCTTCCTTCGTGAATCTATTAACTTCTTCTCTTGTCAGAACTTTTGATTTGTTAGCCTTTTTAAGAAATACGCCAGTTTGGATATTTTGAAATATCAGCTCCTTCTTTCACCACCAGCATAGACTTGAGCATCGAATATTTTGCCCACACTGTCGCAGGATTCATCTTTTTGAAGATATCCAAGAAGTACGCCAAAAGGATATTCCCATTCATGCCGTTTTCCACCTTATAGGTTTTTCTCCATTGAGAGAGCTAGTATTCTTTCTCATACCGAGCAGAAGACTTCGTAGCCACCAATTCACTGGTTACTTCAGCACATTTTAGCTTGATTTTTTCCATTCTTTATGAAAATTATCACAAAATACGCACGGGATGACAAACTCTCAAATTTTTTATTTTTGTTTTTACATCACGTTTTCGCATGACTAAGCAACTAAATCAAAAGCTATACGATAAAACACGAATCGAAACCACGCTAACACCTACGTACAGGTAGGTAATCTAAAATAAAACATTAAAATTTCATTTTTAATACAACACAGTATGAAATAAAATATTGTACGATACACGACCGTAAACTGTCATTAAAGTACTCGTCTAGAAATTTCATAAACATCTAGACTTGTACTTTAATAAGCCATTTCCCGGACTTGTAACGTAAATTGCTATTTCAACGCCTGCAGACTGCCATTTTAACGAACGCGAAATATCTCATACATAAACAAACAGATTAATATTAACTTGTTAATTCTTTGTGGAATACTTGTCCCTACACAGAAATAGAAATAACTGAAAGCTTCACATCGAAGAATTTTATTAGGTACTAAAATATTGTACCATCTCTAATTTTTTTTGGATCTCTTACTAAAAATCCTTTTGGGACATCCCTATAAATCATTTCATTTTATTAGTAGTCAAAAGTTCAGTACTAGTAACTCTGAAAATTAGTTGGCTAACGATCTGATTCAACGAAAGACAGATGACTTTGAATAGAATATATTATTAACCGATTATGGTATTATTGATGAAAATATCACAAACTGAGTTGAAGGTCTTTGCGTAGAGATATATTTAGACAAAGTCTGTTCGCAACGGTTTAAGTGAAAGAGAAATGTTAGCTTAAAATGTTATATATAATACACTCATTGTTATTTTTAAAACGTAAGAGCTGAAAGATTATGTAATTATTTGATATATCTACATGGGTACCTATACATTCCCAAATTTTGTTTTCGTTTACTCAATTCCGCCGAACAATTGGCAACGGCGACTTGTAACTATACTTTCATGCCTTCTAGACGCATATTGCCATCTATGTATATACAGTATAAGTCACAGTTGCATGTTATGAAACCTGAGAGCGGTGTGGCAGACAGGAGTAAGACATGTATGAATGCAAGTATGTGTATCGGGGTGATACTCACCGAGACCTAAAATATCTATTGTACCCCATTTCTTCTAGTAAGGAGAGGTTCAGAGATTAGTAACTCTTTTAAACCTATTTCCAAAGGAATTTTAGGATATCTGCAGGCTTTAGTTTAAGCAAGTCTCCCTCTTCTATCCAGTAGTCTCCTAGGTGTGGTGCCCTGAGATTCTGAATTGCTATAAAATCCGCAATTTTGTGGATGGAGGTTGTTCTTTCACATCACAGAATCGACATTCTACACCTGTTAAAACTCTTATTACAGTTTTACTTTCTATTTCTTTCGACTTTGTCTATTTCTTTCAATATTACATTGGAGTGACACCGCAAAAGGGTTCCGGCCTCCAAAACGTTGTTTCAGTCCCCCTTCTTGCTAGTTCATCTGTTACTTCATTTCCTTCTATTCCGGTATTTTGGAACCCACAGTTCATTAATTTTACCTAGTAATCAACATATCATTTTGGAACTGATTACATAAAATCTCGGTGCTTGACTATCCGAATTGATAATAATCCTTTGCCTTCTTTATCCAATATTGAACTGGGTATACTTTCCTATGGCGTGAATTTTCGCTTGAAAGGTACTTCCCCAAGCTTTCGGAGTGTTTGTTCTGGCCCGTACATGTACACATTCCTATCCCACTTCCTTCTATTGCTTTTTAGCCATCTGTATACCATTGGATATAATTCTTGGTAATGGTTGTTTGGATCCAATTACTTCTTGTTGCTAATTCAGTATCTAATTTCTTTAAAAATTAGACTTTTTCATCATAACATGTGGTATGTCGCTGGATTTCTAAGAGTGATGGGGTGGTTTTTCAAGTGAGTAAGGCGTTTTATACGAATTATTATCATTACTTTTAGCCTCTCTATCATCTCCAAAGTTTTTAGACACCCTATATAATTTCTCTTTTGGTGATTTCCAATTCAATCGACTCCATTTCTTACAAAAGAAAAACAATTCGCGCTTTCTTCGATCGAATTTTTCCCAGAGCTATAGTTGCGTCTAAATATCCGTTCACTCAAGCAATTTAATTTACAAAGAACACGAAACCTTCGAGCTGTAACAATTACATCGTGACACCGAAATTCTATCAATAAAACTGTGAGAAAATTTCTAACCCTCCGGAGGTTAATAATAGACCTGGTCGTTTTTTTGTACCCATTCATACTGCGAAATTCGGTTTTCCATTGATTTAGGTAGATAGTTTTAATTATAAGTTGGTTCGTGGTGGATTTTTTTTTATTAAAAAAAAACGTGATACAAATTTTAGATTATTTCAATTTCATCTTTTACTTGTGTCCAAAATAATGCTATAGTCAAGGTCACAAAAATCAGTTTTTTGAATATATCTCGCTTCCTATCCTTTAAATACAGGGTGTCTCATTATATTCTGCCTGTTTTTAAGAACTTCTAAAAGATTGTAGATAATGAGATATGGTGCACGTACAAAACATGGAAAAATGGTAATTCAAGGTTTTAAATATTTCAGAGGAAGAATCATGATTGAATTTCGTCACAAAAAGCTCAGCGTATTTTTATTTTTAGTGTAGATTAGAGCGGTGTTTCGGAATTCGGTCCGGGTACCTAGCAAAAGGGCTACCTGCTCACAGGGACCTTGTCCAAATCCGAAAGGGTGATTTCGTAATTCGGTCCGCTGTCGAAGCAGGTAGATTTCATGTGGGTGTTAAAAGATTATTTTTAGCAATTGTTCTTCTGAAGTGCAGAGTGTAAGACGTGTTTATTTGTGTCCGTTATTGTGATTTTGTTTGTTTGTTTGACATGGAAAATATTAATTTCACCTCTATGACGAGTGAAAAGGGTAAGCGTTTATTAATAATAGATGGGTTTAAATTTTGTTTTCAAAAATCATTATCTCAAAAATACGAAGGTGGTTTGGTAGGGGTAGGTTTGGTTGGGTTATTATTGAAAATTATTATAATTTATTCTTCAAAAATTGACTAGAAATACGAAGGTGGTTTGGTAGGGGTAGGTTTGGTTGGGTTATTATTGAAAATTATTATAATTCATTCTACAAAAAAATTGACTAAAAATACGAAGGTGGTTTGGTAGGGGTAGGTTTGGTTGGGTTATTATTTCACGTACTGTTTTTATTTTCGACGATACGCATTTAGCGTAAATTTTTAAACATGCCAGTACAACAACAATAAGTGTGTACTGTTGGTCCTAAGCCCAAAAAAATGTGAAGGAAAATAAAAGTCAAATTAAACAAATAGTAGGTACATGGGACCCAATTCCGAAATCGCATTTTCGCTGGTGTGACCACACTTCGAATTTAATCCGTTACAGGTAGTCCCTTCCGCAGGTAGCGGGACCGAATTCCGGTGCGTCCGATTAGAGAAAAGCACTATTATATATTAATTATTTATTAAAAAAATACTTAGTTGTGGAATGTACAAAAAATACATATATAAAAACGAAAAATCCAACAAATAATATCAGTGGTTTATTATGAGAGGATCGATATCGGAGGCGTCTACAAAATTTTCAATTTCTCAGTGTTTGTCGCAATGTTCCATGTAATGTTGCTAATAAGTTTTAGTTTTAATAATTTCTTGATCGTAGATTCTTTTATTGTCTGACCAAAACATTTCAATGCCGCTCTACTGGCATTGGTTTGGCGGTAAATATTAAATTTTGTAACCCATTGATTCTGCAGGAAAGTCCAAATATTTTTAAAAGAAAAATAGAAAAGAAAGCTGAACCTCAAAACCATTTAAATTTGATGGGACCGAGGTTGAATGGAGACAAAAAGTCAAACATCTAGGTTTGACTCTAGACAGTAAATTCCTGTGGAACAAACACGAAAAGGAGGTTATATACAAAGAAAAATGGCTCTAATGGTGTGCAAGAATCTGGAAGGGAGAAATTAGGGCTGTAACCCAAAAATCCTGAGCTGGATGTACACTACCATAGTGAGACCAATTATCGCTTGTGGAGCCATTGCGTGGAGTAGCAGAACTACTCTATGGACGACAAGAGAAAACCTCTCCAAAATTCAAATACTAGCCTGTATATGCATTACAGTATCAACGAGAGCATGCCCAACGGCAGTTATAGAAGTGATCCTCAACCTCACACCACTGCATATGGTGGTGGAAAGTATTCTGTCAATTAATACCAATTTACGAAGTGACCGAATCTAGAGACTTTGTGTTTTATATGTTAATAACACAGAGCAACAAAAAATTTCACTTTAACTTTAAATAATAAATTGTCAATAGTTTAGATCATAATTAGACAAAAAAAATATATGGCATGAAAAAGTTTGCTTTTGTATCTAGAAAACCGTTTGAACGATATTTTTCAAAATCTGTGATTTTAACTTTTATTTGAAGATATATTTATTATTTTCATTAGAAGTGTAAAAGAGAACCAAAAAAGGACTTGGGAGTATTTCTCCAATTATACTAGCAAATTTCTGTAATGGGATCGGACATTCAACGAACCAGACTCAATCAACATCAATAGTTAAAAGATAAGGCTGAAGGATAACGAACTCAAGAAAAAAAGCTGGGGGAGACTGAAATTGAGGTCCCTTGACGATAGAAGAAGCTCTAAACTGCTTCTGATTAATGACAAGAGAAAGAAACGAGCGTGATAGGGAATACCAGTAACTGGAAAGAAACAATTAATTGTTGTAATCATTTATTAAACAATCACGAATAAATCCAGCACGACATGTAAAAATTCATTTGCCTAAATTAATTTTAAAAACATTTCAATGCCGCAAAATAACAAATTCGCGTTTTCTTTCGACACGCATGTTCGTGTCAGTTGAAATTTCAATACACCTTCATTTATATACCGTAAAAGCAATGTGTCATATGTTTTACATAAAAAAAGTGGATGCCAAAAATTTACACAATATACATTTTATTTATAGACGCGATCAATATTTTTTATCATTTCATGCATACCTTGGATTGCTCAACTTTGTTTGTATGAAGGTCGTTGGAGGGACGATTATTTTCCTTTAGAGAAAAACTTTTTATATTATATTAATTAGAGCTAATGAAAGTATCATAGTTTAATTAAAATGGGGTGGAAAATATTGTTAATGTTAATGGATGAAGAGAATATTATTACAAAATAGCACCTGGCTAAAAGGTTACATTATCGAAATAGAGCCTTTCAAGGTCAGTAAATCGAGTAAATGAGGCAATACCTTATTTGCTGGGTGAAAAATCAAGGCAACAAAAGAACAAAACAGTCTAGTGACAGTACAACAAAGAGACTAGAAAAGCAAAAAGGCAATCCTGGAAAAAGTTTTGTATACACCACATGTTCTAAAACCCACAAGGTGCTGTAAACCAAACAGGTTTCCTAAAAAAGAACTCTACTTACACAATATTCGGAAAAAAGTATGTCAATGCTAATCGATGCCCACTTTCCGGCTTCAAATCTAAACTACCTATACTGAAGCGGTGGACAATCCGCAAAGCAAGCCAAAAAGGCCAAATTCCTCGGATTGGAACCTGGTTACAGAGAAATTAAGGCCACATAAAACAAGGTAGTCTATAAGAAAATTTATTTCGACCATATAAACCCCCAGATCAGAATTAAATATTCCCCATCCTGCTTCAAAAAGAACAGAAACACTAATTCCACATCTATACGTATGAAATACTTAAGGCTTGCAGCTATGCAATACCTACCAACAAATTGGCAAAAGAGAAGTGTTATTAATATATCCAAGCGGGGGAGGCTAAACAACATGACACCTAATTCATAACTTCCAACCAGTCTTATGTCCTTCCTGCTTAAAAAGTTGGAAATAGTAATAGACAGATAGATTAGATACGAGGTATCAGCCAGGCAAGTCAACAGGCTGCTAACAAAATTCTTAGAGGGTATAGAGATTACCATGGCAACGTTTGTAGACATTGAGATTGCTTTCAATAAGACATCCACATTGTCATTTACCAGTGGTGTCAATTGATAAACGCCAGCTTGGAAAAAGGGGTAATCAGATATCATCGGCGAGACCTCAGTCAGAGCTAGAGAAGGTAGGGGCTGTCCGCAATTAGGGATGTTACCACCTCTTCTGTGGGCCTTCCTAATAGAGGAATGCAAAAGACTAGAACAGCAGCGTTAGAAGTTTTGCTTAACCTATCACAACTTCTGATCTATATACAAGGCGAAGTCAGATCAGTTACCAATAGGTTGACAAGATGGTAATCACTCATAAGCAGTAAGATAACGAGCTATACAAAGAGTTGGAAATCCACCACATAATAAGAGTGCCTTCGGACGTCATGATTCCAAAGTATAACTTCGGGAAAAACAATCATCTCAAGTAGAGACATGGAGGACAAAACCGAGGAAGGTGTAGAAACAGGAATATATAGCCAAGCGAAAGGTAAGAGTTTCAATGTGCTTAGGAAAACACGTGACCATGTATAGGAGAACAACCAGGATTCTGCTTAAGCTCTAGACTCAACAAACACATAAACAACATTCGATTGACATACACAACTTCAGCACACATACTGAGTCACTGCGAAGGCCTGACTACAACCTCAACCATACCGATATTTTTTGTAAAACCTGTTTTGACATAAGGAATATAATAACAATGACGAGTCTAGACAAGGAACTCTAGCATAATACATCTGCAAAGGTTGCAGTGAAAAGGCTATTAGAAGCACAAAAGCCCCATAATAATCTTACCAGTAATGGTAGATTAAAGTTTTTTTTATTAAGGATTTAGACGAGACGATTCCAAAAATCTGTCCTTGGTCTCGTCAGTTCTAAAAAAAATAAGTATCGGTCTCGTATCGTAACCATTTGTCTCGTCTCGAATCGCCAAATAGCGTTCTACATGAGAACTTATTTGTAAAATAATTCAAAACTAAGTAATTCTGAATATTACATTAATATATTCGTAGGAAGCCCTATTTTTAGTTGAAAACAAATGTTCTATCTACACCCCCGTATAATGTAAGTATGCCGTCTTTCGGAGGAGACGTAAAACCGAGGTCCCGAGTCCATGGATGTTGGATAAAGAACCCTACCACTGGTTGGAACACCAGTGCGTTCGGCAAAATTTCCGGTTATGGGTAGTGCTCCCGGCGTCGGTGATTAGCCTCAGTCTAATCAAATATTATACTCAAGATAATTTTAGACCCTTGAAAAAGTCTGCTATTTTCTACGAGGTTGATCCACTTAGATCTTGAGATGTTAGCGTCATCCCTTCTAATTGTTTTAGCTGAATTGTGTCATGCTTCCGCATTCTGTTTTAGTTGCTTTATCGCAATATCGTCAGTTCCCGTTACCCACTTTGTTCATTTTATATAAGTGGTGTTTTACAGGATTTTATCCAACAGGGAAAACAGTTAGTTGTGTTATTTTACCACCTATTTTGTGTAAAGAAATTAGAGTTTTAAACGCAATGGGTACAATATTTGTGGATAAAAAATTTTAAAAAGTCCAGTAAATAAAGACCGAGAAACCCCCCAACCTGTTCATCTCATTATTGTCGCACTTTTTTTTGCAACTTGTAGGTATTCACGGGTAGATTACTCTCTGAAAATTTGTCCTCCGAGAAATTTGAGGAAGGGGCTGAAAAATGGCCAATAATCCCAAAAATTGAGTTTTCTGCCGATATCTCCGGAAATATGACACTTAGAGAAGTGGGGTTTTGACAAAAATGGTCCTTATCATTTTTGTCAAAAATTTAACCGTTTTCGAGATAAACGGGCCCAAGCGTACCTTGGCTTTCGAGCTGCTGCGCGGTGTATACGGGAGCACGCTCCGTGAATGTAGGCATGGGAGGGCGGGCAAATTGGCCCATAACTTTAGTAAAAATGAATCTTTTTCATGATTCAAAGTGCATATGAAAGGAGGGACCTGTACCTATAACATCGTGTAACTTTTTCGTTTTTTTTAATTTCCAGGAATATTGAAAAAACTGGCCAAACTTTATTTTTCCTGAATATTTGACCGCCCTTATCAATCCGTTCATATTTTTTAAATTAAGCGTAGTTTTACCGAAACCTTTTGGATAATGGGACTTTGATAGGTGGTGAATGTATTCCGAAAGAATGAATAAATAATTTTTGTGTATTTTTATAAACAGCATGTTTTTCATGGGACGTTTTTTTTTTGATTCCCGTAGTTTTCTGAAAATTCTCGGGTCTACCGCAAATTGATAAACAATGATTGGCAATATCGGTCTTTAATGCACACCATTGGAAAGCTGAAAATGTCCTCTTTTCGAGGGTTTTTAAAATTTTTGGCTAAGTTTTTTAGTTTTCCGGAAAATTTTTGCAAGCCTTTTTTTGCAAGAAATATTGATCCAGGGACAAAAATGATAGGGACCATTTTTGTAGGTAATGAAATGTCCCGCTTCTCTAAGTAGCATATTTCGGGAGATATCGGCCAAAAACTGAATTTTCGGGATCATGGGCCATTTTCCAGCCCCTTCCGCAAATCCCGCGGAGGACATATTTTCAGAGAGTAATCTACACATGAATACCTACAAGTTGCAAAAAAAAGTCCGACAATAATGAGATGAACAGGTTGGTGCCTTTATTTACTGGACTATATTTCAATTTCGTTAGTTAGCATCTACTAGGCAGATCAGGTCGCATCGCATCGCAAAAATCCGTCTACCTTAGATTTAAATGTGACCTGGGTTAAAGAGTTGCAGGGGGCGCTACGGAACGGGATGTTGAATTGGTCATCAGGGTGTCTATTCACTAAGAAGAGAGAGCTCCTAGAAAAGTAAACTCTTCAAAGTGCACATGAGCGTTGTATAAAAATTGCAAGTTTCGAGAGAGCACGAGTGCGCACTTTATAAGAGTTTACTCTCCTGGGTGCTCTCACTACTTAGTCAATAGACACCCAGGCAGATTTATGCTGTTACACGTGTTCCGACCCGTGACCCGTCCGCTTCCAGGGTGTCTATTCACCAAGAAGTGAAAGCTCCTAGGAGAGTAAACTCTTTTAAAGTGCGCAAGCGGGCTATATCAAAATTGCAAGTTTAAAATGTTTACTCCCCTAGGAGCTCTCACTTCTTAGTGAATAGACACCCAGTAAATGCAATTCACTCGCATGCTAACGGAAGATTTTGTGGCGAAATTTGTATTATGGAGTTCATTCGTTCATGATGAAACAACGAAGTCGTTGTTTCTTCTCCGTATGTATAAAATGAAACAAATTCTTCATCAGAATTATGTATCTTGTTTCAAAACCATCTAAAAACAAAAAAATAACTTCGAACAGAAAAAATTTGTCCTGTCTATCTTACGACGTTAAAAATATGAAAAATAGTTATTTATTATATACAAGGGAAAAAAGTATTAGATTTTAGCTCGAGGCTACAAAAAACAGAGAGCTAAAATCTAATATTTTCCCGTGTATAATACACTATTTTTTACTGTGACTAGAAAAATGACGATTTAATATTGAAAAAATGTCTTATTTTGGTTGCTCTACATGGATTAAAAATGGCGTGGATTTGAATGTGTATGTTTGTCATGATGAATAATAGGTACATCTATATATTATATGCGGGAAAAAAGTAATTTCATAAAAAGTGATATTTTGTTACCGGACAACAATGATAAAATGTCAAACTTTTTTCCCGTCACAGAAAAAATAGTTATTTGTATGCTTAGGCCGCGAAATACCTTTTTAACGTACCGTAAGAGTAGTTATCGCCGAGGCCGTTTGCGGACGAGGCAAGATAATCTTGAGGTCGTTAAAAAGTTTCGCGGCCATGGCATACACACTATTTTTCGTACAATCGTTAAAATTATTAAACTACCCATAGCAACGGCTGCGAAACCAAACGTCACTTCCAAATTTGAATATCACTCACAAAGTTGACATTTCTAAAATACTACAAAGACAAGGATTATTTTTTATTGAATACCAACAAATACATAAGTACTTATATTATTTAGGATGAATATTAACATTAATTGTACAGTTTGTATTATTACTTATATTCACTCCAGAAGTTGAAGCAAGAACTGTCAAAATATTTTGTATATATTGTAACATATCATTTCCATAGCACACGGTGACATTGTTAAATAAATTGAACTGCTGATTTTAGAGCAATAATATATTTATTTACAATTATCTAGTTTAATAATTTTAACGATTGCACGAAAAATAGTGTGTATGACATGGCCGCGAAACTTTTTAACGACCTCAAGATTATCTTGCCTCGGCCGCAAGCGGCCTCGGCGATAACTGTTCTTTCGGTACGTTAAAAAGGTATTTCGCGGCCTATGCTTACAAATAACTATTTTTTACAAGTCTTCGATAACATTATTATATTAGATTTTCGGAGGTAAAAAATGTCAAAAGCGTTTAGGTCGATATTCCAGTGACAACCTGCACATTATAATCATTTTACTGTTACAGACACTTAAAAAATTTGCAACTTTTATTTATTACCAGAAGCTATTAACAATTTTTTCATTTATTTACTTACAAATTGTTGATAGAAAGTACAATTCTGAGACCGTATGTTAGAAAGCTAGTTATTTTATAATTTACGGAATTTTAAAAATAGCTCGCCATTTATGGGTGCATTTTAGTGATAATAAAGGAAAGTGAGTCAGGAGTATTACAAACTGTAATATAACAAGTAGAATATCATTAGGGCGATGACTCACAAAAGGTTTATTGAATTTACAGCGTTTTAAAGACTTAAGACACTTGAAGAACTCAAGAAAATAGCCGGGAGCAGGAATTCGTAAGAATTTCTATATAGTCGTTAGTAAAATTAGTTTGTACTGTTTCACAATAAAATAACGGTATGCGGTAAGGTCTCTTTGAGGATTAAAACGCCGAAAAGATAAAAAAAGCAATAAATCATTTCGAGTTTTGACCTGCCCACAAGTGAAACAATGATTCTTATTGTTGCAATGTAGCTTCCGATTGGTCTATCCAAAATTTGCTTGAATTGTTAGTGCACACCGACTGTGAACGTCCCAGGGTGGGTTTAGTTCATTTCTGTTATTTACGAGACATTGTGTTCTTAAATGTTGCTGTGATTGAGATTTTGCTTTATAGACTAAAACTATTTTGTTGGTAATAATCAAAATTATAGCTTTTTGGCGACCATTCGAAGAGGAAGATATTGTTATAGGTTCCGATCAATGAATACCATGGTACATATCGCGGAAAATATAATAAGTTGATTGATTGTTGTATGTATAAAACAGGTATATGTTTACCAAAGGTTTTGAGATTTCTGAAAGTGGAGAGTAGGAATTTGAGACAATAGACAAAAAGAAATTTGGTATGTTCTAGTCGCGATCAACGGAAAAATATGATATAAAAAATGTACAGGTAACTGAAACAAGAAAATAATGGGTCAAAGCATGGAGCTGCTGAAAGAATACATATTTGACAAAAGTTTCAAAAATATCCATTAGTACAGTTATCGGTAAAACAACTACTATTCATCGGAAAAGAGTACAGAAATCCCTAGTGCTTCGGGATCCTGCAATAATGAAAAATCTGTCTGAAACCCGTTCTGCTTCTGCTTACAGATTTCTTTATCTCGCCGACAAATTGTGAAACGGTGCAAATCAACTTTACTCACAACTATACCAAGTGATAATAATAATAATAATAATAATAATAATAACAATAACAGGAAAACATTCTCTTCTATTATAGTCTAGGAGCTAGGCCATATGTCTCGTGTGCACTTTTATGTCCCCTAAGTTTTGTTGCGGGGCCTTGTTAAACACCTATAGGAGTTTAAAAAAAAGTTGGTCGCATGATCCAAATGTTGGTCGTTTGGTCGCCATATTGGAAAATGGCCGCCAAATCGCTAGATTTTTTCATTTAGTATTTCTCTGCACCCAGTTGTTAGATTTTTATTTTGTAAAGCTTATTTTATTCCTCTTCTCAAGACAAACAAATTTTGTTTCTACACATTTTTTGTTAAATTAATTAGTTACTAAGATATATTTATGTTTTGAATATTCCTAGATCGCAAAGACCACTTACTGTATTAACAGCTTTACCAACTATTCATTCTTTAAGCGGCTGCGACACGACAAGCAAGGTCAGTATGAAGTTAACAGCTTTAAAAGTAGCTGAAACATGTGCTGAAGACCTTTTGTTAGATTTTGGGAAAGAGCCACTGAATAATGACATGGTAAAAAAGCAGTTCGATCACTTGGCTTAGGAACAATGAATGAATTACGTTTTCATCAGTTCCACCACAAAAAATTACGAAACATTCAAGATTTGGCCCCTACATCAAAATCTATCCGTCTTCATGTCAAAAGAAGCTACTTGCAATGTTACAAATGGCTTTGGAACTGTCTGAGAAACTCAATCCATTGGAATATGGCTATCTAGAGGAATATTACACCTTAATTCCACAAATAACAGATGCTCCAACGGACCCAGTAGATTTTCCTAAACCATGTTGTTGCCAGACTTGCTTCAGAGATAATGTATGTCGCTGTAGAAGACTCAAGGTAATGTGCTGTGACTTTTGCAAATGTAAAAGTTGTGTTTTGGACCAATGCAAGAACCATCATATATAACTCTGTCAGTCTTCTGAGATTTGCAATTTCTTCTTGTTCAAGACCATGCTACTGATCCGTATTAATACTATATCCACTATAATTTATGTGTTTGGTAATATCTAAAATAAATATTTCTGCTTAAATATACCTTTATGTTTTTTAATTAATTCCTTTATTCATAACATAGACAACTCGCCATTGTTAAATTTTTATTGTACTTCCAAAACTAACTGATTTAACAAAAAATATGTAATAACTAAATTTGTTTGCCTTGAAAATAAATAAATGAGCTTTACAAAATTAAAATCCGACAACTGGGTGCAGAGGAACACTAAAAGAAACAATCTAGCGATTTGGCAGCCGTTTTCCAATATGGCGATCAAACGACCAAGATTTGGATCATGTGACCAACTTTTTTTTACACTCCTATAGGTGTTTAACAACAAGGTCCCGGAACAAAACCTAGGGGACATAAAAGTGCACATGAGACATGGCCTAGCGCCTACACTATTATGGAATAGTGTCACAATCAAATTGTACGACAAACCAATAAGGATGATATAGCGCAAAATAAAAGCTCTAGTCAGCAACTCAACCGTTGAGCCAATCTGAATGCGCCCATTGCCATTATTGAGCCTTTGGCGGAAAGTAATTCTTAATCAATTTCTGAACTCATGCGAATTTTCTGTTGGAAGAAATACAATATCTACGCCAGACAAGTGGATTAAATAGAAATGAAAAATTCAGATATGTATACTTTTATAAAATTTCACTTACATTTGAATACTTGAACATTGCAAATTATTTCAATAATAATTATTGCTCACAAACGTCGGATCATTATGACATTCCGTCATTAAGCAAGAAAGTTTTTTTTATTTAGTGTTCCGCGCTGATTGATATTAAGAGAGTTACCGGGAAATGTTAATAACTTTACAATTTACAATTGCGATCGTTAAGTGGAATATTAAGTATTTAATTGAAGTGTGAAAAATATTAATAAATGGGTATAGGATGTTGAAACAATGGTTGTGAACATCTTGGAAGAATTGTAAAAAAAACGTGATATTATTTAACTAACTTTCTAATAGAAGGGGTTCGTAATATGGATCGCGTCAAAGATTTCTGATGCAAAGACAGAATGCAGGTTTAAATTTTTGCAGATTGAGCATTATTGAAAGTATCGGGTTCCTTATTAAAATAGAAAAGATAAAATGTATGCACTTTTTGCTTATTCAGCAGCATTGGAAGTAAGTTTGGATGTGGGCAACGGAAGCTGTGTCTAAATGGTGTTCAGACTGGATATTACCGCTGAATATAGATAAGTGTGTCGTCCTACATAAAGGCGAAAACAATCCTGATCTGTCGTACTACATGAACAATCATGTGTTAATCATCGCAATTGTACCTCGGTGTTATTGTAAACAAAGGCTTGTCCTAGTCTGCGAATATTCTCTCAGTATGCAAGAAGAGTAACTCTCAAATATTCTTAATAAATAAATCTTTTGGTAAAGTGTCACCGTCAAAATTTATTGACTTATACACTACCTACGTTCGTCCTCTTATGGAATAATGCGGACTTGTATGGTGTCCTGTCTTAACAACTGATGAGAATATACTTGAAAATGTGAAAAGGATAGCCAAAAGACTTCCTTGCGGTCGAATACAACCTAGTTAACACATGGGCTGAAAAGTCCCGGGCCTACCAGAGAAAACACGTTTTTTTTGTTCATCAACGTAATTTCCATCAAGAACAACGCAATCATTCCAGCGTCGCTCTAACAATTCAATACCACTTTCGTAGAACGATTTATCTTTTGCCTCAAAATAGGCCTCAGTGTCAGCGATAACCTCTTTATTCGAGCGGAATTTCTTACCGACGAGCATTTTTTTAGGTCTGTGAACAGCCAATAGGCGCTTTGCAATTTCGGCCTTCAAACTCTCCAATAACGCTATATAATATTCACTGTCCATTCCAAAATACCGAGGCAATAATCTTTCCAGCTCATTGATGTGCTTTCGGGCACTTTGGTTGAGGTTCTCCAGTTGCTGTCCACTCAGATCGTTTTGATTCCGGAGTGAAGTGATGGATCCATGATTCATCCATTGTCATATATCGACTCAAAAATTCCGGTTTGGTACGTTTAAACACGGTCAAACACTGCTCAGCAGCATAAACTCGTTCTTGTTTTTGGTCAACAGTGAGCAAATGCAGCACCCACTTGAACAGAGCTTTCTCACAGTCAATTGCTCATGCAATAGAAAGCCAACACGTTCTTTTGATAGCTTTACGACGTCTGCTAATTCACGCAACTTCACTTTTCGATCATTTAAAACGATTTTGGGGATTTTTTTCATGTTTTCTGGTGTTACCGCATCATCGGTGTCTCTACGACCACGTTTGAAGTAGCAAACCATCGTTTTATTGATGTTTCTGATGGAGCGGAGTCCCCATAACACTTCTCAAGCCACTGCTTCGCTTGAACCGTATTTCCCCATAAAGAAGCAATGTAAAATTAAAACACGAAATTGTTTTTAAAAGGAGTAACCGCCCATTCATTGTCTTCAAAACCAGAGTGGGCCGGAATCCATTCTGGCCACACTTATCCGCCTTGCTAGGTCAGCAAGGCGTTCACGACATTCAGCAGCAAGCCCTGAGTTGATGATATATCCACTCAGTGCCTTGATTGCCGCCTGAATGTCGGTGTATATGGTTATGCGTCGATCTGTATAACCTCTGTCTAGGCTTATCTGCTCGACGAATATAGCAGAGCAACTAAAATTCAATATGCGCATTGGTTTGCTGTACAAAATTTTTAAATTAGGTGTTACATTAAAGCTCAAGAATTTCGGCCCAGGTGAAAGAACTTTTGAAATCAGTTTAATTTTTGAGTTTATCCATCACAAGAACTCAGATCTTTACTCTTTATAATATTAGTTTACATAACATTTGGTTTCAGTTGAGCATGCCCCGTATGTTGCAATCCAATCCTAAAAATAATCTACTGAATCCTTGAAAAATCGAACAGAGAAACAAGTTACTGATAGATAATAATAATACAAGCAATAACAGTATATCAATATAAAAATAAAGTAGACTAGAGTATTTATTGATACATTATAGTATACTTAAATAATATATTGATGACATTGGAACTTATTAATAATAATTAAATTAAGATCCTTGATTCAGAAAATTTGTGAAAAAGATATAGATGCATATATGTACAATATTAAAATGTCAGGTGTTAATTTCCAACTATAAGATATTATTTTTACTGTAATATGAGTATAAAAAAATAGAAAAGATCATAGTATTTATTGTTGGGTCTTTTATTTTTGGAAATTAATGCTCGATTGCACCGTTTACTTTGAGATAATCTTGAAAAGAGTAGTTTGGGTTGCACCTTAAACTAGTTAAGAAGAACTTAAATTAAGTTCCCGATTGGGGCGAGTCAAGTTCAGACTTAGTTTAAAGTTGACAGATGATTACAGTTTATTTCAGAAAGGTATAGGGTAATAAAACCTCATTAGGTATGCAAAGGGAGCACAGAGTGACCCAACGAATATTTAAGCCACTTTCATAGTTTGGCATTGATTTCATTGTAAAATTCTTTCTTTTTATCAAGTGCAGGTAGTACCACCCGGTTTGGGGTGAATATATGGGTTTAGCCTATTATTATCCATCCACAAACACTGAAAATAGTGTGCCAAAGGCGCGCCGGTAGGATACTCGTAAAAAGGAATGAATTTTAATTTAACAGAATAAAAATTAGGCATTATGTACATAGTATTAGGTACACTTATTTTTTATTGAACATTATACAAAAAATACATTATACAGAAATTAAATTATAAAAAATCATAATATTCTTCGTCATCTGAGGAAGCCTCATCTCCTCTTGACGTTATAATTAACGGGTCGACGGTCCGATCGATCAAGTAGTCAAGATCCTACATTTTCTCCTCTTTTTTAATGACATGCTGGACTGCTTTTCGCCAATTCTCTGGCGTCACCTCCTTAATGGCTTGATGAAACAGTATCTTAACGTCTTTGAATGTTTTGTTGTGTATTGCCACAAATCCTCTCACTTGCGCAATTACTTGAAATTTTAATATTACAAACATTACTATTTCAAGACCTACGCCCATGGCCGACACCGAAATTGAGCCGAAATGGACGGAATTTCCCATTTTATTACCCTATACCTTTCCGAAATTGTCTATAATCCTGAAAAACTTTCCTTTGTGGATGACATTTTCGAAGTTGATTTTGATATCCTTGAAATAATAGATTTCAAATTCCTGAAGTGCTTTACACTTGATCTGATCATTTCCAGGACACAAAGGATTTGCGTTTATCAAAGTGACAATACAATTTTATTTACGGAGGATTGATAGAAAGTTAGAAAATTGTTTTTTTTATACGCCTTTTCTTTAAAGTACCTTGTATTTCACCAGTTTTTAGCGCTTAAAAGGGTTGTTTATGATGAGAGTGAAAAAAACTGAAAAGGCGTTAAGAAAAGTGCCATATCTTTAACGTTATTTCACGCTTTCCACAAGCCAATACAGTTGATTAGTGCAATTCGTCCACACATTTACTTGAAAAATATCAAGTTATAGTTGTGAATAAAATTATTTTGCACTTTTTCACGTTATAATAACAGTATGCGGCAAGGTCTCTTTGAGGATTAACAAGCTGAAAAGTTAAACAAGCCATAAATCATTTCAAGTCTTGACCTACCCACAAGCGAACAATTGATTCTCATTGGTGCAATGTAGCTTCCGTATGGTCTATCCAAAATTTACTTCAACGGTTTGTACACATTGACTGTGAACTTCTCAGGGTAGGCTTAGTTCATTTTTGTTATTTACGACACATTGTGTTAGCAGTTGCTGTGATTAAAATTTTGTAACGTTCAAACCATTCATTTCATTCTCAGCCCACGTCACTGATTAACGTAATAACTTAATCTTCAATCTCTTAACAATATAAACGACACTAAAACTCGTGCTGATATCAACTTTACTATTATAAATTAATATCTAAGCAAAATATGAAATATGCGTGTACCCTTTTATAAATAAACTATAACAAATGCAAAACCTTTATTCAGCATTGGCTATAAATACTTTCTATGGGATTTTGTAGATAGAAAACAATAAATATTTTAAAAATAATCCGAAATCTCTTGACGCTTTTGAATAACTTCCATTCCATATACCCTTATTTAAAAATAAAATATTTATTGAGACACGAACGTCGCATTAAAACATTTAAGTATATCTGTTATCAATTTACTTCTATTCCGCAGTAGTTATTAGAATTAATCTAATTATAAAAAAATTAATTAATCAACAACATTTGTAACGGAACGCTAGCGTCTTGAAGGCCAGATAATAAAGTTCCAAGGTCAAAAGTACACCAAATACGAATGACGTTATTTTCGCTCAATAATTATTCCGACTGTTTCAAGGACTTCAAGACAACTACGATACGAGAAATTCAAGTATACCTACCTCAAGAAAATGGTTATTGCATTTATTTAACAAATATTACAGGGAATAAGGAAAATATTAAGAAATTATGAAATTGATCAAAACTGAAAGCATCAAAATAAATATTGTAACTAACTGTTTCTAATTAATTCCACTATTTAATGAAAAAAATATGATAATTCTAAGATATTGATTATGCAACTGTGAGACGCTGGACCACAGGAGGCAAAAACTGAATGGAAGACCCCAAATGACTCCAGAAGACTTCTACAACCAACCAGTAAAGAACCTGTATGAGCTAATACAGGGAACGGATTGGCTGAATAGGCTGTAATCAGAACATTAGGAGAATCCACAATAAGAGGTTGAGGTGGTGCCGGCGAAGGGACGGCTCCTTTAAAAAAAAATATATTGATAATTATTGACATATCATCGTCAGAATGACATAAGTTACCTTTGATGTGATGCCTACCTGATGTTTAGTATGTCAAAGAAGGAGAAAATGTGATATTGCGAATATTGAAGCTTAGGTTTTATTAGCCTCATGGGGACATCCTGAATATCTTTTTTCCCATTTAAGACCATTATAACTGTGCAATGATATAGGAAAACTATATCTGCTGATATTTACAATTGTTACTTGGGAAGACAGTTCATCGACGACTTCATATTGTAGGTCTCTAAAGTGTCTTCTAATTTCTAAATCTTATCACAAATATGTAGTACTTCTAGCTATGTGTAAGTGTTCATTGTGTCTAATTTTATATATATAGACTAAAATATATTCCAGACTAAAAAAGCTATCTAAATAATTTTTTTGGGATGGATGAATCAAATTCTCTCCTTATTTTTTCTTCTCTTTATTTCCTTTGTTTTCCATCCACTGTCTCATTCCTATATTATTGAGATCATCGTGGAAATAGGGCTAGTCTTTTTATTTAATCGTTTTGTAAATATAGCGATAGTTCGCTAATCTCTAGCATAAGACAAGGATAGTATCCCAACTGCTAAGTAATGGTGCTCATAGAAAACATGGAAAAATGTTGATTGAAGGTTATTTACTTCAATTTCCCATCAGTACCTCACAATTAGTTTGTAGCAACGTTTCATGTAATGTTGCCAATGGATTTTTTCAAGTGTTTCGTTCCAAGCCATTTGAAAATCCATTAATTTCAATAATTTCTTGATCGTAGATTGTTTGTTGTTCGGCAAAGTCATTTTGATTGAGTGTCATGTCTTACAGCAACTTTTTACGTATTGTCAGATGTCTCAAAGTACGCGATAAATTAAAAACATTTTAATTTCAACTGATATTACTATAATTATCCAAACATTCGCACTAAATTCAGAAATTATCTCAACAACAAATATAACCATGACTTTCATCTAAACATTTATTTGATTATGTTCCAATATTTTTAAAATGTGTAGGTCAAGTTTGCGAAAATTTCAACAACAATAACTTAATAATTTTTTCGATACCACGCCAGGATGTTTACAATAAAAAAATAATGGTAAGACGTCATATTTACTGCAAATGATGAAATGTCAAAAAACACATATAGACAGTGGCGAACGTTTAAAGGAAAATGGGGAGTAAAACCTTTTAGGATCAAATCGACCTCTTTTGATTCGGGTGAATTTTGGTTATTATTTTTTGACGTTTCTCGAAACCAATAGAAATGTTAAATTTCAGTAATTCTTATACGTTCTAGCCAATCAAAACATTATTATAGTGAGAATAATCTACTTACATTATTCCAGCGAGAATTATTCAATGTACCTATAGTTTGGCAAGTTTATCTAAAGCCGTGAAAGGAATGAATGCAGTCGAAAACATTCGATATTGCCACGTTTAACTATGAAAAAGCTAAAGTGCTAAGTATGTAGTGATAATAATATTAACAATATGATTAAACGTTAATTCTTTAATGTGCTTGTTTCCTTGGATTTTGTCTATTAACATTATTTTTTCAATTTATGAATATTAAAAGATGAACACTTTTCCAAATTTGTTATGGACTTCTGCAAGCTCTGGAAGCGTTGTGCGAAAACCATAATTTTCACGCCCTCCGAACTAACTCAATTGGTGAAATTTATCGAAAGGCCTTCGTTGCTTAGCGACCAGCTGACTTCCTATAGGCAAGCGCGTGCGTGTGTTCTTACCTCTCACTTTGTCAATTGACTGACATTGATTATCCAGTGGCGTTGGTATTGTCAGTGTCAGTCGACTTTTCTTAAAAGATCCTCAAATTTTTAACGAGGTGATTTATGATTTTTTTAAGATATGAATTTTTGAAGGGAAGGAAGGAAGATTTTTGATTGAAAAATTCCGATATCTACGAGTTTGTTGATATACCTAAACCGGGTAAGAAATTGAGATTTTGATTTACGTTTGATTTTATTTTGACAGTAACACAATTTCAACTTCTTTCTGATTGAGAAAAAGAAATGTGGTGTCATTTTGTGACATCAACTCTTGCAAACAATTTTTGTCCTTAAGTGAAAGCTCGTTTTATGATGAAAGAAAACGTCTCACCTAAATTTGACATTGTTCTGAATCTGTTACTTTAAACATTGAAGTGGAATTTGGAAAAATTGACTAGAATTGGTAAATTTTTAAGTAATAAACTGATATATATGTGAAGATTACACAAGTGAAAATATATAATAAATATCGCAAACACCGAAAACTATACTTCGTTCCTTTTGACTAATGACTACATGATTGATTTGAGACCCAAACCCACAGCAGGTAGTCGTTAATCTGATAACAATAGCACAGCATCGTACCCGTTTTCTTCAAACAGCGAAAAGATAATGCCTATATTAGTAGGATTATTTTACAACTGAAATGTTAGGCGTGTAAAATAATATTTGAGACTAATTTCTTCGGAATTTGTATTTTTCAAATCAAAAGTATTTTTTTGGATAAATGGTTGACCACCTTCCATTGCTTGTTTATAGTTTATATCTACACATAATGGAATTGAAATATTTATAGATAAAATGGAAAGTGGGGATTTCGGGATAATACTTTTAATATTGTCTCACAATTTTAGTTGGTAATAATCTTGTATTGACCCCAATATCCACAGTACAAGACATGCCAATATAATATGTGGATGGAATTGTAACCGCTCCAATGTAACCAGCTGTCTGATTCGAATAGTGCGGTGAATCGCTCCTCTTTTCTTTTCCATCGTTTTATGTATATATTATTGTCCGTTTTTGCTTTTCCACTACTAATTTCCATTTCTTCCTATCTTTGATGATTTCAGCCCAGTCCTGAATTTTCATCGCTCGTAAATCAGTGATAATTTAAGTTATTTGAATTATTTTTTGATAACATCTGCCAATTAGATGAAATAAATCAAAGCGGGTCACCCTGTATGTTTCGACAGCTTAATTTGTTAATTTCAATTAATGAATAAATGTTAAATTTGTGAATTGGTGATTTTTTTTACAAAATAAATTTAATTTATGTTTTAGTATCTAAATTTTACAGAGTCAACGAAATATTGTGAAATGTTCTTTACCCCCTGAAATTTTTTCCATAAATTTATAAACACTCTGTATATCCGTGAATTTTCTCCTAGTGTTGATTGATTGGATCAGCACACCAGCTAAAGTCTTGAAGTCCTCGGCACCTCAGTCTTTAGGCTTTTTGTACTCTTGGTTGTGCCATTCATATAAAGAGACCAGTAGCCCTTATCAGGCTCAGCAGTCTTTCCACTAGGTCCTTCTTGGAGAAATCCTCCCTTGGATGTTCTAGTCCTAGGAGTCTATATCTCCAATGAGATAATGCTTCACAATCGAAGATAATGGGGGAGGCTGTTTCCTCTTCTTCGATGCACAACCGACAGATAGGTTCCTCCCTATATATGCCAATTGTATGCATGTGCTTCCTTAGGGTACAGTTACCGGTGAGTAAACCCGTCTCTATCCTTATCTGGCCCCTGCTAAGGTTTAGTATTTCATTGGTAAGCGTCTCCAAGGGTTTTTTGACAAGGAGTTTGGCACGTACCTCCAATACGACTGGTGTTTTTAGTTTCTGTAGACAGTCCCAGGCCAATCTAGATCTGATTTGAGGACATGCTAAAGATTTTAATGCTGCCTGACTGTCGGAGAGAATAAGGATCTTTTGGCCTCTGTACCCCCTTTCGATATTCAGTTGCAAACACATGTCGATAGCGTAGATATTTCTACCTGGAATACAGAAACAAGATTCCCCAACAATTCGTGGATATTGCATCTGGGTCTAGCACCATGGACTCCAGCACCGGTTCCAATGTCAGTATTAGATACGTTAGTGTACCACACCAACGTTCTTTCCTGACTGCATGCCTCCAGCCCATCCCAGTTTAGCTGGATATGGTATGGTTGGGTATCGTTCATTGTAGCCAACATGTTGACTTCTCATTGTAAGGATCGAGTTTGTGATAACTTCTGTGATTCTGGAATGACTATGGGTGTTGGTTCTATCATGCCAGTTCCCATTGCATTCCAGTCTGTATACAGCCATCCTCGCTTACGCCTTAACATGCAGAGATGGAGGCGGAAGATTGAGAATTGCTTCCATTGCCGCAGTCGGGCTGCTTCTCATGGAACCCGTTATGCACAGACAGACAGGATAGCTCCAATTCGGCTTTCCTCTGATCTGTTTTTGGCCACCAAACTAAGGCCCCATAGGTGACCATGGGTCTAACTACAGTTGTGTACAGCCAGTGTACGATCCGTGGATTTAGTCCCTATGTGTTCCCTATCGCCCGTTTGGCAGCCATCAAGGCCATTTGCCCTTTACTAGTTTTATCATGAAGGTGTGAGTTCCAGGATATCCTGAATTTTCTCCTAGTGTTACTGAAACTTTTATCATACACGACTCATTTTGACATCAAGATGATTATTGTATGAAATTCTTGGAAGACAGTTTATAACGTTTTGTATTATTTGTCGGATTACAAAAATACCGAAGTGTGGTATTACCCTCAGGTAAATATTTCATTTGACTAGAGTTTAAAAAAAAAAAATTAGATATTTGTAAAATTATTTTTCAACTATCAATAACAATTTATTGCCAAATGTAGAAAGTGTGTCATCCACTCAGCAAACAAGAATTTTAATCTTGATACTTGTTTTTCGACAAAGAACTAATGACTTTTTAATAATGATTGAATGATGGTTGTAGATATTTACCTGCAAAATAAAATTTTTGCAAATGTTTCTGAAAAGTTCATAAAAGAAAGTCTAACCAATCGTAAAAGAACTTTTCTATATTTCACAAACTATCACATACAGACATTACAATTCATAATAGTAATTCAGTCATAAAATAGTAGCTTTAAATAGTATGATACATAGACTTTAACAATTCCATTAAATACTGACTATTACCTCAGGAACTAAGTAGAAGTAAGGGGGCACAATAGATTTTTTAGGTCTCAGTGAATGTCACTCCATCATACATACATACATACATTTCGCAAATTGTATGTAAGCGTTGCTAGTAAGTATGGAGGCTAAAGTGACTTTTTATTATGAAATTCTTATCCGTATATTTTTATATAAAAGAATTGTAGACATATTGTAATAACCTGCCCAAATTAAAAACCATAACAGTAAGTGATCTAAGAACCTACTTCTAATTTATTGACTATTATAGAATGTGGAAGTAGAAAATAGCTTCACTATAGAATGATTCAACTTAATAAGATTCTTAAACAATTAAAGATAAAGAAGAAACAGAAAATTCAAGTTTGACTCCCATGTTTCTATTAAATGGAGTGTTTTATTGTTTCTTGTAAACGTTATGAATTAAAAAATTCTTTTGGTTGAATTTACTGAGCTCCTCCTAGGAAAAATTCGTCATAATGTCCAACTCACAATGTACAATCTGCAACTTTTAGGTTTATTATTTTTTGAAACATTTTAATCGCTTATGATTAATAATGCAATCCATATCTAGTATTTGAATTACACTGATTCGATTAATCGTTTATTGATTTTTGCTTCTGAATTCAGTCGATTTATACAATACCAATCTAATATTTCAGAATAATTTTATCTAATTTTCTACTAATAATAACTGGTACACACTTCAGAAGGAAATTCCTTCTTCTAGATGAGGATATTCTCTTTAATTTCTTCATTTTTTACGCTCAGAAATGGCAGTTTTTTGTTGCTTCGCTAATAATAACATCTACTCCGGAGAAAGTATTATAATATAGCCTTGTAAGATCCTTTTAACCATGGCTCTATCCACAATAACTGTTACTAAAGGTATGTCATTTTCGGACGCACACGAATTCCCGTCAGGATAACCAGTCTACCTGTTTCATAATTAGGGTACGTTAAGCCATCACTCGAGTTGCCGTCAGGGTGAAAACTGACCTGTCCAAAAGGTGTTTATGGTAATTGCGGTAAATTCTTTGAACTATCTGATATTTAGCTATGTATTTATTGCATATTGTAATAAGTGAACAGTAAAAGTTTTAAGGGAGGTCCGTTTTCAGATGTATGAAATAAGAAATAGTTATAAATGTTTTATGTTTGGCACTCTCACACGCTATTATTTTAGTAACCTAACCTAACCCCCTAGCCACCCCAATAGGTAATTCAACTTTTTCATTAGAATTCAAGATTACGACATACCGGAATTTTCAGAACTATTTAGTTAACCTGGAAGCGGATTAAATAAACTGGACGGCAATTCGAGTGCGGGATTAAGATACCTGCAAGTATCGGACGGGAACTCGTGTGTATTATACTAGCAGTGACTATAAAATTATTTTTATAGTCACTGATACTAGTCATTAGGAAACCTGACGGGAATTCGTGTGCACCGTAAATTTAATAGACAATATCGTAATTAAAAAGATACTAAAACATACTTCAGAACAAGTTTTTCCTTCTTATAAAAACAAAAATAATCAATTTAAAAGCTGAACATACTTTGGAATAGCATCCTTAAAAGTCAAATCATTTTAAGAAACTTTAGACTTGAATATTTGCTATAAAACCGTTTACAATTTATCCAAATTCATTAAAAACAACAAATCTAAATCTTCAACATTAAACAAATCAGGAGTTTATAAATTAAAATGTGGTAATGACAACTGTCATAAAATTTATATAGGTAGTACTTTTAGGAATTTTAAAACTAGAATTTCAGAACACAAACGTAGCTACGACAACCAAAAATTAGATTCCAACCACTCAAATCATTTATTAGCAAACCAACACACTTTTGAAATTTTGCACATAGAATCTAAATCCCTCAAATTAAATCTTTTAGAAGCTCTTGAGATAAATAAAAACAAATATCTTCTTAACGACCAAATCGATATCAACAATTCTATCTTATTAAACCTTTTTACCAAGAAAGCATCGGTGTTATCGAAATGCCTCCCGTTTTTTCAGGTACCTATTTTCATAGATGAAATGCCTCCCGGGTACAATCGAAATGCCTCCGGGTCCTTAATCATTTATGGTAATATTTTGTGTGCTTAATCTTTGTATAATGACACAATGTTGCCAAATTATAATTTGAATAGGTAAATATATATCTATTTTTATTTTTCTAATTCTTATGCACTGTACATAAAATCTGTTAACAAAATATTTCAGAGTACGACATTTTTGTTTAGAAAATAAAATTGTTTACAATTAAAAACAAAGCCGAAGTACACTTAGTATTCCAATTGTTTATAGTTGTTTATAATAAATATCCTTTCTATAATGATGTGATTACTTAATCAGTGTACATTTTTGTTTAGAAAATAAAATTGTTTACCATTAAAAATAAAGCCGATGTACCTACACTAAGTATTCTAATTGTTTTGATCTAACACGATTCTAATCTCTAATCTATTCCATGAATAGGGTAGTTTGCACCTACTAAATCTGGTAATTAGTTGTTTATAATAAATATTCTTTCTATAATTATGTGATCACTTAATTTTTGTATAAATACTTCAAGTTTATTAGTTCTTGTCTCAGTTTTGTCGATTTAAAGCTTGTATCAGTTTGTCAATTTTAAGTTCAAATTGTGTTTAAGTGGATTAAGTTATAATATTCGAAATAATGGAATCAACGATGTGTTCGAGTCAAAAGGGCAAACCTTTAATATCAATTGATGGTTTCACATTCGGTTTTCAAAAAATGTTGGCCAAAGATACGGTAAAGCGATGGACATGTACTAAGAAAACCTGCAAAGCATTTGTGAAAACGCAGGGATGTGACAATTCGATAATTGAGTCGATATTAGATCACAATCACGAGAAGTTGTCTGCCGAAGTGTCCAATAGGAAAGCCGTAAGCAATTCGATAAAAAGAGCAGCCGTGGAAGATATCAACGAAAAACCAATGAAGCTCATATGTAAAGAACTTAAGAAGACGAATATAGAGACATTTACTACCAACGATATCTATAGGGTGAGACAGAATTTATATTACGCTAGAACAACTAATTCTTTAATTAAACTTCCTAAAAGTATATCTGAATTTCATATTGCTATCGATTCAACTTCGATTATTACAAATAGGAACGAAAATTTTATAATTAAAAATGACAAAGATAATCACATTGTTATATTATCCTGTTCTTCAAATCTTTCTTTTCTTTCGACTGTTTCCAATTGGTATGTCGACGGAACTTTTGAGTACTGTCCTCGCTTTTTCACCCAATTGTTCACTATACATGGCTTAAAAAATGGACATTATATTCCTCTCGTCTTCTGTTTACTTGAAGATAAAAAGTCATCTTCTTATTATCTCGTGTTTAAATATATCATAGAAGAATGTATTAAACTCAATTGCCCTGTATCCCCTAAAGTAATAACTTCAGACTTTGAAATTTCTATACATAATGGTATCCGTAAGGCATTCCCTGAAGCAGATCTTCGTGGATGTCGTTTTCATTTGGGTCAGGCTTGGTATAGAAAGCTTCAAGCACTGGGCTTAGCTCCAGAATACCAGAAAAAAGGTGCTGACTCAAGTGAAATTACCCATTTTCTGTCATATATTTTTGGCCTATCATTCTTAGATCCTGAAGAAGTTGGCGATTTTTTTGCAATAGATTTGTCCGAAATTAAACCAGTCGATGAAAGGGTCACTCAGTTTTGTGATTATCTTGTGGATAATTATATATCGGAAAATTCGAAATTTCCGCCACATCTCTGGGCTGAGCACTCTTCATCTTTAGAAAGAACCACAAACCCATGTGAAAGTTTCCATTCCAAGTATAACTCGTCTTTCTACTGCCCTCATCCAAATATAAATAATTTTATTGAGATTATTTTACAATTTCAAATAAATACCTATATTAAAATAAATTCTGTCTCGGTACCAAAAAGAATTGTTGAGGAAAGTACAGCAAAAATCAATTTTGTAAATGAAAAAATATTACAATTAAGAGAAGGTACAATAAATAAATTAGAATTTGTGAAACTAGTGTCATACAAATTTAGGAAAAATAATTTGTAAGTTTGTAAATTTCTTCTGATGATTTGTATATAAAATTGAATAGTTCAGTCTGCAGACTGAATTTTATTGTTTGAGTCGTAATTTTCTTAAAAATTGGTGTTTTTAAATTTTCTGCGATGATAATATTATGTAATTTTGTAAGTTTCTGCTGATGATTTGTTTTAATAAATGTATAAAATACTTATCATGTCTTTATGTTTTTGATCAAAATAATCAAAATATTAAAACCAAAAAATAATGGTTAATATTGAGTTATTAACGAAATTCTATAAAAGGACGAAAGTTTGGCAACGTCTCACCTTCGTACAAAGATTAGAAGCTGGTAATTTATTTAGAGCTTAGGAGGCAATTCGTATGTGACCCTTTTAGCGACAGGTAAGAAACCCTTTTTCGGGAGGCATTTCGTATCCGGCCGAAAGCATCCGGTAAGATTGTTGTGAATTAATTTCCAGGTAAACTTGTTCAATACTTTAGTTAATCCTATATTTAGACACTTTTTTGCTTATTATTTCCATGTAAATAGATTATAATAATTTTGTCAATATCCGTAAAACTCCCTATTAATGCACTGTATAAATTAAAAATTTTTCATTATACCTCCACTCGTTTGAGAAAGCTACTCTATTAGCGAATCGCGTCACGAATATATATTAAACGTAGTTCTAATATAATGAAGATTTGAACAAATTAAATTGTTTTAATCATCTATTCAATTCATAAAAGAACAGTTGAAGCTGTTTTCAAATATTTATCAAAATATGTACGAACTGTTTTCTGCCCACTGTATTACTTTTAAATATTTTCATTTTATTTTATTATTATCACGTTTTATTAACTCGGTTGTATATCCGGGTGAAACTTTGTACATGATTTTCAAGTTATTTCCCGATAATTTAGAGACTTAAAATGATCAACAAAATTGGGAATTGGATGACAATAAAAGTTTTCCCGTAAACCATACGGTCTACATACAACATAAATTACAATGTATTGATAGCCGAACGTTATATAGCTTTGGATGCGAAAAATTATGAATTGCAGACATTGGTCACGAATCCTGTCAGCCTTTGACCGATTCAGTTGTCCAGTGCTTTCTTGTTATTTTGTAGTGAAGTAATTCAGTGAAAATGACATCGTGGGCACCTTCTTCAAGATTTCTGCGGGTCCACCAGCTCCTCCTCCTTGGTAAGGTACTCACATGGTATACAATTAAAAAACATGCACAAGCTAAAGTCACATCTTCTTCGGTCAACATCTCGGTGACAACTGTATAAGATAAATATTTTGAAAATGTTCTGTTCGGTATTATAAGCTCCCATTCAACCGCGACTGCGTCTTACATTCGGTGTTCCTGCTCCGCTCCTCGTCCTCGAGGTACCTACAGTGCTGAACCTGACGCTCGTCGTCCTCGAGGTACCTAGAGTGCTGGACCTGACGTTTGTGCGTACACCTATCTCACCTACTTGTTCGTGAGCCTGATGCCTGGCCTGCCTACGCCTATCTCACTCTCCTGGCGAGCGTGACGCCTGCACGCCCATTCCAGTCACCATCTCTCACTATCACATCACATTATGGCTTCATGGTCCCATGTGGACAATTCGTAGTTCTAATCCCACTTCTGATATATAAGCTAAATATTCTGAAAATTGAAAAAGCGAAACCACCGGGACTCGAACCCGGGACCCCTTAGTTGCAAGACCTTACGTTAAGCCCTGCGCTACAGCGGTTCCTAATAATCAATGTTCTGTTCGGTATTATAAGCTACCATTCAACCGCGACTGCGTCTTACAACTGATTTCGTGGACGTCAAACCAGTAACATACATGTATGTGAAACAATGTTTGCAGACTTATGAAGACAGTCTGCATACAGTATCCATACAGTAGACAGACAGTCTACATACAGTCTGCAAACATTGTATACCAGTGTGGACTAGGCTTTAAAGATATCTGCTTTTTGCAATATCAATATTTATCGCATACGACCATGTTTTCGAAGATGGTTCAAAAATACGATATTCGAATCGAGTGCGATTTTTACAATCGAATTAAATCGCACACGAAAAAGTTTGACTGATGTCGAAATTACGGCATCAGTTCAAGGATTATTCGCATGCGCATTCGAAAAAGTGGCGTTCACGATTAAATCGGTTAGGATTGTAACCCGCCAACCTATTACCACCCCTTTTGATTTTGTAAAGTTCTAGTAACGCCCCAACAATACATAATCAGTTAGAACGAACCCGGTGTTTCGGAATTCGGTCCGGGTACCTAACAAAAGGGCTACCTGCTCACAGGGACCTTGTCCAAATCCGAAAGGGTGATTTCGTAATTCGGTCCGCTGTCGAAACAGGTAGATTTCATTAAAATATTATTTTTAGCAATTGTTCTTCTGAATTTCTAAATTTTGTTTTCAAAAATCATTATCTCAAAAATACGAAGGTGATTTGGTAAGGGTAGGTTTGGTTGGGTTATTATTGAAAATTATTATAATTTATTCTTCAAAAATTGACTAGAAATACGAAGGTGGTTTGGTAGGGGTAGGTTTGGTTGGGTTATTATTGAAAATTATTATAATTTATTCTACAAAAAAATTGACTAAAAATACGAAGGTGGTTTGGTAGGGGTAGGTTTGGTTGGGTTATTATTTCACGTACTGTTTCTATTTTTGACGATACGCATTTAGCGTAAATTTTTAAACATGCCAGTACAACAACAATAAGTGTGTACTGTTGGTCCTAAGCCCAAAAAATTAAACAAATAGTAGGTACATGGGACCCAATTCCGAAATCGCATTTTCGCTGGTGTGACCACACTTCGAATTTAATCCGTTACAGGTAGTCCCTTCCGCAGGTAGCGGGACCGAATTCCGGTGCGTCCAACGAACCTATGATCTTTGTTATTACAGGGTACTGAAATTTCAGGTAAAAAACATCTTCACATTTAAGAATTCCGTATATCTTCATTTTACTGTTTCAACAAAATTTCGTTACTTCTACTGAAGAATTGATCTAAACTTCACGAAAAAATAAAAAATGTGGTTCAAAAAAATGTGTAAAGCCTGATTTTTTGAAGGACAGTGTAGACAATTATTTTTTGTGTGTCGTTCGTTAAATAGTCTGAGTCAGTAAAAAAACGTCTGCTTTCTCTTTTTTTTTCATATGGCAATGGAAAAACGTTTTGACAAAAGTCCTGTTAAAGATTCTTCGATTTAAATTCACCACAACTCTTCCACTCTTTTTTCACGCCATTAATTAATTAGTTAATTAAATTTCCTACGAAGTGATAAAAAAATTTATTGTAGTAAGTGGGCGGGCGATAGTTCGATAGTTATGTGGATAATAAATTTTATTATAACTAATAAACTGGTTATGACGATTCAATCATAAAATAAATAAATAAAAATTTAAATACATTTTCTATATACGTAAGTTGCACAATAGCGCGGTGTAACTATTGAACCGGGGTCAAGTAAACATGTAAGAAAAAAACAAATTTTTCATTTACTACAATTATTATACCAGTTCGTGTTAATCAACATTGTTTGTCGATTAAAACTGACTGTCAATACTTGTTATAAAAATATAGAGTGCAAACAAAAAATTATTTCTTGAAAACATTTATTTAAATGGTCAGATTTCTACATTAATGTAAATAAATCTACTATATTAACTAAAACATAAAACTATAACATTTTAATAGTTCTTTAAAAAAAGATACTTTTGATTGGGTACACTTCATTTTTTATAGCGTACTTAATAACAATTGAAGAGTTAAGTTGATGAAGGGGCTATGTAACTTTTTTTTCATTTTAGAGGTATTAGTATCTATGCATGATGGGGGTATGTTCCTGAGGAGCGTCTAAATGTAGCTCTCTTCACCGACGTTCACCTAAGGTTAATTTGTCGAGAAGGGCAAGGAAAATTAATGAAGAAGCTATACAGAAGACACAGAACGGGGGGGGGGGTGAATAACCATTCCATTAAAAAAAAGGAAGGATCGATTTTCATTCTCCCCCCTCGAGGGGAGCGGGCCGCTATAGGCTTTCCGGAGCCTCTTCAGCCAACATTGGAAGGAATAAGGATTGTTTTTGGTTCAGGGGATGGGAGTGGAAGGAACGGTGGTAGGTGCCTGAGAGGTGTGTACCGACCCAGCATTCGCCTATTGCTACGAGAAAACCTCTGAAAAAACTCATAGCAGGTCAGGCGGACCTGGGATTTGAACCCCGGTCCTTCCGAATGCAAGTCGAGAGCGTAACCACTCCACCACTTACTCGGTTCCCATTCCATTCACTCTTCCCCATCTTTATAGCTCCCTCAATCATTTTCCTTGCCCTTCCCTATAACTTGACCTTGGGACTACTCTTGTCCCGCATTGGCAGTTTTTAAATATGGTCACTTTATACCAATGTTAAAAAGAGAAATTTCCAATAATCAATTACCTTTGTTATCTGGATAATACGTTTTTATTACAGATTTTCTTATAATTTATTGCTCGAATTGTTGTTAACCAACATATTTTAACAAAAGAAAAGAAAAGTAACGCTTTTTATTAGCAACATTTCCAAAAGAAGAAAAAAAAACCTATCCTTAAAAAAACACGTCCCTGAAACGTCACTATCCTTTTTCTAGATGATTATAATTTTATTATAATGTCATAAAAAATATTTCTTTATTCACTAAAAATTTGACAACCATTTTTGGCAGTCAAACTTCAAAATATCAATGATTGTCGTGTCAGGTTGGGACAAGAATGTAGCTGGAACTCTACCAAAACCATGGAGACTAGATATAAGGAGCACAAACTGTATATAAAAAGTGTCCGTCGAAATTAGGAAAATTGTGGTGGCGCTGGGGAGGCTAGCGATTAAAATCATGTTTGACGTGTTAAATTTTAGGTTATGTAAATGGAGGGTTTGTTTATTTTCATTCGGTTACCTTTTATGCTTGGTTTTAGCAAATTTCAAGGAAAAAATAAGTATTTCCCGTAGCTGGTGCTATGTTTGGTTAAAGGTAAGTTTCTTCAATATCATTATATAGGCAATTGTGTTGCAAAATAGTAATGAAAACAATAAACCTAACCCGAGAGTCCTACATCAACCACTTACTGTTGCTCGAAAATAAGACAGGGGCTGGGGTGTGTAATTTTTTTTATTTTTAACTTTACTTCTAGTTGGACAACTTTTCACGACTCACGTTTTTCACATTTTAAATTTTTATAAAAACTTCTATAAAAATAAACACTATTTTCATTTTTTGTTAGGTTAACTTGTTCAGCAAACTTCACTCTGTAATTTTAATCGCTAGCTACTCTCGCGCCATCTACTATTTGTACCTTACCGCTGGACACTTTTTCGGGATTTTTCCTATACAAGTTTGTGCTCCTTATCTCTAGTCCCCATGACCAAAACGTTGAAATAAAAATAAGAAAAAAGATTGTGGTTAAATTTCCCAAAAAATTACAGTTTTTTTCAAAGGATTTTTTGTAATCACCCCAAGCAAAAAAAGGGAGGTCTTGCGGTAATATACGTATAAACATAAACTCAGTGAGTGTCATATATTGGCTCGCTCGTCTCGCTACACTTAACGAATCTGGATCTTGAGTACTCAGAAATTATCAACTTAAACGTCACTCAGTCTATCAATAATAATCAAAGTCTACAAGAGATGTTGAATATCATTGAGAAAATATTCAATTTTGACAGCGATTTTCTCTAGAATAATTACAGCAAAATCACACAGCGCTGATGTGGAAAGATTGATTACCTTTGGAAAACTGGGATCTAGGTCCTAAGTCAGAAGTGGTTAGGGGCGAAGAGCAGAAGACATAAAGATTGCCCAAAAGCAAAAAACCAGTCACGGTATAAAGGTATATTTTCTGAAGCTAATTTGCAAGGAGACACAAGTGAAAGTAGCGATTAGATAGTTAGAAAAGATAATGAAAAATGGTTTTAAATTATTTTTTTGATTTTTACAAATTTTATATATTTTTTAAAATAAATTTTATGATTTGAAAATAATATGTGTTGACAATCTCGAATTATTTTCTAGTACCGAAACTGACATCTGAAACTACCATTTTCGAACTTAGAAAAATTACTACGGTTTTACATAAAACTTATAATATGAAGCAGGTTTTGATAAACTTGATTTTTATTACATTTTGTGGGATTTTAGAACAAACATAATAAGATATGTTTCACTAAAATTAAAAATAAAAATATTTCTCCTCTTCCTCATGGAAGACTAAGATATTTTTTATTCCATTTTTATCCAATTAAAAAATGACTTACCTAATCCTTGTTTATTGACAGGCTGAGGACTCAGTTTAGATATCCATCGCAAAAATCTACAAGCACTCGTAGGAGACGGTCTACAACCAGGAGGTGTTTGAAGAACTAATCCTTCAGGACCCGGCAAATGCCGGTACCTGCTGTAAGGTGACATTAACAATCAAACTTCACCACCCCTTAACAAACACATGACACAAAAAAAACTAGAGATATCCAAAATCAAAACGCACTGTTTGTTTTTTAACTGAATCACAACGAAGGGAGATTGATCAATGCAGGGAATTCCCGTTCGCCCTCGCGTTCCGTCTATCTCTCGAAACAAAAAACACGCAACACCTGTTGCTTTTGCGTCGACCGACAGCGACGATTCAAATAAACGTTTCTCGAAGCACACGCTGCTTCCTATACACTCGGTTAATATTGCTAAAACCGACTGGACTCGTCTGCTTGGTGATCTAAGTGGTTAGTCGGATTAGTTAGCGGTACCCTGTTCCATTCTACTGTTTCTACAACACGCGCTAGTTTAAACAACGTTGCCGATAGGTGAAAATATGGGAAAATAGTAAATTTAAAATTAATTTTAATATTTTTTTATTATAGTGCAACGAAAAGAAAATATTATAATATCGTTAATGAAAAATAATGAAGATTTAAAAAATGGGATGGTATGAGTAAAAAATAAGGAAAAAAAAGTAAATTTAAAATTAATTTTAATATTTTTTTATTATAGTGCAACGAAAAGAAAATATTATAATATCGTTAATGAAAAATAATAAAGATTTAAAAAATGGGATAATATGAGTAAAAAATAAGGAAAAAAATAGTAAATTTAAAATTAATTTTAATATTTTTGTATTATAGTGCAACGAAAAGAAAATATTATAATATCGTTAATGGAAAATAATAAAGATTTTAAAAATTTAATGGGATGGTATGAGTAAAAAATAAGGAGAAAGAAAATAGAAAAATAGTGAATGAAAGTAACTGGAAGATAATTTTGTAAATAAAAGTTTGAATGAACTGAAAGTAGAATGTGTATTTTGTTATAAATTTATTGAAACTTAATAGGTATTTGTTCAATACATAAAATTGTATAAATAGGAAGAACAAATATTTTGAAGTTTAAAAAAAAATTCCATGCAGTGAATAAACCTTATTAATATTTTTTCAATTCAGTTATAAATATTCATCGTCTCTGAAAAGAAAAACTTGCCTTTAAAAAAGACAATGTTAATGAAAATGACGGTGCACACGAATTCCCGTCAGGTTTCCTAATGACTAGTATAATACACACGAGTTCCCGTCCGACACTTGCAGGTATCTTAATCCCGCACTCGAATTGCCGTCCAGTTTATTTAATCCGCTTCCAGGTTAACTAAGTAGTTCTGAAAATTCCAGTATGTCGTAATCATGAATTCTAATGAAAAATTTGATTAACCTATTGGGGTGGCTAGGGGGTTATGGTAGGTTACTAAAGTAATAGCGTGTCAAACATAAAACATTTATAACTATTTCTTATTTCATACATCTGAAAACGGACCTCCCTTAAAACTTTTACTGTTCACTTATTACAATATGCAATAAATACATAGCTAAATATCAGATGATTTAAAGAATTTACTGCAATTACCATAAACACCTTTTGGACAGGTCAGTTTTCACCCTGACGGCAACTCGAGTGACGGCTTAACGTACCCTAATTATGAAACAGGTAGACTGGTTATCCTGACGGGAATTCGTGTGCGTCCGAAAATGACATACCTTTAGTAACAGTTATTGTGGATAGAGCCATGGTTAAAAGGATCTTACAAGGCTATATTATAATACTTTCTCCGGAGTAGATGTTATTATTAGCGAAGCAACAAAAAACTGCCATTTCTGAGCGTAAAAAATGAAGAAATTAAAGAAAATATCCTCATCTAGAAGAAGGAATTTCCTTCTGAAGTGTGTACCAGTTATTCTTAGTAGAAAATTAAAACAAATTATTCTGAAATATTAGATTGGTATTGTATAAATCGACTGAATTCAGAAGCAAAAATCAATAAACGATTAATCGAATCAGTGTAATTCAAATACTAGATATGGATTGCATTATTAATCATAAGCGATTAAAATGTTTCAAAAAATAATAAACCTAAAAGTTGCAGATTGTACATTGTGAGTTGGACATTATGACGAATTTTTCCTAGGAGGAGCTCAGTAAATTCAACCAAAAGAATTTTTTAATTCATAACGTTTACAAGAAACAATAAAACACTCCATTTAATAGAAACATGGGAGTCAAACTTGAATTTTCTGTTTCTTCTTTATCTTTAATTGTTTAAGAATCTTATTAAGTTGAATCATTCTATAGTGAAGCTATTTTTTCCTTCCACATTCTATAATAGTCAATAAATTAGAAGTAGGTTCTTAGATCACTTACTGTTATGGTTTTTAATTTGGGCAGGTTATTACAATATATCTAAAATTCTTTTATATAAAAATATACGGATAAGAATTTCATAATAAAAAGTCTCTTTAGCCTCCATACTTACTGTTACTAGCAACGCTTACATACAATTTGCAAAATGTATGTATGTATGTATGATGGAGTGACATTCACTGAGACCTAAAAGATCTATTGTGCCCCCTTACTTCTACTTAGTTCCTGAGGAACGTCTCAGAGACTGGTAGCTCCTATTTCCCTGAGTTGTGCCCTAGGATTCTGAATTGCTGTGCAATTCGCAAGTAAACTCGTACATCCCCTTTAAAACAAGCTGTTCATCTTGAGACTTATGAACGGAGTTCTCTAACATAACTATCGATGCGGTCTATTACTGCGGGTTGCGTTCTAGATTGTGTTTTATAGTAAGTAATTTGGAAATTTGTTGTAATTATTATGATCCCCAAACCAGGAAAACAACAATGAACCTACATCCTACCGACCCATCAGCCTGTTTCCAACAATAAGCAAAGTTTTTGAAATATTTGTGCTGCAGAGTATTTACGCAGACCATAATCTCCAAACACTACTACCAAAATTCCAGTTCGGCTTCCGCGAAGACCATTCAACTACTCAACAAGTTCATCGAATAGTCAACCAAATATCACAATATAACATAAATAAGGCTTTAAGACCAAACTTTCTTCTATAAAATTCTTCCTGTCATGAATAGTATTAAATTAAATTAGAAAGAATGTTAAACAATAAAAATTCAATTTTTAGAGTCTTATACATATTGCGAAAAGTCAATTCGCGCCATACGATTTACACAAGTACGACAAGGAAAATATGAGCAGAACTACTTGAAATAGAGAGAAGAATAATTGTGCGCTCAGCGTTGGGCGTGTAAAAGTTTAAATGTGAATGGACTGCCTAACAAACCGAAAGCTCGTGTAAATTATCAAGAAATTTTTAATTTGCCGTTTGCTGTTGATTTAGTTGATTGATCGGTATTAGAAATATATATAAAGTGATTAATTAAAGAAGTTTTTGAACCTAAGTGTGAATCTGGAAAAGGATTTCCATTATCCATTGTCAATAAAATTTACAAAAAACACAGCATAGGCACACATAACCTCAACTATGTTTACACTGTTTTAAAAACGCTTTGCTAACCTTACCTTGCAGATTTTCGTGTAAAAAAGTCTCAAACTGATCTCTTTTTACTTATTTCTAACAACGATCACTCTTATTTTTATAATTATATTAATAGCAAACCACAAATTAAAAATCTCTTATGACGTTTTACACGCATTAACGATTTGTTTAATAGGAGGATCCTTCTGTTTTGACGTCAGAGCTTAGGCAGTCCATTCTCTCTGTAAAGGACACTGTTGCCGGATGAAAGTATTTAGTTTTACCCAATAGTGCATGAGCTCGAAAAAAAGTTAACTATAACGAGACAAAAATATCATTTGTACAAGTTAATCTGCGCTTCTGGAAACAGCAGTAAAAATAAGGGGGCACTGGACACAAACCCAACTGTTTTTGGTAGCTGGAACTGAACACATGCCCATCGCTGAACGCACAGGTATTCTTCTCTCTCTTTCAAGTAGTTTTCCTTATATTTTCCTTGTCGTACTTGTGTAAATCGTATAGCGCGAATAGACTTTTCGTATCTCAGACACTGGTAAAACGATCATACAAAATGTATCTCTAAGGATTTAAATCAGTGATTCCCAAAGTAGTCTACATCGACCCCCAGTGGTCTATGACAACCTGCAAGGGATCTAGGTCAGCGAAAAAAAAATTTGGAAGTCCATGAAATGAAAATGGGGGTCCACGATAGTGGATCTCATATACTGATAGTACTGGATGTTAGGTTAGGTTAGAGAACTTAAGGTTCAGTTTAGGAAGCACGGATATCAGCACTTCTGGCTGCAAAAAAACATACCCGTTACTTATCTCGTATTATGGAATATAGCGAGGAAATTTTTGATTTCCTTTCCATCGTCGTACCTAGTGAAAAAGGGGTTCAGAGCTGTTACCAATCTCTTAACGAAAAAAAGACACAGACTGGACATCATTAGCCGAGGAGATTTAAGATTAAACCTTACAAAATTGATGCCAAATGTTGATAATTTATTATTAAAGCGTCAGGTTCATCCTTCCTACCAAAAACATTTAATTATTGCTCAGTTTACTTTATGTTTATTTTATGTTATGTTTATTTTCTATAACAGATACAAACTTTTATTTTGAGTAGTTTTAATTTAAATTCAATTAATAAATGTATAAAACTCCACATGTGTTTTTACTTTAAGTTTTTAACTTCACTACAATTAGAAATTTACAAAAAATCAATATCATGGCAAGGGGTGTCCGACACAAAAAAGTTTGAGAACCTCTGATTTTTTAAGTGATCAAATCTAATAAAAAAAATGGGTAATGATTTTTAGAGAGCTTTTTGCAAACGTTTTTTTTTTAATAATCATATTAAAATGTGAGTTTTATCTGGTTTAATTTTGTACAGCTATTGACTGCAATTTGATCCTTCTCATAAAATTTGTGTAAAACCTGTGACGATTTTATAACAACCAGATTTTTCATTGTGACATCCTCTACAATACATGTTCATGACATAATATAACTGTTATACATCCACCCAACCTCTTTGATGTCTATAATTATTATTTCTAGGGTGGAGTCACTATTGTCTAAACATCTTCCTGTTTGCTTGACAACCATGTGCAAGGCCGAATCGGAATATTTCCTGGGGTAAATGTACGTTGAGTGGGTTTAAGGTAACCTTTGCACCTTTTGCACAACTGGCGATTTAAAAGCTCATGGTTCATTGACTATGGGAGTAAGTCACAAATTTTATACAGAGTGGAACAAATTCTGTAACTTGATAAATGAAGGTTTATTGCAAAATTCCTGAAACGCGTCAGTTTTTATTTTCAATGGGGCATATTACAAAGAGATTTAATCATCTTTTTAATTATCTGGGGGGTTGCAGACACCCCCAACTTTTTTTTTAATGGAAGGGTAGGTTGATTAATTTTTTATTTGATAGCTTTTTCAATTGCAAATACAATTCAATTTTTTTTACTTTTTATAAGCTATCTATCGGAAAAAAATTAAATAAGGAAATATTTACTGAAATTAGAGAGTTATTGAAACGTCTTTTGGGATTTCCTTTATTAAAAGATTCCTCTATTTCGACATATACGCATGCGCATTTCCTAAGTTTGTCTTAAATGTTTTTATGTAAATAAAGGATATCCTATATTTAAATTAAATACAGGAAAGGAAAATTTTAGTTAAAGCTTTTTAATTTTGACATAATTTTGTCAATATGTGACAGAAAATAATAGTTTTGTCGAGTGAAATATTTTAAATTGCACAATTTTTCGTTATATTTGCTATATTTTTATATAGTTATGAGACCATCATCAAAACCGTTGAAAAAGCGTCTTCGTTTCACCTATGAGGATGATATTATTATGCTAAGAGAAGTGGTCTCCCTGAATCCATTTAAAAATGACAAACATACATGGGATGATATCAAACATACCTAGTATGTTTGTGCTCACTAAAAAAGATTTTACTGTCAAAAGTATTTGCCAACACAAAATCAACATCTCTATTTCTTTCTCATTCGCTCCCGCTAAAATTGCTATTTCTAATTGTTCTTCCATAATATAAATTAATATTACAATAAATAGATCCACATAAATAAGCAGCATAAAACGTAAATGTCATAATAAAATAAAGTGTTTCGTCTTCTATTTTTGTTACTTTCAATAACTCTATCAAAAGTCACATTAAAGGATACTTTAATAAAGGAACTTTTAATAAAATCAGCCTTTAGTACAGATGTTCAATAACTCTCTATTACTTTAATGCAATAAATTTTAAAAGTGCTCTCCACCTTGTTGCTGACGATATTTTGTAACACTTCCGGCGTTACTTGCATAATTTCGTCCCTGATTCTTTGTTGAAGCTCGACGATGTCGTTAGGTTTAATGGCATAAACCTTGCTCTTCAGATATCCCCATAAAAAAAATGCTTGCTGGCCACTCAATTGGGCTCCATCTTCCAATCCTCCTATTTAGAAACACTTCGTTAAGATAGGTCCGTACATTTTGAGCAAAATGTGGTGGTGCCCCATTTTGTTGAAACCACATCCGTTGGTCAAATAAGTTGGGATCCAAATTATTGGGGAATCAATTTACTAAAGTAGGAATCAGTTCTTCTTGGAGCATGTATGTATGTACGTATGTATTTTGGGGTAACATTCACTGAGACCTAAAAGATCTATTGTGCCCCCTTACCTCTACTTAGTTCCTGAGGAAAGTCTCAGAGACTAGTAGCTCCTTTAGTCCTATTTCCCCGAGGAATTTTAGGATATCTGCAGGCTTCAACTTAGGTAACTGTCCCTCTTCTATCCAGTAGTCTCCCAGGTGCTGTGCCCTAGGATTCTGAATTGCTGTGCAGTTCGCAAGTATGTGGATGGAGGATTCTTCTTCCATTCCACAAAACCTACAATCTTCTTCCTCCACTATTTTGAGCTTTTTAAGGTGCCCATTCAGGCGACAATGTTTCGTTAGGATTCCTGTTAAAATTCTTAGTGCAGTTTTGCATTCATTTGATCTCAACAGGTTGTAGGCACCCAGAAGAATCTTTGATTGGCTAAGCCCTGCTAGATCTTTCCAATTGTCAGATCTTCTCTTTTCTTCGGCTTTACCTATTTCTTCCAATATTACATTGGTGCTGATTCCGCAAAAGGGTTCCGGCCCCCAAAAGGGTATTTCAGTCCCCCTCTTCGCTAGTTCATCTGCTATTTCGTTTCCTTCTATTCCAGTGTCCTGGAATCCACAGTAAGGTGACTATATTGTTCTCGCCTAGTTCATTAAGTTTGCCTAGGCATTTCTTGGAGCATATTAAGGTATGTTTCTCCGATTACGTTTCCATTGAAAAAAAGGACTTACTATGCGATCCCCAATAATTCGAGCCCAGACGTGTGTTTTTTGAGGCATTTGGGTATTTTGGGGATTTTCGTCAGCCCAACAAAGGCAGTTCTGTTGATTGACGTGCCCATGTAATGTATACGTAGCCTCATCACCCATTCCAAAGCAATTTGTCCACCATCGATAGAAGCCATAATTCGTTCGCAAAATTCGAGTCTACGATCAGAATTATCTTCGTTAAGCTCCTGCACGTTTTGCATCTTATAAGGGTGCTTTTTGGCTTATTTAAGAATTTTTAAAACCCTTGTGTGACTGACATAATGAACGCGAACTATTTGCCTAGCTGGAGTAAAAGGATTTTTTTCAACTTCCAACAACATGTTCAACTGGGCTTCTTCGTCGAGGAGCATCCCTTACGTGGCCCAACTCCCGATATCGAGTTTCAATTTTGCTAATCGTACTTCGATTAATTGAAGGTAATTCTGGATGAACTTCAGTAAACAAACGAGCGACTTCAGCCTGTGTTCGACTTCTGTCCCCATATCCGATCATCATTAAAATTTCGATACGATGCGTCTCGGTTAAATAGGGCATTTTCTTATTTTTCGTTTTTAATTTACACGTTGAAATGCAAACAAATACCAACAAATCAATCACATTCAGTTCAAATTGACCGAAAAACTATCGAACAGTTTTTTTATTGGGCTTATCAAGTAAGAAAAAATGTACCTATACATTAAAGTAATTTCAGTAAATATTTTTCATAAATCATTAGTCCCATCAGTCAACTAAATGATGTAACAACTACGTTATTTATAATACAAATCTTTATTAAAAATGTCTGTCACGTACGATTTTTAAACAACCCAACAGCTGTTTCGTTTCTGTAAGATTGATCCGGCAACTCAGCTTTGTGTTGCAAAAAGCGCAAGCGTTTCATAACGTAAACATTGACTACTACACCTATCTTTCTTTTTAAATAAAATAATCTTTACCTTTGGTCGTTTCATATTCGCGATGTGTAATAAATCTTTTCGCGTTTAAGTAGATTGCATTTGGATAGATCGGGATAAAATGTTCACATAAAAACATGAATATTTATAAACGTTAATATATTTTTTTAATGGTCGGGTTTTCGTTTATGCATATTTATGATTTTCGATTGATTTTATAACATTTTTTCTACTCCTATACTATAAGTTGTTAATTAAATGCCAATTTTCAGTTTCATAATGATACTCATTAGGTTTGTTCCCAAAGCGAGTTCCAAACATGTTATTAACATTATCTGATGCGCATGCGTGAATGTACCAAGTAGGTTCCAAACAAATGTGTGCTGGAACAGTTCTGAAAAGTATTATTTGCTGAAATTTTAAAAAAAGCAATGTTGAATTTAAATAAAATTTCTTGTTCGTAAAAAAAATACTGTATGCAACTCTCATTTAAGGGTACATGTCGATGTAAAATTTCACGCTCTACAACATTTATTCGAAACTTTTTTAGGTATTGTTCATGGTTATTGAAATAATTGCAAAAAACATTAATATCGAACGGTTTTTCCGCAATTTTTAACATTTCCCTTTCGATTTCGACTCGACGAATATGCTCATTTGATTCTTCATGCCAAAATACACTTTATAAACCTAGTCAAAAAAAGTAAATTCACGGTATTTTTTATCGGACTATAAGTGACAGTAGAAGCCAAGGATATATTTTGAAATAAACTATACCTGTCAGTTACACCTTCGGCCTCAATCTGCCTTCTCTTGAGAGATAACGCTTTGAGGACGCGAAATGCCACTGAACCCTTTCTAACCCATTAACCTTTTCCAGCTCATGACAATGACTCCAATTGACATATTTGTCTTGTCTTCCAAAGTTAAGATCGCTCAGGACATTGACTAACTTATTTTATAAAATAATTGTCGATGTTTATGGTAAGTACGGGGTAAATTTTAATAAAAAAAGGTCACCTGATATAATAATTACTGTTTTTATTGTCTGAAGTCTCATAGCGTAGTCAAAGTACACAAAATATCCATAAAATGCCGCAAAAAACACAAAAAACTTGACAATTCAAAATTGAGTATTTAAAAGGGTTGTGATTAATACGAGAAAAACTTTACAATGCTAGGCATGCGATTTTCCGGAAAATCGTCGAGTGAAAATTTTTGTTTTTGTTTTTTCGCTTTAATTGTTTAAATAATGAAAACACAGAAAATTCTTCAAATCAAAAATTGTAGCTAATACATTTATCTACAAAATTTGTCTGAACATTTTTTTTGTATCTGCATTAGTTTTTAAAATATATACGAAATTTCCATAGTAGTATTATTTTTGAACATCATCAATTTTCATGTTTTTAATTTTATGATAGAAAATAAACAATGACATTTAGAAAAAAAAATTTCTTATGAAATGTGTTCTAAAATGGGGTATCTACAAATACATTGAAAAAAATAATTTTTTTTTAAATTTTTTAATGTATTACCATCGATTTTCCACGCTCTCTCACCTGCTTTTTCACCTTTATTTGTACTCCCTTCTCTTTCTTACCTGAGCCATAGGTGTGTTCTTTTGTATCGCGATCACTTTTTAATAGGTTCGTTATAAAGTTCACAAATTTTTAGAAACTATCATAAACGGTATAAAAAGTTATAGAAGGTTTGCTGACAGACCTCTGATTTAAGTATTTATTTTAAATAATTGTCTACTATTTAAAAAATTTGATATTTATAGAAAAACTGTATAGTAGTTTCGAAAGTAGATGCTTCAAAGTGTTTAGTAGTAAAGTTTCACTTGAATTATATTAATTTCAAAAAAAGATATAATTGAATGAAGTCTAAAAAAAACAAATAAAATTAAGCATGCAAAAAAAACAGATTTTTAAGAAGCATTCGTTCAAAATTCTAAATATTGATGGCTTTGCTTATAATAATAATGTTTTATGCTCATTGCAATGCTAAATCCAAAAGGAATTTTCGCTGGGATAAGTATTAATTAAATAGGAATTATAATAAACTGATATTACAGTCAGAAAATCTACTTTTTCAAATTTGAAAGTATTTCTATATAAAAGTTGAGATCTTTCTTTACATTTTACATGAGTTTATTTATTTTTCAGAATGTTATAAGCCCAAAATTATTAACTTTTAAGTCGAGCGGTTAATAAATTTGGCTCACGGGCCGTTCGCGCGTAACCACGAATTGAATACCACTGAAATTAATTTTATCTCGTAAACTTTTTAATTTACAGAAAAACTTTTTAGACAAAATTTGTAGATAAATGCATCAGCTACAAATTTTGATTTGGAAGTTTTTCTGTATATCCATTATTTAAACAATTAGAGCGAAAAAACAAAAACAAAAATTTTTACTCGACGATTTTCCGGAAAATTGCATGCCTAACATCGTAAACTTTTTCTCATGTTAAGCACCGCCCTTTTAAATACCCAATTTTGAATTTTTAAGTTTTTTGTATATTTTGTGAGGTTTTATGTGTACTTTTATTAGGCTATCATTAGAATCGTCGTATTCAATAGAGATAACAATATTCCCATAACGTATTAAAAACACTACAACTACTTTGTAGCGAAGACCTAATTTGCTGTTTTAACGTTTGTTTTTTCCAAGAAAACAAACAATAGATATGCGTACGAAAATGTAGCTCAGCTCGCTAATATCGCCTTGTTAGTACGAATACAGTCATTAGACGTAAGATACAGGTATTAACTGTATATTTGATAGGTAAGTTACTATTTACGGAAATATAAGGAAACGCAACCAACAACTAACTGGTCACAACTATTTACATTCGATATTTACAGTTTTGTTTTTATAGTACCAGTAAACGACATTTACGTATGAGAAAACTCAACGAGGACAAAGAAAAATAATAAAGAAACATCGACGTACTTGTTAATTAAACAATAATTGCTCAGGGGCAGTAAAAAAAGTAACTTGACAACCAGGAAGCAAATAAACAAGCCGGCATTTGCTATAGTCTGTTTAGCCTGTATATGCATTACAGGAGCAATGAGAACATGCCTCACATCACTACATGTGGTGGTGGAAAGTGTTGCAGAAAGATCAAGATACAGACTAACTAGAGAGGGAATCATTAAAAAAAAAACCACTTCCTTACTTCTTAGAAATCAGAAAACCTGGGACATGCCACAAGATGGTATGATGAAAAGGTATAACTTTTCAAAGAAATTCGTTACGGAATTAAGCAACAAGAAGGAATAGGATCCAAATACCATTACCAGACATGGAAAGAATGCCATTCAGTGGTACACAAACGGCCCAAAAGCAATAGAAGGAGCTGGGATAGGAGTGTACAGGCCAGGAACCAAACACTCTAAAAGCTTGGGACCCCAAGTATCTTTAACGCGAAATTCACGCCATAAGAAAGTGTGCCATTAGTATGAACCAGTGTTTTTCATCCTGTTGGTCGCAAAGCCTTACTCGGGGGATCGCATGCGTAGGAAATCCCGTGTTCGTCAAGTTTTCGAGGACTTGCCACAGCTTGTCCAGGATTTCAACTTTCTGTGCATTGCCCAGCAATGATAGGAGGGTAATTGGTTAAGCCACCTATCAGGATCGACATGCAAATGGAAGAACTAATCCCTTGGTAACTAAGGTGGGATGAAGACTATAAACATCCAACATTGCCAACCAAATACACAAGCTCGTGACAAGCACATGATAGGGATGCACCTATCTCTGCATGGAACAGGAGGAAACCGCATCACACATTTGGTATATTCGAATTTGAAGTACTGCCTCATTGGAGATATAGACTCCTAGGACTAGAGCGCACAAAGGAGGATTTCTCTAAGAAGGACCTAGTGGAAAGACTGTTGAGTCTGATAAAGACTACTGGTCTCTCCACATAAATGGTATAGCCAAGATTACAAAAGACCTAAAGATAGAGGTGTCGAGGTCTCGAAGCATCTGACTGATGATGTCGAACTAATCAATCAAACAACCGTGTTGCTAGGGTAGTGCCTATGAGAAGCATACCAAATTATGTGGATCGGCAGACTTGGCTTCATTTCCTGGCCTGCGTAGATGAGAATAAACCTCCCAAATCCTAAGTTTAAGTGGTCGCTGGAGAGATGGATCGCCACACGTTATTCGGTTTCTAGACCACTAACCGCGGGGCACCTGGCACACCCCGTTGCATGTAGCCTTGTACGAGTATAAAGAGCTCTGCAGGTATTGACCTCCGTTCTTCCATACTCGTGGGAACAAACATGGACCAGCAGAAAACAAAAATTATTACGGAGCCTACATAGACTCCTAGTAAAATGGGTTTGGAGACTAGGAGACGCTATAGCGAAAAGCTCCAATTGGGAAACTTTTATGTACTCAGCGTAGGAGGCTGGAAAAAATGAGGGAACAAGGTGCAGCCAATTCCCTCAACATCTAAACATGGTGAAAACCAACAGACAAAGGGCGTTAAGCGAACTGGGTCAGCCAGGAGTACTCCTGAGAAAAAAAAAGATAAGAGGGCCAAACGTACCAATGGTACCGGTACTAGTAATGGTATTAAATACAGCGTGGCCCTCAGAGGAATAATTAAGCTCCCTAAAAATTTCTCAGAGACGATTGTCTAGAAAGACCAGGTAGGGACTATTAAAGAGAACCTAACCAATAGGATTAAAAAGAAACAAAGGAATAGAAAAGGAAACAGGTGCAGAAAATACAGATTTATGAAAGCAAGGATACTGGAATGGATGGGACATATTATCAGAAGAGCACAGAACAGAAATAAAAATCAGAGTGTGAGAAACAAAATACAGAGACAGAAGAAAATGGAAAACTATAACAAAAGAGGCCAGGACAGATAAGAGGAGTAGGTACCTAATCCATTTCGTCAATAGGATTTAACACAGCTCTATTGAGCTAGCCATAATCCTTCAGGATTGAACGGCCATGATGATGTTGATGAACCAACATTATTGACGAGGTGCAGAAGACGCCTAGGTTTGTAGCCAGTCGATACATGGGCTAATCTGTGACAATGAGAAGTCCTTCATTATAAGCTCATGAAGAGAGATGAACTTCCAAAAAAGCCCTACTTTCCGAGACTAAAAAAGAGGATCTGAAAGTGGTGCATTTGAAAAAAATTAACAGGGTTTTGATGTTAACTCTCAACAGGTAAAAATGGTATAATTAACAAAAGCATAGCTAATTGAAAAATAGGACAAATTTTTCGCCGACGGATTATTGTTTATTCAACTAAATTTATTCATTTTTTTTTAATGCCATTCGGAATCGATTGCGCCCTAATAATTTTCGGTGGTCCAGGTCAGGTTTGTAATGAAATAGCACTTTGGAACCAGTCTATACAGGTTTAATGTATTTAGCAAGTGCTTGATTTGTTTTATGCCAATCATAGCAGCCCAAATACTGAAAAATTGACCTTCCACAAAAACTAAAATTTGATTACGTGACTTCAGATGTCGTGACGTTTAACATTATTTAAAAACAAAAATGGAAAATACACAAATAACTGTGGAGTGATAATGGGATATCAAACTGTATAATAGAGTTCAAACTACAAAAGAAGATAATGTTATAGGAAATAAAAAAAAAGAGAAGAGAAAGGAAAACTGAAAACTAAGACTCACCTCGAATATCACAAGATGGGGACTCCTGCATATTTTACCCACTCTGATGTGTCTGAAAAGATTTTATATAATTACATATGGTTTCGTTAATTTTTTCATTCATGCGCAAGATACAAAAACTTCCAAAATTAATATCATAATCCTGCACTGGCGCAAATGGTAATTATTTGTCCTACAGTGATATTTTTATAAACATATATATATTCAGTATTATTCTTTAATGTCCATAATCATAAAGTTTGTTCCAACTAGCATTTATGAACCGTTCTGGTGGTACTGTATAGTGCGCAAGCTCGAATTTGAGATGGACACATCAACTTTATCACCCCTTCCAGAAGGTACAGTTTGTATACCGTCCCAAGCAGTCCTAAGAAACCGTCCTTGGAACGGTGACGCGCATGTGAAATAGCAAAAATACGTTCCAACCACGAGAGAACCGTTTAGCGAACGAAAATTGTTTTGTTCCAACCCGATTTGGTATCGTTATGGAACCGGTCCAAGAACGATGATTTCGATACTTGACTGAAAGCAGGTATCAAGGGAACTGACTTGCGCAGAACCATATCTAGTTAGGTTAGTTGCCTTGATTTGTTGTTTTTGTATTTGTTGAATTTTGTGGGAGCGAACTTTTTTATATTTGTTTGTGCTATCTGTTATAAATAAATAGTTTTTTACTAAACAACATGTACCATATAAACTTAAAAGTAGGGTTATGTTTAATACGTTCCAGTGATTTATGTCGAGTCAGTAACCAAACCGTTCCAACCATGATTTATTTTGGAATCGTTATTAGAACGGTAAACACTTGGCGACTGCGTAACAAATCCCTAAGAACGATATCGATAACGATTCAGGAACGATTACAATTTGTGTGTTGGAACAAACCAGTTGGAACGCGAAAGAAATACAGTACTTGCGCGAACGATACCAAGAACGGTTCAATCGCCATTTGCAACAAACCTATGGTTTTGTTATCTCGTTGTACAATAGTATATTTTGCAACAAGTGAGAAAAGTACTTTCCCCACATATTGCACACTATACTTTTTCTACAACTGCATAAATTTAAAGAATACAAGTAAAGTAACTTAATATTTATCCATTTATCTCCATATAAATGTATGTGGCGTGGGCAAAGTGCCGTGAGAAATGATATTTCTCAAAGTATGAGCAATATTTGGTTTTGAAATTAAGTAAGGTAGGTATGAGAAATACGTCACTTATAGCAATTGTAGAAAAATTATAAATTATATCACCGTTCTATTTAGTCTGTGGCACCATATGTATGCAATAATTATTGTTTAACAATAAAAAATTGAGAAATAATTGCAATTTTTATTTGCCTTGAAATCGTATGCAATTATTTTAAAAATTCATAATTCTTACACCACCCTGTATTATAACATTCAGGAAGCGAATTAATCATCAAAAGAGAAAACGAATTTCCTTTGAAATTATGTTTTATGTAATTTTTAGGTTTTGTTGCGTTACGGTTTTTAAATTTCGATTTAATCTAGCACATAAGTAGGTCTGACCAATTCACTGTTTTTTTAAACATTTCTAAGCTTGTTGAACGTTTGAGATAAGAAATTCTTCCGCCAGACCAAAATCGACATAGGACGCGCAAAATTATTGTTGATATCAATAATTTAATTCAATATTTGTGAAAAATGTATTTGAAAGTCAAATAGTAGACTTAACCCTATTCAGATTTCATGTTTGCCTATATACAGATTGCGAAAAGTCTATTTGAGCCATACGATTTACACAAGTACGACAAGGAAAATATGAGCAAAACTATTTAAAACTTTAAATGTGAAACTGTTGCCGGATGAAAGTGTTTAGTTTTACCTAATAGTGCATGAGCTCGAAAAAACGTTAACGATAACGAGACAAAAATATCATTTGTACAAATTAATCTGCGCTTCTGGCAACAGCGGTTAAAATAGTAACTGTTTTTGGTAGCTGGAACTGAACACATGCCCATCGCTGAGCGCACAATTATTCTTCTCTCTTTTTCAAGTAGTTTTGCTCATATTTTTCTTGTCGTACTTGTGTAAATCATATGGCTCGAATAGACTTTTCGCAATCTGTATGTAAACACAAGCACGTGGATAGTTAAATTGAGCAGGGCCGTATTTTATTTTTCAGAATTGCATACAAGTAAAAAAATTATGCAGCATTTAAACTAGCAGAACAGTCAAACAAATATGAACTAGAAATACAGAGCATTTCACTGGAAACAATCCACCCCACATAATTCTGAAAGCGCCACATTTATGAGAAAATAAAAAAATAGGTCATAAATCATACAAAGGGGGACGTCTTTTTGCTCTTATGTAGACTTTAACCCCCTCACCATATGGTCACCCATCCCAATTTTTTAAATGAAACACCCTATACATGATTGCATTGTTGGATTCTCCTCTATAAAATGAATAATACAGGGTGTTTCTAAACTCAAGCGACAAAATTCAGGAGGTGATTGCTCGTATGAAATTATGATGGGTCTTTCCTATAACAAAATTTCCTCAGCCCACCCCTTTCCGAGATATCACCCTTAAAAGGTGTGACTAAAAATGAGTTTTATTTTTTTTCTGAAATTTCAGTAGAGTTTCGCAAAGGACTTACCACGGGTACTTTTTCAATATTCCTGTTACATTATACGGGGGTGAAATTAGCATCCCTGAATAGAGGGCATTTAAATGTTGAACGTAGGTTGAAACGTCGTCTTCCTGGCAATTTGTCATAGACCCCTGATGGGGGTTTTTAATCAATATTAAAAAATTATATTTTTTATCAAACAGTGCGTCCATAATTATTTAGTTTTTAAAATTTATGTGATGTGAAATATTTGTTAGTTAATTTCATTAATATTTATCTATTTTGTGAAATTTAATTAACCTTCAATAGCTCAGTTGGTAGACTGTAGAGGAATAAGTAAGTAGACATCCATATTCCATAGGTCGCTGGTTCAGATCCGGCTCAAAGTTTCTTTGTTAATATTTTTTTATTAAAATAAAATAATTTATCATACCAACTGAAACGGGCAATACCGATGTCCGTCCCGCGGTCAGAAAATTGATGGTTTAGGAAAAGGGTTTTTAATCCCCGACCGATGTCCGTCCCGCGGTCAGGTGGATACACAGGTAGAATGGGCAGGGTAGAATATTATTCCTAGAATAATTAGTATGATTCGTGTATTATCGACACCATTCCACAGACCCTTACCTATAAATAGAGGAATATTTTAAATAATTGCTAGTAGTGCTTCTCGTTGTTTCGCGTGTGATACCGTTCGACTTTTGGCTTAAAAACGCACCACTTTAATTGGTTAGTGCTTTCGGTGTGCTCCAGAGAAATGGATGTCATGGTAAGTCAGAAAGGTAAAACTCTTATCAGTATTGATGGTTTTAAGTTTTATTTTCATAAAAATTTATGTAATAACATTACACGTTGGGCATGCGTTAATAAATTGTGTAAAGTCTATTTAAAACTAAATGATAAAAATGAAATTATTGAACGAAACCATGAACATAATCACTTCAAAAACGAAGAAAGTTTAATCAACCGTCAAAAACTTAATAATAATTTAAAAAGAAAAGCAGTGGAGGACATCGCGTCAACACCGTCAAAGATTTTGCATCGGGAGTTAAGGAACGGTGATATAGAAACAATTACGGTTCAAGACATGTGCTTGGTGTTTTTTTTTGTGTTACCTATTGACAACTGGATTTTCATCCACTCCATTTTTTTAAACACGCCAGAAAGAAAAGGTCAATTTTGGCCATTGCTTCTGCCAGTCCTAAGCCTGGAAAAAGTGTGAAGGGAAAAATATGAAATAAAATGTAATGGTTTTAGCATTACAAATCAAGTATATCTACTACATATTATATCTTATATGTGTTTTGACCCTTTTAACCGCGGGACGGACCTCGGACGTACCTGCGTTTTACCCTGACCGCCGGACAGACATCGGAAACACCGACGGAAACTAATAACATCACAAAATAGTTGATATATCCTTAATTTCAACAATAGAATACAAAAAAAAATCACACAAAAAAATTTTACACATTCTACATACCCTGTATATACAGCAAGTGTAGGATTTATAATTAATGTCTGGGTTACTAGTTAATGCCTAGGCAAACTCAATGAACTAGGCGAGAACAATATAGTAAACCTTACTGTGGATTCCAGGACACACTGGAATAGAAGGAAATTAAATGGCAGATGGACTAGCAAAGAGGGGGACTGGAAGACCCTTTTGGTGGCCGAAACCCTTTTGCGGTATCAGCCCCATTGTAATATTGGAAGAAATAGACAAAGCCAAAGAAAAGAGAAGATCTGACGATTGGAAAAATCTAGTAGGGCTTAGACAATAAAAGATTCTGATGGGTGGCTACAACCCGTTGAGGTCAAATGAATTCATAAGTCAAAGTAAAACTGCACTAAGGGTTTTAACAGGGATCCTAACAAGACATTGCCGCCTGAACGGGCACCTGAAAAAGCTCAAAATAGTGGAGGAAGAAGATTGTAGGTTTTGTGGAATGGAAGAAGAATCCTCCATCCACATACTTGCGAACTGCACAGCAATTCAGAATCCTAGGGCACAGCACCTGGGAGACTACTGGATAGAAGAGGGACAGTTACCTAAGTTGAAGCCTGCAGATGTCCTAAAATTCCTCAGGGAAATAGGACTAAAGGAGCTACTAGTCTCTGAGACGTTCCTCAGGAACTAAGTAGAAAGGGGCACAATAGATCTTTTAGGTCACAGTGAATGTTAGTGTTACCCCATCATACATACATAACACAGCAGTTACTCATGATTATTAGGAAAACTATGGACCAAAGATATTAAATAAGGGACAGTGTAGAAGATTGACGAATTTGGAAAAAAAGGAATTCTAGAAACTTGAACATATGAAGAATTATAAAACCATCCATAATAAGATAGCTTGGGCATATCAAAAACATAAAAGAAAGCAGTAATGTGAAGATAATAACAGAGTAGACTTCAGTTATAAACAAACCAAAAGGTAGACCAAAAGCTCGATGCATGGACCAAATAGAAAAAGACCTAGAAAACATGGAAATTAAAAACTGGAAGAACAAGACCCATTACTTTGAAGGAATGAAGGAATGGAAATAGCAGAGAGACATGAAAAACTTTGAATGCAAGCAGCGGCGTAGCATAGGCCCCCGCAGACCCTGCGGCATCCAAGCCAAACGAAAAAGCATTAAATAATAATTTTATTCGGTTGTACTTGTGATATTTTTCTGATAATATAATGAACAAAACATATAAATTCAAGGTAAGCAATGAAGATACAATTGTATCCGAAAAATAGAGAAGAGAGAAAAAACTAATCAATTTTTGTATACATTTTTCCATTTTTGTTTTGGTTATTGAATATATATTATATTCATCAATTTTTCTTTATTATCAGTATTTGAAAAACTTATCATAAATAACCTAGATCTATGGAGGGGGCCCTGACTAAAATCCTGCGGAGGGACCCCGAATTTTGCACTACGCCACTGAATGCAAACAGACCAAACCCAAGAAGTATAAGTTCTTTGCTACTTAGCAGACATTACAAAATGTTAAAACTATTATTATACTTTATATTTATATTACTGGAAAATTGTATTGTCTCCCCTCGCCAATATTTAATAGTCAATTTGATTAGAGTCAATCAATGTAAAAAATCAAGGCTGTTACTAAAATAAATTTCGGTAAAAAAACCGCAAACCCACTTATCTGTTTGGAACCACAGATAACATACTTATTTGGAACAACCAATACAGATAAATTGGGCGTACATGAACTGCGGACCAAAAACCATAAATGATTTTTAAAATTTGTCATGTGTTTTTAATGACCCATGAATTGCGGACCAAGTCGAAAGGGCCACCTGAAATCAGGAGCGTTTAAATGTAGCTCTTACCAACGTTGCCAAGTGTAGTCCTAAACTAAAACGTTTGTGTTTTGGAAAGTAAAAATATTTTAATAATGATATTTATCACGAATGCATAGATACATTTTCCCTAATCGAAAAATTGAATTGTGTAATTGACAGATTATTATAATAATTTTCAATAATAACCTAACTAAAACCACCCTACCTTACCCCCTACCCTAATCCGAATCGAAAAATTGAATTGTGTAATTGACAGATTATTATAATAATTTTCAATAATAACCTAACTAAAACCACCCTACCTAACCCCCTACCCTTATCCGAATCGAAAAATTGAATTGTGTAATTGACAGATTATTATAATAATTTTCAATAATAACCTAACTAAAACCACCCTACCTTACCCCCTACCCTAATCCGAATCGAAAAATTGAATTGTGTAATTGACAGATTATTATAATAATTTTCAATAATAACCTAACTAAAACCACCCTACCTAACCCCCTACCCTTATCCGAATCGAAAAATTGAATTTTGTATAATTGACAGATTATTATAATAATTTTCAATAATAACCTAAATAAACCACCCTACCTTACCCCCTACCCTAATCCGAATCGAAAAATTCTTCGTATTTTTAGTCAATTTGCTGAAATGACAGACAGCATACAGAGAACAACAAATGCATGCGAAAGTTTCCATTCGAAGTTTAACGAAAATTTTCATTCTTCCCATCCAACAATATTCAACTTAGCTTAGTCCGCAATTCATGGTTTTTAAAAGAGGGGTCTTCTTGGTTTGGTCCGCAGTTCGAGTACGGAATTATTGGAATCAGGTAATCGGTCCGCAATTCGAGGCCGCCGGATAAATTAAGTTCTTATCATTTTTCAGTAATTCATGATAAGCTGTCATTAATTTTAGTTGATTCATAGATTATTTTATTTTGATAAAAAAATGAACAAAAGAAACTCCTTCGAGCCGGATTTGAACCAGCGACCTATGGATGTCTACTTTTTCTTATTCCTCTACAGTCCACCGCTCTACCAACTGAGCTATCGAAGGTTAATTAAATTACACCAAATCGATAAACATTAATGAAATTAATCGTAAAATATTTTAAATCAAGTACCTAATAATAGTTTAAATTTGTAAACATTTATGGACTCTCTGAAATAAATAATATAATCATATTAAATCATATTAAATAATTAAAAATGTTTTTAATGGAACTTTAAGATTAATTTAGGGGGAAGGTTAAAAGCAACTAAGCAATAAATTTGTTAATTGTAAAGGTTATCAATAGGACTGAAGCAAATGTCACCTTTACTCTCGAAAAATATATAGGTAATAATGAAAAAATAGAAAACGTATCTAGTTTTGCGAAAATAAACTTTTAATTTCTTACAGATATTTACTCCAAATTCTCCATTATTAGGTTATCTATTAGATAGCCAATAAATAAAACATCCTAAGGCCCGGTCTTTCCAAGTACGAATAAAGTGGCCAATAACTAACTGGAAAATAAATTTATTAGGAAGTCTTATTCAACAAATAAAGTGTAAATGTCTTTCAAACTGACTTTAACCATTGATTTCTTATTCGGTGAATTAACATAACAAAAATAATTATTTTAACGTTGGCTGCAATAAAATTACAATAGCTAACTTCATAATATGTGTAGGGAAAGATAGTTTCATGCACAATGTGTATATAATAGAAAGTGATAGACAATTGTTATGTTTCGCGGACGCGTTGTAAGTTGCCAAATAGATTTTAGGCTAGCTGTCACCTGCTTGACAGCACTGAAATTAGGATTTCATGTAAGTAAATATTTAAACAGTTGCTGAAATTGTGTATTACCAACTAAAGTAATTTTACAGAATGATGTACGATGTTGTAGTTGGGGCCCTATCTCCTCCAATAAGTTAATCACAGTTTCTTTAGATAATCGAAAACGGCGTAAAAATTCTTTATCATCCCATCTTTCAAAGTGGTCAATACGTTCTCTAACCGTATATGGGTGACGATCTGGGTTTAAAAAATCTACAATTTCTTGTATCTCTTGATCTTCGATCTCCTCGAAATCATTAAAAATATCCATTTCAAAATGGATGTGACAGTTTTTATTTAAACTAGGTTAGAATCGCCAGCACCATGCCAACACTTTGAAAAGAGAAAAACTCAATTCGTAGTTAATCGGCATCAGTCGGTTGTTATTCACAACCCGAACAACTTTATTTCGAACTTAAACCTCCTAATAACTTAACTGTAGAATAATGCTATATATTCTGCGAATATGAATTATCCAATATTGGAAAGACGAATCTAGTTCTTATTTGATAAATATATATTATTCACAACTTTATTCGGACTTGGAAAGACCGGGCCTAAGTTACATATTGAGGTTACTTGGTTATTTATATAAATTTTCATAATCTACTCCTGGCGATGCAAATGTGAAACCAGTCGAGTAATATATATGTTGTGAAATTCGTTATTCTCATTGATGATTATGTACTTACTTATATAGTGTTCTAATTGATCTCAAAGAAACATTTGCTAAACAAAAGTTATTAGTGTCAAATGGGGAACTTGAGGAAGAACTGCTAAATTTTGACCTTGATTTTATTATTGAAAATGCGATAAATGACGCTTATAGGGGACTCAGCTTCGTTAGGAATAATCTGCAGTAAAGAAACTGCATACACACTAGATATCAAGCTTCCAGCTGAAAACCCGCCTTAGACAATAAGCAATTTTCAAGATGAGCTAGACGATAAGTTTGAAGCTGTTTAGGCTAAGGTACAACCGAGCGTACAACTCAATGTTTCTAACAATGACACAGTGGTCCATTCTGAAGACTCTGTGGATATAATGCTGTATATATTTTGTAATAATTGGTAATATTTGGGGTAATGTTGGTATTTTCTGGTAATTTTTGGTATTTTAAGTTGGTAATTTTGGTATCATTTGTCAAATATGGTATTTTAGTGTACAACTTTTGGTCAGCGGTTCACCCCTCGGGTTTTGCATATAAAAACAATGCTGGATATTTGCATTAGTAAAAAAATTGAATCCTGAACTAAACTTAAAAAGCAAAACAAAAATATTTACAAATTTTGTAATATTTGTAATTTTTATATTTTGGAGCCATACATAAATTACGTCACACGAATTTTAGGACTTTTTAACCCCCCGTCCTTGTCACAGGTTGTCATATTTTTAGAACCACCTCACCCCTTATATGACGTTACACAGTTTCAATTTTATCCTTGTATTTAAAAATAATCAAAATAAAAAGTTATATTTTCACTTTTTTATTTTTATTAAATAATCTTTGATAAAATCAACATAAAGTCAAATATTTTAGATGGGTGATCATGAACTGCGGACAACCGATGGGTTGAGAGCAGGGTGTTTATTCACTAAGAAGTGAGAGCTCATAGGAGAGTAAACTCAATGAAGTGCGCATGTGTGCTCTCTCGAAACGTGCAATTTTGATACAGCGCGCGTGCGCAATTTAATGAGTTTACTCTCCTAGGAGCTCTCACTTCTTAGTGAATAGACACCCAGGTAGCGCACGAATTGCGGACAGGCCATATCTAATCCGCTTTACCTCCGCAACCCTTATTCTCAGAAATGTAATTTTGATTTTCCAATTAGATTTCCTAACAAATCGGTAAAATGGAAGTAATGTTGAGTGAAAGGGGAAAAAACTATTGGTTATTGATGGCTATAAATTTGGATTCCATAGAAATATGAATAATAATATTTAACTAACCTAATCCCCTAACCCTTTACCTATTCATTTTACCTGACCGACCCTTGTCCGCAATTCGGGCAGTGATTAACGGATCCCTACGGCACTTGTCAGCAGTTCATGCATCTGTCCGCAATTCGTGCGCACAGATTTTAGATAACAGAGAAAACAAACGACCAGTTGGGAAACACTAAACGACTAATTATGTTAATTAACGATACAAAAATTTTATTATTTTGAATTTTAACATGTGATACAAAGCTTTTGACCCCCCCCTGCCCCTTGTCAAACAATTATCACATTTCGGTGATACCTTCCCCCCATTTAACGTGTGACGTAATTTTTGGATGGCCCCTTTCATACCGCGATTTGAGAATTTTATTGTGCAATATAAACGCACTCTTGTATAAAGAGATAATAAATAATAACAATTTTCACATGTACACTGCACATTCGCTGCAAAAGATACACGGTTTCTGTCTGTCGCTGGATTGGGAGCTTCAAGATCCCGAAAAAGAGTAGCATCGGAGGCCGAGTGAGACAGCTATTGTGCTGCTATTCATTGTCTATGTACGGTGATTCTGGTAAAAATTAAATATGAATGTTCCTTTTCAGCATTAGGTTTTAAATGAAAATTTCATCGTCAGGATTGTTAGATATAAGTTTTTTGACTTACGAATAAAACAAGGAATAAAGTAAATTACAGTTATGCTGTGACTCACTGACATTAAACACTGCGATTGACTATTAGAGTCCAAATTTGTTAAGTTTATTATACTTTATTGACTGTTTGAAAAATGGATTTTTAACTTTGATACAAATACAGCACCTAATATTGAGGAACCAGCCAACATAGCCTCATTATAACATTATTACCACAAAAATGTATGTATGAAAAACAATATTTACAATATAAGCAATGTGCTGAAGGCAACAAAATAAATAAATATTCAGAAAATATTTTTTCAACACCTTGGTCCAAATATTCAATGATACAAATAAAGGAGAATGTCGATATTAAATATCCAAAGTTAGGTTAGGTTTTTAAAACGTCAAAATGTCTCAAGTTGTTAAATTCGCTATTTGTGCCGTGAACAGAGTTTACAAAAAAAAATTAATATGTGGTTAGGAGGAAAAATGATGTCTTACATGCTTCTTCCTCCCTTGAATTATTACTTCATCCTGCGGGAGGAACAGTTTCACTTTCCTCGCTAGTAATAGAAATAATTTAGGCGAATCTTTGAAATTTAAATTTGGTCGGAAATTAAATTAGGATACGTGACATCACATGCTTTCGATATAAACTATAACAACCTTCGATAGCTCAGTTGGTAGAGCGGTGGACTGTAGCGGAATAAGCAAAAGTAGATATCCATAGGTCGCTGGTTCAAATCCGGCTCGAAGGATTTTTTTTCAAATTTTTTTTTTGCTTTTATCATTTACTGGAAAGAATAGTATAAGTAGTAACAATAGAATTTCAACCCATAAAGTTCGGTTTTGCAGATTTCTCAATAAATATTGACACAAAAAGTTTTCGGTTTGGTGGAAACCGTTTTAAAAATAATTTTAAATTCAAAATTTATTACGGTCTTTTACCTTTTCACATATAGACAGTTGTTCATCTATATTTGAACATTATTCCGAATGCCCAGAGTTACAATCCATCTCCTCTATAGGCGTTGGCATCAATTTTAATGCATTCATGAAGAATTCATTTTCGAGATCGATATCTAGTCCAGCAAAAAGGAGATTCGTTTCAAGGGAGGTTTTAAGTCATTTGGTTGGGTGATTTCCATATTTATCTTGTACCTACAGATGGTAATATCAGAGAGTCGAAACATTTAAAATAATAATAACTCTCTCAAGTTCGATAGAAGGAAAAAAAGTATACAGAGTAGCATTTATAATAGATACTTATGTAGCCGATGTTTAAGAAAGTTTAGAGAGGAATAAAGATTTGCTATACCAAATAAGTCGTTTTAAAATAAGGTAAATTAAATTAAGAAAACTTAAAAATAAGAACTATCGTAAATGTGGTAACCCATTGATTAGAAGGAATTTAAAAAAAATTAATTACTACACTGCCTGTCAGGGTGAATTACTTTCGAGTAATGACGTAACCGTCACTTTTTTTTAAATGGAACACCCCCACTTTGTCTCAATTTTCGGATTACTCTGGCTGAGCTGATTCCAAAAATGTATCACATGTTGATTCCAATTGATACAGGGTGGACAAAAATACAATAGTTTTGTGTGTGCTCATAAAGTAATCCTGGAGGTTTTGATGAAAGGTTATGGTTTCAACAGGATGGTGCACCTCCACATTATGCTGTAGATGTTATAAGGTACCTAGATGACATATTTCCGAACAGGTGGATTGGTAGACGTGGACCTATTGAATGGCCAGCGAGGTCACCAGATTTCAATCCTTTGGATTATTTTATGTGGGGCCATCTGAAGAATGTTGTGTATCAAACGAAATCAGCAAATATTCAAGAATTAAAAAAGAGAATTCGGACAGCAATAAACAATATTTCTCAAGACATAATAAACAAGGTTCAACAAGAGTTTGCACACCGTTTGACACGCTGTATACTAAGCGAAGCTATGAATATGAACCACAAAAATAAAATCAATCAGCTAAATAAATTATATTAGCTTCACCTGTATGTATATAATTATGTTTTTATAGATAATGGTACGAAACGCTACGTGCGCGAGTCCGACTTGCCCTTATCCGATTTTATTTCTTCATATTGAGTTTAAGAGAATATAAATTGTCACGTGACGAAAAACCGATGCGTTCCTTCCATGCGGAAATAGGGTTTCATCGATATCATTTTTAGAGTAAAGAGTGGAAAAACTGCTTCTACATTTTTTTTTATGAACTGTGTATTATTTTCTGTATCGGCATAGGACTGCACTTTGTCAAAACAAAAACGTTTTAATATAGATGACTTTGATACATTCTCTGTCGAACGTAGTTTGTGTATTTTTAGATCATAAATGCTTGTTAACCTTAATTTATGCCAAAGGCACCGTTCATTATCAAAGTTATTAATTTATTGTTAATGTATACCACCTACGTATACCACAGTGTACCTACGATTTTTATAAAAAGTGTGCAAAAATCAGCTCAGAATGCACTTAGGAAATTGAGCCAGGAGTCAAATGAAAGCTGAGGTAATATGGAATTCGGAAAAAATATTACCGTGACGATTGTTTTTCTATTTAACCTTCAAATAACCTTGCAAAGTTGGCCAAACCTACAATTTTTATAAACTTTCGTGCTTTAGCATATCAATTTTTTTTCTAAACAATTAGTCGACTGAAAAACGGAGAAAAAGTCGCTTCCTTTTCGATTTGAACTAATAAATGTTTGTCTGCAAGTTTTATGGAATTTTACTTTAACCTTCCTTCCTTTTGATGCAAAATCTTTTGAGCACAAGTGTCTTTCCTTTTTTCTGCAGCACATTTGAGACCGATATATCTTAAATACGGATAAATGCCCTGACTTATAAATGTCACTAGATCGGAATCAATCGAAATATGAGAAATTTCACGAGTGAAATATTTCAAAACTAGCCCCCACGGTCTCAAAAATGTTCCATCATGTTTCTAACGCTGGCAAAGTGCATACAAAGTGAACCCTCTTTTAACACACTTTTTCAGCATTATCGACAGGTATAATAGTAGATTATACCACGAGTCAATAATTATTCTTGAGGAATTTTTACGAACCGAGCCGCGTTAGCGGCGAGGGAGTAACATTCCGAGTCAATAAAGAACGCTTTGTTGAATCCACAGAAATCGAAGAAAACGTAGCAGAAGTTGTAGAGATTGTAGAAATTGGTGAGGTAGAAGAAGAATATTCAGATGAGTGATTTCGATGGTAATAATTCCTTTTCAATATCGTCGAATTAAGTATTTGTGTGAAATAAGCATTTTTTCGCTTTAAATTGTGATAATACAGCGTGTCCACGGATGTGGTATCCTATAGGTGAAAAATGTTTAAATATTAGTTTTAGTGAAAAATGCCATTCTTGATAAAAAGTTTTGCTTGTTCTGAAACCTCATAATATGAAATAAAAAGTTTTTCAAAACCCGTCTCATTTTATAGCCAGTTTTGTGAAAACCTTACGAATTTTTGCACTAAGTTCGAAAATAATGTATTAATCTAGTGAGTGACGTTTAAGATGTACCAAGTAACTGTCAACTTTTATAAATTATTTTAAAATTGTCATTCTTTAATAAATATTTGACAACAATGTTAACTATTCAACAAAGAGTATATCTTATTAAGGGTGTGTTGTAACTCGGTAATATTCCCTTGGAGCAAGGGCGTAAAATGTACTTTCAACATAATGGATGTTCGCCACATTCGACTTTGCTAATTACAGGGCCTATTTTACCATAAGGCCCGGGCCTTGGGCCCGGTGGTCTGGGGGGCCCGTTAAAGGTTGTAAAATATTCATAATTTCAAATGTAAATTTACATAGCAGAGAAAAAAAACAGTTACCTCTGATAAGGAATAAGGAAAATAGAATTAAATAAAATAAGCTTTAGATTGGTATAATTAATGCATTTTTTTAAATTATTTATAAATTTATATTAAAGATACCGGCATCGGCCATTCCCCAATCTAAAAATAACTAAATAAGTATTGCGGCACATACAGCAAAGGGCGGCGGCGGCGGTGTTTTCTTTTACGCGGCGTTTTTGTTTATGATAACAAGAGAATTTTTGAATTTTATTGGAAAAGGGGGCCCGAATTTTTTCTTGTGCCTGAAAAATAGGCCCTGGCTAATTAGAGGCTGGCTGGATGAATATTTTCCTGGGCGATGGATGGTACGTTATGTATGCCGTTATCGAAATTACCCCAGAAATACTATCCAATATACAATGGCTACCAAAAATTTTGCAAATATTTTCAAAAGTGGTTATCTCTTGAACTACTAATTTCATTTTTATGATTTTTTCTGTAAACTATATGTAGACAAATTCTTCTCTAGCTGTGTTCGAAATTTTGAGGTAAAGTTAACACTCTATATAGTTTGTTTCAACATGTACATACGGCATTGGAATGCAATAATCCCCATCATAACAGGTATTTATCGGATATTGCAGCGTTGTACTTTGTACTCAAAACTGACGAAATATTTTACAACAATTTAATAGTTAAATGTAAAAAAACATCATAGAATAATTCCCTTGATAAAAAACGAAAAATACACACCATATAAGCAGAAAGTCTGCCTATTAATTTTCTTTATTTCACACTGACTTTCGATAAACTACCGAAGTTACTATAGTAAAATCGCAATCGGTGTGGGGTAATAAATCAAAATTTTATGGGAGTTGCTCAGCACAAGTGGACCAAACAAAATATGTAATTTTACACTACCTGCTGTTTGAATGTTGTGAAAACAAGAAATTTATTTGTGTCAACGAATATTGTAGTGTAGAAAGATAACAATGACCGAGTCTTATCTTGATACTTTCTAGGAATACAATACGCGTAGGTTTAGGAACAGTATTAGGGGTTCGTACTCAGATTAACACATACACATTTGCTTACATTTAAAATTAAACCCAACATGACATCACATTCTAAGGTAACTTGCCGACCCTTTGCCAGATGTCTTACTTTTCCTTTGAATTGCGACAACTTAATTATAGGACACGATAGAAACGTACAAAATAAAAATGTACTTTTAAGAAATTACATAAAAACGACTTTAAAATAATTATCCTAGTTAATCCTAGTAGTTTATGTAATAAAAATATGTTTTTGTCTGAAACTTTTGAGGTTTAAACGAAACAAATGAGTGTTAATAATTTTGTCTGTCTGAAATATGGCAACACCGAGAAAAGAGCGGAAACCATTTTACTATCAATTTTACCTGATTTTACTACGAAGTTTCAACGTTTCTAGCTTATTGAAGCTCTTGTTTTCGTCTTTTCAACTGATATTTGTGCGTGTGCGTACAGATATAATTAAAAACAATATATTTTTGTGAAAATCTTGGTTCGTCAGTGACAAATTTGCAAAAAAAAAACAGTAGGAATTTTCCTAACTTCTCTTTTCACCTATAAGTGTATAGTTCTATATGCCAGTGGCATTGTCCAACTAGCCCGACAGTTTCTCCCCACTCCTTGAAAGTCATTGATGAAAACATATATATGGCGATAGAATGTTAGCCGTCTTTTCGGATAGTTTTATTAATGACTTGCGGACTCTATTTGTAGTATTACTCTAAAGCCGGTCCCAGACACTACGTGTATTTGGCGAATAGGCCAATATTTGTCATTTGCACGAATGTTTGCTTGATCTCCCACACGGTGCCGTAGTATAGCAAAGGTACACGTGTTTACTTCGTCGAACTACGGTGTCCTTTACTTCGTGCTAGTTTCCAAACTATGAAAGTGGCTTAAATATTCGTTGGGTCACTCTGTGCTCCCTTTGCATACCTAATGAGGTTTTATTACCCTATACCTTTCTGAACTAAACTAGGAATTGATTAATCGATAAAACTAAATCCATCCACAACGCTTGTATTAAGTAATTATCCGATCAATACTGAAATGGCTAACTAAACAAGTTCAAAGACAACACATTTCTCTTAACGAGCCGGAGTTAAAAACTTCTCTAGTTGGAACTTTTAGTTTCATAGGACGTAATTACTGAAAAGGAGCAGCTTTCAATTCTCCGCAATGCTGTTATGTAGACAAAATGGCTTGCGAAGTTTTACTGCCGTATTTGTTTTCCTCTTAGGGTAGGGTGACAAGTTGTAATTTCCTATAGAACTTTTAATTGATAATATACAGGATGGGATATTTTTAAGAGAAATTAAAAGATGGTCTGAACGGACACTGAACTCCTTCAAAATAACTACCTATGTCGATTTTGATGAAATTTTTTGTGTTTTAGTGAGTTCTTGGATATTACGTCGAAAGCATCATATCCATGAATATCAGTTTTGAACCATTCTATAGAGGAATAACTATATCCATATCTAGGAGTCCATTCTTAGGCTACTATAGAACCAAACAAAATTTCAATGTCAAAATATTTTATTACCCAACATATTCTCCTCTTAATTGGATACATGTATTACAGCGAACCTGCAGCGTCTCTAGACCTTTCATTAAAATGTTTCTTCTTGCTCTGCAAACCAGACCTCCACAGCTTTTATTACCTCCTCGTTGGAAGAAAATTTACGACCTTTTAAACCTTTTTTCAGTTGAAGAAAGAGATGATAGTCGGACGGAGCCAAATCTGGTGAATAAGGAGGGTGTTCTAGTAATTCAAACCCTAAATCACGAATTTTTTGCATGGCAACATGAGATTTGTGTGCAAGGGCGTTGTCCTGCAAAAACAAAACACCTTTGGATAGCTTTCCGCGTCTTTTCTTTTTAATTTTTTCCCTTAGAGTGGTTAGTAATGTCGAATAGTAATCTCCAGTTATTGTTCTACCCTTATCCAAAAAATCAATCATGATTACTCCATGGCAATCCCAAAAAACTGAAGCAAGAGCTTTTCCAGCAGATTTTTGGACAAGAAACTTCTTAGGTCTTGGAGAACCAGAGTGTCGCCATTACATCGATTGTTGCTTTGTTTCTGGATCGTAGAAATGTACCCAAGTCACATCCATAGTAACAATTCGGTTTAAGAAGTCTACATCGTTTTCAAATCGAGCACAGATCGAACGCGATGCTTCTACGCTTGCACGCTTTTGGTCAACATTCAAACATTTGGGGATCCATTTTGCAGCAATTTTTCTCATGTCCAAATTGACGTGATTATATGATGAACGCGTTCGTATGAAATATTCAGTACTTCAGATATCTATTTTAGCCCAATTCGACGTTCTGATAAAATCATCTCATGAACTGCATCGATATTTTCGGGGACTGACACAGAAACTTGCCTTCCCGATCGGTCATCATCTTCAATGGAAAATTTACCTCTTTTGAAGCTTGAAGTCCAATTTTTCACGGTCGCAAACGAACGACATTGATCACCAAGGGTATTAAGCATATCTTCGTAAATCTGCTTACCTCTTAACCCTTTTAAATGCAGGTACTTGATGATGGCTCGATACTCCAATTTTTCGATTTTCATAATTTCGGTGGACATCTTTTTTCTTTCAATATAGTGCGTAACTCTGGTTTACTTTTTTGACGTCAAACTTCACACTGGCACTTCTAATAAGTTATTGTTCGTTGATATGGTAATGCAATATTTTGCTTATGCATGGAACTGGTGTAGGCTAACTAGATATCAATACATCCTCGTATTTCTCAAATGTGGTGGTTAAAATCATATGAAAGTTTTCAAAGAAACACAAAGTCAAACCACAGCGCACACATATATAGAACACACTAATAAAATCGAAGAAAATCGAAGAAAATTGGACACTGTTATAGTTAACGTAAAAGATAAGTGCCAGCTATCTAATATATTTATCCCCTTTAAGTTATGTTGCGGAGCTAAACTCTGAAAGGTATTTATATTATTTTCGTCTACTTATCAAACATAATTCTATATTGTATTTGTATTTTGACCCATCAGTACATCCTTTCTTAACCGTATCGTGTTTATCATACCGAGTTTCGTCCAAATAGATAATTACTTACAATTTCACCTGCAACCATCATTCAAAAATAGTTATAGTTCAGTCAAAGTATTAAAGGCACTCAGTCGCTATCGTGCTTTAAACAGTTTCGTTTATTAATCGCCTTCATTAACAAACTAGTTTATTAAATAACTATTAACTAACCTAACCTAACCTAACATTAAATGAATTTATCGTCAACTAAGTAAGCATTTTAAATAATTATAATATTGACTGGGCTATGACAGTATACTCTTAGTCTTAGAGTCAAACAAAAAGCCGGCAACTTTAAGTTCGCACTATACCTTTTACGTCAACTATACCATTGAATAGACAATATGAAACTGACTAAATTGTTTGCCCTGGACGGCCATATTAGTTAGGTCACGTGATCTGGATTGCCTAATTTCAATTGTCAAAATCAATTTGGAAGCTAGCCGTCAAAAACCAACAAAACAACTTAGTGAAACCATATAGGATTTTTTTTAAGTCGTCTGTTTTTTAAATAATTTATTTTTATTTTCATTATACTGTATAAAATATAGGGAGTGTATTTTAACAAAGAAAGAACCTTATTGCTTCGATACATAAATTTATATATGGACCTAATTTATTGTCGAACACTAATCGACATTTTTTGAATAAACTTGGCATCGAACTCCATTCTGATTGATCTAGTCAACATAGAAAATTGATTCACACAAAGAAAACGTTGACATACAAAAGCATGATATAGAAAAATATTGACACGAATAAAATACAACAAAAAACTTGAAAAATAATTCATATTTTGTATTTTTCTTATATTAAAAAAAACTAAACTTTATTTTAATTGCGGTTCTGTGTTTAGAGTTTGAATGGAACTTAAAACTATCAGTCAGTCATTTTATTTTAAAGTTATTGATAGTACAGTGTTTCTGGCAGCATTTAAAAAAGGTGTTTTCCACAGATTGGTTCACAGCAGACAAGTCAAATTATTTTACGTTCATATACCGGGTGTCCCAGCCTAATTCAATCAAGCTATATCTTTTTAACTAATAGAGAATCTCGAATGGGACAAAAACTGATCTGTTCCATTCCTAATACACTTCAATTTGGCGTAGAAAAAATATTAATTCCTTAGTTACAACCCCTAACTTAAAACTAACTTAAAACTTTTTAATGGCACCCTGTACATTTTTTTATTATTTTGGATGTGGTCTTCCATCGCCGATTCAACAAATTTTCCAAATATAATCAAGAAAATATCAGTTTATTTTTGTTAAATTTATCAAGAAAGCCTTTAAGTTTAAAGGAACAATAAAAATAAATGTAATAAAAATTACATGAAAAAAATAAATAATAATTAATATTTATTCGAAATGTGTGTTGCAGCAGGTGGGCTACATTTAGAACATCTTATGTAAATAATATTAATTTGTTAATTGTTATTTTTATTTATTTTTTTCATGTAGTTTTTATTACATTTATTTTTATTGTTCCTTTAAGCTTTAAGGCTTTCTTGATAAATTTAACAAAAACAAAAAATAAACTGATATTTTTTTGATTATTTATGAACTCATTTTATTTTTGGAAAATTTGTTGAATAGACCACATCCAAAATTATAAAAAAATGTACAGGGTAAGGGACGAATATTTAGGGGATGATTTTTTTACGCCATATTAAAGTGTATTAGAAATGGATCAGATAAGTTTTTGTCCCATTCGAAAATCTCTATTCGTTTAAGAGATATAGCCTGAATAAATTAGTCTGGGACACCCGGTATATCTCAGATTATAAAAATTATCTTGGGATTTTCAGTATGTTCACCCGGTACAACACTAGATCCAACCAAAATACAGTAACATAGTAAAGACACACACAAACAAAACGTGCTAAGTATACGATTAACTGAAAAAAAAAGAAAAAGGATAAGAAACTAGAAAAGCTTAAAAAAATGAAGAAGATGTATTCGGAAATAGAAAAACTAAAGAAAACTCGAAAACATGGCACAGATGATGCAAAAATGCACGGAGATGATGTCCATCAAGAATATCCAGAAATAACATAGGAAGGAATTCGCTTAAAGAAACTTAAGAAAAAATGCTGGACCTTTGTATCACTGGAGTCCAATCCGGAAGTACATAAACAGGTTGGGAATACAGACAAGATAAGTCCACTACCCGTTACTTTCCAGAGTTTCCACTATTGGAGCATACATAGTCTATAGATACAGACAAAATTTATTACCATCCGAGACATATTCAGAGTGAAGATCCTCTACTAGAGACTAGGTACCTAAAAGAAGAGCGGAAGGAAATGAAATAAGTAGACATAAATACCAGGAGAAGAAAATAAGGAGAAGGTCGTCATCTGGGGACTAACAAACAACGAGGTCATCGAAAAGGAAGGAAATTCAGAAAGATCCACTGTAGGTTCGGCGAAAAAGAGCCACTGCCATCTATATCGTGGCACTAAATGTAGAAAACAAAATAAAAGATATGAACGATCTAATCCGTTCGCCACGTGAGGATAAGATGGGAAGAACTACGAAGATAAAATAGACTACATGCCGAGTGCTTACCAAGTGCAGAAGACCAGAACGTTGCAGCCAGTGCCCAAGACCGAGAGGCAAACCAGCTACCAGTGCGAACTGAAAGGAAAACACCCTAGCCAACTCCAAAAGGAACGACGCCAGGAGTCAGTTACACCCAAGAAACCACCACCTCGACGAAGCAGCAGATTATCTATCAGGTTACTCAGGTAATAGCCTAAAGTCACCAGGTACAGAAATAAGGAAAAAGGATGTCCACCAAAGTGAAAGCTTGGTACATCCACAGAAAGATGAGTCATGGTTTCCACTAAGGACAGCTATAACAAGTGGAACTATTCTATTAGGTCTTCAGTCTCAGTTTGTTGGCTAAGGCTAAGGATACACAACAATATCACTGAATACATTGCCAAAGCATCTAATAATATTTTGACTTCACAGCATAGGTTGATTATTAAAATTCATGGTAACATTTAAAAACCAAAGATTCAACAGAACTGTTTTCCAATATTTATTTAGCCAATTTTACTACTCACCTTCTGGATATAAGCGAGTTGAAGTAGGAGCCAGTGCAGTAATCAAGGGGCAAAACAAGCCCCATCCAAATATGTTCGGTAGTGAAAAACCCTTGAATAATCCTGCAACAAAAAAAAAACAATATATAGTGACACTTTAACTTAAACCAGAATTTATTGAACCATCTTTAGGATGACTCACAGCCACCAAGGTCAACTAAAATTACCGTCTCTTCATTCCCTCTTTTGGAAACAAGCAGCAATGAAAAAATTTAGAGCTTGCATAATGTTTTATTACTACTTACTTAATAATTACATAATATTATTATGTAATAAATATTTTATATTTTCGAATGAAAATAATTATAAGAAAAACATTAAAGCCAAAAGTAAAAGTAAAAGCAGAGGACAGAATAACAAAAAAATTAAAAATGAGAATAGAAAACTTACAGACTAGGTACCTACCTAAATAGTCAAATTTTGTTGGTGCGGAAGAAACGGAAAAATTAAATAACACCACAAGAATAAATAGACTTTATTTATTTTTGTGGTTAATACCAACAAAAGCAGAATTCTTTAAAATGAAAAAACGAGAATATATTGGAACGGTAGCAAATTTAATGCTTGATGCTTGAATTAATTTACCAAAATGAATAGATTTCCTAGGCTTTGCATATTTACATTAATATTATTGCATTTCCAATATTGTCCCTTTAGCCGTTCCATTACGAGGATCAGTAGGTCAAATAGTGCCATGATCCATATTATCTTTCCCCTTTCTTTGTCTCGCCACTTTCAAGAAGTAATAATTAACCTTCACATTTGAATTATTATTGTTATTATACAATAATAACTCATTTTTTATACTTTATTTTGTGATAAAACAGAAATAGCTTTTAAAATTCCATCTTGTCAACAAGTAATCCATCTGATAAAAATATTATTTATATAATAATGGATTATAAACATAAACTGTGTCGGAAATATATGATGGGTAGGTACTACGACACCGGTAATACATATCGCACTATCTGTTCTTGTTCCATAAATAAACATAATAAAGTTATTGCGAATCAATTCAATAAATTCCACCCCTAAAAAGAGTACCGATCCTTTCAATTACTCAATTAAGTACACAAAATGTCAACAAATCAGAATAATGCCATAATGGATAAATTACTTTTTTTTAGCAACGTTATAAGAAAGAATGCTCTTCACCTAAGTTTCTTATTGTTACTTAGACTAAAAGTACTGAGTATATGTGGGTTGTTTGTTCTACTTACCTTAATGAAAAATTCCAAATCAATTTATTGCATTGTCTATAAACTTTTTATTGAACACAAAAACTATTCGATAAACAAAAAAAGCAAATTAATATCGTTCACCTTTCCGGGGCTATGTAACTCGCGTACTACACTACAGTAATTTCATATACACGTAAGATTAAATGAACAATAATACCTATAATCCGTTTATAAACATTTCATTTTATTTTGAAGAAAATAAACAATTATTGTTCAACAAATTTTACAAATATATCGACTGAAAAGTGACATTACGGCGCAGTGTTGCCAATAAGAGAGATTTACTATGCATTTGAATACTTTTCTAACGCATTTTTAAATTCTTCCATAAACAACTAATGTCTTACATTTTATAATCAGTTAAATTGTTATGAATGTACTAAGTTTCATTTATACAAGGTCAGTTTGTGTTGTTGAAATTAAAGATAGTTTTTTAAGTAGAGTTTATGGAGCTATTAGCTATTGGCAACATTGAACATAGAAATGCGAAATCACTTCTAGCGCCCACGGTGGATTTGACTTGAATTAACTTGACAGCATTTAAAATTTTTGCTCCGGGAGGTCACTACCATCCAATAACGAAATAACGGATGCGGATGAATGATACTATTTGGAGTTTCTCAAAATAGTTATTTGTCTTGATAGGAAATATAACAGTTTACAAAATTCGGATCTATCTAAACTTTTTACTAATCATTAATTTATCCAAAACTGATCATAGAGTTCAAATAGCATGGGCCAAATTGCAAATTGACGGAAAAGAAGACGTTTGTCATACGTCACATTATCTACTTGTTTTATGATGTCAACTGTTGTGTTGTGATGAGTGATTGAGTTTCTCCTTATAATTTTCTTATTATTTTTCTCTGAGCTGAAACAATTTTGGAAATAAATTATTAAGGATAACGATACTACAGTCGTTTAATAAATAATATTTATAGAAATAACGAGTAACAGCTTAATTTTGAAGATCTCTTGTTACCAATAAATGTGACAAAATAAATACTACGAGTCCCTTATTTACTGATTCATTATAATTAATCCTTGGTAAGTCTTATTTATAAATTCAAATAGTTCAAAAGAATAACATACTGCTGCTGGTTGAAATCGTTTTAAAATTTGTTTGTTTTTCTGGAAACGAAAACCACGAACACCTTTTTCAAAGCTTCATTCATTCATTCAATTGGTTTGTGCTCAACAGCCCAGGAACTTGAACTGAATGTTTGTACCATTACCCATAGTATCTACTTCCATTCCAAAAGCTTTGTGTCTCCTATATAGGCCACTAGTTTGACTGGAGGGATTTCAGTAGGTAGTTGTAATGGTTGTATTATTTACTCTCCAAAGTGCTTCCATCTGAGTCCTTGTGTAATAACCAAATACCCTTAATAATCAAACTCAATTTAATTACTTGTACAACTCTCCTTGATACTAAAACAGTTAGTAGTGAAGAAAATTCAATATAACAATTCAGAGAGATTCTTATGTTGAACACTTGAGTTAAAATAGTATAGCATTGCTAGTTGACAATAGTAACAATTATTAGACATGGTGATTGTTGAAATAAACTTATGTTTTATTAAACTGATACCAATTAATTAATTAATCCCATAATTATCCACTACTTATATCTAAAATAGAAAAAAATATTTACAATTACTACAAAGAAATCAAGAAATAGCCTATTGGCTTTTCCAAAAGCTTATAATTTTTACCATAAATATAGTTTAGTAGGCCTTATATCTATCATAATATTGAGACGAACAATTTTCACAAGTGCACTAAAATAGTAAAAGATAAGCGACTTTTTTCTCTGTGAAGACGCCACGCCATTTTTTCAAATATGTAATAATTGTGTTCTTTTTACTTCATTCGGTTCAACTCTGTTGAGATAGTTTTCAACCTGAGCGGGTGACCGAAGTGGGTTATCTGTGACCAAAGTGAGCAAGAAATCCTAAAAAGAATGCACACAAATAATAAGTGGAGAAAAGAGCATCATTTTAGGTTAGCGTATTGTTTATTATTTAGTTTATAATGAACATATTAAAAAATATGCAAGTAGAAGATAATTTGGAGGATATCGTTATGTTCACTTTACCCAATTCTGCTCTTTTTTGTCTTCTGAAGAAGTCCAAACATGATAAGTTTGTTTCATTATTCTTTATCGTGATTGGAATGAAATTATTAGTGTTGGCATATATATCCTAACTCATTTTGAAGGCACTTCAAAATAAATTCAAATTTTGATTGCTTTCGATATGATTTGAGATCAACTAAATGGAGCAGGTAATTGGAAGCCCCCCTCTAGAAGCAGTGCCGTTATGGTTAAGGTAAGGCACTAAAGAGATGAGTATTCTCATCCGCCATTTTGGTGCCTGAATTTTATTGTTTTGTGATGTGTCAAGTTGACATATTGTGTTGAAAATCTTTTGATATTGAACCAACGTCAACGTACAACAAGAAACCAAAATGGCGGACGAGAATACCTATGTCTACAACGCTCTAGTTAAGGGGGAAGCGATAGTCCAGCTCTGTTCAAATCGTGCGCTTAAAAAGAACACAACAAATGACAATTTCCAGAAATGTAAATCGTCAACAGAATACTAGGATGAGATAGAGAGATCACTCATCACAAAAATATTACTGTATGTTGCTGTGTATCAAAAATTTACCTATCTAATATGTATGCAACCAAATATACAGCTCTTATATTATTTATCTATTGTGCCAACAAAAACTTATAATTAGATCCTTAAGAAAAAAAATAAATGGAAAATGAGAAACAGGGGGTTTTCAAGGGGAAGAAAATTCCTGGCGTTCTCCAAAACTTTAAGCTAGTCTACCCTAGCTGGCTAAATACCCAAGGGGTGGAGGCCAAAATACTGTAAGAAGAAGATCGCTAACCAGGTTGAAAAATAAAAACATTTACAGGAAAGAAAAATTATTACGGTATATTTCTAAATAAAATGGACGAAATATTGATAAAATCAGAGTTAGAAAATATAAAACAAGAACATCTAGATTTAAATGATATACAATCAGATGAAGACCTTTTAGAGGATGATGATGATTCTCGCGATGTGGGTCTAGCAATTGAAGAAAACTTACGAGATTTCAGTTCGGACTTTAACAATACTTCACAAATTGTTGACATCAAACAAGAAGATATACTTGATCTTGGTTCAGATATAATACTACCTCAAATTTCTCAAAGTCAAGCCATTAATTCACCTAAAGTTAAAAAGGAGACAAAAACAAAAAGGGAATTGGAGGAAGAAGAAAGAGAAAAAATGCAGTAAGTAATACATTCTTGGGTTTTAACAAGAAAACTGATTGTATTAATCTGAATCTGAATGTCTTTTGAGCTATTAAAATCATCTTACTATCTTTTCAGGGTCTTAGTTTCAAATTTCACAGAGGAACAGTTGGATCGATATGAAATGTATAGAAGATCAGCATTTCCTAAAGCAGCTATCAAGAGACTAATGCAAACAATAACTGGTTGTTCTGTTTCTCAAAATGTTGTAATTGCCATGGCTGGTATTGCTAAAGTATTTGTTGGAGAAGTAGTAGAAGAAGGTAGGTAGTACATTCATTTTAAGTTTTTCATTATTCCATATAGTGAAAGTTATTGAATGAAAGAATAACTAATATAATATATAAAGTTTCCTGAAGTAATGACATAGGTATTTAAGTTTAAAATAACCATTAGTGAGTGAAATATGTAAGAAGTTTTAAACAGTTTAAGAAGTTGCTATTCTGCCCAAGCACCACCTTCAGTTAAAACTTAAGTGACACTTAAATCGCTAAAGGGAAACTTAACTCTTTGCAACAAACGATAAGTGTCACTTATCTGCCAGTAAGTTTCCGTTAATTTAAGCGGTAGTTAGACCGGCCCACAAAGGTATTTAAGTGACACTTAACCTTTCATTTTTGGATAACGCAAGCAAAGAGCTGAGTTAAAGAAAGAGGTAATAAAGTGAAGTCTGTGTAGGTGTGCCAGTATGGAATTATTACAATTAATACGTGACTTTGACGCAGTTAACAACCTGTTTCAGATATGATGCCAAGTGCTCACAATGTGAGACATCTAGCACATTATTATATAACTTTAATCATCTGAATAAAGTAAAAAAGTTACATTGTAGAGGTTTAAAAACAAGGAAATAGAGTAGGAGTAGCCAAAAAATAATAATACCAAAATAGCTGGTGTAGTATTTTATACTATATATAGATAGTAAGAATATTTTCTAATACTAAACAGCTAACAAATTTACTAAACTCAAAGAAAAAGAAATTAGTCTAAATAACAAATTTGTAGAACATTTAAAAGAAAAATCTACACAATGACTTACTAAATCAATAATAATAATAGTCATTTATTGGTTTTACCAAATGGCCATCGACCAAGGATACAAAAGAGTAACATTAGTGTGTATGAAAAGAAAAACAATTCAAAAGTAAGAGAGAAAAAAAATGTCATTGGTCGCGTTCATCCCTACGTAGCGCTACCAGAGCGATAATCAATTTCGTATAAATGGACTACTAGGTTTTGAGACTTTCCTCAGGAACTTAGTAGAGAAAAACGGGCTCTATTGTGCCTTTAGGTCTCGGTGAATGTCACTCCAGTTTACATACATTTGTTTAACAGGGCAACTATCATATTTTATTAGTTTCATCTTCAGCTGCATTCAAAGACGTATCCAGTGAAAAATCATTCACATATGAATACGTTTACCAATTGTTAGGTATCTGATACCTACAAGAAAGTACAAACTATATTTTCTGGAGATATTATTTAACAACTATTTTATTTTTGCTAAATATGACATTGTTAATAATTATCCGTTATAAGACAATGTGTAAAAACAGATAAAAACATTATGGTGCATATAATAATATATGATAGCCTTGTCAGCTCTCCCACATCTCAGTACATGCAGTTCTTTCCTGTTTTGTTGATATAATCAATACTCATAGACTGTTTAGATATATTTAAAAAGTTGAAGATTTTATTTTTATTACAATACAAAATTGGATGATGTTGAGTATTAAAAAAATTCAAACTAGTTGATTGAAAGCAACTTCAAACCAAATTTCCTTCTGACCATATTTTTTTCGACTATGTACACTTATGGTCCAAAAAATTCGGCCTCCAAAAATTTGACACATTTTCAAAAGTGGTTGTCTCTTGAAGTAAATATAAAATTTTTATGATTTTTTTTTGTGAATTGTATCAATTTTGTTGATATGTAGAGTTAAATTTGAAAATATACAGTGTATAATAATTTTTTTTGCATTTCACCATTATGTATAATAAAAGTTCCCATAATTTTTACGGACTACCAAAGCGTTGTACCAAACCTAAATAACATTGCATATAATATCAAAAATTAAATGATTACAATAAATAGTGAACCAAACAGGTTTTCACGAATTACTTTAGTCAATGGAGTTTTTGGTTTAGTAGGCAAGGCCTGTTGGCTTATAGTACTCTACTCCCACATTTAGTCCACCCACCCAGTTATCCCCGTACATTCGAGTAGACGCTATAGGACCACTGGATGTTCGCCAAATGTTGCTGGTGGCACATTAGCTTATTCGAAAATTGTTTGTCTCCTCAAGTCCAGTGCCTCACAGTTAAATAAGATATGGGCTACGGTCTCGGTCTCCATGCCACAAAGTCTGCAGCTGAGATCCCCGTTATATATACCTATTTTATGCAAGTAATACTTTAGGGGGGCATGACCCGTTAGACAACCTGTAATGATTCTTAGCTGATTCCTACTGATATTCAGTAGTTCTTTGGTCCGTTTAACACATATCATCTATAAAGGTCTTACTGTGTACCTGCTTTGGAATCTTCCTCCACTAGACAAGGTACTCGAGCAAATTATTTCGAATGTTATATTAGCAACCTAACATAATCAAACGTTATGTCACTTACTAAAGCAAGACAGTGACAGGTGTCAGTTAAGCCACCCATTTAACAAATAATACAAATATACATAAAATCGACTGTATGTTGTAGTAAAATGCGTTTACTTTAAAATAAGACCGATTCCAACTATCTGATGTACACTGGATGCTGATAAATCCCGGTAGTGACGTTATTCTGAAGTAATGACTCTCCTAACGAACATTTAAAATGTGATAAACTCCCATTTCCGATAAGCTCTAAAGTCAATGTACCTATTTACCAAATCAAATGAGTTTGTATTAAAATATGTTTAATATTTGAAATCTGATCACAATATTTGTTCTGTTATTTTGTAAATATCAGTTGTAAACAAGGAAGGATGTGCAAAATATATCGAATTACGAAATTGACTTTGAGATCATTTTATGAATACAGGAAACATTTAATGGTTTATTAAAGATAATTTCAAAATATAAATGCTTCCTAAAAAAAAAGAAATAAATATATACAAAAGAAAACTAATCAAATAGATGCACTGTTTTACTTACTACGCCACTAACTTAAAAATAAAATGTTACCTTTGTTTAAGAACTCGTTGAAAAAGAAGGGATCTGGCTAATTGGTTTTCGCCAAAGCCAACCAACTTTACAAAAAAATGCTTCCTGGGTTAAATACATTCTAATTGTCCATAATTTTGGTTATATAAATTGGTAAATTATATTAACTTTATAGTGCCGTATCTCAAGAAAACAGATATGAGCTATGTGGGAAATAGATACATTGACTATATATATATAGACTGATGACAATAAATAAATCAATATGTCACAATCTAAACATCAGTTATCATTAAACCGAGTTTAGGTGTTCGATACAACGCGCCCTAAGTTTGAGAGTGTGTTTAAGACATGCCGACTAAGCCCTCTGTCCAAGCCATTTTTGGGGGAGGGCCGATATATAAAACTAAATATTAATTTCCTCACTTTTTATACAGAGTGTAGACCAAAACTTGATATTTGAATTAGAATATTAAATATTAATATCGTCTACTAAATGTTATTTATTTATTTTCGGAATTATAGGACTTGATGTTATGGAGGAATTGGGAGACGCTGGACCCATACAACCGAAACATCTTCGCGAAGCAGTTAGAAGGATGAGGCGATACGGTGGTATTCCAAGTGGCAGAGATTATAGGACACATTATAGAATATAAAACTTTTAGGGTTATAGTTATAATTTTATTTTTAAATATTATTAGTGTATAAGAAAAATTTAGTTTCCATTTGTTATTTTTGTAAATAAATATTTTTCTTCATCTTTTTTTAATATAAAACGAAAATTTCATGTATATGGAGACACCAAAAACTGAGGATCTTAAAAAAAGTAGAGAATCTAATTTTAACCTAAAAATGATACCACTTTGAATTTCTCTTCGTCTTTGTATATTCTGCTATGAAAATACGTTCAAGAACTAAGTAGAAGGGTCATAATATAGGTCTTAGTGAATGACACCCCAGTATACATACATACTCTAATGCATCCAAATAAATTCGAAAAGCCAATCTTCCGAATTGTAAACAGGTACTCCGAGGTATATTTGAAGATGTGAAAAAAACTTGAATAAATCTAATTTTATTTATTTATATGAGATGATCAACTTAACACTCCGGGTGTTTTGTACCTCCGTTGTCTTGAGAAATACGAGAGAAAGTTTCATATAATATAATATAGAATCAAGCCTAACATTTCGAAATTATTTTCCAGTATATAGAGTGTTTCATACGGTTCCAACATATCAAAGTTATGGTTTTTTTGATTGGGGCACCCTATTTATTCTACTTTTAATGATTTGACACTTTTATGTGAAAAACGGTTAATCTGCGTTAATGTTAATCACGATGATACAAAACTCACCGCAGGAATGTTCACTTTCACTGGGTCTATCAAGCTCAAGAATACTTTAATTTTTTGATCATGACTGTTGTCAAATTTCCCTGTACAAGACCTGTCGAGGAGGCACTTGTTTCCATATCTATGTCTGTGTAGGTTTTATACAGGGTGATTCATTAGTGAGATGAAGTAAAATATCTTGAAAATCCTCAAATATATTCGAATAAAATACAGCCGGGCCAGATTAACATTTTTTTAAATGGGACAACCTGTATTTACCTCAAATTTGAATTCTGTTTGACTTCTCTATTGCAATTAGATAGATAGATAATTTATTAGTCCTTACCATCATATACATGACATAAAAGACAAGTCAGACACAGTATAAAACTATAGTTAAGTCTTTGACCCGTCTGTATACCTCATATTTAGGGCTGGGGAGAAGTTTAAAGGCCATATAGTCTGTTTTCATGTCTAAAATGGCTTCACTTACGATGTCCTCAATGGATGTGTGTCCTGATCTAACTGTTTTGCTGCTCAGGTTATTTTTCAGCCTAAATAACCCCATTCTTGCTTCTCCCATTATCACGATGTGGAATGGAGGAAGGCCAAATAAGGCCTCTAGTGCTGCCGTTGGTGTAGTGCTTCTCATGCACCCTGCAATACTGAGACAAGCAAGTCTTTGCACCTTACCTAGTCTCGTCATTGCATTCTTTTGTAAGTATTGTCTTTGTCCATCAGACCAAAGACGCACATGTTATTATGGGTTTAACCACTACACTGTATATCCAGTGTACAAGTTCGCCTTGCCATCATTAATGTGGTCTCCGATCTTGTGGCTACTTTTTCCAGTTGTTTGGACCATGTTAATCTCTAGTCAATAATTACCCCAAGATATTTAACATCCATCTCAATTGGAATCTCCGTACCTTGAAGGGATAGTGGTCCCAATCCCACCAGGTCCCTTCTTTTGGTATAAAGCACTATGTTTGATTTGGTGGGACTTATGTTTAAACCCACCTCTTTCGTTCACTTTGCTACTACGTTCAGAGCCTGTGGCATGCACTCTCTGACTGTAGTATTGAATTTGCCTTGTGATATGATAACCAGATCATCCGCATATCCTAAGACAGTATGGTGTTCCTTTTTGAGTCTCCTTATCAGTCCGTCCATTACAAGGTTCCATATTAGAGGAGACAGGACACTCCTCCTTGAAACTCGGGCTGATAATGTTTCACCCATCAAGGTTGAGGAATTAAGAGATGTTACGACACCTAACAAATTTATATAGGGAGTAAAAATTTTTTAAGACTAGTTTTAAATTTTTTGAGATGGTTTATTTGTTTGATATCATCTGGTAACCGATTAAAAAATTCACCCCCGGCATATGTCGGAGACTTTTTTAATTGGGAACGATTAAATTTGTTTATGTGAATATCATTCTTAAATCTCGTATCGTGATTATGTATGTCACTATTTTTCTGAAGGTTGTTTTTGTTAATAAAGGTATAAATTAGAAGTTTATGTGAATGTCAGGATGTTATTGCTTTTAAAGATGCTCCTACAGGACTCCTTGTAGTCTAAGTCAAAGATCAAACGAATAAATCTCTTTTGGAGAATAAATACTCGCCCGATTATATAAGGTTGTAGTAGGTTATACAGTGATTTTAAAAAGTTCTGACCATTTGTTCCTGAAAATCGTTATGAGTTCAACGCCCCGTATAGTTTAAACTGCAAAATTCGAAATGAATCAAATTTTAGATAAAATACAAGTTATCCCGTTAAAAAAATGTAACCTTGATCTGACACGGCCTTTAGGATGGCTACAATCGGTGGAAATTGTATTCGAATATCTTCGAGGATCTACAAGATATTGAACTTTCTCGCACTAATGAATCACCCTTTATATTAACTTTTATATAAAAAATACAGTTGCAAACTATTAATGTTAATATTGCAATCGAATGTGACCTTTTTTATCATCGAATGTTTACAAAACGATCTTCATAACGTTTGGCGTGTAGTTATAGGAAATAGTCATCTTATTATTAGATACCATATCAAATTATCATCAACACAATAAATATTTTCTATAATTTTATGGTTTTATTAGCTTATCACACTTTCAACTCTGGTCCTTTGAACGCTTTTTTTTAGAGTGGGATACAGAGGCCAACGACTTCCTTATCAACGAGCAGAGCGCATCTTTCATCGTTAAAGCAGTAATTGTCAGTGATTGTATAAGTTTACATGGGTTTCTGTAAAAGGATTTTGTCGGATAGTTAACAGTTTCAGTCATGCTCGGCAAAGTTATTGTTGTTTTATTAGTATGTATTGTATGTAAGTATTTTTTTTTAACATCTATTTGAGTTTATTCTTCACTCTTTTCAAAAAAAATTTTCTCAGTAACAGCCAACGTTTATTCTAATAAAAAATAAACTTGGACAAGAAAACATTTTTTTAAATAATAATACACTTTTGGGAACAAAAATTAAATGTTTATTGAAATTTTAAGTCCCTTTTTTAATTTAATTCTTAGCTAATAAGTAATTTTCACTTATATATCAATTTTTTCAGTCGTTATACATGGCTTAATTAAAAGGTTGTTGCATCGCCTAAATATTAAAACACCCTGTAGTATCTCAATCAAATCCAATTTTTGTTAAAAGCCGTCTCGTTTCTATTTCATGTTTTTAGTTCAAATCTTTAGGTGCTACGGATGTTCAGTAAATGCAGACAAAAATAACCCGGAGCTAATTCATTTTAGAAATGAACTAAAACACCAAATAAGTCGTTTTCACCATCGAGTTTCTTATGAAAAACAAGCAGAATAAAGCTATTCCCCAAGGTCCAAACTGAATAATCGGCTATTGCAACTCAACGCTCACGCTTACATATACAGTAGGTACCTATAGTAATCCAGCTATTACCTTATCCCAAGCTTTTCTTGGTACTCCCCTTTTTTATTTTTTCCAATTTTTTGCTTTCCATACTCTCTTAACCAGTATTCCTTCATCAATACGTTGTAAATGTCCCCACCATTGTAGTTGTATTTCATCTATGAAGTCTAAGCGGTTGATTGTATTCCTAGGTATTTTCTTATATCTGTTTTCCTCTTTTATTACACATCTTACACTTCTAAAATATTTAATCTCTGTCGCCTTAATTTTACTTTTTTCTTGTCCTGTTAACACCCGTGCTTCGCAACCATATAAATTGGTGGATATATTGTTTTAAACACTTTTAATTTCGTATCTTCAGATATTTCTTTTTTGGTATTCATAGCATAATTAAGTTTGTTAGTTTTAGCTATTCTATTATTTATATCTGCTTCCTGTGTTCCTTTTTCGTCTATTATTGGTCCAAGGACCTGGAAACGTTGCTCTATTCTGTCTGTATCTATATTCTTACATTTATTTTTTCTTCGTCGTTACCAATGACCATAACTATTGTTTTGTTTTTGTTTATTTTCATTCCCATGTCCACCATTACTGCATTCCACTAATTTAAGTTTGCTTGTAGCTATTTTTTATTTTTTGCTATTAATATAACATCGTCTACACTCCTTCACTGATTTTTACCCTGCACAATTGCAAATGTCCCACACATACTTTTTTATTTAATTTTGAGCTTTTCTTAATGATCTCATTCATGTAAATAATAAATAACAAAGGGTTTAGGCTCCCTCCTTATCTTAGTCCCATATTTGTAGTGAAATGTTCTGTTATATTGTTATTTCTTATAACTGCGTTCTTATAGATATTCTGTATTATCCTCATCAATTTTGTATGCAATCCCCTTTCTGCTAATATTGTTCACATTCTTTCTCTAGGTACTGTAAAATTTGATTATGTTGTTGTATCAAGATTAGAAATTTCAGCAGAATTAAGAAATTATGGATTACTCTGAAAATCGCTACCTGATCAACTTTGTTGGGATGAACGCGACCATTAATGTCATCGTTCGACATTTTTTCGCATATGTATTTGTGGCAATACTGTACATTCATAAAAGTGTAGCTGCTATTTCAAAATGAAGTCGAACAAAAATCAAAAAGAAGAGTTTTAATAACGGTTTTAACTTATTTTTGTATGGGTTTGTCGTAACTTCTGTTACTATAGGATATGACCACCAACTGACAAGTTGACATTAATGACAGTCGTACTGAGAATAAACAATCATTTTAAATTTGTAATTTGGTTGCTTTGTATTGATTTAATACTTAAAACAATATCGAAAAAAGCATGAAATCAAAATTAAATTAACAACACGATCATGATAACGATAAGAACCACGTGTTGTGCAAATAACGCTTGTTTATCATCATATTCATCAGGGCGACTGTCATATGGACTAGCCTCATCCATTACAGAACACCTGACGTTGACATATTGGCCATATTGTTCTGGGTCCTCCGATCAGTTGGAGTTGAAGCTTGTCTGTTTTGACATGAGGAGTTGATTGTCAGACAAACTTTGTAGAACAACGTTAATGTAATGTATATTTTAGTTAAATAATAACAACTTTACAAATAACACATGGCACAGTCAGTAAACTCTCTGAATTTAATTAAATAATAATTTAAATGTCAGGCGATGAAAAAAACAACAATCAACAGAGGAGTTATGTGATTCCAACGAAAGTCAAGAGCAACAGATTCAGGTACACATGGAGATCAATTAAAACACGCTTGTTAAAACAGCTGGAAATCTTAAAAATAATACCTGATCTCTTCCGCATTGCACACATCAACACTACAATACTCTAACTACCATGCGTTGTTTACCAGTAAACAATGAAAACTAAATAGAATATGACACGAGGACCCACAACAATATGGCCGACCTACCAGTGACATAATTCTGGAATGGTCTATAGAGTATGTCCACCAACTGACAAGTTTACACTAATGACTGTCGTCCTGAGGATAAATAATTATTTGGATAGATTTGTAATTATTTGTAAATGAAACTCGCTTCAGTAAAAGATATGACAACAGCTCGTTATTTTGAGTTGACAAATGGTTAAGAGACTGTCATTGTATTTTTCGATTTTTGAGACAAATTTCGTTTCATTTAAATTAAAATTAGGAATATCATCATTAAATTCCCTCTTATTGACTAAATCATAAATGTTTAATGATTCAGTGGAAATAAACAAAAAGAAATGAAAAGAAAGAGGGAGTGAGTGAACGTAAGAAACATGGAGACTATATAGTCTCCTTGGTAAGAAATGTGAGTGAAATTATGACAATGACAGCCTCTTCTTTAATATTGGAAACACTATTTCTTACATCAAATCTCTTTTGTTAAAAAATTCTGAAGGTTGGTAGTCTGGATGAGGAGCGTCTAAATGTAGCTCTGCACCAACGTTGCCAAGTGTAGTCCTAAACTGAAAGGGCGCCATCGAGTATCTCCGGTGGCGCTCGGCTTTCATGCGAAGCGCGCACGGTTTTTAACCTTCTATACGATATCATTAATGTGTGCAGAGATTAGCCCAGCGTAACTGTGCTGGGCTCCTAACACAGAGGTACCAGGTTCGAGTCGTGTCCGAGTCAAGATATTTTTATTTTTATTTTTATTTTCTTATTGTTTTTTTCAAAAATTGACTAAAAATACGAAGAATTTTTCGATTCGGATTAGGGTAGGGGGTAAGGTAGGGTGGTTTTGGTTAGGTTATTATTGAAAATTATTATAATAATCTGTCAATTACACAATTCAATTTTTCGATTCGGATTAGGGTAGGGGGTAAGGTAGGGTGGTTTTGGTTAGGTTATTATTGAAAATTATTATAATAATCTGTCAATTACACAATTCAATTTTTCGATTAGGGAAAATGTATCTATGCATTCGTGAGTTTTCCTTTTTGTATGATAATTCTGTATTGTAAACTCGAACAATTTTCAGTACGTTTTGCTAAACATAATTTTAAAAATGACAAATATTGATTTCTTAACACATTGCTTTTTAATCAACTGTGATAAATATCATATTAAAATATTTTTACTTTCCAAAACACAAACGTTTTAGTTTAGAACTACACTTGGCAACGTTGGTGCAGAGCTACATTTAGACGATCCTGTCAGGATGTGTTGATTGGAATTAATGACATTTCCAAGTGGACTAAATGCTGAGCTCAGTGCTTTTACACAGCAATTAGCGAATTAAGTAAAAACGCAAATGAAAAACAAGCTATAATAAAAAATAATAACAGGACACATCAATTAATTATCAATAAAACCATACTTAGAAGTTGACTAAGAGTTGCATTCGAAGATTAATTATTCAATCAATTCGTTAAAAAAATAAAAAAACTTCAGCATCTACTATAGAAACAATTATCCGTCGCACCCGTAGCAATATTAGTTTTCGTCCTGCAAATTTCAATTTATATGTTTCTAAATTTTTTTTTTCATGAATTTGTCCTGTTGAATTACCTAATTGCAGGTTATCCCCTAGAAGATATTAAATTAAATGTACCGACTTTACAAGAATAAATAAAGCTCATTGCAATCTATACATCAATAGTTTTAAAAAATGTTTACTTATGTATTATATAGATAGCGCATTATATCAGACAATACGATTTTTAAGTCAGTAGATTGTTGTGAATGTAATATTAAGGTCATAAGTTATATAATCACCTAAATATTGATAAAATTTGAAAAAATATATGCATTTCGAAATTAAACAGTAAAAGCATTAAATAATGTTTATAATAAACATACATTATTTCTCTAATGTCGATACTATTTCTGTCAACATATTTAAAAATTGACTGGGCCCCACTCATTACTAAATTTCTTCTGTAAGTTCCTTGTGGCATTACCTATTCTATTCTTTTTTCATATTTTTTTTTGGGAATCAAATAAAAAATATTATTGTGGTTTGATTCCCAAAAAAAAAAAAAATTAATCTTCATCTTAATATGAATTGTACTTTTTTATTAATATCTTATTCATTAGTTTTAATTTTCTAGTAGATAGGTACTAGATTTATATCTTATTTTCTGCTTTTTGCAAAATAAGGACGAGTCCTTCTGCACCTGTTTACATGTGCTAATAATAATAATATACTTAACTCCACTATCTTTTGTAAAATACAATAGAACAAGTCTACATACTATAAGTATACCAGGTACAGAAATGAAAAAATCATTTTTTCATACAAATTGTTAACACTGAGGATGCTACAAATATTTTCAATAAACTTTTTACAATAGTTTTTTTTTTTAATTGCAGATATAGAAATAAGTAGAAGCTGTGACGTAGACCAAACTAAACAGGGATGTTTGATAAGAAATTTAATGTGTTCATGTGGTGTAGGCTGTATATCAGATTATAGGTACGACACAATTCAGGAATGCCAAAATGCTTTGAAAGGTAAAGTATATTTCACAATATTTCGTTGACTCGCGGTATCTGGTATTAAGGATTTGTTAACAAAAGGTTATAAATCCTACCTTATAATACAGTAACAGATCCGTAATCGGTAAAATTTAAATAATAAAACTAAATATTATTTTACCAGCCAAACTTTTCAGTTGTCAAATAATCATACTATCATTATCTTTTCGAAGCAACGAGTACGATAAGATACTGTATTATTGTTATCGGATTACCGACTACCTGGGTGCCTATTCACTAACTCCAGAGATTTATGTTAAATGCTAATTTCATTAGTTACTGTTTAAGTGTGTAATAAACGTACATAACCATTGATTCTGGGTGATCCGTGATTTGGATAGCAAAAAGAATAGAAGGTTTATTAGTTTTAAGAAATTGTAAGTAATGTCATATTTTTTTGACATTTTGCTCTTTGATGTGCAATGAGCATGTCCGCTCTTGAGTTTATCCACTAAAATAGGCGCATAGAAGTATGTGAGCTCTCTTGAGCTTAGGTAATACGGTATTTGCAATTTTGAGAAAGAACGCATGTGCATTTTATAAGAGTTTACTCTCCTAGGAGCTGTCACTTCTTAGTGACTAGACACCCTACTGTGTGTTTTTTTTATTCAATCATGTTGATAATACGTTAAAACGAAATATTTTGGAATGCATGGAGTATATACTTGGAATTTTTTATTTATTTTATAGGGCGTTGAAAAGGGAAAACAGAACAATATTTAGAAACAATTCATTCATTGTCTAGTTGTCGACTAGTAAGTTTCATATAGGGAACATTTTTAAGAAAATTAATTATTCTTGATAACGGTAACTCGAACGATGCCGAAACGTTGAAATAAAAAGACAAAAAAATATTTTTAATTTCCCAACAGCTAAAAGTGAAAAAAAGATCTGGCGGTCTATTCTCAAAAAGTGACATTTTTTATCGCATTCGTGATTGTAAAATTCTTGATGGATAAAAGCACATAACAGAAACAAAATTTCAGGTTCGTAATATACCTACTATACAGCAACATGTTTAACATTAATGAGTGTAGTATTGCCTAGCCAAGAATTTTAGTTTAAATGATAAGCGATTAATATTTCAAATTAATTGTGCCATCTTTAGATACATAATTACTTAATCTTAAAGTTGGCTTATTAAATTAAGTACTATGTTAGTTGTTTTCTCAAATCAGTGTAGGTATAACACAAAATAAAAATGCAAAATTTGTTATACTGAATTAGAACTAATAAAAAATAGTAGTGAAATTTTTTTAAATATTTTTAGGTAAAAAACGAGATATATGTAAAACTCACAACCCTTGCCTGCACAACGGAACTTGTATTCAGATTTCTCAGCAGCCAGGGTACAGGTGTAGGTGCGAAGGCACAGGATATTTTGGAGCTCGGTGTAGTAGAGGTAAGTATAGTATTCAAACTGATTAAAACGCTTTATCTGTATATTGCATTGCCCTATATTACCGTAGAATCTCGGTAGCTCGAATGTCAAGGGAAATGCTAAAAAATTCGAGATAAGTTTTCGACTTTTATGAACTACGCCTTACGCACTGTAGACATTTCTTGTAAGTGACATTTAACAATAGCAAGCACGTAATGAAAATCTCAAAACATACACGTGCGTTTAGATAAGACAACTTAAATTTCTTTGTTGAATCAAATTGCAATCAAATTTTTATTTACGTTCTACTTTATTTGGTTTATTTACATACTTTTAATCAATTGAAAAACATAAAAGCTCTTAGCATTAGTGAAATACATTTTAGATAAAAGAGTGATGCCCCTAAATGTCGACCTTTTTTGATTATTTTTGTTTCCGATTTATTATAGTATTGTGTATCGATTAACAACAATTCCAATGATTTCTTTGATTTTTCGTCGTATTTAAAAAATTTGACAACAAATTTTTGCAGTCTTAAAACTTCAAAATATTATTTATCGCTTATAGTTGTCGAATTTTTTGGTGGTGTCAGAATTTTATAAAAACTTAAATACTTACTCTTGAAAACGGTAGTTGGAACACTATCAAAATGTTGAATTAAGAATATAGAAAAGATTGTGGTTTGATTTCCAAAAAAATTTACAAAAAGAATAAATTTTCTACTTACGCTCGGCATGGGAAATAGTTGAAAATTGTTCAACTTTTATCCGACATCGGATCTGATTTCATATTTTTATGATCTGTTTTTTTGGGATATTCTTTCAGAAGGAATAATAATAATTATAATGAAAGACGATTAAAAGCAACGAACAGTTTGCTGTTATTTGTATATATTTTTGTTACTGAAACGTACGATTGTTTAATTTTATTGTGTTTGGTTATTAATTTAAAATCGGTCATTAATGACCTATTTTGTATACATTAATATTGCTCAATAACGCACGGTCAGCGGAAACTTTTAAAATGGGTTCTTCAATTAGTAGGTAATTATGAAACTTTCTAGGTCATGGGTGTTTAGGATTTTAAAAGGGGTCCAATTTAATTTGAAAATTCTTCCAATTTCCAAAGGAGCACGATAACATTTTAAAGGGGTTTATTTGTGTTTTCACTTTTGTCAGCTACCAATATGATTGATATTTTTTTTTTGATAAATCAATATTTTTTGATTTTTTAAATAAAAATAAACTTGCTCAAAGGTGACGGTTAGCTAGAAAGTATTATTTCAATTACTTACCTGTTGTCGACTAAATGGATGTTTATTGTTACAGTTTGTCCGACCCCCGGCCAAGGAAGAGTTGGAACAGTCTATCCATACGAATGTATAGTGATATGAAAAACTACTTTCCTTTTACTTACCAAATAGAAGAGAATCTCGATTATGTACAAATAATAAAACACTTACTAATAATAGTTCACTTATATATTTATTTCCTTCAAAATTAAAACAATTTACAAATAGAAAGATGATCCACATTTAATCAATGTTTTGTAGTTTTTTTTCCAAGAACTGCATCTCAGTACCCACATCAACGCAAATCAATAAAAAAAAAACGTAAAAATAAATTATAGGAATTACTTAAATTACGTTAAAAATCATTAGAAAAAAAAACAGACACCCAAACTGGAAATGTCTGATTTCCGAGATATTTTTTTAGCATGGAGTTACTTTGGTTGGCATGATATCTATTCTATCACAGATGAACACAACTTGTTCAATTTTTTTCGGACACGTATGAGTCAGTTCATATTTTACAACAAATATAACTTTATACGCACAGAAAATTAATCTACGTAAAAAATGTTACATTCAAAATTATTATTCGATACATTTTACTTGGAGCTGTTTTTGCGATTTACCTAATGATTTTCACTGTTTATATCTTATGAGTAATAAAGAAGACAAACATCGCATTAAAAATGGTTGGTATTATTAGAGGTGAAGGTTACCTATGTCAAATGTAGTCAAAATAGAGCCCTTTTAAATAAAATAATTCCAGCCGGTTCTACGTAAATAGTATGCCGTTAACGTCTGTTTCTAACATTTGTATCCATTTTCAATACAACTGTACCGTAGAATTAATCTTGTCTCAAACTAAGTATTGCTAAGTGCGACGCGATTGACAATTCACTGTTGTGCCAAACACACTTAGCTCAAGTTATTTAGGCGGGTATAGTGCGTCTCAAACACGGAATATAAAGCAATCGGAAGGGTCTCTTGCCATACAACAATAAGTACACGCACCTTTTGTGTCAAAAAATCTGAAAATATAAATTAATTATATTTAACTTGCAGTCTAAAAATGTTTCATAATAGTAATTTGCTGTTTAAAAATTTGCGATATATTAAAATAAGTTGCTTTCACTGTCCTTTATGCCGCATGTTAAAATTCGGTTTGCTTACACTCATGTTTTCGAAATTACCTTGATAAAATCCTACAAGCACATATCGAGTTTCAAGATCTGAAACCATACCTGTTCATCTCTCAACTGTTAAATCTATTAAGGCCGGCTCTGATTTTAGGATCACAAATTCGATGCGTCATTTAAATTTCTGTCTGAAATAGATCAGAAGAGCCGACGGAGAAAGACCCTTAAGATTGTTGTATGTTCCGTGTCTCAAGCAAGAACATTTTTACTATTAATTGGTAGTTCTGCAAAATCAAACCATATTGCAATTTCATATCGTTGTTTTGCTAAAGCAAATCAACTTTATAATAACATTTTATTGTCGAAATGTAATCATAATGTCTTGCAAATAAATAACCAGACTGCGCACTTTCTACTGAGCATCTACACCGAGCGAGATTGTTAATACTCCTAAAGCAGAACACCGTAATTTCGTATCTCTCTACTTTCCAGCGTTAGTTGTAGAGAATAGAACGGGTACGTGGTTGCGTGGTTTGGGAATCGGCCACTTGCATAAGGCAATACTGACGTGGTACTGTTATTCTCACCACCGCCTTCAGAAGTCTACACGAGTAATATACGCCTTACGAAATTTATTATAGTGTTTAACGAAGAAGTGCAGCTGTATACAAATTTATATGAGTATAGATAATCAGAAGTGCAATTTTTTAATGATCTAATCACATCCTGTATATTTTTTCCCTGTTGTATATTGGCTAAATACACAAGGTCCAACATATCCTGGTCAACGGACAGACTGAAAGTACTGAAAATGTCGATATCCTTTCTGTGTGTATTGAATTGAGCCCGTCACGTCTGCTCCACGGATTCAGCACCTTTGACTATATTTAGCTGGTAAAACATAAATCCCAAGAAAAGTCATTGAAAATCAAAAGTGATGTCAGCACAGTTGTTCGTTAGCTTTAGATCAATGGGGACTACATAAGGAGCAGAAACTCAAACGGGATAATTGGTCAATTAAAATCGTTTTTTTTTTTACTACTGGTGTCGCTAATACTGTTGTACTGCTCTGAATATAGTATCGTATAGATATAAGCCAGTAACACTTTGAAAAATCGAAAATGGGCAGGATATGTGAAGTAAAAATTGCAGTAGTGGTAGTCCAGCAGATTTAAAACAAGTTTTAAAAAACAGGATTTTTTCAGGTACCAAAGTATTCAAAGATAAATAAAGTAGGATTTTTTTCACGACTTCCATTGAGATTTACGTTGTATCAGGTTATCAATGTTCACAGTGAAATAAATATTTATACTCGGACTTAAACGATTTCAAAAAGGCGATTAACGCTATCCAACACCAAAATAAGAAGATAACCGCACATTAATTATTATCATTTTTAAATTACACTCCATTTTACTCGAATTTAATTGTGGATTAGTCTACCCAACATATTCACAAATCATTTTAAGAAATTTTAATTAACTAAAGAAAGATTAAACGTTTAGTTGTATAAATAATAAAAAGTACCTCAAGGGTCTAATCTTGTACTAGTTTTGTCTACAATTCAATTTAATAACGAAAAGAGTACCTCAAAGACCTTTTCTTGGACCAGTCCTATCAACAATTTTATAAATAATGATACATAAAAATATAATAACGTTAATTTTGTCTATAAAAAAAATTAAAGCTTTCAGAATATACCAAATCATAGTAACGAAGCATCTCAACGCGACCGGGCTGCTATGCCTACCTACTAAGTAATATGTACAAGTTATATTTGGAAGGAAGGCAACATGTTCAGAAATACGCCGAATTAAAATATAATATGTATGTTTATTTCTATAATCTATTTAAGGGCTTTTACCATCCCTGTATTAAGTGGATTCGATTATTATTCATCATTTTCTAGCTCACTTATCACCGACAGACTTAATGACCAACTTAACGTTTAACATCAGTAAAACTATGAGATGTGATGAATGTGTTCATGACACTTTAGCATAACAAACGTGCTTCCCACTAGCGAATTACACATCTGTGTATCCGAAATAGACGAAAATTGAAAACTTCGTAGTAGATTTCTGAGTTTTGGGGCCCGAAAGTTTTTTGTTCATTGTGTGTATGATTAATAAATAATATGTTAATTTTATATATGATTTATTCATTTAGAGTAATTTTTTTGCTAGATTTTTTGTCAGTCCAACCACTGACTGACGACTCTTTAAAATTTCGGGACTGGTCCCTCCGAATCCACGGAATCATTGTGGATACGGCGCTGCTTAGAAGAGTCGAATGTAGTTTGAAAATTCACATTGTTACATGTGATCATAAAAAAATTGATCAAGTTTATGAAAAAGAGTACCTCAAGGATTCATTCTTAACCTATTTTGCTCGTTCATCCAATACTGCCGTTAAGAATTATTTGAAAATCATTGAAATCGAGTTTTTTCCAGAGATCACAGTGGCGTAGCGTATAATAGTCCAAGAAAATAATGCTTTGAGATAAAATCCGGAAAGTTACTCTGAAGTATCTAAAACCGATTGCTTAAAATCTGACGATTGTCAATTTCCAGTATTAAGACGTTCGCAGTTTATTTTTATAAGAATTCCGAAATTTGGCTTGCGCAAGATGTAGCATTTTCGGCGGACTTCTGTTTATTTGGTATAAACTTTCGCCTCAAGGCGGAATTCTAAGTTTAAATTCATAGTTCCGCCGGCGGACCTCTAGTCTCTCTGTTACTAAATACCTAAACTAACTTGTTTACGCCTAGCCCAACATATTACCGGCAAGTTTTGCATGAAACACATGTTTGTCACACTTTTACTCTTATCGATTAAAAATTTAATATGTGTACCACTGATCACCGGAAATTATTAATATCCACTTCTAGTCTTATTGAAATAAGAACATCGCTAGGATTGTATTGTCTGCTTATTTGAAAACCATTTATCAACCAAGACAGTCATGAGTCGTGAAAAGTTAAGTTTACGTTTTGATGATAAAGGCACGAGGGACTAGAGAAAAAACTGGTTCATTGGTGGCTATTAGAGAAATTTAAGATGAATTCATAACTCAGTGAGCTCTTACGTTACCATAGACGAAGAGCTATTAGGTTTTCGAGGAAGATGTCCTTTTCGTATGTATATAACTAATAAGCTGACATGGAATAAAAATAGTTTGGTATGCGATGTTTCATCAAAATACATGTTTGCCATATTTGGGAAAAAGCACAAATACTAATGGGATGCATTTAGGAGAATATTAAGTCAAAACTTTGTGTGAAACAATTTCCGGTTCCAAGAGAAATATTACAATGGACTATTGGTTCACATCCGTCAAACTGGCTGATGATTCACTAGCTCAGCCTTACAATCTTACTATGGTCGGAACTATAAGAAAAAGTGAGAGAGATTTCGGCAGAAAAGTTAGAAACCAAGAATTGCGACCCAGGCAGCTCAAAATTTTATTTTGACAAAAAAGTGCTTGTGCCGTATACACCCAAAAAGAATAAAAACGTTTTACTTTTATCAACAATGCACCAAGGATGTAGTAACATCGGGAAAACAAGAAATTATTGAGACAAAAGGGACCAAATATGTTCAAATATGAGTATCTCTAGAAAACCTGAAGGAAAGCCTCTATTTCTTTTTTATGGAGTACTAAATATTGCCTGCGTAAATGGCTTTATTTTGTACAATGCCCATAAAATTGAATTTCGACAAAAAATGATTTCCAGAAAGGCGTACATGGTGGAATTGTATAAACTTGAGTGACTCCATGACTACAAGAGCGAACCAAAGTACCCACTTTGGAGCGCTTACTCCTATATAGTCTAAAGAAGACCATAATAGAAGACAGAGAGACAGTCCTGGAAGAGAAGATCGAGCCTAATATGTCCAAGAGAAGCAGCTGTACGAGCTGCCCTTAAAAAAAAAGAAAATGTCTACTCACTTTTGTTCAAAATGTAAAAAACCCTTTTGTAATGAACATCGTGGGGAAACTTGAAAATCATGTGTTTAAATAATGTATAAGACTCGTAATAAAGTACTTTTGTTAAATAAATAAAGTGTATGTTGCTTGAGGTATTTTTTTTGGTACAAAAAACAATAAAGGTAAAATTTACGAATGCTTAGTCTTAAGTGGTGGTAAAAATATGTTTAGCATTCTAGGGTTGATAAAATATTCAAGGAAAACTCTTAATTTGACACCTGTTAAAATTTAAATCCTAATCTTGACTATATTATATAAATTTAAACACTTCTAATAACGAAAACGTCAAATATAACGGCGTGCCTTTAATTTTTAACCACTTCTTGTAGAATTGACTCTTATCTTTATTTAGAAACTTGTTAATAACAGATAGCTTGATAATTATATAAATGCCGAATTCAACGAGACTCCTGGAAGTTTCCGTAACCTGCAGCTAAGGTTCTCTGAAACTCCTGACGCTAAGGGTCTAGTGCCTTGGAGCAGACCACGTTAAAAATCTGGCGCCAAAGTTTTAATTTAGAAGCTTTTACATCAGGGATGTCCAAAGAGACGTGTATAGGTGGTAAAACCCTAACGGGGCGCAGAAATCACATCACAGGATTATTTTTAAAATAGATGCCAAAAAGTACAAGTCGAAATGTATTAATATTTAACAGCAGCCTTCAAGATGGCAAAACATTGTAAGTTTAAAATAGATTTATCTTCACTACAATTTTATCATTGAACGCTTCACCATTGGCTTTTAGGTACCTCAGAGTAATTTCTATTCCTACACTTCTCAAAATGTGCATTTAAAACTTCATTTTCTTGTACTATAGAGTTTTTCGTCTTAAAAATTCGTCGACGAATGAAATAGGATTTATTGGTATAACATAATTTGAGATACAAAGAGATGTTGCGGGTACTGGCAGACTGCAAACTAATATTATAACTAAATAAAAATTACAAAAGGTCTTATAATGTACAGTTTACTTACGGATGCAGTCTTTTCTAGATCATATTCTAATACCTTAACTCTTTACCCTAATAGTAAATTCATTGTATTTAATATTTGTCAATGGATTATCATTTAATATAATTTTTTATTTATTTATTTGGTTTCTAAGCAGTGTTTAATTTCATTTGAATCCTTAAAATTTTTTTTTCATCAAGCACAGCATAACTTGTAGTTTAATTTTATTTAATTTTTTTTTTGTTCAAAATTTTAACATGTATAAATATTAGCTACTAATATTGGTGTATATGTTAACCAAAAGAGTTCCTTGCCCTTGTTTAGACTTTTTGTTGCAATGTTTTTAAAAACTTTTAATGGAGTAAAATATTTAATTTACGAGTATATATCGTACGCCACTGGTAAAGTAAAAGCCAGTTATTTATATATTCCTTACCGATTATGAAAACGAAAATCGTTAACGACAACAAAATATTCACATTCAAAGTCTGATTCTATAAGGATAACGACTACATCAATAACTTGCTACTGAATTTTGTATAAATGTACAATATTCAAAGACTTGTGCATTATTTACCGTTATTTTACTCCATTAAATGTCGTTCTAGACAAGAATACCAGTAAACATCAAACTACATCTTTATATTTAACAAACGGCCTTGCAGAAGATAAATCCGTAACTCTCCGAAAAAAAGGTAAATTGGCAACTTTACTTATTATATGTTCGAATTTTGGCAACTAACTCAAATTTGAAAAGAAAAATGCAAAAAACTACATCAAAAGACACATTTTCTTTACAAGAATTGTATTGTTCATGAAACAAAATTGTTTTCGCCGCTATAGTTATTAGCTATTGTATGTTAAACAAGAGAACTATCAAAAGGAACGTTGTCAGCTTTTATCTAAACGGCAACACCTTTAAATTTGTCCTTCTAGAAATTTTATCATCACAGATGATGTTCAATATACTCGGGACATCTACATTGTATGATAAGTCATACATATTTCGAGACAAACTGCTTACAGCAGATAATTTTATATAATTCTTGACAACCTCCATTAAATATCACCACCGTGTACATTACAAACAAACACAATTTTATTCGTGAAAAAACGACTATTAATAATAATAAAAAGCAAAACAGTTTAAAAAAATTTCCGTTAAATTTATTAATATTTCAATAACTTAAAATCTGAATATCTAACATGCGCTAAGGCCATCGTAATTATCTTAAATATGTCAAGCAATCTTTTATAAACTTTTTTTTAATAAAAAGTTGGGACGTTTCCTTTAAAAATACGTCAGCATTTTACTTGGAAAATCTACAAGGGAAAATATCTATGTTGCCCTAATGTCTAATTTGCATTTCGTTCTCCGCACTCCGAACACTACCAATTATTTCATAGAGAGCACTTACTACCGTCCGGAGAAATTAAATCAAACATACTTTCCAAAGAGATAAATTATTCCAACAAAAAACTTTTCCTTTTATTTGGAACAAAAAAGTCCTAAAGACTAAGCTTATATTTTATAAATGAGAGGGAAAATAGAAAACCGTCCAATGTTCTAATCATGTTTCACTTTTTTTATTTCAAACGTTACAAATTTGTATCGAGACATCCTGCAATATGTTTAAAATAAGGAACGGTCCTCTCTGGGTTTTAAATGTTAAACAGAATTTACATAGGATTTTTAAATGTGGAACAGCTTCCGTTTGAGTTTTTGAATGTGGAACGGCCTTTTCTTTTGGTTTTTAAATGTGGAACTGAGCGAAATTGAGGTGAATGAATGAATAAAAAAGTATATTCAACTTCGTAACAACTACTAAGATTTAAGAAACTAATTAACTATTACAACACCACGAAAAAAAAATATATTTCAATTTGTGACTGGTGAAACAAGGATCTAGCTGACATTTGTTGAAAATTAGAGGAAAAATAAACAACTGTCAAACATTTTTTAGTTTTTTTATTTTGAAAAATTTCATCGATCATTCAAAATGTCGACTTTGTACGAACATAGAATATAAAAAAATTGTCTGTGAACAAGTGGAGCGGCCTTTTCTTTGGTTTTTAAATGTGAAACAGGTAGAAATTAAGGCGAACGAATCCGTTTTTGAAAAAAGAGTAAATTCCGTTAAACCTCGTAATATCTATTCAAATTTACAGTTAACATTGAAATTTCTGGGAGTTTTTTGCAGATATCCATAGTTGTGTATACGCGATTCTCTTTACTCGCTGCTTAAAACTGGTACAGTCACACTTGCAATAGAAATAACAGATATCAATTAACATATATTTTTTTTTAAATATACAGTTCGTACAAGTTGCTTTGTGTTCCTCAATTCATTTATACTGTCAAGCAGCCATTGCAGATGAAAATTGACCAAAAGTAGGTTGTAACTCTGGGGTACTTTTAGTTCAATATCCTGTAGAGACCATTCCCACTTTTTAAAGCTGGAACACATTTACAGCACCGTTCAACGATTTGGGGGCGTTTTCAGATGTTTCGAAAATGTATTTAAATTTAATTTTTTTAAATGAAACTGTTTCTAAATAATTCCACTTTAATGAAAAAATATATATGAAAATTCAGAATGACGATGTTATTTTACATATCGAAATAATTATCAAATCATTTAGAATATTTATATATATTTTTTCATTGATATATTTAGAAACAGTTAGTTTCATTTAAAAAAGTAATATGTGTAGATTCCACTAAGTGAGGGTCCACACAAGTAGTTAAATGTGTTTATTGTACTGTAATGTCCCTTCTAGTTAGCGAAGCGTCTGGTCTAATTGGCTTTAGAACAAGTAGAACTTTCATGTTGGCAATAACTGTCTACATTTGCAGATTAAAATAAAGTTAATTAAAATTAAGAGACGGAGAAGGGGCTTATGCAAATATTGTTGCAAAAACAAAACAAAACTTGAACACAGTTGTTCCAATACCTTGTAGAGTAATTTTCTTTTGGTTTCATTAAATCTGGAACAGTAGAAACATTTTCAAAACAGAAACAGAAATTAATCAACGTATTATTGTTAAAATCCTACTTATTTCTTTACAGTATTTATGGAGTAGAGAGGAAACACTATTTAATTAAAATACTCTGAAGATTGGAGGTGAAATTAATCTTGTTATCGGCCATTAATTATGGAACAGTTGAAAGGAAAGACAAAGGCACCAATCAACGTAAATTGTAAAAAAAATTACATTTACGGAGTAAGACGGTAGAATAAGTGATCTTCACTATAACTTGTAGACTGATGAAATTGTTCTCAGCATCGACCAAATTAACTTTTGAAACATTGTCTTGATTTTATTTGACGTTCTATATAGGATATGATCAGAACAATGGCGGTAAAAGTGTAAAGATATGTCGAAGAGGACGGAAGACAGTGTCGCATATCAGTAGTTCCGCAGTAATAGTAAGTGCTCATCGGTAATATAAGTTTAATTCTACAAATTCGGTAATACTAATGTTATTTTCAGTTCTAGAATTACAAAAACTATCGACTTCTTATTAGTGCATTCATTCATAAAGTTAAAGAGAACGGCATGTTCGAAATCGGGGAAAGTCTATATCGAGCTATTCTTGTCTAGAACCATCAAAGTATTGTTCTTACTTAGACATCACTTAATTTATATAATACAGTATATTAAACCAACTCCATTGCTACGAGACAAGAGTAAGTTAGTTCCTACAGTTTTTTTTTTTGTAAATGACATTAATGAGAATGACTTGACTATGCAATTTCTTTCAAGATTTTTTTTATTTAGGCACGACACCGGGTATACGATTCGAGCGTGCCTCAGTTGAGAATCCCTTAGAACCGTCAGGTCCTTTCGGTTGGCGCATTACCATGAGTTTCGGTCCGGTGTCATCCACCGAAATAGTTCGTAGTCTACTTATTAGTCTTTCCGGTCGGGCTTGGACATCACTGTAATACAAATGGCAGTTGCTAAAAATCAATCAAGAAAAATTTCAATTTTTATATACACTATCATGCTCAAAAATACGGGGAATTAATTTTTATAACAGTAATTACTAAATGCCATTCCAAATGAAATGTTCCAAACGATGTTTCAAGCCTACGTGGTTTGTTGTCAAAAATTCAAGGTTTTTGGTTTGCGATTGGAAGTGAAGAGGGCGCTGCCGTCACAATCATTACATTTCCGTTACTGGAAGACATGTATTGATTGTGATTGAAGTGTACTCTTCAGTCCGGGATTAGAGATTCTCGGACGGACACCACATACCTTGTACTGATGAGGCGCAAATACGCCGAAACCGGTCTACAAGTTGTGTTGTCCCTTCTAATTGCAAACCAGAAAGGTTGGTTTTAAAATATCTTGTAGATATACCAACCCCGTTTGACTTTGGGGTGTAATTCAATATCCGGCGGTGCATATTGCACGGAAAGTAGTTGTTGCTCCTTAGTTGAACGGCCACTGTTTTTGAAAAATATTATTTTTCAAAAAATTCATAGAGTGTTGAATATTTATAATTATTCCTTTCGACATCTGTTGATACATTCACTCTATTAAATACGACAATATTACAGGAAACTGTAATAAGATTTAATAATCTAATATACAGAGTGAATTACTTTCGAGTAATGACGTCACCGTCATTTTTTTTAAATGGAACGCCACCATTTTGTCTGAATTTTCGGATTACTCTAGCTGAGCTGATTCCAAAAATGTATCACATGTTGATTCCAATTGGTACAGGATGAACAAAAATACAATAGTTTTGTGTGTAATCCTGGAGGTTTTGATGAAAGTTTATGGTTTCAACAGGATGGTGCACCTCCACATTATGCTGTAGATGTTAGAAGGTAGGTACCTAGATGAAATTTTTCCGAACAGGTGGATTGGTAGACGTGGACCTATTGAATGACCAGCGAGGTTACCAGATTTCAATCCTTTCGATTATTTTATGTGGGGCCATCTGAAGAATGTTGTGTATCAAACGAAACCAGCAAATATTCAAGAATTAAAAGAGAGAATTCGGACAGCAATAAACAATATTTCTCAAGACACAATAAACAAGGTTCAACAAGAATTTGTACACCGTTTGGGTTACTGTCAAATAAAGCAAGGGCTGCAGTTCGAACATTTATAAAGTCATGTATTTCATCATATTCTGTCCGCTAGACAATAAGTATTTTTGATAATATTGTTAATTTAACTAATAAAGAATGTTACGCGTTACTTTATGAGCACACATAAATCTATTATATTTTTGTCCATCCTGTACCAATTGGAATCAACATGTGATACATTTTTGGAATCAGCTCAGCTAGAGTAATCCGAAAATTGAGACAAAATGGGGGTGTTCCATTTAAAAAAAATACGGCGACGTCATTACTCGAAAGTAATTCACCCTGTATATTGGAATATTATTTTAAAATACGGTAAATTAAAATCAAAAATCGACGTGTTTCAGGATTATTTCTTAAAATGGCCTGTTTAGCTAAAACTGAATTTGTTCCATACTTTACAGACACAGTGAACACACACAAATAATTGAATATTTAAAGAAACTTTTCATAAATATACAAAATTTAAAATATGTGTTAGTTTCAATAGATTTTGTTGCACCGGATAATGGACACATGTTTTATTATTTTGATGTAAATTTGATGTCGTTTGAAATAACATGGCGAGAATAATCTTGAAATGAAAATTGAACCTGAATTCAGAAATAATGTCAAAGTTCAACGTTGATGTAGGCTAGTTGTGTTCTATAGTGGTGCTTTGGCTTTTGCAAATAATTTTGGACAAGCTAGCCAACGATACTCACTCAAGTTTCATGTAAACTTATTACTTTGTTGGTCATAAAATTAATCACCGTATTTTTAATTTTTTTCATGCAAATAACTAAAATTATAATTGTTATGAATATTTAAACATTTTCGGAATGCAAAATCCTTATTTATAAATATTCAAAGATACCCAGCAGTTTTAGAGGAGTTAGGAAATAAAAGGGCTAAAAGGATCAATTGTGGGTAAAACGAGATCTTCACTAAAATAAAACTTTTGCAACGACGACGGATTATTATTAAGAGGAAGTTTGAATTAGTAACTGGATAATTACTGTAAAGTAAAGTATACAGAAGATGTAGAAAAATACTAGAAAGGATGTAAGAAGAAGAATTTTTGGGATAACATTATCTAGGATCACAAAGAAACGGGAAATCTGTATAAAAACGTTCAATTTGGTCAAAAATAAACGTTACTATTGAACAAAATTCATACTTTTTCATATAGGTACGTAGTATGTGATTTAAAAATTTCGATACATTTTATATTTGAGACCATCCAGAACTTTTTATAAAGAATAACTTCTTTCGTGAAATCAATGATATTCCTATATGCTACGAACTTAAGGGCTGGTTTATCAATGCCCGATTATATCGGTCAATTACGTAGCCCTCAGCTATCTCGAGCCGCCAGCCAAAGTATAGGTTTATCAATGCACCACTTGACAGCTAACTGGAGACTAAGTGTAATTGAGCATTTGGCAACATTGTCCGTGATATCAACGTAGGTATAATATTGTCAAAATGTAAATTTCTAATTTAGTGTAAGGAGCATAACACGCTGAATCGAAAATATAGAAGTAATGGCAACACCGTAGGTAATGTCACTTGTCATTGTCAAAACTGTGACGGTGCTGTTATTTTTATTTATCGATTGTATTTGGTCTGTGTTTATGTATGAATTGTTTGCTTTTGTTGGTTTACTTGTTTTGAAAAATGTTCACAAAACAAAGAAGATTTCCCAATTTCACTGAGTCAGAGCGACAATTATTAATAAAAGTAGCCGTTAATTAATGGTTAATATTAATTGGACGCTACTGTACTAACTACTATAAATAAATCAAAATGCATGCTTTTCAATTTTGCCCCAAAAAATGATGCAAAATGTGAGCAAATAATCATAACACAGTTGACAGTCAGAATAACGGAACATCATTTTCTCGTATTTAACTGTATGTTCTATGGTTAACATCAACTTGCTAGTGGTAGCTAGGATAGCCGAGAGTTTGAATGACAGCTAATGCAAGCTGGCAGTAGATAAAATTGTTGCCAACAGCTAAGATTTAGCCGAAGGCTACAATATTTAACCTAGCATTGATAAACTCGCCCTAAGTGTATAATTTGAGTAAAAAATTGAAGAAAGTAAAAACCAATAAAAACATTTCACGTTGAAGATGCATTTCTATAAACGAAAACCATTGGGGATGCTAAAATATATTAATAGAATTGGAGCTAAGGGTGTACCTTCGTTTATGCGCAAAAAAATTGTTGTTATTTGAAAAGGACAAAATTTCTAATCTTACCTTAGTTGGGATTTCTGGAACAATTGACGATATTCGACATCGGACACTAGTTTTACTATTATTACAACAATATTCACACTTTTTCCCATCCGACGCACATAACTAATGCCCGTATTTATAAACCAAGGCTGGGCTTTCGTTTTTGACACATCTTACATGTAAAATGTGTCAAAAACTGGTGCTCAAGACCCTTCTCAGCCTTAAACCTTCTTTATAATTACGGACATAATAAATTGACCACTTGGTTGCGTCTAATAGTGAAAAGTGCGTGTGTTGGTGTAGTGGTAGTAGAACTAGTGTTCGCTATCTAATCTTACCTTTTATAAAGCAACAACTCTGGACGGAGATCAAAAATTCAACAATCATTGTTCACATATAAATAACTTTCTTGCTTCAGCTTTTAACAATCACTCACAATTTCGAAACATAAGTTTTGAAAATAAAGGAAATACAAATTTTATATAAAAAAATAGGTATAAGATAGAAATTCGTTCGATTTTAAGTCAAATCCGCAAGATAAGGGGAAGGGGCCATCCATAAATTTTAACAGAAAAAACTAATTAAGAAAGTATAAATTCATAATTTAATCATTTTGTATCCACGGACTTTGGACTCACTCGTTTATATTATTTATCACTGACATATCGGGTACTTCATTTGGATATTAATATTTTTGCAATAGGTAACACCTCCTGTTGTTTTTTATGCGATTGTTTGAGTTGGCTAGCAGCTTTAGATACTGACAATGCATCACACGATCTTTTAAACAAGTAAGCCGCAACTCTAAATATTTGTTCATACACAAAATTTGCGTTTCAATATTTAAAATTTCAACTCGTGACGCCCTGGCTAATTTGTGACTAACACAATTTTCTGCGCAGTCCTTAAACTAATTCCTAGTGCTTTCGCTACTGTTTCCTGTACACTGGTTGACGAATTTCCACTTTTTCTTTCATTCTCGAAATAATCTATCATATTAAGTACCATTTTTTTTGCTTGAGGATGCAAAAAACCGGAAAACTGCTTCTTCTTATTCATATTGTCACTTTGAATTGTCAAAGTCACAAAACTAACATATTTAAATAAAAACTTAGCTGGTGAAAAACTTTTTAGAATCGCTGAAAACTGAATACATATCCTTTTTTCTCCCGTCAAAATTGCACAAGTCTGTCTTATTCATATTACGGATTTTTCTTGGAAGTTATGATTAAACGCAATAAAAGAAAATAAAAACTGTGAATATGTATTTGTTGAATCGTATGACCCGGAAGATAAGACTGCATTTGACTATAGTAAGATATCAAAATGAAAACTATTTGAAGAGATGGATAAAAAGCTGGGTCGTAGTGGCCTCCTAGTTCCTCCGATCTAAGAAGGTTACATATTGTACCACCCGAAATACTGAGGCATTGCTAAAGTATGTGGCGAATTTTCTTTAAAATGTTTAGCTGTATGGTAGTCATTTTCAAATAGTTCATTAAATTATCAACAAACGCCGAAGCGAAAGATGCTTCCAAGCCCTTTTAGCTCAACACTACCCTCCTATCTGTCACACTGGAACGGAACAGAATTTAAAAGGCACAATCATAAATTATACGTTTTATGGAAAATTTTTCAAACAAAAACAAGAAATAAAAAACAAATTCAACTAACCTGACTTTAACAACATTACACGCAGACGATTTACCGCTTCTGTGATTAGTGACGAGTACAAATTCGACGGTATCTCCAACTTGCAGACTGACGTTGTCTTTTACTTCGGTCATGTGGAAAAATAATTTTTTTCCTTCTTCGACTTCGTACGCCAAAAAACCGAAATGACCTTTAATCGCATCGACCATTGCCTTCAATTTCTTTCTAACGGCTATTATGCTCGAAGCTCTGCCAGTTGTATCGACTTGAAATTGCACGTGATCGCCAACCTAACAAAAAAATAAAATGTGGATATTCTTAAAGATTCCGTGTGAAAAAGCGAGTGTCGTTTAGTAGGAAGAACGCTTAATACCGATTTGAAAAAAAAAAATGGAGTTAATACAGTTTGGCTCTCAGGTACAGATATATACAGGGTGTTTTCAAATGACACTTACAACGTTTGCAGGTAGATACCTCTCATAAAACTGAACAAAATGATATAAGGAATGAGGGGTCCAGCTCATTTACTTTTCGAGATACGGGGTGTTGAAGTTATGAAAATTAAAATGTTTTCATTTGATAACTTTAGAATGGATGGATAAATTGATTTGACATTTGGCAGGTCGTTTTAAAATGTAAAAGGGCATATTTTGATGAAAAAACAATTTTCAATTCTTGATCCAGTGGTGTACATTTAGAAAAATATGTCACCTTTCCCCTCCCATTTTTTACGCCACTGGCATTTGAAGCAATTTTTAATCAAATTTGTATTCCTCAATGGTTTTCACGTGAAAAACGCATAACCTTCACATATCAAAAGATGTATAGTTTTCAAGATATTTAATGTTTTCATGAAGTCTGCAAGATCAGTTTTGAATAATGAAATAAAAAAATATTTTTATTTTATTTTTTTTAATGACTACCAAACTAGTTATGGTTAGAATATGTAACAAAAACTATTCTGTGAAACAGCAATGCATCTAAAACATTGAGAAAAGATTGTTGAAAATACTTTGCCAAAATTGTGATTTTATTAACATAAGAATTAGATGACAATAAAAAATAAAATAGGTAGTTACAAATTTAAACAATATACATAATTTTTCACTAAGCAGCCAACAAATCACAAGAGATGTGTCCATTTACATTTAAACATAATCCGAAAAGTTTTCTCATTGAAAATCGCATACGCTGGAAAGACTGGCGACTACCGGAAATAATTTCTGTAGCTGCATGGATTCTTGCTATCAGCTCCTTATCTGTTTCTACTATTGTATCGTAGACAAGGGACTTCATGTAACCCCACAGAAAGTAGTCGATAGGATTTAAATCCGGTGACCTCGCAGGCCACATATTGGGTCCACCTCGGCCTATCCAGTTGTTTCCGTATTGTTGGGTTATAAGTTGTCTGGCCGTTAAAGAATAATGAACGGATGCCCCAACGTGCTGGAACCATACATTATCCATTTGTCCTAATATTTAATGGTACAACGTCGTTCAATAAATCAGGCAGGGTTTCTCTCAAAAAGTTACAATAAATAAGTTTGGAAAAGTATTTTCAACAGTCTTTTCTCAATGTTTTAGATGCATTCCTGTTTCACAGAATAGTTTTTGTTACATATTCTAACCATAACTAGTTTGGTAGTCATTAAAAAAAATGCAAGAAAAATATTTCATTATTTCATTATTCAAAAGTGATCTTGCAGACTTCATGAAAACATTAAATATCTTGAAAACTATACATCTTTTGATATGTAAAGGTTATGCGTTTTTCACGTGAAAACCATTGAGGAATACAAATTTGAATAAAAACTGTTTCAAATGCCAGTGGCGTAAAAAATGGGAGGGAAAAGGTGACATATTTTTCTAAATGTACACCACTGGATCAAGAATTGAAAATTGTTTTTCCATCAAAATATGCCCTTTTACATTTCAAAACAACCTGCCAAATGTCAAATCAATTTATCCATCCATTTTAAAGTTATCAAATGAAAACATTTTATTTTTCATAACTTCAACACCCCATATCTCGAAAAGTAAATGAGCTGGACCCCTCATTCCTTATATCATTTTGTTTAGTTTTATGAGAGGTATCTACCTGCAAACGTTGTAAGTGTCATTTGAAAACACCCTGTATATATATATATAGATATGTAAACGGTTATTAGTTAGCCCGTAACATGGACGAATAGTACTTTGGTTAGCCCCGAAGAACGTCGGTCAGCCCGGTTTCGGGCTTACCTACGTATCCCTGTGTATACATACTTATTTTGAAATATTTATAGGTGAAATGATTTTTGCCAAAATTTAGGTAGGGCCGACAATTATACCTTGTACACATAGCTTATATACCATTTAGTTCTACGAAATAGTAGTAGGGGGCGTTCACGTCTAATGTTATACAGCCGAATTGAATAGCATTTTTGTGAGCCCGCATATATTTTGAGATACTCAAGTATAGCACGTTGGTTGGCCCACAATCTGGCAACACTGGACCATAAATTATTCTGCTGTTTTCTTATAATTTGTGAATAGATATAGGAATGGGAATTGGGGAATTAGTTTCTTCTATTGTTATGTTTTCTTTAAGGCAGCTTTAGAAGAAACAAGAAGGTAAATACCATTAAAAAAAATCTGATAGCGAGGGTAATTATTTAATAACAAGAAATAAGTATAAAACTGCATTAAAATATTGTTTAAAAAAATTGTTGAACTAAACACAATTAACATATTGAATAAAATATAATTAGGAAAACAAAATATGTTAACTCAAACAAGAAAAAACGTTGGCAACAGTATATTTTTAGGATTAAAATACTAAAATATAATGTACTTATTTTTTTCTGTAACAATTATAAACGTATGCTTTAATGACCACCCAATTTCTGTCTTTAAATAGGGATGGGTACTTTTTTTTAAATTCTTCCACTTCATGTTTCTTAGGAGCGATTTTATTATCAATGTGCTTCCTAAAAAATTCTCGTACAAATCTAGTCTGATCCTTAGTCCAAGATTGTCTTTGGGCAGTCTTTTTCTTCTTCGACATAGGACGTGTGTATGAATCTTGAAAAGACATGTATTTATTAGTGATTACATAATTTTGCGATTGCTGTAATTTTTCAACAGTTATGATCAATAATATTTTCGAATAGTTCTCGTAATGCTTAATCGTTAAAATAACAGTAGTGTAAGGTAATAGCTACATAAAATGTTTGAGGTATAACAAAAAATTTTTAAAAAAAGAACCTAAACCAAACAAAAAAGTAATACCTATACTAGAACTAGAGTCTGAGCTACTTTCTTTTTCTTCGTCGCTCTCATTTTTCCTTGATTTCGTTTTCTCCTTCACAATATTTGAATTTGCATCACTTTCTTCTTCTGTTTCAGTTTTTTTAGATCTCCCAAGTTTCTTTAGTATTTTTGGCTTTTTGTTGCAGCTTGGTAAATTATCAGCCTTATGACCTAAATGATGTTTAGCTTGCAATTTATTTGTCAATTCATGATCCGAGTCATCTGATTCTATGTCACTAAGATTAATTTCATCCAGAGATTTTCCTTGATATTGGTTCCCGTTGCCTTTATTAATAGCAATTAGTATTTTAGACACCTTGGCCGTTTGGTATATGTCGTCAGGTAACCTACATGATATAAAATACTTTCACTCTAAGTTTGCGTATGTACTATAAGGTAAGTGAAAAATATAGTATAAGTACTTATAAGTACTGAGCATAAGGGACTTACACTATTTAATGGGGACATACCTTCCTACTTACCGATAATATTCCTCATGGGTTTTCTTTGTATGACCCATAAATTTGGCAAACTGTTCCATCTCTGTTTCAGAAACATTCATTACTTGCAGAACAGTAGCTATCTGTTTCCGAAGTCTTGTTGAAGTGAATAATTCTTGATTTGTAACACCAGAGAGGTTAGCTAACTTTTTTAAAACGTGATATCCGCTGAGCCAGCGGTTTGCAGTCTTTGGATTAGCAAATAGATAATCATTTGAATCAGGTACACATTTTGATCTTGTGGCTAATATGACCTCAATAAAACTTTGAATTTTTTTTGGAAATAAGATGGCTACTGGCCTGCTACCCTTTCCTCCAGTTACAACCCTCTTAAATTGTTGTGTTAATATATTTTCTCTTTCCGTAAGAGATTCCAAAAACTCTTCTGTGGGGTTAGATTCTACATTATTTTGGTAATTTTTTACTTTTAAAAACTGCACCTCTCCTATACGTTTCCTATTAATTAATAAAGTCAAAGCCATCACACACTCTGTTAGTTTTCGGTAATATAAATCTAGTTGTTCATTTGCTTTAATATGCTTAACTGCTTTGTTTGCTTCATCCATTACATATTTTTGGAATAATTGAAGTTCGGAGGTAAGAGGAAACATTTTTGGTTTTTCCCATTGTTTTTCATTCAGATCTTTTAGGGCAAGGCTGGATATTTCCGAGTTGAAAGTGTTCGCTAATAATTGCTTTAGACGTTTGATATTTTTAAGTGTATCTTCTGTATTTTCATAATGTATAAATTTACTTTTTTTCACAATTAGATTAGTTGCTACATCGCATACTTGAGTTAATCTTGTGCCCAAATGAAGTGCCAAGCTAGGAGATTTGAAAGTTTTCTCTTCGTTATTGTATCCACTGATAATTTTGGTAGCAGTTATGATGTTATCAAAAAATTCAGGCTTAAGGGCATCAATTAAGTTGTTAATACCGGTTGATTGTCTTAAAACAATAAGGAGCCTTCCTAATTCCCTCATTTTATTAGAGACCATTGTAGCCAGTTGTACTCTTTTGTGTCTTTTTAGCTGACTCTCCCCATAGCTACATATTAAAGTATCTCCTATAACTGTTTGAGATATTTCATCTACTCGCATTTTATTCAGAACTTCAGCTTTTAGCCTGAGACCGTCATAGAATTCTTTATATTGGCCTGCACAAAGATAGAAAGCCTGTGATTCTGATAAGTGATTTTCCCTCAATTTTGTCGGGTTATCATTCATTTTGCATTTTTTCTTGTGCCTCCTTAGGAATGGTTTTTTAAAAAATCCCAGGCAAAAATTACAGGGCAAGTAATTTTCTTTGGTGTCTTCAGCCCTTGGTCGCCTTACTGGCCGCATTTTGTTAATTTGATTGTTGAGCGTATAATTTCCCTGTCTGCGAAGGCTATCTAATAACATTTTTCGCTTAGGATCATTTTTAGTTAACCTTAAATATTCCTTCACAACTTCTTCATGCTCATGATTACGCTGCAAATGTCTTGGAAAATGTGTCACCTCAATATGGCAATACGGACAACAATTTTTTTTTGTCCAGCGTCTACAGTTGTCAATTATTTCTAAATTTAAAGTTGACTTTTCCTAGAAGATAATATGGACAAATATTATTACAAGTGTTCAACAATATTGCTTGAGCAACTTTTCCAAAATTAAAAAATTCTGTGTTCCCAACCGAATAGCATACTTATTTTCAACAAATTGAAGTTATTTTGGAAAACTTTCTATAGGATTATGTCTGAAAATCTGTTATAATTTGGCTCATCAAGCAAAGTGATATTATCTTGTTACAATGTTGGTGAAAAAAAATATTACCATTGTTTGCTATCTAAACTCAGACATAGCCCATTAGCCACTCTAAATACAGGATAATAAATGTTATAATAAAAAATGTACCTTCTTCGAACAACCTGCTGCAAATCAAGAGTTTGGGACATAATTATAGGAGTTTGTTGAATATATTCAACAACTAAAGTATAATACCCAGAAAACTATTTCAACAATATTTTAGCAAATACACAAGTAGAATAACAAATAAATTGACGCATTGTCAAAATAAAAATATATTGAATAGATGAGGCTTTTACTTGTTGATCCATACTAAACGATTAAATAAAACAATTTAATTTGTTCAACTAACTTCATTATATTTGAACTAATGTTCAGTTTACAATTCATGACGCGTACCGCTAACACAGTGGCTTTATAAAACGAGTGGAGGTATAATGAAACATTTTTCATTTAAACAGTGCAGTAATACGAAATTATAAGGATATTGAAAAAAGTATTATAATATGTTCACACGGAAATAAAATACAAAAAGTACCTAAATATTAACAAAAGTATTTAACAATTGTGGATACCTGGAAATTCATTAACAACAATCATACCTGAACTATCTTCTAGGTAGAAATGTTTAATAAAGGATAATGGTTGATGTCTATTTGGTCGTTGAGAAGATTACCTGAATATTTGATTTTATTTTTCTCAAGAGCTTCTAAAACATTTTATTTAAAGGATTTAGGTTCCACATGCCAAATTTCAAAATTTTTGTCGAAAGTGAGTTGTTTTGCTAATAAATAATTTGAATCTAATTTTTTGTTGTCTGTAAAAATTGAAAAAATTTCATTATACCTCCACTCGTTTGATAAACCTACTGTGTTAGCGAAACGCGTCGCGAATTGTAAATTGAACGTAAGTTCAAATATAATGAAGGTTCAAACACATTAAATTGTTTTATTTCATCGTTAAACAATATATGGCTCTAAAAAATTATTTTTGCTGTTTCAATTATTAACTATATGTTTGATATCCAAATAGTTATCTGGGGTTATGATTATTTCAAGAATAAACCTATCAACGAAGCTTAATATCTTACCACGACAACTTTTTTCAGATCCTTGTATCTTTTCATTTTATCATCCAAAATCTTTTTTATATATATCGGTTTTTCTTGCTCTTTGCGACTCATAGTAATATTTTTATTGTATGAGATAGTATTTTCTTCAGATGTGTGACAAAAGAATTCTGAATGATCATTTTCGGTTTCACACAATCTATTTGACACCGGTAGATTATCTGAATTTCCAACACTAAGATCTTTTGTAACTATATTTGGTTTTTCTTGCTCTTTGCGACTCATAGTAATATTTTTATTGTATGAGATAGTATTTTCTTCAGATGTGTGACAAAAGAATTCTGAATGATCGTTTTCGGTTTCACACAATATATTTGACACCGGTAGATTATCTGAATTTCCAACACTAAGATCTTTTGTAACTATATTTATGGAGAAAGTCTTAAAAAAAGTAATAACTTATTATGCATTAATCATAGAAAATGGAAAAGTTAATAAAAACCGTTAACAACTTAACAAGATTAGAACATATTATTTGCTCCACTTGGTGTTTTTATAATTAAGTATTATTTAATAATTATATTGTTAGTATATTAAAAGTGAATTGAGTATATAGCAAGAAAAAGCTATATGTAACAAATAATCCTACCTCGACATTTTGTAAATCCGTGAATGTTTTTGGACCATCATCATCTAAAATATCTCTTTTACCTTCATCGGTTAAAGTACCATACTTATTGTATGATAATTTTGAAATACTCACTCCTTCACATATATTTTGTACAGGTAAGACATCTGAACTTTTAAAATTGATATCTTTTATCACAATTGTTGGGGATGGAGTCTGAAAAAGGAGAAGGAAAGAATATTTTACATACATACTTTGATGCATTTCACTCTCTACATTTAATTTTTAATTATAATTATAGTCGGGAAATAGAAATCAGAATACAAATTAAAAAATTATGTTGACAATAAACATAACTTTAAAAAAGTATAAAAATGCAAAAACTTCAAACTACGATTTCTTTCACAATCTTCCCTTTACGAGGAACGTAACAAAAGAAAAACCAAGACCAATGCTTTAATTGAAAAGTACACGTTGGGTTTTTAATAGACCTATATCCTTGCATTATAACTATGTACCTTTCGCAGAGGTGATAAGACATCTGATGCGATGCTCCCTGATGTTGTATCTGAGCAAAAAGAAGTCAAATATTCAGCTACACCTGTTTTTTCTTGTACAAGCAATTCCAATGGAACTTCTATGAAACCAGGGTTAGCCTCTTGATCGTAATGAACATCTCTTTCTTGGGTATTATCGTTTCCGTCATTAACCTAAAAGAGTATGTATGTGCTCAACAGCTTGTACTCTCACTAAAAAGGCCTGTTTTGGATTTTTTCAAATAATCTATACTATTCAACTGTTTTCCGGGCATTATTAATTAGGGATTGAAACATACTAAGAAATAAAAAAATATGAAATATAATAAAACAGTTACTTTTCTTAACATATAACTTGCCCTGGCGAAAAATGTAGATATTGAAAAAACAGTGCACATCCCATTATTGAGTGTTTTTGAAAGGATTTTAGATATTTTTTATAAAATGTTTCATAGGAGTACCCACATATTTTCATATATTCTAAAGATTTCCGGTTATTTGTTTTAAATATGGTGATTAGGGTAAAACGTAACGTGAAAAAGGTAGGGTTATTATAATGATCATGTTTATATTTTGCCAAAATAACCAGATCTACGTGTTGCTTTTAAAACATTACCATTTAATTTTTTTAATAAATATAGCAAATTTTTTCTTCTTTTTAATAAAATATCCGAATATTAATACAAATATATTAACATACTTACCTCATTATCTTCTTTTTCTAAACTTGATCTTTGCACCAAACTAACACAAAGCTTTCCTCTAGAAAACATTTTATTGTATTATAAAACTCGCAATTGGTGTAATAATACATAAACACAATATGCTGCAACGAGAGCTAGTAACACGTCAAACTGGAGAGAAGGAAGACGGTAGCTGGAAAGCCCTTATTGGCAGCAATCCGGCAACGTTGGTGGGCTTACTAAGATTACGATCACAAATAGACTTGTTACGGGCTGACATAAGTATTATTGTTATATAAAATCTTAATTAAAAAAAAACATTACCCCTCTAAATCATATTTTGTTGAGAAGGTGGTAAAAAAGAGTATTCCAAAAAGTATACACGGAAAAACAGAGAGAAAGTGCCGGGTGGACGAACGTCCCATTCATATAGCGGGCTAACCAATAAGCCAAAAACGAATATATATATATATATATATATATATATGCCCCAGGTCACGTACGTATAAACATGGTCGGACCTTCTAAACATCACATATTGCTGGAGAACTGCTGACCATGATAAAATTTATGTTTAAGTAAATTGTATTTTATTTGTTATAAATTTCAATGAATTTATTCTTGCTTGCATGTAATGCCCAAAGGACATCACAAGCTTCGTTATGGAGACTTCCCACTGAGTCAAAACCATTAATTCTACAGATAGAGGCAACGAGCTAGCTCAAGGATGGAAAGTCAGAGGTTCAGGCTGGCTTTCTCTCACCGGAGTTCAGACGAACATTCCCACTTGCACAACTTGTTGAGTATAGCACGTATATGGAGACTAAATAAGGAGATCGAACTCATACGGAAAAATTGACTAAACCTGTCTTCAAAATCGTCTAAGCAGTTTGTTTTTTCACCGCAACGTCGTCACTTCAAATCCAATACCATCTAACCTTAGTTTTTGTACATGACAGTAGACAAATTGTAAACATTACTTATGATAATGAATAATAAAAAGTCCAAGTGAGAACTAGAACGGTTATAATGGTTTAAAATTAAAAATAGACAGGGTGTGCGTTGTTAAAAATTATTGCAATAGTGGTTGGTAGTGCTGCTAGTTTAAAATGAAGACGTGAATTCACACCCAAAGTGTTTTCAGTTACCAAAAGTAATTACTCACAAAATTGTTCATTTCTGTTTCCTAACCTCTCTTACTCAACATACTGTAATGTTTTTCTTATTTATTTAAATAGTAGTTTTCTTTACAGTGGGGTAAAATTATACACACACTATAATAAACTTAATTTATATACACACTACTTAATGTCTACTAATTTATCTACACTCGGTATAATTATTGTTCTAATTTATCTTTAACACTTAAATATTCACTATTCGATTCACTGTTTACTGAAAAACTTGCTAAAGCTGTCTGACTAACTCAAAAACTCGCGTATATATAGTCTTTCTCAATTCTCTAACGTTCTTGAATTTACCACGCTTTTAGTATGTGTGAATAGATGCCGATCCAGAAAGTTCTGGAGTAAACTATCGCATTCGCCAAAATTCATAGTTCCCGACAGGACCGGCTTCTGAATTACTGAGTTCGTAACAATACTGTCAAATGAGCTAGCAACTAATAAAAGACCATGTACTTAAAGTGTATGCAAGGCTTATGATTGGCTATTATTTTACTGCAGATGTGTTTGGTATTGGATTTAAACTGGCGTCTTCTGGATTCCAGGACACACTGGTATAGAAGGAAATAAAATAGAATATGAACCAGCAAAGAGGTACACCCTTTTGCGTTATCAGCTCCAATGTAATATTGGAAGAAATAGGCAAAGCCGAAAAAAGAGATCAGACCATTGGAAAGATCTAGTAGGGCTTAGACAGCCAAAGATTCTTCTGAGAGACTACAACCTGTTGAGATCAAATGAATGCAAGTCAAAGTAAGACTTAACAGGGATTCTAACTGGACATTGTCGCCTGAATGGGCACCTGAAAAAGCTCAAATTAGTGGAGGAAAAAGAATGTAGATTCTGTGACACGAAAGAAGAAACCTCCATACACACACTTGCGAATTACACAGCAATTCAGAATCCTAGGGCACAACACCTGGATTACTGGATATAAGAGGGACATTTACCCAAGTTAAAGTTTGCAGATATCCTAAAATTCTTCCGGGAAATAGGACTTTCCTTATGAACTAAGTAGAAGTAAGGGGCACAATAGATCTTTCAGGCTCAGTAAATTCCACTCCAATATACATACATACATACATACAAACTGGCGCCTTCTGCCATGATCAGAGATTGGAATACATGGAGTCCAATCTCCTGACAAAATCGCCAGAGAACAGTCCGAAAATGTCTCCAAATCAACTACAGAACATCCAGTGCCAGCTACGGACATGAAAGCGAAGCTTAAGGAGACAATCCGCAGTTCCTGGCAATGCAAATGGACAGCTTCACAAACCAAATTAAGGGCAGTCAAAACACCGACTCTACCATGGACATGTCTACCAAATTCTAGATTACAAACCATTCTTACTCGGTTAAGAATAGGTCACACAAGATACACCCATGAGTACCTACTCAATGGAAACCATGTAAAGTGTGCAACGTTCAGTTCAGTGTTAAGCATTTTTTAGTGGAATGTCCTAAATACATCAATGAAAGACTAATATTTACCTCTCAGTGCTCCGTGTTGAAAATTCTAGGTAAAAAGTGCATTATTGAAAATGTTATCAAGTCCCTAAAAGACACAAATTTAATTTTAAAAATCCATGTTACTAATCAATAACGTACCGCTGCTAGTGCCCTTAGTGGTTGATGCACTTAAAATCAATAAAAAAAATCTCCTTATATAGTCTCCACGAGCAGGTCGATTAAAGTTAATGTGACGTTGACAGTTTTTTTTTTTCGATTATTGCCATATTGTGGACTCGGAATTTTTACCAGAAAATAGTTGGAAGACATAAAAGAGAATTCGTGGCATGTACTGAAAGCGAATCCTATTGTTTTGATATTGGAAGGCGATACAATGAATTTGGATAATTAACACCTATTTTCTGTTTCGATGACCAATTCCCAAAACTTTTTTGGAGAAAATGGGAAAAACTCGATTTGGAAGACTAAAATTTGAATAATCATTCAACACGTCTCAATTCTGATATCTCCATCCCCTGTAGTGATAAAAAATGTACTATAACTCATTTAATAGTGAAATTTCAGACTAAAATCCACAACTGGGGAAAATATCTTTCGAGTGGAGATGTATGATTGTTTAAAGCTAACCTTAAAAACCAAAAAAAATTCCAAATTAAATACTAAGTACAAACGTACCTGTAGTAATTCCCGTTTATTGACCAATCCCATGATTCCAAATTCGAATTCTTGCACTTTGTCATTGGGATTTTCGCTTTTTGTTCTTATAAGTCCTGAATATTCTGTTTGATCGGGATTTACTGAACGTAATGGTCTTACAACGGTACCTTCCAATATTTCGCCGTTAGATTCCGGAAGTGTTATGGTACCTTTCGGAATTACTTTGACATTTTCCGCCGAAGAACAAGAACCCGAATTACCGCGAGTACCCAAATTATATTCCACTTCAGCACCCAAGTCTAAACTGCTAGATTCACCCTCAAAATTACTGAAATAAAAAAATTATTATTTATATTAAAATGTTTGGATAAATGAATTTACCTGAAATGAAAGAAAACCTCTTTGTCATGTTGCATAGTTTCAATGAAACCGAAACCGTCTTTTAACGCCGCTATGAATCCTTGGTAAATTTGTCCGCCTGCATTCGTATTTGCACTCCTCGTTATGACATGTTTAATTCCATTCGTCTGCGTTGACGGCAATACGATTTGTACGTCGACTGCTACGAATTCTTTGTTTCTCTTTACTTGATTGATATTAAATTGTACCTATAAAGAAAGCCACTTTTCAATATCCGCCCTGTCCTACACAAAAAACACCACTCAAATGAAAATGACAGTGATATGTTTATTAGGGTGTGTTGTAACTCAGTAGGTTAACCAACTTCCAGCTCTACCTTCAATCCAATTAAGACAATCTCTGAGACGAATGGAAAAATTCATAAGACTTCATTTCTCCAGGTGATTCAGTTCCCACCTCCAGCTTCTAATATTATGCGCCCCTCCAAAATTAGTATAAACCGATACTTCAATACATGTAACTCCTGTAAGTAGTAAGGAAGCTAAGTATACTTGTGCTCTTATTAGTTGTATTATGGTATTTTTGCGTATCTCTGTAATTTGGTGTGATTTACTACATCAAATAAATATTGTTAGCAAATATTTGCAATCAAAATCGACGGGTTAAGGGCAACGAATATTTTACACAACGCTGCCAATGTGTAAAGCAATATAGGGATTCTGGTTACGCATCAACTGTTATCATAGCAAATTGCCGATAAAACAGATGAAACCCCCATAGACTTGGAAAAAATTCGAAGACCATTGTATTTATTGCTACGATAGATATAATTGAGAATTCGCTGGAAATACATTTCAAACAAATGTCCAATTTTAATGAAAGTTTTTTGTATGATTTAAGAAGATCGGTCGATAATGTGCCCGAATTTAAGCAATCGTGTTTAAATTTGCACGCATTATTCACATAGTGACATTTCTGGAGCACAGATCAAGGTCAACCGAAAGATGTTTCCAAACACTTGAACTGTCCTTCGGATACTACAAACAATTCCAGTAAATGTCGCTAAAGGTCACTAAAAGATAATCTACGTGTATCAAAGGCTAGATTTACTTACCTTATCTCCAATCCTTGGAATTTGTTTTGGATTGCAGTCTTTGGCATAAAACGAAATCGTCTTTTTAATTCCGCTAATGCTATAACCGATCAATCCGCATTCTGGACTAATATTTTCTCCGGTCGAGCCGTTTTGATTTTTCGTGGGACTTCTATTGTTCCAATTGCTCAGTGGTAAGTCACTTGTCACAGTACCCGTAAGGTCGTTTTCTATTCTAATTTCGAACTGTACAGTGTCTGGAATCAAATTGAACGAAAACGTCAGTAAGTATACCTCATTTAAAAACCAGGAGGAGTAATTTGAATTTAAGTTGGCAATTCTGTAGACCTTCGATTATGAGGAGTCAAACGTAATATTTATTCGTTATCTGCATATATTTTTACACATTTGGAAATAAACAGTCAAAAGTAGAACACGACGATGTCGATGGAGGTTGTAAGCTATCGAAGATATAAAACAATATAGAAAATGCATTATTGGTTTTTTAGGGGAAAAAGGAAGGAAGATTACCGTGAATAAAGTATCACTGAAGTATTTGAAAACACCTAATCCGTCAACATAAAGATAACTGTTGGAAATGGTAGTTTAATTTAAATACTGTTGGAATTAAAGCTTTTACAAACGATTGTGCAGGTATTCCCATTCAAAACGAGTATAAATTGTAATTTAATTGTTGCAAAGTGAAAATTATATAATATTTTCAAAAATTAACTTATTGACTTTCTATTTAATGCATTCAGTTGTTTGGTAATTATAAACAGCCATATTAGAGTAAGGTGGTTGTTCTAATCTTTCAGTTTAAATTAGAAACAGGAAAAAGTTTTACATGTGACAGAATACCCGCCTGTTTAATGCTTAGGTATAAACATCCAAAGAATCTACTAGAGATCAGAGGAGAAATTGACTAAAGACTATGCGTGGCTGATTTCTTCGTCCATCAAGGCATGTTTAATAGATTTGGAACACTAATTTCTCGGAACAGACCCTTTAGTAACTAATCTGGTAACTTTTAGTAGTGTCACTAAAGCTTTTCAAATTACTCCTCCTGGTTATTAAACGAACTATAGTCAATTAGAAAATGATTGATAACGAAGTGTTCAAGGCACCCATAAAAGGTTGGAATATAGCACAATGTTACAACTCTAGTCCCAACCAAAATACAATAACATCGTAACAAGTAAATTTTTTTTTTCTTTTCAAAAACAAAAATTACGATAAAAAGTTAAGCGGAATGTTTATTCGGTACATACCTGGCGGTAGCCATTTCATTCTAATGGCACTTTGTCGATTGCTTGAAAACATGCCCGAGCTCGTCTGATCTTGAACGACAGTGAACTCGAACTCGTCGCCTACTTGCACTTCGTTGGTGCGTTCGACGTCCAATATTTCGTTAAAATGGAAAAACAGCCTCGCCTCCCTCTCGACACATCTCAGAAAACCGAATCCCTCTTTTACTGAGCACACTACACCTTGTTCTCTTTTCTCGCCCGATACTCTATTAAAAAAATATCGTTGAATTATTAAATAGATTAACAACATACACTATTAGACTAATAAAGAAGAACGGATGATTTTACAGTAAGAAGAGTATTTGATGTAAATTTATTTAAAAGAAAACTTACTTAAAGCTTTCGTCTAACAACATAATGTGTGTAGCTCTGTCTAAGGCATCCCTTCTGTCTGTGGCTATTTGAAATTGCACCCAATCACCGTGACGTAGAGTAAAATCACCCATTTGATCTTTTTCGCTGAAAGATATTTCCACTTCTGAATGATCCGCTGCCCTGTATCTGATGCGACCCGGTAGAGCATCGTTAGGATTACGGGGTCCTCGATCTATTGGTTTTAGTACTTGTCCTTTCATAATGTCACCTTTCAGATCTTCGAATATTACAGTACCAGGAGGTAAGCGTGTAATATTACAAGCTACCTCTTTTCCCTAAAATTATCGAGACAATATTTTCATTCAATCAATTCCAAAAATATATAAAAATACTCTAAAATGTAATAAATTCGTATATTCAATGAAAAGTTTTATGGGTTTGACTGAAAAATGTCAAGTACCGACTAGACTAAAATGTTTTGATGAATACGCACGTCTCGATAAAAATAAGGATAATCGATATTTTGCTCAGTAATAAAGAATATCCTATATTTTCTGTATTTAATTCGGCATTTTTTCTTTTTCCGAGAATTTCGGTTATTACTCAAGCATTGTGCCGAACACTGAACTTTTAGTAAAACGAATATAAGGTCGTACGCAGTTGTGCTATATGCATTACAGCGCGACAATTCCAAGCCGCGGGTGTGCCGACTATGCTGCAGATCGGTGCTGAAGCCGTGCACTGGTTAATGGTAAACGTTTCTTTAATCCAGCAAAAAATTCAGTTTGCTCAATGAGCATACGATTTAACCACTACGGTTTATCGGGACCGATCAGAGAGAGACTTACGCAAGCGGAACAACAGGTTTTTTCAAGTAAGTACGAATAGGCAACTAATAAATCCATCTCGTCCTGCATATCAACCAACATCATAATTGCCAGCGCTTTCTTTTTTACGTCCATCTTGGACAATGTCACATCCGAGACTGTATCAGAAACGGCCAAGCACATGTGAAGTTTTTGTTCTACAATAATGAATTGATGCACAGTGAGTGGAGTGGAGATGGCGCTCGCGCTTCTCAGAAAATTTAAAAAACCGCGCGTAAGCCCTCTCGTTTATTTTTGTTTTATTTTTTCATTTCTTTCATTAAAAAAAACACAACTGAAAAAACAGTTTATTGAAAGTACAAAAAGTGTGTGTATATGAAACATTTTTGTTCTGCTCATTTTAGTATTATTATTGTATCCTCTGCACTGCTTCCACAAGCGATACAACGTCGTACGGAAGCCATACCGAATCAAAATAATTAAAAAATAAAAATGTAACCGTAACTTTAACTACAATGGCTATAGATAGCGATAGAATAGTATATTACGTAACAAGAGTTGTAAGTAACCCATTACGCACGAAGTGAAAAAGTTTACGCACGAAGCCGCACAGCGGCGAGTGCGTAAATTTCACGAGTGCGTTATGGGATTACAACTCGTGTAACGTACTATACTTTTTCTACGCCCATCTATTTTCTTCTGAGTGCTCATAATTTCATCTTTTTCACTACTAACAGACATATTCGTAGTTAAAGTTGAGAAAATGTTCGGATACTATAATTTGTTACCAAAATTGACAGCATAAATGAGATAACGTTTATTCCCTTATCCCAAAAATATGAATTACTTTTTTTTAAATTGTACAATGCGTTGCCGACATTTAGGGACATCACTCTTTTAATCTAAAATGTATTTCACTAATGCAAAGAGCTTTCAAGTTTTTCAATTGATTAAAAGTATGTAAATAAACCAAATAAAGTATTACGTAAATAAAAATTTGATTGTTATTTGATTTAACAAAGAAATCTAAGTTTTTCTATCTAAACGCACGTGTATGTTATGAGATTCTCATTACGTGGATGTTATTGTTAAATGTCACTTACAAGGAAAGTTGTCAGTGCGATTTTTGACGTTTACGGACATGGGCGTAGAAAAAACAGTTTACACACAAACACAACAAAGTTAAGCAAACTCATCCAAAAAACACATCAAAACGACAATGGCGGATGAAGACTTTGGCACGTCACACGTTGTGACAAAAATGCGATGCTCCTACTGCCATCTGCGCTTACTTTGCGAAAATAAGACAAAGATGTGGGATGCCCTAAGCTTATGAGCTAAACAAGAATAGAGCTATCAGAACTATTTTATTTGCCAATCAAACAATAATGCTCATGTATAGTTTGGCAAGTTTATCTGAAGCTACGCAGCATCGGTAAGGGGCAAGGAAGCATGGCGGATATCTGTCAAAAACGTACCAATGGCGTTCGGTACCTATTTTTATAAAATTATTAAAAATAATAATTATTTATAGAAACTAATTTTTGCTTTGCTTTAAAGGTAAGGTATTTTTCAAAACACGGTATTTGTTAAAAACAAATAATGGTAAGAATAGTACTTGAATTCCAATATGGATACGAAATAGTTCAAAATCTGATACTGACAATACCGGGTACCGGTAAATTATTCGAAATCAATTGTTCGAAAATCAATTTTTCGAATGACCGATTATTCGAAACTCAATTGTTCGAAATCAATTTATCGAATAGGTGGCAGGTTCCTAATGATGATAAAATACGAAGGTGGTTTGGTTGGGTTATTATTGGAAATTATTATAATTTATTCTTCAAAAATTGACTAAAAATACGAAAATGGTTTGGTAGGGGTAGGTTTGGTTGGGTTATTATTGGAAATTATTATAATTTATTCTTCAAAAATTGACTAAAAATACGAAAATGGTTTGGTAGGGGTAGGTTTGGTTGGGTTATTATTGGAAATTATTATAATTTATTCTTCAAAAATTGACTAAAAATACGAAGGTGGTTTGGTAGGGGTAGGTTTGGTTGGGTTATTATTGAAAATTATTATAATTTACTTTACAAAAATTGTCATTCGATAAATTCACAAAGTAATAAAAACTTCTATCTATCTATTTTTGTATATTCTATTCAGAATATTGAATTTCGAACAATAGATTTTCGAACAATTGATTTTCGAATAATTGACTTTCGAAGAATTGATTTTCGAATAATTGATTTTGAACAATTGACTTTCGAAGAATTGATTTCGAACAATTTACCTAGATCCGACAATACCATCGCTACTGGATAATCAATGTCAGTCAATTGACAAAGTGAGAGGGAAGAACACACGCAATAGGAAGTCAGCTGGTCGCTAAGCAACGAAGGTTTCGATAAATTTCACCAATTGAGTTAGTTCGGAGGGCGTGAAAATTAAAGTTTTCGCACAACGCTGCCAGAGCTTGAAGAAGCCCATAACAAATTTGGAAAAGTGTTCATCTTTTAATATTCATAAATTAAAAAAATAATGTTAATAGACAAAATCCAAGCAACAATCAGATCAAAGAATCATATTGTTAATAATAAAAAGTCCATTTCCTAATTATTATCACTACATACTTAGCACTTTAGCTTTTTCATAGTTAAACGTGGCAATATCGAATGTTTTCGACTGCATTCCTTTCACGGCTTCAGATAAACTTGCCAAACTATACCTGGCTGTATTGTCCCGCTGCGACATTAAGTAGCGACTATCGATACACATACGTAGACGGTAAACAGCGAGCGAAGGCGCACAAGCAAACACGATCCATCAAAAAAATGTGCTCGACGTACGTTGTTTAGTTTGGACGTCTATTTGTTTAGGAGTTCTTTACTTTCATGCGCGGACAAAACAGCATCCTTCACAAACATAAACGAACCACTAAATGTTGCCGTACTTTGGACGTTCTGCGAGCAACTTGTTCGCGAACGTCTTTCTGCGATGCATACATCAGTGAGGACCTTTAGTGATCGTGTACTTTTACCGAGCGTTCAAGCTTTTTATCGAGCGATTAATTTTTTAACATGCATTTTATATTTTTGTCGAGCGTTTATTGTTCTCAACGAGAGGGAGACTGGTTTTTTAACGAGAATAGGGTAGTTTCACTGAGCGGTGATTCTATTTACTGAGGATTATTTTTAGCGAGCTTTCTGTATATTTACCCAACAATTCTATAATTTATCAGTTCGTATATTACATATTGATACTGAAAAATTTCTATTAAAAAAAAATTATCAAATGTGACTTGTTATCGACTTACATTTCGTGTTTGAATAATGTATTCTACATCGTCACCTAATCTCAATTCTTCTTTGGTTTTGGCTTCGGAAAAATGGAAAAATATTTCTTTTACTACATCAGCTCGTTCTATAAAACCGAAGCTCTCCTTCATGGAGCAGACTACTCCTTGATATTTTACAGGATGAGCTGGATTCTCCAGTCTGACGTGACAGGCACCAAGGTTTCCACTAAAAACACAAAATTAACAAACTATATGTACCTGGCAGTGTCGACAAGTATTGTGGAGAAAAAAATCTTTTTATGGTCTAATTTCAAGGTAATAATGGAAAAACTTATTTTGTTGAACCAAAACCTTTGTATCCTGCTCAGATGTAAAGCTAAACAGTTTACGTAAAGAGACTACAACTTAAGTAACGTAGCTCTGCCTTCTGTAATTTTAATACACAATAGGTCTCCGTTCACCAGTAGGAACCCTGTTTATAGACATGTACAGTCTGCTAGATGAAGAGAAAACACTAATCAACTTACTACTATAACACTTCATCTTCTTAGCTTTTTAAAATATTTTACTATTTCAGCAATTAACATTAGTAGACAAGGACAAGTTTCGGAAAACGTCCGCTAGAAGGAGCTGTAATACATAGAAGACTGACAGCTGACATACAACGCTTTCACAATTGACAACTGACACACAGATCTATTTGAAGTAGGATGAAAGTTTTATTAAGGTTTTCCTTTAAAAAAATCTGGTGGATTTAGGTCGCAAACCTACGATTTTCGGGTTCACATTACGCCATAGTCTCACATACATATAATTGACAGGTGATAATTGAAATGCTCAGTTACCGCAAGGTGTGACGTATCGCGTAAGATCCATTAAGATTCCCAAGCCGGCACGCTGTTTGTTAGATTATTTAATTCCTATTATAAAAACATCAGCATTTATCTTCATTATTATTGGATCGAATGGAGTGGTACGGCTGTATATAGAGAACGTGACGAAGATCATGCATAGAGATAAAAATCAAATAGAAATAAAAGATTGCAAAACAATCGATTTTATTGACACTTACCGGTTGTTAGTCGCAATTTGAAAGCTAACTTTGTCGCCGGATCTCAAAGTAACATTTCCTTCGACATCATCTTTGGTGTAAGGCAAGAAGAAACACTCTCCTCGATTTTCGTAGCTAATTCTACCGGTGGTGTCTCCAGCCGAGCCCTCTGCATTCCTCAATTCTGTAGTTACTGTACCAGTCACACGTTCTTCACTCATAACCTACATAAATTTTCAAAATAACAAGAAACAATCGCTATTAAATAAATATATTGGAAATCCCGGTAATTTATTTCGACCAATTAATAATTTTAAGATCAATGAAACAAAAAGTTTCTTATTTTAGTAGATAGAAAAATGCAACGCAAAGACGTAGGCTCTATTTGGACAACCTGTTACTTTTGATAACCTCAAACTTCAGCCGGTTTTACGCAAATAGTATGTCGTTAACGCCCGTAACACCCTTTATTTTGAAAATAACTATCAAGAGCATCAATAAAATCTTCAAGTCAGATAGTGAAGAGCGATATTAATCTAGATTAATCTACGTTATCAAAAGTACCTATAGAAGATCGCGGAATGAATATACTGACAACTAATGCACAGGGAGATATACCTTAATACATTACTTACTACCTCTGGGGCAATTTTTGTAACTGCGCTGGCGATGGGCTTTCCAGTGCGTCTATCATATGTCATTTCAAATTCGACAGGATCCCCAATTTTGAGGTGTTCTATGTTGCCGCTAAACTGGCTGAAATGAAAGAAGAGGCGTGCTTGACGTTCGCAACATTGGATAAATCCATATGAGTGCTGAAATAAACAAAAATTATTTACTACTATTTCAAAAACAATCAAAATACTTCAGGGTTCGGACTCCCCAGTTGAAAAAAATTCCCTGACTTTTCCAGGTTTTCCAGCCACAAAAAAATAAGACTTGAGCCATATTTTTGCGATCTAGCGTCTTAAAGCGGATTAAAGCGATTCATTTTCGCGAATAAGTAATGACGTCACGCTTAAAAACGCTTGAAGCGGAAACTGGCGTGGTCGGGAGTGCGCCAGAAAACTTTGAAGCGGTAATTGACAGCATTGAGAGAATAAATTGATAGAGAGTGGACCAATGGTGTAGCTATTTTTTGTTTGGCAATAATATCATGAATTTATCAACAAACTCATAGATAACAAAACATTTTATTTGAAATTTTTTTTCCAAACATTTATATCTCTGCGGGGTCGTTGCGAGGTATCAAAGAACGATTTTGGATTGTCTGAAGGAATGTATAAAGTTGACCTTAATGGTATAATGTTGGAAGTAGACCAGGAAACCTTTTTATTATTAAAAAGGAAGTACTGCTTAAACTCCAATATTTTATTTGATAGTTGATGGAAAGTTTTATTTAGGTATAATATTATTTTGCTTATTAGAGATTAAGAATTTCAGAAAGAAAAAAATAAACAAGTACAGTATATGTGTCATGAGAGAAATTTCAATCCTCGAACACATAAATGAATAGGTACTATATACAATAAAATATTTCTCCTGTATAAGCCGGGTAAATTATTCCCTGTTAAAGAAAAAAAAGAAGTTAACAGATATTCCAAGTCTATTCTTCTTTCCGTGAATCGCAGAAATATATAAAGGTAAAATATCCCTTCTAATACATGTTAATTGTGTCGATATATACACTGCTCGCCAAAACAATACTGAAAATAGAATTCACAATAACAATTTTCTTGTAAATTCTTAGAATATCCTAAAAAATTGAATTTTTGAATATTTTCTAGAGCTTTTCTACTTTCCCTGTGTACAGAAAATATCAAAAAGAATAGAAAAACGTTTCTTAAAATAATCTATACTTATTTACTTAATACTTATATTTTTAAATAGGGCGGACAGTGTATATTGAATTCACGTAGATGTGTATATTATCATTATATTATCTCTGGATGACAAACACTTGTTTATGACGAACGGTGTGACTAATGAATAAATTTTAAATCGCTCGCTTTCAGTAACGAATTAATTGTTGAATCGGACGGTCGTGTCGGGAGTGTATATTCGTAATTTACGGGAATTTAACTGTGTTTTCGAATTTTCGGGAGTGTACCTTTATTCGAAATTATTTTCGGTAGTGAAACTGTGTGTGTCTTCGGAATTTTCGATAGTGTACCTATAAGTGTATAGTTCGAATTTTTGGTGGTGATTTTCAAGGATTATAAGAATTCTATATATAAGGTAAGTCTTTATTTTATTAAATGGTACCTACTTATTATATACTAGCACTAAATAAATACTGTATTTCTTCATTTTCAATATATTTTTTTCAAAATAAGACATAGGTAAACTATGTTGATTTCTTTACTTTACCAATATATTATCCTTTCTCTAGTAGCAAAATAAATGAAAACAGTTTATTTAACAAGTTTTTATAATATTTTGGATCTTTTATGAATAATTTTTATACCGATTCATAATTTATCAACAAATTGAATACCTATTACTTTTGAAATAGTTTAGAACATTATTCATATCAATAGAGTAAGTTATATACTTTTCGAATCATTTTAGTTATTGTACAGTTGAGCATATATTTCATAAAATTTTTTCTTTATTTATCTATTTTCCAAAAACTTATAGGGTATAGCTTTTGTTGTTTCTTATATTTTCCCAATATATTATCCTCTCTTTATTTTTCATTTCTACTAGTACTAGCAATAAATAACTACACTGTATTTAAAATATTTTGGATCTTTTACGAATAATTTTTATACAAAAAGTTTAACCGATTAAAAATTTATCAACAAATTTAGTAAGTAAGTACTTATTTCATTTTAAAATAGTTAAAAACATTCATCAATAGAATAAGTTATATACTTTTCAAATATATTTAGTTACTGTTCCGTCAGGTATTGATATTATAAAAATTTTTCTGTATTTATTTATTTCCCGAAAGAAATAGGGTAGCTATGCTTTTAACTATATTTTCACAATATCCTCTCTTTATTTCCCACTATACAACTACTAGCAATAAATAAATACAGTGTTCCTCCAATATATTTTGGATTAAAAAAAAAATAGTTTAACCGATTCATAATTTATCTGAGTACTTATTATTATATACTGCATGCAAATAATTGCTTACTGCTAATTATTGACATATATAAACTTGGAATATTTTTACAAATGATGTATTAGAAATTAAAACAGTTTATACACTTAATTTTCAAAAGACATGAGTATAAGCTCTATATTGTTTTCTATATTTTCCCAATTATTGAGTACTTTCTTATTTGATTTTGAAATAGTTTAGAATACTCTTTGATACAGTAAATTATATACTTTTCAAATCTTTTCAGTTATTGTACAGTTGGTTACATATTTTATAAAATCCATTCTGTATTGATTTATTTCCCAAATATTTTTAAGATGTTGTTTCCTAAAAATATTATCCTCTCTTTATTTCTCACTACTTACTACTAGCAATAAATAAATACACCGTATTTAAAATATTATGGATCTTTTACAAATAATTTTCATATAATAAGTTTAACCGATTTATAATTTATCAACAAACTGATATATGAGTACTTATTTGATTTTGCAATAGTTTAGAACACGATAGAGTAAGTTATATACTGCATGTAAATAATTGCCTACTGCTGATTATTAACATACAGGATGTACCAATCTTACAACAAACTTCAATATGTGGGTTATTTTAAGAGATTTCAAAAAATGTTATCAACAAAAATAGTAGATGTCTTTAAGGTCCATATTTTGACATTATATCGAACTATACAGAGTGCTGCATAACTCCGTTACAAACCAAACATGATTTTTTAAATGAGAACCCCCGTTTATTATACCGAATTCGGATTGCTCAAATTTTTTGAAGCTTTTGATATAAGGTTTTGCTACGTTATACAAAGTCCTTCAAAAGCTATGAACACGTTTAGGTGAAAATCGTAGGTAAATCATCAACGCTCTGTAGCTTGTTGAACGTTGGAGGAAAAAATTTTATTTAGTTTCGTAATATATGCAATATCTCCGTATTTTATTAAATTTTGATTATTTTCTTTTTTGTATACAGGGTGGACGGAATGTTAGTTTATATATTTAGTTGTGGAGATGTCGCTATTATCACATTCTTGGCATTCCCTTCACTGGGTTTAATATATTAATTTGATTTCAGCGTTGTCTTCATTCCAGGATTATGCTCTTAGAGCTTCTGGACGAATAATATCCACCTTGTACTGATGAGAGGCGCAAATACGCCGCAAGTGATATTATTCCTTCTAATTTATAAACCAGAATGGTTGGTTCTATATTTTCATAATATACCAACCCCGTTTATCTTGAAAGTGTAATTCATTATTGTCTGGCGGGGCATATTGCCCGAGAAGTAGATGTTGCTTCCTGGTGAACGCTATATCCTTTGGAAATTAATTTTCTAATTTGTAAAACGTTTTAATAGTATTAAGTACACTATTATTTTGGCGTCTATTTGATATTCCGTTTTTATAATTCCTGACTTGGAATGAAAATGTACAAACATGAACAAATGAATTCAAACACTTTGCCATTAAAGACAAACTTCTGGTAGGGTGCAGCTGATAGAAAACATCCTGAGCCGGTGGGGAATATTTTCTGTCGGTTGTAGATTTTTTGACCGATTGATTATATTTTCTACTGGCTGGGGTCATCTTCCAGCCATGGGGGACAATTTTCCATCTACGCAAGGTAACTTTCAGCCTTAATTCCTTAACTTTTCAAAAGACCTACCTAAGTAATCGATGTCTTACCTCAGTTTTCTAAATATTGTCCCCCATTTCTTTCACAAGTTGGCTATTTTTCAAAAGACATAGGTAAGCTATGTCGTTCCTCATTTTCCTAAATATTGTCATGCCTTTCTTTTTTTAACAGACATCGGTAAGCTTTTTATTTTACCTGTCAAGGACGCCACATGTAACACATGGTTGCCTACGATTGACTTTTTCCTTCACGGATGCACGCAGTACCACACTGTGGGAAAGTGCTCGTTCCTAGGATGTCGGTCAGTCTCGTTTGCAAAGCGGGCGGTCATCCAGATGGGGCGAGTGCGCTTGAGTGTTTTCCGTTTGTTGAATGGGTATGGATTAACAAGTTGGGGAAATTGTTGTCCAGTATGGGCTATCAAAATATCGTAGAAGCCAAAGGTGATACATGGCTATTTGACAGTTTTTTAAAAATATTTTTAAATATTGTACTACCTTTCTTCTACAAGCTGCTTATTTTTTCAAAACACATAGGTAAGCTATGTCGTTCCTCATATTCCTAAGTATATTGTCCTCTCTTTCTTCTACAAGCTGGTTATTTTTTCAAAACACATAGGAAAGCTATGTCGTTTCTTATTTTTCTAAATATTGTCCTGCCTTTCTTTCACAAGTTGGTTCTTTTCTAAGCAGATATTGCTAAGCATTTTATTTTACTTGTCAAGGACGCCACATGTAACCGCTTGTGTGCTTACGATTGACTTTTTCCTTCACGGATGCACGCAGTACCACACTGTGGGAAAGTGCTCGTTCACTAGGTTGTCGGTCAGTCTCGTTTGCAAAGCGGGCGGTCATCCCGATGGGGCGAGTGCGCTTAAGTGTTTTCCGTTTGTTGAATGGATATGGGTTAACAAGTTGGGGAAATTGTTGCCCAGTATGGGCTATCAAAATATCGTAGAAGCCAAAGCAGTTACATGCAAAATGGCGATTGGAAGGATTCTGACTAACTACTAACAATTTTTTTCAGCGCTTCCTTTTCAGCATACTAACACTCTCTTACAGGCTTCAAGATTCCATCGGATTTTTGTTGAATTTTTTAATTCTGTTTGATTTTCTGTTCTAGATATTTTACCAGGGATGATGGATACGCTCTTCAGAATTTATTTGGAATACTTGCTGATAGGCCTATCTCAGAAATAATCAAAAATTTTTAGATAATTTTTCATTCATTAATATAAATTAATTTAATTTTTTTTCAGCGCTTCCTTTTCAGCATACTAACACTCTGTTACAGGCTTCAAGATTCCATCGGATTTTTGTTGAATTTTTTAATTTTGTTTGATTTTCTGTTCTAGATATTTTACCAGCGATGGATATATACTCTTCAGAATTTATTTGGAATATATCGATATATTTAAACTTGCTGATAGGCCTATCTTATCTTATAAATAATTAAAATTTTGGATACTTTTTTTTTATCAATTTAATTTTTTGTTCCAGAATTTTTTTTCAGGAAACGATTTTTTAGGTTACAAAAGTTAATACTTATTTTTGACTTTTTCAATTTGGAGCTACCGATTTTTTTTCCAGCACTATTAATAATTCAAAATTTCTATTCTGATTCATTATATTATATTTGGTAAAGTATTCTTTGCATGTTTATTTTCTTAACTGCATGGGTTCAATATTTGCATGCTCAAGCTTGAGTGTAGTAGGGGTTGGTGATGTTAATTTTAAAATATCTTTTTACTGTGTAATTTATGTTTGATATTTTTGGTTAAAATATTGTAACAAATGTATTTTATAGATGTTAATATTTTGTTGATATTCGATTTTTTATAATTGTTGATTTAGAATGTATTTGTTCCTGATTGTATATTTTTATTACTGCACTTTGTCAGTAAAGACAAACTTCTGGCAGGGTGCAGCCGGTAGAAACCATCCTGTAAGCCGGTGGGGAATATTTTTCCGTCGGTTGTAGATTTTTTGACCGATTGATTATATTTTCTACTGGCTAGTGATATCTTCCAACCATGGAGGACAAGCGTTCATCTACTAGGAGCAGCTCCAGCCACAATTTTAGTTATATTTGTTTATAAATATAATGCTTTGTGTATTTTGTTAGGTTAGGTTTAAATATTGACGGTAGCATTTCTACCCCTTCGACGGCACCGAAGCGATTTTCCCTTTGTGTGTAGTATCCTTATTAGTACGTACACCTTTTGTATAAATTTCAACCAGTCTTCCTGTTTATTTCATTATCATATGTCAGAATATCGCTAGATATTTCCATTTTTGCGAGGTTAAGCGTGACGTCACAATTATGACGTCACGCTTAAGCTACACTGTTAATCCGCTTAAAGGCGCTAGATCGCAAAAATATGGCTAAAATATCTTGAAGCTTGATATACACATTACTATAAACCATATTAACATATTAAAAGAAAACTTTTTTTGAAAAAACGCATTCTATAATTACAAAGAAAAACAAAATCAGACTAATCTATACTTAGTAATAATTGCACAAAAACTTCAGTCAACAAAAACATTAAAAAAACTATACATTGACCTTGTTCCTGCACAAAAAACACCTTAGTGAACAAAAACCCTAAAATTCTAATAAAAAAAACGTTGGTATGAATGTATACCTATTAAAATATACTAGGTACCAACTTCAGGGGGCTTGCATTATTATAGGTACTTTGTATATCTCTTCTTATATCTTTTTCCTAAGATTTTTTACTTTTCATATTATGTTATCGAGAACTGTTTGTTACTTGTGAATTTAATTTTCCAGTCTTATGTTTGAAATTCCCTGACCCTTTACTGATTATTGCAAATTTCTCTGACTTTTCCCTGCTTTTTTGTGCAAACTATAAATTCCCTGACATTTCCAGCCTTTTTGAGTATCATTTTATTTTTCCCTGACTTTTCCAGGTTCTCCAGCCGAGTCCAAACCCTGTACTTGTATAGTGATTAAGGTATTGTTACATTTATGACAATTCCAAAAGCAAGGTACCTAACTATAATCAAGGAAGAAACTCCGTTTGACTATGAAGTGTAATTCAATATCCCACGGTGCATATAGCACCACGGGAAGTAGTTGTTGTTTCTTAGTTGAACAGTCACTGTTTTTGAAAAATATTTTTCAAAACTTATAAAGCGTTAGGATATAAATAATTATTCTTCAACATCTGTACTTAATTACAGTTTCCTGTAATAATTGTCATATTTAAGTAAATTATAGACGTCAAGATAATTACTTTTCAAATAGTAGACTGTTCACTAGGAAGCAACATCTACTTCTCGGGCTATATGCCCCGAGAGACAGTGAATCACACTTCCAAGTTAAACTGGGTTGTTATATATGCAATATATAGCCAGTTTATATTTATAATTGAATACAGCTGACGAATTGTCAGAGAATACCTTACAATGGGTTGCCAACAATAATATTTCACTTTTAGAGTTGGTTTCAATATTTATCACCAATAGAAACACAAGTAGAGAAATTTTGAAATGCTTGCAAATCCAGCTAGAACAGTCACGGAATTGGAAGACTGTAAGAAATTTGGGATAACTTTAGCCTGGTGTACTACTAGAACTGCAAGTGTATGCAGACGACCTAAAAATTTTTCCGGGCAGCCAAGTGGCTTTGAAAGCACTTAGCTCTCACCGTGTAACGTCGAAATTGGTTTTAGATTGCCAAAAAAGGCTCTCCTCAATAGGAGAACTCAATAAAGTATTGCCGGTCTGGATCCCTGGCCATTCTGGCATGGAAGGAAACGAGAAGGCAAACTCTCTTGCAAGGGAGGGTGCCGCACGTGTTTCTATCAGACCAGAACCTACAATTGGCATCGCAATAAGTTTTGTCAAACAAACACGAATACCTGGACGGCAAGAAGAGCTTTAGACTTCTGGCAGGATTGGTTCATTCAAAGGCTTTCATACATCCTTCAAAGAATGTCTCCAAACAAATGTTAGCCTATAGCAGGCATGACCTACATTATCTAACAGGCCTTTTAGCAGGCCACTGTCATCTGTATCATCATATGCTAAAACTTGGACTGTCGGAAGATCAGACCTGCCATCTTTGTCTAGAAGATGATGAAACAGTGGAGGGCCTTATAGACCCACTCACCATAAACCTAACCTAACCTAACTAGAACCTAATAAAAACCATGCCTTGAAGAATTACAGTTGTTATTAAAAATCAGCACAATGACAGTTTTGAATATATTTTTCATAATCAAGCTTCCTCTGTTGCATATCCAACTATAATTAACTTACCAGAAGTTTTTCAATGATTCCAGTTTCTCTGGTACCTAAATTCGAGGAATTAGAAGAATCATTGTTGTAACTGCTACTACTGTTATTTCCATTCGAGAAGATGCTGGTGTTATTCAATGAATTATCACCACTGCTGTTGTAAACATTATTGGTACTGTCGATAGAGAAAGTACCAATAGGAAAACGAGGGGATGTATGCGTGGTACTCGAAGATCCATATAAACCGTTGTTGTAAGACGGAGATTTTTCTTGCAGCAATGGAAAATCTCCAAAACGAGAAGATGAAGTTGATCGGGTGAAGTTGAATGCTTGTGAAGGTTTGCCTACAGATCAAAAGTTTATATTATATTAGCAAGTATTAGAAGGCATATAAAAGCAAACTTAAATTCAATAAATATGTATTATATGCATCTTTGGTTTAGGGAAATGTATTATTAATTGAGCTAAAATGTCAAAAATACTCAAGAGGAATGGTTTGCTTACAATAGGAGCCCAGTCAGTATTGAAGTAATTAGAAATATTATTAAAAAAAACTTATATTTATTCATTTTAATGAACGAATTTGCCAATAAAAAGGCTAGAAAAAAAGAATTCAAATTATAAAAAAATATATCAAACCCAAATTAGTTATTTTAGACATTTTATGTAGGTATTGAGGTTTTCTAAGGGTTCAATTGGTTGTCATTTAGGAAACATATCTTTTTACTAAAAGACGTATAACCGAATCCATAGCCAAACTTGAGCACTTGGCAAACTACTATATGCCCAAAATTAAAATTACTTTATGCCAATACTAATATAATATTTTTTGTTTGGAGAAAATACACTCCTGGGAAGAATTAATGCAACAACATTAAATATACAATACAATTGCTACAATGAATTCATTTTAATGGACATTGGTTACCATAGAAGTTATGAAAAACGTTTTCAAACAATTTAAAAATTAATTCTTGAGACATATTAACAAAGTAGATTATGGTGTAAATAGAACACTAATAGTGTAAGTGGGACATTAGCTACTAATGTAGCTTGCACCACTTCAGATCACTGCATGTATGTGTCTAGGCATGCTTCTAATGAAATTTTGGATGAAATCTCCAAAAAGGGACCAAAGGGCTTCATGTTCTATCACAACATTATCAAGATGGAGATTAGCATTCATGGAGCTCATACAAACAGGAACTTTGTATGAGTGCCTAAAGATATACCAATCCAGAGTGTAGAATTGGGGGCATATTCCTTACCCCTTCTTATTCTATGCGGTCTTTGATAGAACCTGTTCGTATATCCATAGGTTGTTGGTTTTTATTATGAAATCAAAGTGCAAGTGGATTTTATGCTTAAATTGTTTATTAATTTGAAAGACACAAATAAATTGTTGCAAGAAGTTGAGACCAACAATTTCAACTGCACGAAGTACCTACACAAATATGAATTTTCCCTTCTATCAGTCACTGCAGAGGGAAGTACTTAAGAACATCACAGTCCAAACCTTTCTGTTTTTTAATCTCACTTTCCTTGGAAAAATACCCGAAAAAGAATCAGCATTCAAGCATTTTACTGTAACACTTATTGTAGAACAATGTTTGTCTAGCAAATTTGCAACATAACTTCAACAATATCCCTATCATCCAATAAGTTGAGGCTCACACTACGTCTTGTTCAGTTAAATCCATTTGTTAAATGTTTCAGGTTCAAAAATTAATAAGTCTATCACAACAATGTATTACTTTTGAAAAAGGAACAATTTATAAGCTACTTTTAACAAAAATTTTACCCCAGGATCTTGACAAAATTGTTCATCTGTCATTAACAAAGATACAAAATATTCATAGCTTACTATTCAAAACTGATATAAAAGTTGAATTAATACTTTGGAAAATTTAACATTCTTGGATTAATTTTGTCCAGGATTATTTTATTAAAATAAGATATTTATCTACATTAACATTGAATATACATGTACCTACTATCTATATCTCAAATTAATTAATCAAAACATAAATATTTGGTTTTTACAATAAAAAAATGCCCATGTTGTTTAGTATTTTATTTACAATTGAGTTTTTTTATAGAATGCAGCTTTGTTTACAATTTTTATTCAAAATAGGTAAAAATTATATTTAATAATGAAAAGACCCACTAATTGTTCCTGCTCTGGTACCCAGGTAATATTGTTTCGCCACTGGGTTACATATTTTTGTAATGCATAGTTTACTTTAAATGTTAAATAAAGTTTCTTACCAGTACTGGCCATAGGTTTAAAATCCATGATACTAGTATCCTGGGTGATAGTGTCAGGGGGCGGCTGGAAGGTTTTCCACTGAGGATTCGTGGACATATTTGGTACAATGATTTTTGCTTCTTCTTTTTATTCTTCGCACTTCTCTTATTGTTTCTTAAGTGTAGTGAATATCACAGAATGGTTTAAAAACGGTATTTATCCAATAAATACCCCCCCCCAAAGTCAATTATGGCAGCCGAATCAAAAAAATTACCCACTTCAAAATGATTTCATTCACAGTATACAATATATTATACGCAATTACCAACAAGTTCACAATATATCAAGTGATAAAAGACAATCCAATGGTATAAAAAATGACAACTCACAGTCACTCAAAATTTGTATGAAACGTATGAAAAATTAAATAAAAAATCCTCAGATGTCTTCAATGCGTGCTGGGTGCGTTTTGTGCTGTAATGCTCATAATTTTTTTCAAGGCCCGTAGTTGCGCTGGATACTTGTTACTTCGAATTTTCTATGCTAAATTTTGAGTTTCTTAGTTACACAAGCTGAAACAATTTTATGTATTATTTAACTTATTCCAACTAATACCTTAGAATGTAATATTGAAAAAAGGTAAGATAGGACCATTGAATAGATAAAGTAGATACTAATTATACCTATAACATTGTATCTGAATCTAGGAAGTATTACACAAACTCTTCTTAAAATAACTGACTACTACCTTATTTTTTTTAAGTAGTTGGGTGGCTTTGGCAGAAACCAATTAGCCAGATTAATTTGTAATCCGTTTTACAGACGAGTTTTTAAACAAAGTTGTTCTTGTAGACAGTTATCTTAGTAATGTAGTTTAAACAAAGTTTTCTTGTAAACAATGAACATTTGCAGTTATATGTTTTCTGTGTTATTTTGTTAGGTATGTTGTTAGTACTTGTGCATCTATTTATCAGTTTTTTTGTTTTGTTTTCGTTTTTTATTTATTTTTTTTTTTTTCGTCGACGCACTTACAGGATATTTAATCGCAAGATTGCTTACAATGTATTGATGTTAGTATCAGGTTTTACAATTTCATTTTGCACCTTTTCAGGTTATTATAAAGACAATATTAATGTTGTTGCTGAATACAATTTCATTTACACATATAGGTAGTTTTGTTTCAAGATCTATTAATTCCTCATAGAAAGTATTTATATTTGCTTGGAATTGGGAGCATTCTAGTATTACATGGGTTATATCACCAATTTCGTCACATGTGCAAGCTGGATTTTCAATTATACCTATTCTTTGTTTATGTATCGGTGTCATAGCATGTCCTGATCTTATCTTATTTATAGTAACAACAAATTCTCTATGTGGTATCCCATAGAACCATCTCTTTCATGGAATCTTGAGTTGGCAGCTTTTGTAGTTCTGTCCATTAATGTTACTTTCATAACCTCTTTGCCATTCGAGTAGCAGACTGTTTCTATATTCCCACCTAAGGTCGGTATGTGGTACGGATTGTATTGTTATTGGTTCCCCTGAAGAAATGGCCGATTTTGCTAATTTGTCTGCAATTTCATTTCCTTTTATACCCGAGTGACCCATTATCCAGGCCACTATGGTATTTTTATTTTGTTGTATAATATTATGATATTCTTTTAGAATTTCTAATTCCACATGGGATAAATTTGAAGAGCCATGGATATTTTGTAACCTGCCTAATATTCCCCTCAGAAGATGTCGTAGACACTTCTATTATTTATGGAATATTTATTTATTTTTCATTTCACTAATCCAAATTTTTAAACAAAATTCATGCTGTCTTTTGTATACAATAAAAGCTCTTACTTTTAAATGTATAATTTGTTAAAAATTGGGCAAAACTCTCTATATTAAACAACTCAATTGTGCACATATGAAAACACTGGTAATTTCCAAAGAAAATTTTTGAGTTATATTTTTTTCACAATTAATTTTATTGTCAATAAATTAATGGCTTCTCTGGTAAATGGTTTTTGATAAAAAACAAAAGGTTCATAGTTCCAAGTCAATTACTTATTAAAACATCAACAGAGAACTGAAATTGAGAGCAACTTCTGAGCAAGGGACAGGGGTAAACGTTCAATTATTGATTTATTTATAGTTTCACTTTTTAATATGCGGTGTAGGTTTTTAATAATGGAACGGTGTTTAATTAGACACAAAGAAATGTAATATTTGACGATGATTTTACGAATTGGAAATTGAACTACGCCGAGACCTGCGGCACAAACGAAGCAGAGTAAAGGGGGTTAGACAGTTTGGCTTAATATAGGTTTGTATAAATATTTATGTGAAAATAATACTTTTACATTACAAGTTGTAGCTCAAAGAAGGATTATACATACGATTTCATGAAATATTGCGGTTTATTTTCGAAAATTTGTTAAAATTTTAACTCACCACGACACAGCACAGCACTGACGACATGCCGCCATGTTGAATGTCAACATGCTGGAGAAAAACAAAAACCGTCAAAAGAGGTTCAACTTTATTGGTTGTAGCTTGTGACTGTGTGAGTTTTTGATATATATTTTTTGTGATAATTTAAGTGAAATGTCAAAAACGCATTAGAAATGACTAAGGACTTCCAGTTTTCTTTAAAATATATGAAAATGCACGAGGGAATATCATTAATCTGATAAAAATGCCTAAATATTTTACCAGATTTCAAATAACTTATGTTATTACGCTACTCTATTTTTATTTTTGAGTCAGAATAGGTACTTAATTTGAAAGTACATTTTCTAATTGGTACTTCATCGTTTTCTCTACTATGGATACAATATTCCATGAAAAGGTTATTTGGAGTAAATACAAGTAGGTCAGATTTACTGATTATTCTGAATTTCAGCAAGAAGGCTCTCTGTGTGCACAGCATTGTTTGAATTCCTTATTGCAAGGGCCCTATTTTACTGCTGTTGACCTTAGTTCTTTAGCACAAAAATTAGATGATGAAGAAAGAGAAAGAATGGCAGGTGAGTTAAATATAACAAACACCTATCTCTTATACTATATATACTTACTTGGTGTTTACCAGATTTCTCTAGACATTGTCAAGACCTGTTTAAAAACGTTCTTCAACATTTAAATTTGGTCAGTTTATGTTGCCTCATATGTAATATTTGGGAAGCTATTCAGTTGAAAAAAATATTAATTATGTTATAATATAAACATTGATCACTTTTACATGATTGTGTTCAGAATGAATATATTTCAAAAAATATATTTGATTTCAAATACTCTTTGCCAGTACACTACATGGAAGTAAATTTGTTGATACAAGTTTAAAAGACTCACTCTTTTTGAATATTTTACTATGATCTGGAGAAATGGTGACTTCTAAATGTATGTACAATTTATTAGAATGCGGAGAAGAAAGTGAAGAGTACCACAAATTTTTACAACAACCATCGGGAAACATGGATGACAGCGGGTACTTCTCTGTTCAAGTAATAAGTAGTGCTCTACAAGTTTGGGGATTAGAATTAGTGCCTTATTCTAGTACCGACGAAAGACTTCATAGTAATCCAAGTGAAATGGCTGCCTTTATATGCAACTTTCGAGATCACTGGTTTACAATAAGAAAAATTGGTAATCATTGGTTCAACCTAAATTCTCTTCTTTCAAGACCTGAGCTTATATCAGATACTTATTTGGCATTGTTTTTGGCACAATTAAAAAATGATGGTTATTCCATATTTGCTGTGTTAGGAGAGCTGCCTGAATGTACTGCAGATGAAGTATTAAGACATAGTACAAGTAAGTAATCTTTTATGCTAAGCTTTGTAACTTTTAAAATTCATAACATTACAAGTAAACCAAAAATCTTGAAATTTGCAGTTACTAGTTATTCCGTACCTAGACTACCTGTAAAGAATGTTTCAAATGAAAGTGATCCCGATTTGCAAGCTGCGCTTCAGTTAAGTTTATCAGAGGATAGAGATATTGTATCGGAAGAAACTGAAGAGAGTGATCTACAGGAAGCAATCAGGTTGAGTATGCAGCAAAGTTTCCACAGTAGTCCTGAAGAGGATGATGAAGAGACTCTTTTACAGAAAGCTATTAATATGAGTTTACAGTGCTAGTGAATGTTTTTCTTTTTTGTTATATTTCTAACTCGAGTTGTGTATATAATATAAATCATATTTTATTGAATTTATTAAAAACTTACCTTTGTTTTGCATTACTGCCATTCGTTTTTTTTAATTGTCATTAAAAGTGTGAAGGGATGTGGGACTGGTACAAATTCAAATACAATAATTAATAACTATACATGTTGAAGAATTTTTTTCTCTGGTAAATCTATTTCAGTTTATTTGTTTTTCTCTTCTCTGGCGTGCACTACAACTCGCCAAACTTTTAATTGCAATCTGCATGCATCATAATATACTATAGTTTTATAAAACTAGGCATATTTTTCATGATCTATTAGCAGCAGTAAGAGTCTCACACACTTCTATGTTTTGGAGAAACCAATTGCTGCGGATTACTATTTATAGGTGTGCTGTGATTGATAGTGCAGTTTAAACACCCCCAAAAATGAGTTTGTTTTCTTTAAAAAGTTAGAGAAAAGTTCACGGCTGATATAAACTTAGACACAATCATTTGTTCTTTATTGCTGATTCCAGATTCAACTGAATGTGATCTTGTCAAAATTTAGACAAAGACCCTTAGATATGGAACGAACTATATAGAACGAGATAGAATCATAATACCTGTTGACAGATTGCGGGCCGGTAATTCAAGTTGAAAAACTTTTCAGTTTACATTTTGTTGTGATGTTAGTAGCATGTGTATTGTTTGTGTGTATAATATAGCGATATAATAGTTGCGAAAATATAGGTTTATTAGAATTTGCGGATGTTGATCGTTGCTCTTTAACATATATTTATATTATTAATAAGTCTAGTGTTCAATTTGGCATTTAAATACAAAATTTTAGTTTTCATATCACAGAAAAATCTTATAAACAAAAAATAAAAACGCAACTAACATAAAAATAAATATAGACACCTGAATGAAAGTATCCCATTTTAATTCAGTTTCGAATGGAGCAGGTAACAATTTAATGCACACAGTAAGTAGAAAATAATAAACTCTTTTCTAGTGCGCCGTATAAGAAAATAATAGTTTTCATACCTCTTTCAAAGGTCAGATTCGAGAAGGTGTCAAGGTGAACTTCATTTAAAGACTATTAATATGGAAACCAAATATGATAAATAGATATAAGTAACAAGAATTGCTTAGTCACGGGGATTTTGCGAATTTAAATTCAAGTATTCACTAAGAGATCAGTTGTAACTTGAATGTGAGAAGTGTAAGACACCATGAGATCATCTGCATATAATTTGGAAATACATTTGTTTTTGTTAATCATATTAATCCAAATTACATGGTGTGCAGTGTTGAGGAATCGTACCAATCATGAACCTGGATTATATTCAACTAATGATGATATTGAAATCTTAACAATTAATAATTTTAATACCAGTGTTTATAACAGTGATCGAGCTTGGTTAGTGGAGTTTTATAGCAATTGGTGTGGTTATTGTAAAAGAGCTGTGCCAAAAGTAAAGGCTTTTGGTACTGATGTTAAAGGTTGGGCTGATTTAGTTGCTGTTGCAGTTTTGGATTGTGCCAATGAGGACAATGCTCCAGTTTGCGAATATTTTGGTATAACAAGGTATCCTACCTTTAGATATATCCATGAAGGATATCAAGAAGGACCTCAAAACACTGGACTTCCAATAGTAGCAGATTCTCAAACAAATTTTTCAGAACATAGAAAAAACCTCATTGATATATTAATTCAAGAACAAAATGAAAATAGAGGTAAACAGTTTCCAAATTTACAACCATTTAAGAGCTCTGAAATATCAAATGTATTTAAAGCTTCTGATGGATCTCCAGAATTTGCTTTCTTGATTGTGCAGGAATCTGATGATGATGTAGGGGCATCAATTATAATGGATTTTCATAAAGTGAAAGAAATAGTAATAAGATATGCATTTGATAATGAAACTGATGTGGGATATGAAGAATTGCCAGCTTTATATTTAATACAAAAAAGTGGTGATTTGCAATATCTAAATACATCTTCTCCAGATAGAATAGGTATTAAAATGGCTATACGTGAAATTTTATTATCTAAAAATATTTATCTTCCATATGAGATCTTAAGAAATACTACTATAACTGAATCACCACCAGTGACCGAAGGTACAACTAATGAAGAACTAGAATTAATAAATAAAATTAGGGAAGCTGGAGACACAGTTTTCCAATTAGATCTTGAAAATGCTCTCAGATACTCTTTAAAAAGAGAAGTAGGAAATCACAAAGAAATAAAAGGAGAACAATTAGAAGCACTTAAAAAATATATTTTTGTCTTAGAAAAGTATTTTCCTTTTGGTGATAAGGGAAAATCATTGTTAAAGCATCTTCAAGAATATGTAAATTCTAGTTCAGTTGTTGATGGTCATCACATATTCTATCACATCAAAAATGCTACTAATCTAGGCCAAAATGTATTCTCTGGTCCTGAGCAATGGTTGGGCTGTAGAGGAAGCTCACCAACACTCCGTGGCTATCCTTGTGGTCTATGGAAATTATTTCATTTTTTGACAGTAAATGCTGCATTAGATTCCAAAAATACAAAAGATAGTGATCCAAAACTAGTCTTGGAAGCAATGCATGGATATATAAAAAATTTCTTCAGTTGTGAAGATTGCAGCAATCATTTCCAGCAAATGGCTATAAATCGTAAAATCTTTAATGTCATGTCTTGGGAAGAATCTGTGCTTTGGCTATGGAGAGCACATAATGAAGTAAATAAAAGGTTATCTGGAGACCCTTCTGAAGACCCATACAATAAAAAGATTCAATTTCCTTCAAAAGAAAGGTGTTCCCAATGTTATTTGACAGATGGATCGTGGCAAGAAGTGGAGATCTTGTCTTATTTAAAAAAAATGTACAGCAGTGACACTATCAACTATATGGGTGCTGATCCAAGAATATCCCACCTTGTTGATAGAAAAGATACTCCCATATCTGCATCCAGAGGATACAGGGTCTCAAGAACATGTAAGTACATTGAATATATTCAGGGTAATACCTACTCCATAGCATGTGCTTACTGGTATATTTCAAGTAAAACTAGAATGTTTGTTTTCGTGGACAATTTTTTTTTACAATCTCTTCTGTACACTGTCTTCAAACTCTATAATTTTTTTTATATTAAAGGAAACAGTTAAGAAAAAAATTTTGGTGAGTACCTACTTATTGTTCAAGTGTAGGTAAATGGCAAGTAAATCTCTTGAAATTTGATGCCTTATTCTTACAGGTAATTTCCACACCAGATAATAGAAACTAGATTTACAAAAAAAATTATTGAAAAATGTACTTAAATTTAAATGAAGAAACATATCTACAATAAATGTTGGCATTTTAAAACATGAAAGGGTCAATATTTGCCAACAATTGTCTTTGATTATATGAATTATCCAAATATTTTAATTGGACTCTGTTTATTTTAGACTCATCGAGACTTTGAATTTTTAAAGTACATGTGTATCTGAAATTCCTGTTTGTCTATAAATGTCCAATTAAAATTAGGTATCTATACTATACTTATTATATCAGCTAGTACTAGTTTTTATTTGGGAAAACCAACACTCTATCTCTTAATGCTTGGTGTGGAATTTACCATTGGGTTACTGTCCCTTAAAGAATTATTGATGTGCAATTTATACTCCATTCCAAGATATTTCGTTTTAACTTAACACTAACATGATTGATTCAAGAGAAAAACTGTACAAACTGGAAGGGGGTGTTAATGAAAATGTTGATATGTTAGATCAAGAACCATCTCTAATTCGAGTTTGAGCTTTAAACAGTATTAAATATGATTCCAGAACGGTTTATATCATAAATGCTAGTTGAAACAAACCTATATAGCCTAAACCCGTCATTAATATAAGTAAATGGTTTCACAGACTTGTAGTACAAAGCTTTGATGGAAAAACGGTCATTGACATCGAGTCGTTTGCTACGCACATGTTGGCGAGTCATTAAATTTTTTTTTTAATTCCTTGGGAAATTAAACCACAAACTTTTTTATGTTTTTTATTTCAACGTTTTGGTAGCGTTGTGGTTTAATTCCGATTAAAAACAAACCAAATAAACATTTGTCAAATTTTCTATTAGATTCACATTTTCGAAAGAATTTAAAATATTTCACTAAAAGAAAATAATAACCACTTCTCCGTTTTGAAATGATAACACAAAAACCAGATAATATAAGTTCTACTATTAAGTTCAGCGCCGGATTAATGATATTTTGCGCCATGGGCAAATAATTTTTTTTCGCCCCTTCCATCTATCTCCCCTCGTATTTCAGACAGCACATTCGACATACGTAAAAGGTATATGTATTTACACAAGAATAAATATTCATAATAACGTTTTATTTATTATTGAAAATAAAAATTTGAAGCCAATAAAAGCCACCGAGTGGCCCAGTGCGAGATTTTTCCGACAAAAAGCACAAAAAAAGACAGAGGACGCCGCGCTGCATTCGGCACTTCTTGGTATATGAACCAGAAACATCATTTCCTTTTACCACTTTAACAAGTATGATTTTAATAATCATTCCCTTTTACCACTTTAACAACGAGTATGATTTTAATAATATATTTGAATTTCGCCCCTGGGCAGTTACGAATATGCAAGACCATTACACATTAAAATTAATTATTGTTTAAGAAAACTAAAAAATACGGTTTATAGGTAATCGAACTAAAAAGTAAAAAATAATTCTTAATTTTAGAATAAAATGTTTAACAAGAAAATTAATGTTATTATGGTAATGGCGTGGGGAGCTCGCTATAAATTGTTATAATTTCTTACTAGTTCTATTCCAAATGCAGAGTTAGTTTATAAATGTAGTACAAAGCATTATTTATTAATTAATAGTTTATAACAATGATGATCTTTAAAAGAAAGAAAAAAAATAAGTAACAGGTAAAATGAACAAGACCAAGACTTTGTACGCCAGACCGAATAAGCAAGAGTATCCGAGTCTTGGTATTCCTTCGCTCATCACTATTCAAAAACTCCATTTTGAATGTACCAACAAACGAGTGGAATAACTGCTTCAAGAATTGATTCCAAAGGATGTAAAAATGCATTTTCTTCGTGGAAAATACTTTGAAAAACAATAGTCTTTGAAGTTAACCACTGTTTTTTTCTAGCTCTATATGCAAAATAATAGACAACCCTCGTATCTTCCTTCTCATCCATTCTTTCATGATGTTTTAAAGTCAGAGAAACGGTAACATAAAATCATCTATATTTTGAATTGAATAATTCTGAACATATTCTGTATGTTTGTTGTGGTATATTCATAATTTTTTTTCGTTATTTCCCAAGAATATAACGAATATGAATCATTCTGGTTGAAAGTTAAAAAAAAATCAAATAAAAAAATATAGCTGATGAGTCATATTTGTCAATTTAAATTAAAAGGTAGGAAGGCGAAGGTAGGTTATAATTATGCAAACCATGAACTTGCATAGGTAGGTACGCATTGTACATGCATTGATTATATAATTGAACAGTAGTCCTAATTTGAAAAATAAATACATATACAGAGTACATTTTATTATCACTTTATTAATTAATCGATAATTTTGCATATTACCTACGTATAACAAACAGTACCAATAGCATACACATATATTCTAGTAAGAAAGAAAAATGGCATTTCAAAGGTAATATATTTTAGGCTTTGTCATGTATACAGGCAGATTCAATGAATATTAATGAAATAAATAACTTTCCAGAATTTCTACTACTATTCGAATACTTTGGCCGCAACTGATTTTCATTATTGAATTTCTCTTACATTGAACTTGTTATGATTTTTATGGAAAATTGGGTATAACTTTTTAAATACACCGTAGAACACATCATAACCCTATATTATTGTGATGGGGAGGTTAAGCTGATTCCAAATATAGGGTGTTTCATTTAAAAAAATGTAACTTTAATATGGCGCAGCATTCTGGAGCACCCTGTAAGATTGTAAATAATATAATAATGTGGAGACTGATGCTGGCCATAAACCCTCTAATTTTCAAATTGATATCTCAAAGGACAAAGGAGGTATTATACTGAACTTTATCACACTAATCAATCACCCTGTAGGTAGTTTAAAGTTTATACAAATAGTATTTTATATTCAAAATTTCCAGCAGTACAGTGTAATCTCCAAATTATTCCATTTACTTTATGATTTATTTTATTTTGAGGTTTTGTGATTTGATATTATTGATTATCTACTTGCTATAATCCTGTATAATTTCGAGCAATTTTTGGTGTTACTAAAAATGAAAAATAACTTTACACCAAAAACTTAAAATGACCGTGATCAACACAATAGTTCTGTTCAGACTTTTCAAATCATCCTACGTATACGGGGTGTTATCTTTTATCTATTTATCGTTTTAGCAAATTTTTTTGTAGCATCCATTTAAGAAAAAATAATAAGAAAACAAAACTTTTGCGTAGATGGCTATTATTTTAAATCTAGATGTATTTTTCAATGCCGAACAACTTTTCTAAATAATAATAAGAGTACTTATCTCTAAATCATCATTTTTGAGGCTCCTCGTACATTGTGTTGGTACATGTTTAGTTTTAGGGCAAGCAAAAACTTTTATTAAGAATAACTTAGTCGAAAAACACTTAATAAATAAGGTTCTCATATGGTGCATACTTTGGGGATGTCACTATGTACAACAAACATGTGTACATAATATGTACCTCGAAAATCGCACTTTTGGATGCTGCACAAGATATAAATGCAGACGTCGCTTTGAACCTAAGGCAGTTTCTTCAATCTAATTAATTGGTTAATAGTTGTTTTTGTATCTAATGCGCGAAATGCTACTTTGGTGATCGAGAATTGAATTTTTTTAAGAGGCGAAACCGAGTTAAAAAATTCTTCGAGACCACCAAAGTTGCGCACGAGATGCGAACAATATTTTTTCTACAAACGAAGATTCTATCAATAATAAGATTCAAATAAAATTTTAAATTGTGAAATTTCAAAAATTATAGTAGGGTTTCAACCCCCAAACCCCCAATATCCCGAGCTGAACCTGAATTATCTGGTTTAGGAATAAATATTGGTTCGTGTACGATTAATGTTAATATTGTAAATAATAACTAAAGTTATTGTAAAATTCTATCATTATTTTAAAAGTATTTAATAAATAATAATTTGGAGTTTTACTTCATTTTTTCAAAGATTGAAATACAAAAGTCTTATTAATTTACATGCAGTGTGCGAAATACTTCGCGCACGGTGTCATGGTAACGTAAGAATCCGAAAAAAAGTGTCACTTAGCATATTGTTGTCAATGCGCAAACCTTGTCATTTTGTGACGCTTGTAGAAAAAATATCTTTTTGTAATTTTTAAATCTACTCTATTGTAATTTGTTCTTTAATTTTTTTTCTTTCAGATATTGGTTTAATCATTGTCAGCTTGGCGATTTCAGTGGGTTTGAAAATTTGACCTGAAAAAACTTTACAACATAATAAATATATTCTATATATTATTTTAATATTCTACGATACATCCAGTTATTATGAAAAAAGCAGTATTATGTTGCAGGCGATAAAACTGTTTTCAATTTTTATATTGTAAGTTATATTGACTTGTTTACACTCCAGTGAATAAAATTTATCCAAATACACTGTTACCAGTTTTAATATTTCTCTTTTTTTTTCCAATACCGATTTTAGATAGGTGAATTTTTGATATCTCAGCTCTCAGCATCAGTATCAATTTAAGTGAAATCTTGCTCGATGACGCTACATAAGCTGGGCTGGGATTCATTCAATTGGCGGAGTTATTCTTAAAATTTACCATAATACTCCGAAATTCCTCTCTAAATGGTAATAATACAAACATATATTGATAGTATAAAAATAAACTTCTTTAAGCACCCTAATAATACGCGGGTAATACGCGCATTTAGTACACGTCATAAATTGTCATATATGTCAAATTTTTGGATGCAAACAATCAATTTTAGCTATTCTATTTACAAGTATTTTAGAAATATGTTTGCTGTATTATTGTATTAATAATATGTAACGATTAAAAAGGTATGAACATGATATATTTATTATTACTTATCTAATTTAACACTATTATGAAGGTTTGTTTGCATCCAAATACTTGACATATGGCAGTTGTGACGTATTCACTAAATGCGCGTATAGGGCGTCTCCACCAACTGACATGATGACACTAATGACAGTCGCGCGGAGATAAACAATTATTTGGATAGATTTGTAGTTTGGTTGCTATGTATTGATTTAATGATCCTTTTTATTATAAATAGTTAGATATAGCTTTTAAAATACCTAAGCAATTAAAACAGTGTTGAAGAAAGCACCAAATCAAAATTAAATGAACTAAAACGCAATCAACATAACTATTGTGCACAGAACGCTTGATGATCATCAGGGCGTGATGTCACGTGGACTTGTCCTATGCCAAAATAGAAGTTTGCGCCAATAACGGAGTTACGTTTAATGTTCCTGGCGGGCATTCTGAATAAATATGTAAAACATTGACAAACAATGACCGGACAAACATATTCCTGAGGTACAAAGTGTTGATTAGTCCTATATTTTTGTTAAATAATATTTCATTCCAGAAAATTGAAGAAAATAACTAACTGTTGATGAAAATATTATTATTATTGAACACAAATAAAATATCGTTCCTATATGTTCTAATTATATATTTTGATTTGTTTTTGCTCGAATATTGTAAATACCTTTTATATTTCCAAATGTTTTTATTGAGTAATAACATTTATTGAAATCATGATGATGTCAGGAATAATTAAAAATATAGTTATATATAGTTTAAAAATAACAAACAAATAAAATAGCATTTTTATGTACAATATCAGTTTTATGAAGATTATATACAACATTTGGAAAATACCCACTAGTTTTATGTTTTGTTTAAAATTTAATTGTTAAGTGATTTAAAACAAATTGTATTATAGACAATGAGATTAGTAAATTAAATTGAACATCTTCTTAGGCCCAGATCGATAATTAATATACACGGTAGTGGTTCGTCACTATTTTTTACACTGAGGCAACCCCACAGCACCTAACTTCGTTAGGCCCTTTGTGCAATCTCCTAGAAGTTCCTCTCAGTACACCAACCAGCCTATGGTTTTAACATAGTTACGCAAGAGGAATTTCTCTCAGCATGGCTGGTATTAGTCAAAACTCGCAAACACTGATTTACGAATGGATGATAGAGTCGAGCCATCAAAAAGTATATTATGCTCTACCGTTCCTGTTCACAGCCTCAACATAAGGTTGTGTCTGATAGCCTCATTCTATGAAGATGTTTGTTTAGTTGACAGTGACCGGTCAGAAACTCTGTTGCAAAAGTAAGTTCCGTCAGGTCATCGTCAAGAATAATATTTTTGCTGCTGCACTGTCTGGACAGTACAGAAATTACTTGGAAAGTTCATCTTATCTTCTTTGAACTCTTATGATATGATATGTGGTATCTTCAGGGCTAGTAGTGCTTGTCTGCTATCTGTATAGATGCATATATTAATTCTCGAGATGTTTTTACCGATCTCTTTAGCAGCTCTGTAGATGCCATTCAGCTCAGCTTGAACTATGTTGGTATATTTGCCCATAGTCCATTTTATGTTTACGTTTAAGGAAATGGAGTGTACTCTGCATACAGAGGTTTGTTCAGTCTAATTATTGATAGTACTGGGTGTTTCTCTTATTATGTTTTACCGTCAATATTAAGTTGGTAGTCTTATCCTTTCGTGAAAAATAATGAAAGTTGAAATATTCAATTTCTTAAAGCTTAAGGGTTTTTTATGATGTAATTTATAAACAGATGTCGAAAAATAATTCATAAGTTTTGAAAAATGATATTTTTCAAAATTGAATTACACTTCAAAGTCAAACGAGGTTGGTATATCTACAAGATATTTTAAAACCAACCATTCTGGTTTGCAATTAGAAGGGACAACAAAACTTGTAGACCTTTTTCGGCGTATTTGCGCCTCATCAGTACAAAGGTATGTGTTATCAGTCCGATAATCTCTAATCCCGGACTGTAGAAAACACTTCAATCACAATCAATAGGTACATGTCTTCCAGTAACGGAAATGTAAATATTGTGACAGTAGCGACATCTTCACCTTCAATCGCAAACCAAAATTCGAAACATTTTTGACAACAAGTCCGTGGGCTTGAAACAATAAAGCTTTTTACAGTTTCCAAATACGACAATATTACAGGAATCTGTAATACGCTTTATGTAATTTATAAATAGACAACTACAATAGATACTATCTAGCCTATCTGATTACAGATATCTTGTTCCAATATTCTCGATATACCACAGAAAAGTTCTGCTTAATCATTGCCCGAGTGATCTGGTACCTAACTGCCTAAATCTTATAGGGTTTCCAAGCAGTCCAAAAAGAGTTTGGTTTTTATTTGATTGCTTTTATAGCCACTTGGCTAACGGAATATATGTCAATGGTCTTTTCCTTAAACTCTTGATGCAATAATTTATCTGCATAGTGTTGTATTGCTGTAATTTCTTCCTGGAATATCGTAACGTGTTTGTTCTTAAGCCTTGTATTTTGACATAAGTAGTTTCAACAAGACTTCTAATGCTGCTGTTGGGGCTGTCCTCGTATCACTTGTTGCTTCTGCATTGGTTGAGGGCTATCGGTTCAGTATTCCTTTTGTAACTTATGACAATATGATTTCAATGAAGTCTGCAAATAATAAAAAACAATCCAACTAAATAAAATAAATTAAAACGCATGCTTATTATAATGTTGAGTAAAACTACCGAATTATTCAATATATGAGAAAAAATAGGTTTTAAGATTGTTTGTATTTGTGTGAATCAGGTATTTTCCTCATAACCTTCATAATTAATGTTTTCTTTATCGGTAGGTATATTATGGACAGACTATCAATAGTCTTTTGGAAATTCACTTTCACATAGTTCTTTATATTTTGAAAAGATAATTTTATCTTCAATTCTGTGTTAATGATTTTTTAAATACTTCTGAAACTGATAGGTTACTTACACAAACAGCGATTCCTAAATATTTGTCATTTTTAAGACATGATCAATTTGTAGATAGTAAAACTATTAAGAAATTTTGGTTTGTAATGGATTGTTTCCAGGGCTGATAGGAAATATTTTACATGGCTCCTATTAGCTAACAAAAATGTTGATAATCCCATTAAATATTTCTACAAAATATTCTGTAGTGTAATGTTATGCATACATCATCATGGAGCACGATAGCAGATCGTATGATTTGTAGTCTGAATAGTTCGGCAGCTACAGAATGTACTCTGCCGATTCATCTTCTAGGCTAGGCAGAGACGACACTCGGAGTTTTCCACCTGCCCTATTCCGCTCGGATTATTAATTTGCCTGCAGTGTCCAGCAAGTATTCTAGTTACAGACCTGATCTCCCTCTCCATGTTTAGCAAAGCTTCTGCTGTAAGGTTTTAATGTCCTTTGATAAAGGCTTTGGCTAGAATTAAGACTAGTATCTCATTCCAGTAGGCTCTTGCATTGTGATCCATCTGGTCCAAGATAATTCACTTTGCCAGATTTAACGGGAATTCCCAGTCGAGGCTCAGTACCTATGAGCTGGGACTAACGTCCTTTGCTGACAAGTGGGTCTCCTATTTCGGTGCCCAGGATTCCCAGTCGAACCATGACATTTATTGCACCAAGTTGGTTTAGAGGAATATAATATTCCAAACCAGTTCTGATAATTGCAACTGTTGGAGCACAATGCCGATATTGCAGCCTGGTAGTAGGAAAATATTCCTATTGACTTGTTTATAGTCGTTCTCCAGCATTCACCCAACGCACTGATTAATGGCGAAAACTTCAGCTTGAAAGATTGTTGCAAGCTGTCCCAAGTCTTTCAATAAGTTCAATCTTTGGTCGTCTGCACCAGGCAGCGGATCCATTCCGGACCTAAACCCATTCTTCCACAGTTGGAAGAATATAGGTGGCAATTCTCGCTACCCTCTCAAGTGGAGAAGTAGGGGTGTTGTGTGGAAAATGGTTGTCTCTAAAGTCTCATAAGTCTAACACGGTGCCAGATTTTGCAGGCACTTGCTACACCAGATCACGGAACCATATGTCAACATATAGGTTTGACTATCATCTCATATACAGCCAGTAAAACTCTTTCAGGGTCTCATGTCCCAGTTTGTTCTACAACATTTTTTGTTAGATTTTGTTAGAAGGTATTAACAAAAACTAATACATTTTTGGCTCCTTTGTTTAGTTTTAGCTATATTACCGAAAATACAGACCAATTTTGTTAATTAAAAGTTCGATGATAACAGTTTACTTCTGTATATAATATTGTCTTTTTACGGTATATAATTCAGGAAGTGTATTTTAATTAAATTTCCTTGATTGTGAACAAATATTTCAAGTATGAAGCTTGGCCTAGTTGGCAATTGTATTTATTACCATTTATAATTTGCCATGGTTCTTTGTTGTTTTTATGTAGTGTGTTATGTTTTATTGAGTTCGAATTCTGAAGGATACATTATAGAATAAATATTTATGTAGCGATGAAGAGCAGTGGTGTAACATTAAAATTCAGATAATTTGTGAATTATTTCTAAACTTATGCTCCTTATTTTTATAAGAATTAAATTATTTTAATATAATTTGTTTCGTAACTATATTATTACTGTATACAGGGAAACGTCAACCATTAAATCAGGTGAATTATTTTGCAAAAAGTTAAGGTAATCCTGTTCAGTTGAACGGCCAGGTAACTCTACTGGTCCTATTAGTTGATTGCTGATTACACTTATCCTGACATTTGTTTTTAATCATTGCTGGCGCTTCGTCTCCATTATGGCGTGCTGATTTATATCAATGAAGGCATAATGATGTGCATTATATAAATTAAAAATTCTGTTTCGAGTAACGGTATCTTTATCGGAAAATGAAATTTTTTAGAAAAAATTGGGATCTTGGTTCTTTTTGTTCATTAACCATTTTGCAAAAACTGTTCGAGCAGGAGCAGCGAAATCGCATTAAATTTTTGAAACTGAAACGGTTAGCGGTGTTTTATTAATAACAGTCCGTATGGAGGATTTCGAAATTGCAGGAAGATTTACAATGAGCCAAGCACGTCCGCTTTGCTAGGACCAGAAGATTTTTCTCAACAATTCGAACCAAGCGCGCAGCGAAGAGAGAGTGTTATTTCTCTGCAGTTTTATTGTTTGATCAAATTTATTGATAACATTCCTTAAATACACTTTAGGTAAACAAAGAGAACTTACAGAACCAGTGAATTTTAGCGTTTGGTCTATTTTGACTTGTTATCGGTAAGGGATTGCTTTTTTTTCGATTTTGGGTGACATCTATGAGTCGACTTGTTCCAGTTTTCAAACTGTTTCTTGTACAATAACACAGTGTTTTCAAATTTGGAAATGATTTCTTGATTAACTGTTTTCGTAGTTTCACGTCCACAAATATTGAACTGGATGTTATCAGAAAATGACTCAATCTCTAAAACATATTCTTCATGTAAATTGAGATCTTACCTCAAATACAATTCACAACTCTTGAGCGAGAACCTTTGGACGAAACAAACACCAATTCTTTAAACCTCAATGGCCTATGAGCAAATATGCCAACGTAGTTCAAAATGAATAGCATCTACATAGCCGTCAAATAGATTTCCAGTAGAAACATCTCGGGAAAAAATGTGTGCATCTCTAAAGATACCAGACCAGCCCTGAAGAGACTGTATCATATCAGTGTCAGTACCAGAATGTCTCTATGCCTTGGTCGAGGCGACAAATACACAATGTCGTGGACCAAAGGCAATGGTAAGTTTAAAGGTAACCGCGAAGCTGAAGGTATCAATCAGCTGTATGAAACAAACAGAAGAAGCAAAAAAATTCTTGACGAAGACCCGGCGGAACCTACGTTTTGCAACAGGGGTTCTGCCCGGACATTGTCAATTAAACAAATATCTTCATAAAATGAGGCGAATACCAGCTAGAGAGAAGTTCCTCGGGGGCACGTTATCAACCATGTTAAAACCATAGGCTAGTTGGCAGGGACTTCCAGAAGGATGCACAAAGGGCCTAATAAGACCTAGGTGTTGTGGGGTTTCCTTACCCCCCTAACTTATCAGTTCAGAACTGCGTAACATTGGCGCTACATGGACTGGCTAAATTGTGCTCGCGCAGTATGACGTATTACGAGGCGCAGCTGAGAAAGAATGGAGTTATTTGTTAGTTGTTTGCAATGAAATAAAATAAAACACCAAATTATGTAATATTAATATACTTTAATAGGTGTTAACACAATTAAATGAGTTTACAGTCTTAGTAGTGTAAAAACACATTAAAAAAATCGTAAAATCTAATGAATTTATGTGTTTTCATTCGAAGGCCACTATCATTGTATACATTAGATCAAAAAAAGTCTTCTAAAAATATACCAAATAGAACAATCATTGGTAACCACCATTCAGTGAAGTTCAAATCACATTAGATACCTTATATACAAAATTTATATATAAAACTAAATAATTCAATAGAAAAATATGGGTCCTTAAGAGGATTTTCGTCGATTCGATAAATTGTACATGTGTAAGAAAATAGATTTCTTGAAATTTGAAACTCAAAACAAAGGTTTTAAATTGAAAATCAAGTTCCGGCTTCGAATTCCCGATAACCTTCGGCACCGGTGAAGATGACGTCCACCCATATACGCATAGCTTCTGGGGACGGTGCCATTAAGTAGTAGAGACGTTCGTGGGTTTTTACAATGAAGGTTAAATGGGGATTGGGAGATTTTACGCTATTTAAGTGATCGAGATAAACTTCTTCGATAGCCTGTAACAAACAATAATTTATTAAAATAAAGTTTACAATTATTAATTAGTGTTGTTGTCTTACCTGAAAATAAGCTCCACCTCTGGGTTTCTTCTCGCTTTTGTCCGAGTAGTAAGCAAACGTGTGCTTATTTCTATCGAAAACGAACCATCTTCTGGACCAACCGTTTAATTTTGAGCCTTTTTTATGTAAGTATCCTCTACATATACTAGAATTTATAATCACATGAGGACACAGTACTACTTGGTGACCTGGAAATAAGTAAATACGTTTTACTTAGGTATATTTGCAAAATAACAATTTTTTCTCTCTATACGAGAAAACCTAATCATTTGTTCCAATGGTATTGGATTCACAAAGGAAAAAACTTTACTAAAGTAAGTTTTAAATCAAAATAATATAGTATTCTACTCGCATGGAATGACTATTATCCACTTAGGTATAGTGGCTAGCGACATAAATGCTCCATCGTGAATAATAGCCATGATTATATGCTTGTTGAATAATATATTATTATATGGTTTTCCAGCATATTAATTCGTCCTCCCGGCATTATCTACCTTCTGCAGTGAGGTACCTTAATAAAACATGTTTTTTAGTTTTTTTATGGGCTACATTTTATTCAATTTTCGATGATATTAACGCGAGCTAAGCCGCGAGTAAAAGCTAGTTGCTAATAAAAATACTTTATACCACTAAAACTAATCGTTTATTTTAACCATCAATGAAAGTATCGTCCTTTATTAATGGAACTTGGCCAAATCCAAATCTACAAAAATATTTAATAGTCTATAACAATCGCTAAACTAAACATTTTGACTACTGATTAGTGTGTTAAAGCATGTTATGAATTATATAAGCTGATAGACTCACTTTCGCTGTTCCTTTTTAAAATAATAATGATGTTAACACCCAGGCAAAACAAAGTAAATTTCCACTGTTAATTTTTAAATTGAGAGATAGGTATGCTAGGAATGGCAATATTTATACAGAACGTTACATTAGTAATTGTGGCACCCTGAGGGCAAAATATGAGGAATAAAAATGTGTCTCATGCCTTAGTGACATCGTGTTTTATCAAAAAAAATTTAAATTATCGACTATTTGAAATACATATTATTGTGATTCTTTACGAAGTTACGTCGGTGCTGTTGTCACAGGATTGCAAGTATTTCGCAAACTTTAATTCGTTCTAACCAAAATACATAATGTTATTTATAGGACTTTCTTGAAACGAGTAGATGCACTCACCAAACAATTCAAAACAAGTTGTGGTTCTGAAAATATTATAATCTATGTAAATAAAAAACACTCTGTATCTAAGACTGGAGACACATTTTATTTAGGTGATGAGTCAAATCTTCATATTTTGATCTCAGGATTCTACAGATTATGTAGGATGTCCAGAAGCTCTCCTGTAAAACGCGAATACTAGATGTGATGTTGTGTCCATCTAACCTAATTTACATTTATCCAAAAGTTCTTTCTTCTTGCGCCCTTTGATGAAGACGCTGTTAAGTCAGTTTTTTAATCATATCTATGTATGTATGTACGATGGGGTGACATTCTCTGAGACCTAAAAGATCTATTGTGTCCCCTTACTTCTACTTAGCTCCTGAGGAACGTCTCGGAGACTAGTAGCTCCTTTAGTCCTATTTCCCCGAGAAATTTTGGGACATCTGCAGGTTTCAACTTAGGTAAATGTCCCTCTTCTATCCAATAATCTCCTAGGTGATATGCCCTAGGCTTCTGAATAGCTGTACAATTCGCAAGTATGTGGATGGAGGTTTCTTGTTCCATGCCACAGAATCTACATTCTTCTTCCTCCACTATTTTGAGCTTTTTCAGGTGCCCATTCAGGCAACAATGTACCGTTAAGATCCCTGTTAAAACTCTTAGTGCAGTTTTACTTTGACTTATGCATTCATTTGATCTCAACGGGTTGTAGTTACCCAGAAGAATCTGATTACAAAAGAGCTCAGTGCTTTAATGGCTGCTTGACCATCCGACATTATGATAATCTTTTGCCTTCTACATCCTTTGTCAATATTGAACTGGGCACACTTTCTTATGGCGTGAATTTCCGCTTGAAAGATACTTGGAGTTTTTACCAAGCTTTCAGAGTGTTTGATTCCTGGCCCGTACACTCATATCCCAGTTCCTTCTATTGCTTTTGAGCCGTCTGTGTACCATTGAATGGCATTCTTTCCAAGTCTGGTAATGGTATTTGGATACCACTCCTTCTTATTGCTTAATTCCGTAACGAATTTCTTTAAAAAGTTATACCTTTTCATCAAACCATCTTGTGGCATGTCCCAGGTTTTCTGATTTCTAAGAAGTAAGGAAGTGGTTTTTTTTAATGGTCATAGTCTATATCTTGTTCTTTCTGCAACACTTACCTAACCACCATATGTAGTGATGTAAGGTTGAGAATCACTTCCATTGCTGCCGTTAGGCATGTTCTCATTGCTCCGGTAATGCATCTACAGGCTAGTCTTTGAGGTTTTCTCTCGTCGTTCATAGACTAGTTCTGTTACTCCACGCAATGGCTCCATAAGTGATGATTGGTCTCACTATGGCAGTGTACATCCAGCTCAGGATTTTTGGGTTACAGTCCCAATTTCTCCCTGCTAGGTTCTTGCACTCCATTAGTGCCATTTTTGCTTTGCGCAAAATCTCCTTTTCGTGTTTTTCCACAGGAGTTTACTATATTCCTAGGTAAATCAAACCACACAGGGGTTCGTCAACCGTCAGGCTCCACATTAATGGAGTTGCTACTCCTCCCTGTGGACATCCTCTAGTTGTACAGATGGAGACGATGTCTTTGCTTGTCCTCTTCTCTGCTACTCTAGTGGTGAGCAGTTACGACATCCAGTTGTAAGTTTGTAGGGAGCAGTTGTTTTGAAATATGCTTAAAGAACCTACCTTATCAGTGTCATATTTAAAGAGAGTTAGCTCTCTTAGGCGGAACTTTTGGATAAAGGTAAATTAGGTTAAATATCCATAAAATCACATCTATAGTGGGTTCGTTCTCAAGAAAAACCGCTCGAAAATGAAATCACGTGCATATTGAATGACCTAGGCAAGTGGATATGGTTGATTCTGTTCTCCCACTGCTAACATTTAAATGCGAGTCGACCAATAGGCAGCCAACTTAGGACCGTCTTTTCTTGGGACCGTCCAGACTTTATAGTAACTGTAGTTTCCTATTGGCATGAGAACTTCTGGATAGCTTGTACAGTTTGAATGTGAACTTTTTACTATCAAGCCAAGCAATAGGTAAATTTTTATGACAAAAACTGAGCCATCATGTAAAAGACATTACGTAGTATGAGCCTGAAATTGTTATAAGCATTTAAAAGGAAAAAACATCCTTTTTCAGCTTTTTGTTAATAACACGAAAGCTTATCAAGTAATCGTAATAATAAATAATTTGCACAAGTCGAATATATTTTATGGCAGAGATCAGATTGTTTGTGAAATTTCAACACCTTTAGACTTTCGGCCGTATTTAGCAATTCTGGTGAGATTCAGTCCAAGCTTTGGCATGTAGCCATCTAGATCTGGCAGCCAGTGAGGATATGTTTCACATTTAAAATACGATTGCAGTGATGACAAACGGGAAGGTTTTCTAAAGTCATCAGAATCAGATAACCGTCCAGCAGTAGTTGCTTATTTCCTGGTTAAGAAGTCATAGTAGAAACAGCCAACATAGGGTTGGATTTTACGCAGAGCTGTTTTGTAGTTGACCAAATTTTATCAAGATTATGATTCACTTTTTGAATCAAAGTTTGATGTCATTTAGGAACTGGATCGTATTTTGGCATGGTGGTATGCATTTTCATTGACAGTAAATCCAATGTGAGAAGAGAGCAAAATGGGAAAGACTGCTAAGAAGGTATCAAGTGAGTGGGAAATTTAGCAAACTTTACATTTTAGTGGTATATGTAATGAAGGGATGGAGTGCAAATGTTCTTTTGGGTCCGTGGCACAACACATATTCGGGTCCACATTGCAACGCTTCTCTGATATAGTAGACAAAATACCATCTACCCCACCGCCGGGCATACTAGCAGATAAAATCACCAAAAGTAATAGTATACATTACAAATATTTTTAAAAAGTTATCTGTATATCTCGTTTTTTCCTTTTCAACAACAAAATCTATTCTACAATAGCAAACTGGATAGAAATTCAATTTTGGTATATTCACTTGTAAAAATTATCTTTTTTGACTTCAAATATGTTTTCCTTTTGTATATGAAATACATTAGCTACCTGCGGATTCAATATGTTGTCGCAAATCCAGATCTGAACCTCTTATAGGTAGATATCTCGTCAATGGTCTTTGTTTATCACTTATTGGTTTTCTTTTCCTATTTAAAGTACCAACTTCCAAGCTCATTTCGCTGGTTTCCGACAGGGGTCTCGGCGATTCAGCATTTTCTGATTCACCACGTGACTGCAAAAAAAAACCATCAATAATTAAATATAGCCAATAATTTCCAATAGAAAAGTATTGAGATATGAACAGGAAAAACTGTTTTAATATTCTTTTCAAGGAGTCGATATGATTTCGACAGTTTATCCTTATGCTAAGAGTATTTGAACTACTAGAAGAGAAGGCAAGAGAACAAGGTCTAGTGATCAACGAGAAAAAAACAAATTACATGGTAATGAAGGACAATGAGGAAACCGATATTATAAATTGTAATGGAAATAATAGATACAGAATAGAAAAAGTGGAACAAATCGAATATTTGGGAGTCACTATCACAAATAAAGGAGACAAAGAAAGGGAAATAGAAAAAAGGTTAACAAAACAAATTAGAATGTACCAAACAATAATAAGACCGTCAGTTACCTACGCTTGTGTAACCTGGAACAAAAAAGAGCAGAATAAACTAGAGATATGGGAACGTAAAATGCTCAGAAAGATTTATGGTAGAATTAAAGAAGAGGAAATGTACAGATGAAGAGCAAACAGAGAAATATCAGAATTGTATAAGTAAACAAGTATAACCCATATAATTAAAGCACTGAGAGCGAGATGATTGGGACAGAAGATAGATTGGTGAAACGAGTGCTAAAAAGTGGAAAAGGTGGTAAAAAAAGAAGAGGAAGACCAAGGAAAAAATGGTTGAAGGAGGTTAGGAGAGACCTGAGAACAGTGGGAGTAAAGGACTGGCAAAAGGAGGCGAGGAACAGAGGATAATGGAAAGAGAGGGTGAAAGATCTCGAAGCCGAGGGCCAGATAGGCCTGTAGTGCTGATATATATGTATATATGCTTATGCTATCAATTTTACTTACATGACAACTAGAATAAATTTTTAAACGGGTCAATCTGTATATTTTAATATTTTTAGATTCTTGACAAACTAGCAAAGTCGGTCATATTTCAACTCAGTTATATAAATAGGGTTTAATCCAGAACAATAACAAAATTAGACTATAATTTGGTAAAATAATGATATATGCTGTTTGTAAAATAAAACTGTTGACAATTTGAAGCACAGAACAATTTGGTAGGTAATATGTATGTATATGCCACAGAATAGTGGGCGTATTTTGTAAACTTTTGATAAAAAACAAAACTATTAAATATAACATGGTACAAGCAAGTTACTACTTTACTACGAAAAATTTTAGTGCTTGTTTAAACGTAATATACATTTTTCCGACAAATTTGCTCTAATTTTATTGCGTCTATTTGAACAGTTGTTAATAAAAAAACCCACACGAAGAATTAAAAACCGGACAAGTGCGAGTTGAACTAGCCTCTCGTAAATGTAGGTCATTAACGAAACCCTAGAGTTAGCTATTACTTAATTAATACCTTTATAGTATTGAATAGTTATATTTATTAACAAAGATATAAAAATATGCATAATTATATGTAATTTTGATATTGTCGACATATACTTTACAGGAAGAACAATTTTAAAATGAACTTCAACGAGATCTCTCCAGAGTTCAATGGAACTTATACGTTTGGGTAAAGTACAACCAACAAGTAACGTTTAATATCACCAGACCCTTTACCTACAAGAGGGTTCGGTACGAAGAATATTATCTACCACGTTTTCTGACCATGGAATTCTGAGGGTGAATCATTAGGTTTGTTTCAACTGGCGATATAACCGTTCTAGGTATCGTTCGCGCTAGTACTGTATTCCTTTCGCGTTCCAACTGATCATAGTATCATTCTTGGGACGGTACAAAGACTGTACCTTCTGGAAGAGGTCATAAAGTTGAAGTATCCATCCCTAATTCGAGTTTGCGCGCTATACTGTACTCGATACGATTCCAGAACGAAAAGGAGATTACATACAAAGCTAAATTGTCTCTACTAGTGAACAGGAAATTGAAAGGGAAAAAATGGGATTGTAACCCAAGGATCCTAAGCTGGATGTACACTTATGGAGCCATTGCGTGTAGTAGTCGGACCTGTCTATTGACGACGAGAGACAACCTATCCAGAATTTAAAAACTATCCTGTATTTGCATTACAGAAGCAATGAAAACATGCTCAACGGCACCACGGAAGTCGTTCTTAACTTCACGCCACTACCTATGATGGTGAAAAGTGTTCCAGAAAGAAAAAGATACAGAAGTAGAGAGAGAATCATTAATAAAACCAACTCCTCACTTTTTAGAAATCAGCAATCCTGGGAGATGTCCAAGAAGGAATGATATCCTAACACCACCACCAAACTCAGTGAAGTGGAAGAAGAAACCTCCATTCACAATCTTGCGGAATGCATAACAATAGAGAATCCTATTGCATAATATCTAGGAGACTACTAGATAGAATCCTGGGGATATCCTAAAATTCTTTCCATAAGTAGGTCTAAAGGAACTACTAGTCTAAAGTGACCATATTTAAAAGCTGCCAATGCGGGACAATCCCAGAGAAAAATGTTAAAATGTTGGCGCGAATTTTTGTTAGTTGATGTGGCCTATTTCACCGCATATCAATATGAAACTGTTTAGAAAATTAACCTCAAACCGTATAACGGAGTCAAATGTATTGTTAATATTGTGTTCCACCTTTACCTTCCACCGCGAGATAGAGGTTTGTAAAAGAATTAAAGTGGTACTTTTTGCGAGGCCGAGACATTGTTTCCAACGTACGGTCGTATTAAAATAAGTACATAAGGTCAGGTCAGCATATGTATGATGAACCATCATTTAGAAAACGCATTATTTTATTTAAAATGTTATAAAAGCTTCATATCTGTAGTTTATTTCGTTATTCGCTAGTGTTGTGTAGTAAAATTTAGCGTATATACTCGATATAACTAAATCCGGGACAGCTCTCTGAAAACGGGACAATCCCGCCTAATCCGGGACGAATGGTCACTTTATACCAGTCTCTAGATACTTTTCTCGGGAACTAAGTAGAAGTCAGATTGTCCATATTCAGCCCACACTGATGATTTTTAGTATTACAAAATATGTATTATTTTAAGATAAGCGTTTTCATGGATGGTAGAGAAGAAATTAATGAAATATATTCATAATACACGATGATAATTATGAAGAAGCATCTTTTATCTACAGACCTAGCAACTGTAAATATCTATGTTCGTCTCGAAAATGATTTTTGTTAGCTTTCTATATATATCCAAGTTTTTATCTACTTTATATTAAATTAATTAAACTCTTCTTAATTCTATCAATAATCAGAAAAAAGTATACCGCAGGGCTGTTCACTTACGCCAACAATTTGTTGAACATAAAATATCGTCGTTACGGCAAAAAGAAATAAGCCAATCTGAGTTTGTAAAATGTATGTCTCATAAATTTCTACCAAATACACAATAAATTGCATGTATAAAATGTAAATATAATGTTGCATACAGATAATGACTTTTCTTTTGCATTGGTATTCTTAGAAAGTAAGCTGGTAGGTGCTTAATCGCCTTATCACATGGGAGCGAATTAGCATACGGTCATCGGAGCGAATTAGTACAGGATTAACAGGTATTTCTGACCACGGGAGCGAACTAGTGTGTACTTTACGACCGAATAGGTAGAAAATAACCGATACACAGAATTTTGAAAAATTATAATTAAGTACAAGTTTACAATACAATTTCCAAGTTGTCCACTCTCTTATATGGGTCATATAATAAATTATTTTTACATATTATTACTCCACCTTCTAAATATACAGACTATATGTATATTTATAGAAATATTGTCGCTAAAATAAGCAACATTAACATGACACTTTTATTTAACAAGGAAGTTGAATAAAAAAAATCCGCTTGTCAAACAAACTCACCATCCTCCTATTTTTCTTCTTCAAATTGCTCTTATAGCCAGCTCTAACGTAAGTAATCCACAACGACATCTCGAGAAGTTCTCTCACTAATATATCAATATAAACTACGTATTTTCCAAAAAAATGCACTAATTTAAAATTTTGGCAATACAAACTTTAGATGAAAGTTGCAATCAGTTTTTTTCTTTTTTCACTAACGTAAGACTTAATTATTTTCGGAATCACAGTATTAGAATTTCAACGTCCGTAGATTCCCCGTGACTAACTTCGGACGGAGGATATTATATTATGTTGGCGGGAGAGCAAGGCAATGAAAATACAATTTTCTGAAATAACCGCTATTTTCTCAGACTCGCGATAAATTGAGTGGGGTGAATATGGCGATCCCGCAATTATTTTCCCAAGGATATATGCGGTGCATCTGTTAGTGCTGGCTGCTCCACCCTACGTTTCCTGTCGAATTTACTTTTTAATGAACAGGGGGCCGGGAAAGATTAAATTTATTTGATTTATAACAGTGAAAATAATAAAAAGATACGAGGTAGGTATAACTACAGAATGGGGAATGTTAAGAAAACAAGAAAATTCGAAGATGCCTTTGAATTTGAGTATGCTACTCGGGAGATGAACGATATTATGAAATTGAGGAGTTAGGCATTCAAGGTCGTAACGAAATTAATTGAAAATTGTAGTTCTGGTTCTCACTTTTATTAAATATGAATAAATGTATAATCTTTATTTCCCAATTGCCGCCAAATTGATGAATATATTCTTTATAGATTATCTCGTCGTTTCAAATGATCTCCAAAATGCCATACTGATTAATATCTCATAAATTATATTTATAAAACTTACTGTCGTTCAGCAAATAAATATAATAAAAACAACATCTTCTGTATATTTTGGAAAAAAAATTAACAAAAATTTGGGCCAAATAGAGCGTAACAACAATAATAGAATTATTAAAATTATGTATATAACGAAAACATATTGTCAATTCAATAACGAGGAACAGAATTTTGATTTTGCCTCTCACCAATTTTATCAAATATTTAGATGGAACATTTTGAAGTCCAAATAGTAAATAATCAAAAATTAAAACCAATTGTCTGATGGAGATATGTAGAAGACATTTTTGCAAAATGGCCTTGTGACTTAGTATCTCTGAATGATTTTTTAACAAATATAAATGAAATATAAATTTGAAATTGAAAATAACAATTTTTTGCCGTTTTTAGATGTTCTTATCAATAAAACATCTACAGGGTATGAAACAAGTGTTTGCCGCTTACCAATAAACAGTAATAATAATTTTGAATCCAATCATTCTATAAGTGTAAGAAGAGGGATAGTAAAATCTTTATACGATAGTGCCAAAATCATTTGTTCTAATGATAATGAATGTATACACGATAAAACTTTACTAAAATCAGTTTTAAATAACAATAATTACCCGACAGAATTTATAAACAAAGAAATTAGGAATATAGAGAATGGCTCATTGTTAATACCTAATAATAATAATAATTCAACTAAAATAATTTTTAAAAACCTAACGATACCTTATGTAATAATTGGTAATCAATTTAATATTCGAACTAGCTTTAAATCTAACATTACGTTGAGATCTGTACTAACGGAAACTAAACCAAAAAATGAAGAACGATATTCAAAAAACTGCATATTATATCAGATATCCTGTGAATGCGACAAATTTTATGTAGGTGAAACATATAAACCGTTGAAAATCCGAATAAATAAACACAAAAAGTATATTAAAAAGATAGGGAGTTCTTTAAGTCAGTTGCAAACATGCTTGGGAATAGGGGCATCATATTCAATGAGAAACTGCTTTAATATAACTAAATGCGGATACATGTGTAGCTAGTATTTCAGCCAATTGTAGTCAAAGGTTACCAATGTTAGAAAGCGAAATTTCCAATAATCAACTACCTGCTTTATCAGGATAGTATCATAAATTTTTATCCAGGTTTTTTTATAATTTATCATTGGAGTTGTTGTTAATCAATATACACAAAACTGATTTAGACATATTAAAAAACAAAAATAATCATAACATAAAAAAATAACACCAAACGCGTTTTATTAACATTTCCGATATAAGCAACAAAGCGTTCCAGAAGCATTCACTTCACTGGATAAGGATAACATTCCTAGTAGACTACAATATTGTTAAAATGTCATACAAAAAATATTTTATTTTACATTTTATCAACAATATTATCTACTGTGAATTGACCTTAAAAATTTGACAACAAATTTTTTGCAGTCTTAAACTTAAATTATTAAGGCTCGGTTGTAAATTAGCTTAAAATTGAGCTCAGCTGAGCTGGGCTTAAAATATAAACTTAGCTCAACCCTAAACCTGTTGTACAAACATGGTTCAGTAGCAGCTCAACTAAACCTACATTTGCAAGTGTTGGTAGAACTTATTTCGAACTGACGCATGCGTATGATGTAAATTGGTCAAAGTAACTAACTTGGCATTTGCGGGAATTGTTCGTGTTTTAAACAATTATTATAGAGTCAATGTGTGCCTATTAAAAAATTTTATACAATATATTTAACAGCATTTCTTCTGGGGATAAAGCATGATTCCTACAATATACAATCATTGGATAAGTTATGATTTACGTATTAGTTAAGTTAATATGTTACCTATTAGTTTTACAAGAAATTTCCTCTGATATACAAACTGTCCCAAAGCGAAATGGTTTCTTTAGAAAGACGAAATCTTTGAATAAACTCATGATCCTTCCAACACTCAAAGTGATTTATACGGTCTCTATACACCTGAGGTGTTCTCGGGTATTGTACGATTTCAATAAGTTCCAAAAAATCCTCATCACCGGTTAAAATATCCATATTTAACTTTGGTAAACTTTTAATTTAAGAATAAATTAAGTACAGGTTATGTTTAGATACAATTTATTTACATTTAAGCCACGGAACACGATAACAATTTATGTTCCGTGCTTAAGCTTACATTAAACCTGCCCTCTTGAAGGCTTTACTAAGCTGAAGCCTACTTTGTACAACAGCAATCTGACGCTGAACCTGAGTTCACACTTGAGCCTTTACTAAGCTACAATGGTACAACCGGGCGTAATTGTCTAAGGTTTGTTCTCACAAGCATCACAGACAGTCCTTGACAATCCGGAAACAATGCTTGATTTTGAGACCTGATAATTCAGAACTCGTAAACAAAATTTGTAGTTAATTGAGGTTATATTGCCTTTCTTACCATAGATCACCTACCTGCTAGGCTAGCCCATATATTTTCAATTGTCAAATGTTCATACAAACTGTTAGGATCGATCAGAAACAGATATGCGTGTTAACATTAGTTTGAAAACTGTATATTATTTGTCAGCGATTTTCAGTGAGAACAAATGTCGAATTTTTTCATTAGTGTCAGATAAGGACCAGAATTTAGAAAAACTGAATTGTTCTTGATAACGGTAGCTAGAACGCTACCGAAACGTTGAATTAAAATATAAAAAAGAATGTGGTTTAATTTCCCAAAATAATTAACAAAAATAATAATAAAAACGAACCTAGCTGAAATAAAATACTGACTGATCTAGAAACATCACAAGCCACGGGACTATAAGGGGATATAAATAATATTGTAAATCGTTTTAACGACACAGTAGACCGCGTAAATAACTAACCAATTTAGATTGTGCGAATGCAAAATAATGTAATTGGGTCACTTTAATTCTTGTTTTGTTTTAGCAACTGGCACATAATAATTTTCTAAAGTACAGTAATATATACATAAAATTATTTTAATTAATTATTTCCACGACTATATGGACGGACACGTTCGGTTATTTATACATCACTAGACGAATACATGCAATTTATCTTAATTGCATACGACACGATTTATGTAGTGTCGTGCGTCAGTTCACGTTCCCAATCATCTTAAGTGTTCCATCAAACAAATGCACAGTTCTTGCGGACCCTACATATCGTAGATGCATCTTCTTCGCATTATAGACTTGGAAACTGATTGAAATCAACTTTTATCAAATAGAATGGGAATAACACACGATATCTTATAGAAATACGGATGTTATATGGTCATGGAAACATTTTCTATAATAGCAAATTCCACTAAATTTTTCAGATTATGTATACGTTTTTAAAGAATTCAATAATAATTTGCTATGCCTATGTTAACATAAGATCCGCTCACCTTACAAAGCATCAGCTTCATCCCGCCTACTGAAAGCATTCCGTTTTATCTCAGTAATTTTATGTAACATACAAAGGTCCGGTTGTACATTTGAAGCTTAAAACTGAGCTCAACTGAGCTGGGCTTAAAATATAAGGTTAGCTCAACCTTAACCCTGTTGTACAAACATGGTTCAGTAGCAGCTCTACTAAACCCATATTTGCAAGTGTTGGTAGAACTTATTTCGAATTAACGCATGCGTGTGAAGTAAATTGGTCAAAATATGTTTATCAAATGAAGGTGTCACCTAACTAATTTGGCATTTGAGGAGATTGTTGGTACCTATTAGTTTTGCAAGAAAGGAGGAGGCAGCCGGCTTATGGAGAAATGGGCTTCGGTGAAATTTCATGAATTGTTAGTATATTGTAGTTGACGACTTTCTGAACAATAGTGTCCATGGGCCCAACTCAATCCTATGACTAGTTTCAGAGATACAGGGTGATGAAGTTGGAAAATAGCCATTTTTCAAAAGCATGTATGTCTTATTTTCTTCAATGTATCAAGAATTTCTTCCTGTGATAGTGTTCTAATTACACTAAATATCAGTCCCTTATGGGAGAAAGTTTAATTTGCTACAGGGAACGTTGACTTGAAATATATAATCCAATTTCAATATCTGGCTGGATTTGCTTCTGGTTGGTTTATAAAATAAATTAAGTACAGGTTATGTTGCATACAATTTATTTACATTTAAGCCACGGAACATGATAACAATTTATGTTCCGTGCTTAAGATTACATTAAACCTGCCCTCTTGAAGGTTTTACTAAGCTGAAGGTTGAAATCAAGCTCAACCGTAAGCTTACTTACAACAACAGCAATCTGACGCTGAACCTGAGTTCACACTTGAGCCTTCACTAAGCTACATTTGTACAACCGGGCCTAAATAAAGTCAATTTTGCATGAAAAAATAAATGAAACCTGCCACCTCATTTCCGTATATATGGAAATGACAAATAATTAAATGTAACTGACGTTTTGTCAATAAGACGAGAGTTTTAAAATCGGAAAAACTCCAAAATGGAATTAGAAATAGATAGTGAAGATCTTGTATGTATGTATGCTACCTGATGTTCAAGAAGATGTCAATGAAGTTATGTTACATTATTTGTTGCCGCAAAAATCTAAGGAAATATATGAAAGAGCTTAAACACAATTTAAAATAAACAGTTAATAGCCTCTAGTCGATATTTAAAATTTCTGAAAATTTAGATAGTATCCCAACTCTGAAATCTCGTCCAATCTCGTCTCGTGGTATTTATGGTCCAAAGATTCTTTCCCATCTTTTTTTTTCACTACTAATCACTTGAACTTCTCACTTTTTTGGCTCCATCTCGAACAACATGTCTATAATTCTCCATTTCTTAAGGTTTCTTTTTCATTTATTTCTATCTTTTTTTTTCAATTTCTCAATCTCGATGAAATTTTAAAATATATAATGTCAAGAAAAATTTAAAATCGAATGCCTCATCGTTTTTTTAGTTTCTACATAGACAATTCTATCCGCCACAGTTCGTTAAACAGATAAAAATAACTTTTCAGTTTTAAAAATATAAACTTTTGTATATTTTTCTTTTTGAAATACAACATTCTGTGTCGAATTTGGATTTTAGTAATATTACAAATTTGTTTTAAAGCAATTTTATTGTGCGTCATTGCTTTAGATTCTAAAATAGAACGAGTGCCTTATGGTTTTGTTTTCAAAACTATTCGACACATTTACAATTTTTAGATTTATTCTGCTTTTAAAAAACAATTGACCGTCTCATTGTTAAAATTGAATAGTTATAAACAATATACTTTTTTTCATGAAACTAAACTGTTTCTAATTAATTCCACTATTTAATGAAAAAATTAATGAAAATTCAACAATATTATTGACAATTATTTGGATATTGACATATCATGATATCAATATTTTAGAATATTCATTGATTTTTTCATTCATTAAATAATGGAATCAATTGGAAACAGATAGTTTCATTTAAAAAAGTAACGTGAGTAGAATCCACAAAGTAAACTCAATCAACAATATAAATGCTGATCAGTCGAACAGAAATTGTACTTCCGGTATTTACTTAATTTCTAAAATTGTTGATTTAATAAAAATGTATTCTGTGAATTTTGATCCCTTTCGAAAATATTTGCCAACGATTCTAAATTTCAGTGATAAATAAGATCAATGTAAAGAGAAATGTTAAATGATTGACAGTGTGCAAAAGCACATCTGCTATTATTTTTAAAAAATATGTTGATGTTTTTCTAATATTCGTAGAGCTGGGAATTGTTTTAGTAGTATTTATAAAGTCGTAAAATTATAAACTGGTCGTTTTAGAGTATATGCCAACAACTGTCTCAGGTTCACCTGTCTCTGGTTATTTCTATACGTTAAAACACTGATTTGCCGGACGTATTTTTATTTTTTTAGAAGTGGTTAAAATAGATATAATTAATAGAGCACAATGCACACTACTCTCCCGATTTGAAATAAAAAGTTTTCTAAGCGTCCGTTTAGTAGTTGATTTATTAATATATAGATGTCACTTGAAGTTTACAGGAATAGCATCACGAGTTAAAGTCTATTCATTAATCTTCGCCGATTTCTGGCTTTACCTCATTTTAACTAATGGACTACCAATTGATTTACATGACTGGTGTTGATTCACCAAATGGTGATGTTTACTTCTTGTCTTTCGCTTAAAATTTATCATTTTCTGGTATAGGTACGTTGAATCTGCTTCCTAAAAGTATTCTGCTCACGTATCCTTTTACACGCTCAGTTGATTTTACAGGTTGTCCTATTCTGTTCTGTTATTTTTGCACCAAATCGAACTTTCACCAGAACCACTGAGAAATGGGAACGTGTGGAGACTAAACTCAATGTTACTGTTGCAGTTGACCATGCAGATTGGAATATATAGATTGCTACGTAAATCGGGTATTCAAGTCAAAGAAGTAACAACAACAGTTTACTTTTTGTCTTTTGCTTAAAATCCTTAAAATCTATCATTTTCTGGTAAACGCAGAATCTGCTTCCTAAAAGTATTCTACTCACGTACTCAGTTGATTTTACAGGTTGTCTGTGGATTTTACGTAACGGAAAAGGTTTGGTTGTTACCTATTCTGTTCTGTTATTTTTGCACCAAATCACCAGATCTACTAAGAAATTGGAACGTGTGGAGACTAAACTCAAGGTTACTGTTGCTGTTGTCCCTACAGATTGGAATATATAGATTGCTACCAGTGGCGGATCCAGAGAGGGGCTAGGGGGGCTGTAGCCCCCCCCCCCTTGGGTATCCAATTTACACTAGATAAAATCGATAATTTGTTTTGTTCGGTTGCCAAATATGAAAGGAATCTGTGCGCCACGGCACTGATCCGATCATACCACTACTACAAGGTCATTCACCTCCCATTCCTCTAGTGACAATGCTACTATGCTAGTGCCTCATATCATGCATTATAGAAACTTACCTCATTCTATACATTATCATGTATGTTGAGCCCCTCCATACATACATCCTGGATCCGCCCCTGATTGCTACGTAAATCGAGTATTCAAGTCAAAGAATCTTAGATTGTTGCTGTTTCCACTGTCTTTGTGTATCTCCCATTGATGTCTGCTTCATTTGCATTTTTTAAATTCTACTCTCTACGAATTTTATGAGGTACATACCTTTAGTGTGGGCCCTTATTTTTAGATATTTCATTTGATCTATAATTATGTTTGAACTTCCCATACCTCAAAAAGTTTCCGTGTCAAATTTATATTTAAAACATGATTGGCGTTAAGTAGCATCCTTATTTTAAGCCTTTTCTTATTTTCTTAGCTACAATTCTCATGACACCGTCCAATCTTGATAATCCATTCATTACACCCGCAGATCGAAGAAATTTATTAGCTTCTAGATTTGTCCAAACTATAGTTTGGTGCAGCCACGTGTTTGTTATCAGTGTTATATATAAACAAAAGCGATCACGAGCGTAGGTCTGGGGGAACATTTATTTATTAATAGGCAAATATTTCAAAATACAAACAACTGTTACTAGAAAGATCGAGAATATTCATTAATTGACTCATTCGTTTGGATTGTGCTCAACAGTCCAGATAAATATTTGTATCATTTCCAATGTCTTATTTCCTCTCCAAAGGGTTTCTCTCCAAGTCCTTGTCACTGTACCCTAAGGAAGCACATGCATACAATCGGCATATGTAGGGAGGAACACCTATCTGTCGGTTGTGCATGGATTGTGAAGCATTATCTCATTGGAGATATAGACTTCTAGGACTAGAACATCCAAGAGAGGATTTCTCCAAGGACCTAGTTGAGCCTGATAAGGGCTACTGGTCTCTTCACATAAACGGCACAACCAAGAGCACAAAAAGCCTAGAAACTGGTGGTGCTGAACCAATCAATCAATCAAGTCCTTGTAAGTTCTCACATAAGCAGAGTATGTGAGTAGGTGTTTCATTCTTTAGTTCACACTTTCTGTACAAAGCTTCACAAGCTTTCTCATTCTAAACAGGTGTTTCTTTAGAGTACAGTGTCTAGTTATGGGATCGGATGCTTTTCAAAAACCATTAATTTGCAGGTCATTTTTAATTTCGCTCAATTTACCTATAGGATTAAAGGACCTTCTTCAAAATTCAAGTACCTATGACAGATTACCACTGCTGGTTAGCAGCACTAAACAGAACCTATTTGTTAGTTCTACATACGGAGATTTAAGAGAACTCTTGTTTAAATTTTTATTTATTATTTTTGTGTTGATTACCTATATCGATAGTGTGACTTTATTTCAATAAAATAAAATGAAACACAAAAAAAATACAGATTATTTACTGATACATTAATTCTACATTATAGATTTATTTTCTTTCAGCAACCCGTCTTCAAACGCGAACTTATACGTGGATGTACCAAACTAAAGTTTGGACTCGACCAAATTCATGTCAACCGTGAGATTCGGATGCGCGTAGATCACGCGTACGACAATGTCGGCAGCTACCACTGGTAGCCTACCAGTTCTAGGCAGAACGTTGCACTGTAAAGATCCATTTGAACTGATAGTGGTATAATCCGCGTATAGGAATTTTAATATGGAATTTAAATCGCTTGTAAAACACAATATTTTGAGTGCACAAAGTCGTGAAATAGTGCATGTTTTTAAATTTATGACATTGGAGGCACAACCAAATTCTCAGGATTCTATTTAGGAAATATTTAACTAAGTCAACTTTTTCCGCCGAGTGTACATGCGTTTATTCCGCGGGACTGACATCTCTCCCTCTCGCTTCTTTGTTTGCGCATCTCAGAGTTGAAATGAATTTTGAAGTCCAAAAGTTAGTGGCGTCCAGCTTAAAGCTAATTGTTCAACTGGGGGCTTGCAATGAATACAATGTTGAATGATAATGTTGCGGGGTTGTATAACTCCGATTTTATAGTAAAACGAATGTGTACTCACCAAATCTCTTGAATGTTGATCTTCGATTGATTGTTTGGAATCATTTATCTGTTCATCGTCAATGCCACTGCAACAACAAAAAAACATTTTATACTGTAGCAATTCAACACCAATTTCGATATAATTACTAACGAATATTTATTGAGACAGGTGTTTTGCGCATTTTGTAACATATCAAATAATATTTGTGAGTGACGCGGAATAAAATAGATTATTTTATCTTGAAACATATTACAGTATTAAAGGAGATTTTGTAGCTATTTTAATCTCAATTTTTTTTATTTTCATTTCATTTTTGGATAGTATATTGAAATCACGTTGTAAATAAATTAAGAACAAACGTTACACTAACAAAACTAAGAGTTTAACAGGAATCCTAACGGAACATTGTCGCCTGAATGGGCATTTTAAAAAGCTCAAAATAATGGAGAAAGAAAATTGTAGATTTTGTGGAATGGAAGAAGAAACCTCCATCCACATACTTGCGAACTGCACAGCAATTCAGACAGTTACTTAAGTTGAAGCCTGCAGATATCCTAAAATTCCTCCGGGAAATAGGACAAAAGGAGCTACTAATCTCTGAGACTCTCCTCAGAAACTACACTGAGAAAATTCCCAGCAAAGCGTTCTTTCCTAAACTTTTTTTGGCTAAGATAAGTAGAATTTTTTCTGTGGTAATAAAACTGATTAACTGAGTCAGTAAAATCAACTTTTCTATTATCTCTGTACAGAAACTATAAGATACTTATTAAAAATACAAAACATTCTTTCCTATACCGGGAATTTTCACTTTTAGTAAACATTACTTCACTACCGTAGACATATATCTTTCCGTTATAAATAAGCTCTCACTGTTAAAAAATATATATTAATTATTATTATAATAGGCATTTTCTTGTCATCATTGGTGGGTGAAGTTACACTTTCACGTTTTAGTTTTCACATGTGCTATATGGAATTTAAAAAGCTTTTATCAACTTTGTTTTTATTGAAGCTTGACATTGATCCCGTAGGTTTGTTGAAACATGCGTGTGTAGGGTGCAGGTTAAGTAGAAGTAAGGGGGCACAATAGTTCTTTTAGGTCTCAGTGAATGTTACCCCAAAATACATACATACATACATACACTAACAAAAACTAAACCAAAAAATGAAAAGAATCTTCAAAAAACTGCATATTTCCGGTAAATATGGCAAATTTTATTCACAAGAAAACTAACTGAAATTGTGACAAATTTTTTTGGTGCGTTCATTTCTAGGTTGTGGTTATTGCAGTAGAAAACAGTCCATAATGACGTCACTGACAGGTCGGCCATATTGCTGTGAGCTCTCATGTCATATTCTATTTAGTTTTCATTGTTTGATGGTAAACAACGGATGACAGACTTTAGTTAGTAAAAAGTTCTTGAAATTATATAGAATGCCATCGTTTTTTAGTGTTGTCAAGTGTGGAATGCGTGGAGCAAGAGATAAGGTATTTTTTTTTCAATCTCCGGCTGTTTTAACCAAGCGAGGTAACTATGTAATTGATCTCTCTGTGCATCTGAATCTGTTGCTCTTGAATCAAATATAATTATAATTATCATTCAATTCAGAGAGAGTTTACTGACTGCGCCATGTGTTATTTGTAGAGTTTTTATTATTTAAGTATATATTACATTGACATTGTTCTACAAAGTATGTATGACAACCAACAGACTTTTACGCCACATGTCAAAACGGACAATTTTCAACTCTAGCTGATCGGGGGACCCATCCCAATATGGCCGACTTGTCAAAGTCAGGTGTTCTGGAATGGTCTATACTCCAGAAAATTAAGTGTACCTATTAATAAAAGATACTGTAAAACCTGTAAAATTCAAGTTTTTATCCAGACATTTTTTAACGCCTGAAAATCCAATGAAATGCAATGACAGGTGTGTACCACCTGTTCGACAGAAATATATGGCATTTTCTACACCTAAACATAACGCTTATATTCTTAAAATAAAAATAAAAACTTTATTTCACTGTTTTTAACCGGGGGGGGGGGGGGGTTATAAAGAGATTAACTCAAGTTAACATAAACATTTTCGTTTGCGTACATTTTTTGTGTTCATGAAAATGAATGGAACTTCAAAATATGTATTAGAATAACCTTGTTAGATAATAACAACAATAAAATTCCAAAAATCTTGGCAACTAAAAATAACTCTCTTTATTTCATTTTTAAACGAAAAGTTGACTTTCTCAGTTTTTACAACTATTTGCTTTGGCAGTACATCTATGAATCGAAAACTGGTGCGAAATTTCACCTGAATATCATTCATTCAAATGTCGGCCAATAAATAATAACATAATTAGTTACCACAACATAATAATAAACCGCTTTAGCTACTACACAGAATAACTCTCCAGAAATGACACATCTTGACATTTCCATAAGAAAGGCATTATTACTAGGGTATGCGATTTTGATTTGACATTATCAGCACCTATCATGCACTGAAAAAACTGTCAAAATAACTTATACTGCGAAAAAAGAGTTAAGGGGTTTAAATAATAAAACAGTGTATACAATTCTATTGCAAATAAACAGAAAAACTTTATAAATTAAGCTAAATAATAGAGTAAAAATCACGTGAGAACCATTTGAAAATGATCAACAAAATAGCAAATTAAGTCCAATGCAAAATAGACACGTGCTGCCAGTGGCGTGGGTTATCTACTTTTCACGTAGCAACGTGTAAACAATAAAATGACTGCATCAGCACCAAATATTAGAGGATGTTTTTAAAAAGAACGAAGGTGTCGTTTTTGGTGACTAGGTTGTTTTGTGGTTACGGACCCCAACCCAAAAATTAAAGTTTGTATCACCGAGGTCTAATTTTAGTTACCATTTAGCTTGTCTCATATATACACTGGAAAAACAGTTATATTTCAAACAGTGTTCTATAAAATGTTATAGTAGGTACATAATTTTATATTCGAAGTGATCTACCACAAGTTTTCTTTTATCAACTTTAAAATTGTGGCACTTAAAATAATTTATTTTTCATACCTACCTAAAGTTTATACATTTCGTCATCAATTTTGAGTACAGTTAGGAGATTATTGCATTCCAATACTCTATGTACTTATTGAAATAATAGTACCATCTTTCATTAAACGCACTAGATAAACAGCCAACAATACTGACAACACACTTTGTTTGTAACCAACATCTACATCGGTTCTCTCATTCCAAAACAAGGATAGCAAAGGTCACAGATTCCAATAACAGTGCCGTGCTGTGTGCGGATTTAAATTTATTGAGAATATTTATCAAATATTTATTTATTGATCCTGGAATGAATTTTAGTTGTCGATATTGAAAACATTAGTTACACATTGTTTATTTTCTGTTAGTAATATAAATTTGTATTCTTATTAGAATGGGTAAATAAATCAATACATTTAATAATTATTAAAGGACATATTGAGGAACCACAAATAAATAAATAAACTTTGACATTGTTTATGTTGGCATCAGATACTACGTCTGTTTATTCTTCTAAGAAAAATCTGAGTTGCCAAATAAATATTTCCGGTAGATGTTTGTAAGAACTATTTTGGCGAAGGGAAAATTTTATCTAAAGTCCGCCAACATCGGAGAAAGCTTGGAAGGAAAATATTCCCGAAGAGATCTAAATCATGAAAAACTAGCGGACGGTGAGTTCGGTGCTGTTAATAAAAATAAATTGTATAGATATACATTAAAATTGTAAGCTGGGCGTAAATGGAACATGAATAGAATGTCAATGTAATAAATCTGGCGTTGGTCAAGGGCGAGAACCAGTTGGAACAAATCAAAAACATACAAAAGATATTTTTAAATATCTAGCTTGACACTACATTGTGTGCAAAAATAAAAACATTATAATTTAGTAGATAACAGAATAATTTATTATAAATGAATTTACAAGTTTAAGTAATTTGAATGATTATAATGTATTTTTTTGTAGCACTGATTAATAGCGTATATTTGTTTTGGGTTTTAATGTTTATAAGTAAATCAACTTTGAGTAAGATACATTATAGGTTGTTGGAAGCTTTTGTGATGAGAATACAAGATGCAGCAGAAAAACCTTTGATTGCACAGATTTCGGGAACTGGTGGATGAATAGTGAAAATATGTATAGGGGTGAACTATTTGGATAAAAGCTTAAATTTTCCAGGTATTGTGTATACATACTTTAAGCAAACATTTTATACCATTCGTCATTATACCAATCAAATGCTTTATTTCGACATTGTAACCAGCAAATTATCTGAAAATGTCTCATCCATATGAGCATGTAGACGTAAAATTAATATGTGGAAATTTCCCAGCATATGACAGTTACCTCCTTCCGCAATACGAATGTATCCACTTTCATTTCTAGTCAATATAGACATTTCCCTGATAGCCTAATCAAAGTAAAGGGTTGTGTTTAACATGAGAAAAACTTTACGATGTTAGGCATGCAATTTTCCGGAAAATCGTCGAGTGAAATTTTTTGTTTTTTCGCTGTAATTGTTTAAATAATAAATATAGAAAAAAACTTACAAATCAAAATTTGTAGCTGATACATTTGTCTACAAATTTTGTCTGAAAAGTTTTTCTGTAAATTAAAACGTTTACGAGATAAAATTAATTTCAGTGGTATTCATTTCGTGGTTACGCGTTATTAACCGCTCGACTTAAAAGGTAATAATTTTGGGCTTATAACATTCTGAAAAAATAAATTAAAATGTAAAGAAAGATCTCAACTTTTAGATAGAAATACTTTCAAATTTGAAAAAGTAGATTTTCTGACTGTAATATCAGTTTATTATAATTCCTATTTAATTAATACTTATCCCAGCGAAAATTCCTTTTAGATTCAGCATTGCAAATGAGCATAAAACATTATTATAATAGCAAAGCCATCAATATTTAGAATTTTTTAAACGAATGCTTCTTAAGAATCTGGTTTTTTTGCATGCTTAATTTTACTTGTTTTTTTAAGACTTCATTCAATTATATCTTTTTTCGAAATTAATATAGTTCAATGAAACTTTACCACTAATCACTTTGAAGCATCTACTTTCGAAACTACTATATAGTTTTTCTATAAATATCAAATTTTTTTAATAATTTTAATAATTTTAACAATTATTTACAATAAATACTCAAAACAGAGGTTTTTCAGTAAACCTTCTATAACTTTTTATACCGTTTATGATATTATTTAAAAATTTGTGAACTTTATAATGAACCTATTAAGAAGTGATCGCGATACAAACGAACACACCTATGGCTCAGGTAAGAAAGAGAATGGAGCACAAATAAAGGTAAGAAAGCAGGTGAGAGGGCGTGGAAAATCGATGATAATACATTAAAAAAAATTTTTTTCAATCTATTTGTAGATACCCTATTTTAGAAAACATTTCATATGAAAATTTTTTTTCTTAATGTCATTGTTTATTTACTATCGTAAAATTAAAAACATGTAAATTGATGATGTTCAAAAATACTACTATGGAAATTTCGTATATATTTTAAAAACTAATGCAGATACAAAAAAAAATTTCAAACTAATTTTGTAGATAAATGTATTAGCTACAATTTTTGATTTAAACATTTCTCTGTGTTCTCATTATTTCATTATTTAAACAATTAGAGTGAAAAAACAAAAACAAAAATTTTCACTCGACGATTTTCCGAAAAATCGCATGCTTAGCATCGTAAAGTTTTCCTCACGTTAATCACAATCCTTTTAAATACTCAATTTTGAATTTTCAAGTTTTCTGTGTTTTTTGCGGCATTTTACGAATATTTTGTGTACTTTGACTACGCTATGAATCCTAGTAATAAAATTGTAAGAAATCAATTAATTTTCTGTTTCTGTAGTTTCCTTCTCCAATCGAGTTCAAATAAAGAAAAACGTCTACATGGATATTTGCCTAATGTTTTCCTTTTAAATAATTCGGTTATAAAATTTTCTTACCGAATCTCCCATGTGCTTGAATTAATTGCGGTAAATTTGTCTCGTACAAGAATTTTTCGGCAATAATTCAACCACTAAATAGATTACAAGTGAAAGTTATACATTACATTTAAGGCGTTCGACATTTTGTTCCATGATTTGTTGATGTCTAGTATATGCATTAAAGTACGTTGTGAAGTCGATAAAAGTATTCAATAATAATTCACTCTAATGATGCTAAAATTTCCATTTAACATTGCTGGAATTTATGAATAAATATGTCCAATTTCCTTTTTATTGTTATTATTATACCTAACTTTCGGTATAATAGGGAGGAGAAAAAGATGGCAATATTACGCTTATCTGCCGCACCCTGTATATTATGAAAATTTCGCACATAAATAAAATGTGTATGCTTAATTGCCAGCACGATACAATTGACTAATTGACAGCAGGTTACGTTATAATAAAATAGATCTTAAATAATTTTATATAAAGGGTGTTTCTAAATTCATGCGACAAAATTCTGGAGGCGATTGCTCGTATGAAATTAAGATGGATCTTTCCTATAACAAAATTTCCTCAGCCCATCTCTTTCCGAGATATCACCCTTAAAAGGTGGTGACTGAAATTGAGTTTTTATTTTTTTTTATAAAATTTCAGTTCAGTTGAAATTCTGTAATTTTCGTGCACTCGCAAAGGACTAGCCACGGGTATTTTTTCAATATTCCTGTTACATTATAGGGGGGTGAAATTAGCAGCCCTTATTTTATTTCATATCAAAACTTTTTTTCTAGTTGAAGTTTTATGGAATAAAATTTAACCTAAAATCCTTGTTTTATTTAAAAATTTTTTTGTTCTTAAAGTTTTTCCCAACACCAATAGCTGCGGAGAAAACAAATTATGAATCGTATTACATTTTTACTGTTTTCCACTCAATTTATAAAAAAAATTATAAATTATGGTTTTGGGAAGAAAATTTAAAAATAAAAATGGGATTTTAAGTTAATTTTAATTCATAAAACTTCAACTCGAAAAAAAGTTTTGATATAAAATAAAGTAAGGGTTGCTAATTGCACCCCCGTATAATGTATCAGGAATATTGAAAAAATACCCGTGGCTAGTCCTTTGTGAGTGCACGAAAATTACAGAATTTCAAGTTTCTAGCTGTACTGAAATTTTAGGAAAAAAATAAAAATTCAATTCTAGTCACCTCCTTTTAAGGGTGATATCTCGGAAAGGGGTGGGCTGAGGAAATTTTGTTATAGGAAAGACCCACCTTAATTTCATACGAGCAAACACCTCCTGAATTTTGTCACATGAATTTAGAAACACCCTGTATCTTGAAAACCACTTATTTTGTTGAGATAAATAAAAATTTATTTTCAATATTTCTCTATAGCTAAATGTCACTGATGTAATTTCATTACCACATATTATTTGTCCTTCGATTTCGTTTAAACAATATTAAATATCGCTGATATTCCCAATTTCAAAAACAAATGAAATTTCTTTCAACTTAACGCTCTACCAAACGTAATTTCGTTGCCACATAATTTTTGTCCTTCAATTTCATTTAAGAAATATTAAATATTGCTGATACTCCTTATTTCAATTACTAACAACTACCTCAAACATCTTTTTGTATCGTTGGAGGTTGAGGCCTCTGAATATAAAGTGTAAGGACTATCTAAAGACATCCATGCACTTTTGAGACCTCTTCGCATATATCTATCTTGAAAGGAACAAAAAATTAATAGAACATGAAAATACATACCTTAGGTTCTCTTTTAATAATTCTAAATTCATTATTAGGAAGAGAAAAATATTTCAACTTATAAATGAAAAAATTCGAGATATTTACTGAATTCCGAAAATAGATTTTCAATAAACAGAGTTAATAGCAGATAAAAGGAATTAAGATTAGATAACATTTTCCAACTATGTATAATCATAGCGTTTTCGTCATTGATGAAATACTCTTTAAACACTCTGTATCTCGGAATCTTGCAATATTTGTATAAGGCTGTGCTAAATCATATTTTGAACTGTAGTATCTAGTTGTGAAACAGACAGATAAACAATTTCGAGTAAATGGCAAGAAACCTCCATTATGTCTTGTGTTCTAATCAGAAATTCTGCATGTCTTAGAATCACTTATTCTAGATTTTTATTTTCGGAATTGACGGAGCTATTATGTCAAAATAGTAGGATTTATCTGATTTTGCTTCATCCCAAAGTATTTTTTGAACTTTTTATTTAAAAATCAGTGTACAGTCGGCAGAAGCAAACATGAGCCCTTGGTGGGCGTGTTCATGTCGCTGTAGTTGTATTTTTGTAGTAACTATCGATATTGTGAATCGATAGCCAAATATCGATACCATAAGTGTTAACTGTCAAGAGATATGTAAACAAAGTCAAACTTACTATGTTAAGTTAATTATCAAATTAGTCTAAACAAAGACTGATTGTTCTGTAATTTATAGAGCAAATAATGAAATAACGTATAAAAATATAGAAGCAGATTATAAATGGCAGCCGACATCAAATAGAAAATAGAATGCAGTCCAGTGTTGTCGATGCAAAAATAAAAATTACCCGAACTTACGATTCAAATTACCAAAAGGACATAGTGGTTATCTAAATAAAGTCTTCGACCCCAGTTTAAATGGAAAATCCCCAAAAACAATAGCCATTTTATATATCCCTTCTGCAAAATATTCGAAAAACTATTCGATCCAAATTAGCGAAATTGTCTAAAAATCGGATAATAATTATCCTCTCATTTACTACACTGATACAGACACTAAAATTGATGTATGTTGATGAAATCACTCGGTCATATTATTTCGATTATGTTAACAATTATTACTAATATACAATCGTTAACATTAGCTCCTGATTGGCTCGTTGCGATGACCTTTCTTTTAGTTGGCATATTTTCCGGGTTTCATGTTTGCTTCTGTTAACTGTATGTCAAAGTTTTTTGTTATATTTTCCTATTTTTTGGTTTATTCGGTAGGCGGAAAATAGTTGTGAGTTACACATGCAGGAGACGCTTTAGCAGCCCTTAAGTATCAGCTGCTAAAGCTCATTTTCTGCCCTTGTGACTCACTACATATTATAAAACAAAGTCACCCGCTGCGTCTGCCTGTCTGTTCGCAATAAACTCAAAAACGACTGCACCGATTTTCATGCTATTTTCACCAATAGATAGAGTGGTTCTCGAAGAAGGTTTTAGTATATAGTTTGCCAACTTTTTGAATACATTGGCTAAAATATAACGATATTTGTTAGAGGTGTCGGAAAAAAATAGGTCGGATGGGAGCTTCCCACGAAAACGCTGCCTAAACCCTTTGAGATTTAAAAAAATAATAATATGCGATGGCATATGTCTATCTCTCAAGGATAACGTACTATATCCATTTTAATACTTTGAAAAATTGGCAATTATAATGCGGTAATGTAACAGTTATTTACACAAATACGGTATTAATCCTCAACATTTTAAAAATGTTAGAGGCTTTAAGCATTTCATGCACATTATTTTACTCTTTTACACCATATAATTTAAATGAATATCTTTGGAGTAATCGCAAAAAATTACGCCCGTATCGTCATGAATACTGTTTAGCTAATGAGCCGAACGATAACGTGCGAGTAATCTTTTAATAAACTGACTTGGAGCGAATGGAGGTGGCGACATGGGTATACTGTGGTTTTGACTGTTGACTGTGTTTTCTTTCTGGAAAGTTACAATTGCGTTCGACATTGTAAGGTCACATTTTTATTTTGTATTTGTTGTCTTTAGGTAGTCGGAACATCTCCTCGGAGTAGAATAGGCTATTTAATATTTTCTATAAAGACCCCGAGCGAAGCCGGGGCGGGTTGAAAGTGAAATGGTAAAGCAGTAATGTCTTACCCGTTTTGTGTTTCTTCCGACTCTTCCGAAGAATTTAACGAATTGCAGTCCTGTATCCTTTTCGCCCATTTGCTCTTCACCTCCTCTTGTACCCTCTGCTTAAGAGCATTGACTCTTTGTCTTTCTTGTTCTATTACTTGTGATCCTTAAAATAAACGTTACCACTATTATCCACCGACTGTTAAGTATATCGTTTATATTCACCTTGTTGACACAGATGTATGTGTCGATTACGTTCGATTTCTTTTAGAGATTCAATCGTCTTCCTCCCCAGAGAACCTTGTCCACCTTCCTCGATGATAGGCGTATCCGAAGTTACTCTGCTTATTCTATCTATGTCGTCTTGACTGGGAAATTTCTTTTCTGTAACAAAAAATAAACAATCTCAATTGATCGTTGGAAAGTATTCGATAGTTTTACTATATACAGAGCTTCCAAAATAAAGAGCATTTCAAGTATCGTTTATTTTGTTTGCTAAATTAAACGAAACTTCACATACACTACCCCCGGGCCTTCTCCGATCGAAAATTTAGAATCATCACCGAAAACATCCGATTGCTTGGCAACTGATCACATGTTTAAGTCTCAGAGGCGTCCAGTAAACGTCGTCTTTATATAAGCGCTTATTATTTTTTAGTTTGTTGTTGAGTGACGGATTGTTCTTAAGTGAAGGAAGAGCAATATGTGTGTGTAATGCTAAGTTTAATAATTTTGTAATAAGATTATAGTTCGACTTTGACTTTTAGGTGGATATTTCAAGAGTTTAAATAGTGGGTAGTAGGATAATCCATTAAAAATGTACGCACTAGATAAAAATACTGAAAATTTCGCAAAATTAATTTTTCAAACTCACCAATTCCAATTTCGAGAATGGATTTTTCCTGGAACATTTTTTCGTTGAAAGATTGCGACATGTTATAGGTATCGTCGTCGGGAATTTTGGAATTACTGACGATGATCGAACAGCTCATATCGGTGATTTTACCGAAAGATACGCTAGACAGTCGTTTTTCGATATCTTTCGATTTGTCGCTATCGGTGTCGCTGGAATTATCCTGTTCGGATTCTTCGTACGAATACAAAAGTAATTCGTTGTCTATGCTTTTTAGTCTATTTCGTATTTCTTCTAATCTCATCATGCACTCCACTTTTTGACGTTCTATGGTTTTGAATTCGTTTGCGTTGGTCTTTGAAGTATCGATCTACAATGAAGAAAAAATTGAAAATAGGCAATCTCTGAGACTACTCACACAAGTGAACCTCTTAAAAATAATATTATCGTACGCCCATGCTAAATGGAGATATTTACAAATAAATTAACCCCTATTAAATTGTATCGTACGACCACGATAAACAAATTTTTGCAAATAAATTAACCCCTTATAGAAATTTTATCGTACGCCCATGGTAAATAGAAATATTAACGAAAATAAATTAAACCCTATCAGAAATTTTATCGTACGACCGTGATGTAAACATTTTTACAAATAATAAGTTACTAATAAAACTTTCGTCGTAAGCCTATGACAGAGATATTTTCACGAACAAATAGACTCCCTTTTAAAAATTTTAACGTACGCCCATGGTAAATGGACATTTTTGGAATAATAAATGATCCCCTATCTAATATAGCTTATCGTACTCCCGTGATATAAACATTTTTACAATTAAATGATCCTCCTTTAAAAATTTCATCGAACGCCCAAAATATATAACTGAATTAACACCTTATAAAAATTTGTATCGTGCACCCATGATAAATTGAAATTTTTAGGAATAAATGAACCCCATTTAAAAATTTCATCGTACGCCCATGGCAATAAAATTTTTACAAGCATTAGTTTTGTTCAATGCGCCTAAAGTTTTCTCTTCAAAAAACATACAAGTTAGTGTGAGAAATAGAAAGGAAGAATCTTGCCTTTTGCTGCTCTAAATCTTCAATATGATTCTTCAAATTATCGATTCGCTTAGATAGATCCACGATTTCCCTCTGGAGCTCTTCCCTGCTCGCCAACCAATCGGCCTCCTCTTCTAAATGGTGAAATTCTAAATCTTCGAAAACTTTTCTTTCATTATCTAGCTGCTCTTGCGCCTGAAGATATTCTTCGAAAACTTGTTCGTATTCCGGACTAGATTTTTGCGTGGATCGTAGTTTTTCGTCTACTTTGGCCATATGTTCTTGAGCATCTTTCAATTTTTGTTTGCATTCTTTTTGGTCTTCTTCTTGTTTCCTTTGACAGTCTTTCATGTTTTCTTCGATCTTTTGCGATCGTTTTTGGAGTTTCTGTTTCCTCGTTTCGACTTTTTCCAATTCGAGCAATTTGGATTTATTTTCGCCCGATATTAGTGCCTTCTCCAATTCAGTCTGTAAACCAATAAAGGTAATTAAACATTTTAAAACAATAGAAATAATATTGAGGAAAACGTACCTCTCTTTGTAATTCTTCTTCCTGTATTTCAATTTCCGCCATCTGCCGTTTTATCCTGGATATAACTGATAAAATATCTCTCTTCTCTTTTTTTAATTGCTCGAATCTTTTTCTATCTTCTTCATCATAATTATTGCTGTATCTTTTCTTCTTCAATTCGTCAGTACCGTTAAAATCAATAACATTATTAGATTCACATTCGTTGTTAATTATATTGTTATCTGTAGGAGACGGAGCGATTTTGGAGACGTCGTTAGTATCTTCAGTTGGAAAAACGAATTGTCTGGGCGTAGATTTATCGTTGGGAAAATCGAAAATATCGTGGTCCGGTGGGAATTCCTTGGAATTATGTAGATTCTGTCTTAGAATTTGCTCAGCTTCTCTCAATAGTATTTGTTCCGCTTCTAAGATGGCGAATTTGTTGTCAATTATTTCGGTAGTGTCCTTTGTTGTACTGAAACAAAATATTTTGTATTTAAATGGGACTGGAGTGAAAACAGACAGTGAACAGAAGTTTCATTGTTTTATTATGGATTATAATCATGTTTTGTAACTATACATTACCACTTCTTTGAAAAACATGATAGTTTGATATTAACTTAGAGTTGATATTAGGTTTGAAACATCGGTTGAATGTTGAGATGAAATATTACCCAAAACTAAATTGTGGATGTCCTTGGATGGCATAAACCAGCCGATGAATTAAATTATTAAGTAACAGCCACAATTAACAAAAGTCACATTAAATAGCTAACGATAAGAGTGAAAAATACTTTAAACAAAACGTTGATTGTAATTTGTTTGGCAAACCAAGTTCGATCCTGTGAAAAATAGTTGGAAAGACGAATGGCTTATACACCAATATAAACTCAAAAGGTGTGCCGCTGGAGCAGTTGATAGGTGGGGAGATTGTTTGGCGGGGCGTAAATGAAATTTGAATAGAGTATAGACTAACCAATAAAGGAGTCAAGCAAGGAGACTCTCTGTCGGCAACACTATTCAATTTGGCACTAGAATATACATTGAAGAAAATATGTAAAGGAAGTTTAAGAACCAGAGGAGGACGTATGCAGACGACGTAGCACTAGTGACTAAAAACAGAATGGTAATGGAAGAAATGTTGGAGGAAATAATAAGGGAAGGAAAGAAAATTGGACTTGAGATAAATACACATAAAACCAAATTATTAAGACTCTTAAAGAATTGTGAACAAAAAGACGGGAAAATTGGAAGATATGAATTTGAAGAAGTGGATAGAGTTAAATATCTGGGAATAACCATAAGTAGTGATGGAGACAGAGAGGCTGAGATAAGGGAAAGAATGGTTGCAACAAACAAAGAATTTCAGGCAAACAAAGAATTATTTTAGCAAACGCACAAAAATAAGAATATATAATACAATAATCAGACCGGTGATGATGTATGGGACAGAAACATTAACTATGAATAAAAAACAACAAGAGGATATGAGAATACAAGAACGAAAAATAGTAAGAACAATATTAGGACCAAAAAAGATAGGTGAAGAATATAAAAGAAGAACAAACATGGAACTATATCAAGAGATAAAAAAAGACATAGTAAAAAAAATTAAGGAGCCAAGATTAAAATGATTGGGACACATGTGGAGAGCAGGTAAGAGATCAATAATATACTCAATGTTAGAGTGGAAGCCTTGTAGTAAGAGAAGAAGGGAAATACCCAGGATAAATTGGTTGCAGGATGTAGTAGGTGATCTCAAGACAATAGGAATTAAACACTGGGAAGAGAAAACTCAGGACAGGAAGCAATGGCTACAAATAGTAGAAAAAATATAAAAAAGTAAATATGGTCTGATCCACCATTACAAAAGGATCCAGGAAGCGCTACTCCTACGGGAGTGTTAAGCCACTATATATATATAGACTATAGACTACATAAAAGGCTGCTAGAGACATTTTCAAATAACTCTAAATAAACAACAGCTAAAACTAAATCCTTGGGTAAAAAGGATAAAATGTTTTTTTTTGGCTTTGGAAAATATTTTTTTATTGTGAAAGCATGGAGTGTTTAGGAGTTTTGATACTTATGTCATAAACTCATATTCTACCTTCTGGAAACTCATCATGCGTCCAGATTTGGCAAACATGTCCTCGTAATTAAGTTCAAATTTTATTACAATGGGGTGTTAAACTTAACAAAAATATGATGTTTTCTCAATGTTAATAGTTAGTGGTGGACAAAATCATAATGAGGAATAAATTATTTTTAATATTTTTATTCTCACAAGGTTTTTATGCCGATTTGAAAATTCAACCTTTGGATGATTTAAACAATCCGCCATTCCTGATATGACGTATGCTCACTAAAACAGCTACATAAGTGTTGACATAGGACCACAATTCTGATGTGATGAAGTACTTATAGGTTATGCTTATGTCACATTGCTGCTATAGTGACTTGGGAATTTTTTCTTTACATCCGATTTATTTTTACGGCTATTAGATTGTTTTATAAATTTTATCGTTACCATCGTTAAGTTTTCGTTAACGTATTCAGGTAGTTAGTTTTTATTTTTGTTAGTGCTAGAAATTTTTCTTAAATTATTAGAATTACTTCTTTTTCATTGGTGAGGTAGATGCTTATTTTGTAATAGTCAGATCTAAAGTATCAAATTTAACAGTATTCTGCGATGTTAACCGACAACTAACACCAACACTTTTTACTTCTAAGGGAATTGTTTGTTGGTATTGATTGATCATTGCCGAAGAGGTTTGAGTACCAACATCATAATCATGAGAATCTTCTGTTAAAACAGGTTCATTTGGGACTACCAGCTCATCTAATTTTAGCTTTTTGATTGAAGAAGATTCTTACATCAAAATGATCTTCACAGCAATAGTAATTAGTTTATATTTTCTTCTAGAAGCTTCAAACCATAATTTTCTTTAAACTGTTACTACAGGAACAGTTACAAACTTTTTACTAGGCGTTGTAAGTGTTGTGTTCGTGCAGTATGATACAAAACAATATTTATACGATATTGACATTATTCCAACTTTAAAAATGATGGAGAAAAACTAACTAAACTTATCCAAAAAAAATGTTAACACAATTTTTTTATAATATTTATACGTCAAACTCGAATAAAATGTAAACAAAACCAAAGCCATGGAGACTGGGGACCAAAGCACTCATATATATTATAGATTTTGACAATTCTTCAAACTTCAAATTCGAATGGACTTTTTGTAACTGGATATTGATTCATAAAACATCTAAATCAGAAAGTGGCTGTTCATATTTAGTGAGGTGACGTATCTGTAGTGAAAGTTGCAAACATTTAGGAATTCTTAATTTCCAGTTTTCTCCTAAAATATTGGTTTAAAAAATTTTAAATTAATTTTTGCAAAGTAGTACCAATATTCTTTAATAAAATACCAAAAGTCGGATATCGGTTTAACACCCCATTAGCTACATTACCGATTATTTATAACAGCTGTGTCATCCTAACACACCTTGGTGAACTGGGTTCCATGTCAGTACTTCTTCCTTTTGGTCTTACTGGCTACACTAGGCTGGTAGGAAAACGCGAGCTATTTTATTTAATAGCCGCTTAGACCAACCATCATTGAGTCAGGTGATGGTATAGTCTGTACGATCTCAGTTGAACGATAACGAAAGAAACCGCAAGGGTGCGAAAGAGGGGAGACGAGATGAAGTCGTGCTGCTGAAGTGCTAGTGACAACTGCCTAGAGTGCTAGCGCCCGGCCGGAAACTAACGAACTAACAACCGACACCGGGTATAGTTATTTAATCAAACAAAACAATAACACTTCTTATTTTATTACATTCCTGTGGGTCCCTTACGCCATCTCTTCCCATATATGTATGTACTTTCTAAAGCAGTGGTAGTTTATCTTGACTTTCAATACATATTAAGTATTTAAACTTCAAATTGATAATTAAAATAAGGGGAGGCGGCAAATTTTCGGTCTGCACTGGGTGACGAAAATCCACACTACGTCACTGTATGTTATTTATATTTGAAGGTTTAATAAGTGAAAATGAGGTCAGTGTAATTTACATAAAGCAACCATAATTTAAACATAACATTTTAGACGTAAGCAAGTCCTATCATATGTTATTGGTGATGTCAGAATAAAAACGTTCTTCCGAGAAAGAATGACATATAATCGTATTGTTTGTATGGAGATTAGATAAAAAAAACGGTTATAGAACAATAGTTTATTTACTTTATTTCTTATCGTAACCTGTTATATTTATATATATATATATAAAAAAAGGATTTCTACTAATATTTAATTAGTTGCATTTGCATAAAGATCTTGATAATGTATGATACATTTTTGTGTATAAATTTCTAAGTGATTGAGAAGATTGGAAAAGGTTCTAGCCTGTCTATCGGCTTAATAGCGAATAAAATGAAAGGGTTTTGGCTTTCAAAAAGTTGGAAATTGCTGGAAAAAGAAAAATCAATTAAAACCACTTTATGTATGATACTATTTTTAAGAAAATTTCGAATAGCTGACAACGTAGCAGCAGGTGGAATAGAATAGTCCAACTCCAGTAATTGGTATAATATAACGAAGTAACTGGTCAGTTATTAACGCGGTCCACTGTGTCATAAAAAATGTTAACGACCTAAAGGAGTTGGGGTTACTTGGCATTAATTTCATCTAGGGGCGTGTGCGAATTGTGTTGTAGAAAAATATTATCAATATAATATCTATTTGTTGGTTGAGTGAGTTTAGTTATATTATATAACACATTTTATAAGTTTTGCATGGTTATTTTTAATCTACTGTATTAAATTCAATGAAAAATGTATAGTTTTCTATCTTTTGTTTCATTAACAACAAAGATATTCGAGGTTTCATGTAGTGGTACATTTTCAATTAGTAGTTTTATATGAACGTATTTTGATGCCTAAAATCAATTCATGCTGTGACCGTTTGAAGCATAACAAAATCATCACTTGTAAAAAATATTATTAGCCAATTATCAGAAAATACAGAAAATCACTCTGAACAATTTCATTAAATATTTTACTCACTTGTCTTTATTTGATGTAACAAAAGTTTTTATTCTCGTCCTCGGCGACGGCGGATAAGGACCTGGTGGATTGTGTTGCACATAAACATTTTCGTACGGACTTTTTCGCTCGACGTTTCTAAACTCTTGTTCTCCTGTCACCAAGTCGATATTTTCATAATTCACGCCGTTGGAAGGACTGTAAGTTAAATTGACGTGTTCGTTGTTGTTTTGATTGGATTGTTTGATTAGCTCGTTATGCAGGATGTCTAAAGGAGATGGTGGCGGTGTCGAGCTGTAACTTGGTGACGGGGGGGCGTATTGGCCTCTTTTGTCTCTAGGAAGGGAACCGTTCGTTTTAATCCTGTAAAGTAAAAAGTTTAACATTTAGTGGTGAAAGATCTGAACCGTTCAACATGGAAAAAGGAATTAAACTAGGAGACAGCCCAAGTCCATTACTCTTTTTAATTTTAATGGACTCCCTAATAAAAGAGTATGCAAAATCGAACTGAGAAAATAGCACGGTTATAGGAAATAGAAATCGAAATTTAAGACCAATAAAAATAGACTCTCTTTTATATGCAGACGATATAGTCCTAATAGCAGACACGAACAGTAAACTGCAAAGTTTAGCAAATACATGGCAAAAGGAAATACTAAAACTAAAAATGAAAATCAATACGGAGTAAACAAAATATATGATTACTACCCAGAAAGAAAAAGATAAAGGAAAGTCAACTATAAGACTCGATGTGAAACAAATCGAACAAGTTACATGTTTTGAATACCTAGGAAAGACGGAAAGATAGATGAAGATATAAATAATAAATCAAGAAAGGCCACAAGGATATATTATAGTACTAAGAAAATCGTAATGGAAAAGAAGGAAATCGACGACAAAACAAAATTAAGAGTTTATAACTGCATAACCCTACCAGTAACTACTTTTGGAAGTGAGACGTGGGTCACCTTACAAAAGCACGAATCTTCGATAAATGCAGTGGAAATGAAATTTTTGCGAAGGATCGCAAGAGTTACCAAATTTGACCGACGAAGAAATGAAGAAATCAGAGATCATCTGAAACTGGAACAAGATTGAAAACAAGCAATTGAACTGATATGGACATATTGTAAGAATGATCGAGAACAGGTTAGTAAAAGCAGTTACAGAGGCAGGAAAGGATAGAAAAAGAAAGAAAGGAAAACATGGATGGGATGGATACAGGAAATCGGAAAGAAAAGAGGGAAATCAATGGAAGAGATGAAAGGACTGTCCAGAAACAGAAGCGACTGGAAGAAATGGGCAAAGAAGGGCTAATCCGAAGCTGAAAGGCATAAGGGTTCCAGAGAAAGAAGAAGAAAAAATTTGACGGAATCTACTGCGAAAAAAAAGATATAATATAATGTGCAAAATTCAAGAGTAAAATAATATTTTCTCAATGGGTAAATTTTTTGATTAAGTAATCGTAAAGAGGTACTATAGGACAGTTGTATCATCAAACATTAATTCTCTAATAATGGTTGTGTAGTTAATGCTTCCATTGTTTGGCCAAAAACTACTTCATCTTCACACTGGACTATTACTAAAAAATTTTCCTTTCTGTAGTATACGAAATTTGTAAAATGTTTTATGGCTCAAGCTAATACATGGTACATCTATCAAAGGTTTATCCTCGTTTTCACGTTTATTTGCACCCAAAAAGTTTCACAGAATCATCAGAAGGTAAAGTACTAAGAAACTATCCTAATGCTTCCATTGTTTTCTCATGAACCAGGAAACGATTTTCACAATAATAAGTAATTTAACTAAGAAATAATATCTATAAATCAGCATAAAGAAACTCACCTATTAGGCGTCATAGGTTTACTCTTCTCACACTGTTGTTTCTCGTATTCCGCGCACATATTCAAGATTTCTTCCAACCGTTGTTGTTCCGCCTTTTCTATTTCCTGTTCTTTGATTCTATCTTGTTGCGCCTACGACAAATCAATCACGAATAACTCAATAGCCAAAAAAAAAAATAGCGAGTAAACATATTATTAACCTACGAGATAAAGTTCGTACGTTACGTCGGGAAATTTACTGTCTTAGTTTGATTTTTAAACCACATATTATAGTTCTGTATTGGATCGGTTATCCAACGGAGTAAATATTTACACATAGATAAAAACGGGGTTTAAACAAAGTTTATTTGTATAACGTACGAAATTATATAGGTGTCTGTCGACGTTAAATGAACGTGCTTAATCTTCTAGCGCAAAGCTGGCGTTAGTGGTCTAGATGTTTAATTTATCAACTTTTTTGAATAAATTTCAATTAACACACGTACGGTGCGGTAGTTATCGATGTAATAAATGGAATTGATGGTGTTTGAAAAGAGGAATTTTTACGCAATTCTTAATAATAATAAACAGGCTGGCCAGAAATTATTTTACAAAAATTATAATCTAATTTTTCTTTATTCATACTGATGTAGTTTTTAAGTTCACCGTTAAAATTCCTTCATTTTCATCCTGATGTGATATATTATAGGGTACTACCTTCCCTTACTGGTTTCATGTTTTTAATATAAAGACGCCCCTTGTTTCCTTCTTATCTTCTTCTCGCCTAACAACAGGCACATTTTCAGTAATCCACATAAATAGTTGGCCGTTGAAAGATTGTATTAAACAATGAGACTAACCATTATAATAGCTTTTTTTGTTATTGCACTTTATCAATATATTTTTCCCCTGTACCATACCCTTAATTTATAATTAAACGAATATATATCCTCACCTGATTCCTTTTCAATTCTGCATCGTACTTCCTTCGTTCCAGCTCCTCGTAACCTTCATAATTAAAATCAACCAGTTCTCCTAACGATCCGCTTCTCCTGTGATCGATCTTCGGTCCGTTAGGAATGGGATTAGGAGTAACGCTTCTACAGAAATTGGGGTTCCTATTGAAATTTGGTGATGGTGTCGTCATTCTACTGACATTTATATTTTTATTGGTACTAGAAGTTTTGTTATTCAATTCGTTGTTATCGAAATTGACGCTTTGGTCTTTAGGAATGCATCCGTTTTCGAATATGATGACTCTATTGTTGATGTTTTTCGTTTCGTTGACAGTGACGTTGACGTATTGACTTTGGTGTGATTTTTTAGAGAATGTTGATTGGGGTTGGTTTTTGCCTTGGAGCTTTTCGTTGCTGTTAAGTTCGGCGTAGTTTAAAGCACTTTGGGGTAGATTTTTTGCAAAGTTTGTTAGATCAGGCGGAGCTCTACCTGAAATAAGAAATATAATAATTTAAGTACAAATTAACAACGATGTGGAATAGAACGAAAATATGATGTCGTTTTGAATTAAAAATTGACAAATGACAAGAGTATTACTGTCGATACCATAAGTGTCAAATGTGAGATCTGACCACTGAACTATAATTGGATCTGACCCATTATTCTTCTATATTCTAATTCACACGCCACATTCCATGTATATTTAAATTTCGCGCGTATCCTAACCTCTTTTACCGAGCTCTTACTTGTTAATAACCACGACATTCATTATTAAGAATTTCTTGTCGTTCGCTCGGTGGAATTCTTTAAAGTTTCCGTACAGTTTATTTCAGTGATTTTTAAGAAATTTTATTTTTCAATCGGAATTAAACCACCATATTTTTCAATTATTTTTATTTTCTTCATTTCTGAAAAATTCGACAACCAAAAGATCAAGGATATAAATAAAGTGGACTAACCTATGACGTCTTTGACAGGAGTGTTGACAGTTGCGACATTTGAAGGAAACACTTTCGGCGAAATGGATTTCTTGTAATTTTGAGCTGCCAGATATTCGAATTTCGACACTTTCGTCATTATACTGGAAGGAGGTTCGTCGCTTCCGCTATCTGAAAGAGATTCTCTGGGACTTCTCCGAGGTGCTACGGGAGGTTTCTTGTTGAATTTACTCATAAAAGAGTTGTCCGGTTCGAAATTTATTGGAGCCATCGAGATTCTTGGATTAGGTAGCACCGATTTCATAAGTTTCGCTTCGGCGGGATGATTAAATCGCATGTAATTAGATCTGCCGAATGTGAGCATACAACCTGGATATAAATAACCAAAAATTAGTAAATGATACGATATTATGTTGTTATCAATAATATTTACTGCCAGTAAACGGTTCATTCGTAATTATAAGCAGTTAAAAATCCATTTAATGGATTTTAATTCGTAGCTTTTAGTAATCACAACAAACAATCCATCATCGCTTTAATACGTTCGGTTTTGATTACATTTGGATAAGTGGGACGAAAATAAGAGCCTATTAAAACAACAACAAAATATATTCACCGCTAAAAATTGGAAAGATTTAAATGAAAATTTCACGCAATAGAAATTCGAATCTTATTATTTGTTATTGTCAAAGATTTTAAGTAGAACAATTTTGCGGCTTTGAACATAATTTAACTTAGTTATTGGCATGATGAAAGTAACTAAGGATCACTAAAATAATAGGATACAGAAATTCTAAAAAAATCACTTATTTTAACATTAAATCTGCTATTATAATTATTTTTATAGAAATATAAATAACAATCCGCCATCAATTCAGATTAGAAGCGAGTGACCTCACGCTTTTGTAAACATCATTTGACATTTTGTACATCGTTCGAACTTCCATTGTACTTGTACCGTTTAGGGGATATTTCTTCGTTATAAATGATTGAGAATTGCAGTTTTGTTTTACCAAAAGTAAGACAAGGAAACGTTAGCTATCGGTTTTTGTCAAGAAAATTAGTACAACTTTTTCCAAGAATCGGCTTGATGTATTTTTTTCGTCTTGCAATGACATTTGTTCAGCTGAATTTTGAAATATTGAAATGTCCATGAAGTATTGCATATATACAGGTTCGGCAAATATTTATCTTCCGTAAATAAAATCTCATATAGGAGCAACAGTGGACACTTTACATAAAATTCTGTATATGTCCAAGAGAAGTATAGTTGTGAGTGAAATTAGTTTGCACTGTTTCACAATAAAATAACAGTATGCGGCAAGGTCTCTTTGAGGATTAAAAAGCCATAAATCATTTCTAGTCTTGACCTACCCACAAGCGAACCATTGATTCTCATTGGTGCAATGTACCTTCCGATTGGTCTATGAAAAATTTACTTGAATTGTTAGTCCACATTGACTCCCTGGGTTGTTTTAGTTCATTTCTGTTATTTACGAGATATTGTGTTCTTGGATGTTGCTGTGATTAGATTTTGTTTTATTGACTAAAACTATTTTGTTGGTAATAATTAAAATTATGGCTTTTTCGCGACCATTCGAAGAGGAAGATATGGTTATAGGCTCCGAACAATTAATATTCTCGATGTGTAAACAGACGTATTATTCTATGCCAACATAAACAATGTCAAAGTTTATTTTTTTAATTCTGCTTGATTTCATGTCGCTGTGAATATAATAGGTTGTTTGATTGTTGTATGTGTAAAACATACATATTTTATTGTTAACATTTTTTACCAGAGGTTTTGAAGTTTCTGAAAGTGGAGAGTAGGGATTTGAGACAATAGACAGAAAGAAATTTGGTATGTTCTAGTCGCTATCTACGCAACAAATAATACAAATTATGTACAGGAACTGAAACAAGAAAATAATTGGTCAAAGCATGTAGCTGTTGAAAGAATACATAATTGACAAAAGTTTCAAAAAAATCCATGATTACAGTTATCGGTAAAACTGCTATTCATCAGAAAAAGAGAGTGCAGAAATCGCTAGTGCGTCGGAATCCTGCAATAATGAGAAATTTGTCCGAAACCGGTTCTGCTTTTGCTTACAGATTTCTTTATCTCGCCGACAAATTTATTGTGAAACAGTGCAGATTAACCTTCTGCGGATTTCTAATGGCGTTACGATAGTCCCCGATTATGTGAAATAAAATATAAACCAGTTTTGTTGATGTTACTTACACTAGTTACAGAGCAAACTCATTATCATTTGAAAGGGCCGAGATTTCCAATAAGAAGGGATTAAGCAGAAAAATCTTTTCCAATACATAGTCACTAATATTTACCTTGAGATAATCTCGTAGGGGTCGTAACCCTCACCCCATCAATAGACAGATATTCGGATAAGGGGTATATAGTCACTATTCCCTCGCTGTTCTCAATATGACAATGCAAGGATAGCACTCCTGTTCCTTGGATGGGAATATCAACTCCTGAACCGCATCCCACTGTGACTCGACCTTGAAATAAAAACAATATTAAAATTATATCAAATTATGGATAAATAATTATATTTGATTTAACGGAGCAGTATAGGTACATTTTTATGACAAAAATCCTAGTAGAAAACGGACTGTGCTATCATGTAATAGTATATTATACAATGAGCACAAAATGATGACCATTTTGCACGAATATGAAATTTGTAGCACGAGCCGAAGGCAAGTGCTGCAATTCATACGAGTGCAAAATGGCCATTTTGTAGCGAGTTGCATACTATACTTTTTCTATGACAACATATCGTTCACGTTTAATACATGCATACATTGCAAAAACTTTGAAAGAAATAAACTGATAATATTTCATTACTCCGAATTCGCCGCTAATGGGCTTTCTATCAGAATTAAAATATAAATAATTGAAGAAATTTTTTTCGCAGTGTTGCGTCGAGAACACTTGTCATTAGATGCAAAGCAAATTGTGAAAAATGTGTATGATTGTTTTGTACGTAGAGGATTCATTCCCTCTATGAAAGCCAGATTGTTCCTACTTTGGACAATCTAAAAAGGAAGCTAGAAGATGGCACCAACATAAATATTAGCCGGGCCACCCTCCATAAAGTTATTGGTAAAATGGGATTCACATATCGTAAAATTGGTAATGGAATCGCAAAGATTGTGCACTTGGAGATTCAATTTTCTTCAGGACATTAAGAAGTACCGATCCGAAAACAGATCTATAATCTACCTGGACGAATCATGGTTTGATACATACGATACAGTATCCAAAGGATGAATTGATTCCAGTAAAAACTGTAAGACTAAGGCACCTTCAAACAAAGGAAAGAGCATAAGTATTATTCACGCTGGATCAGAAAACGGATTTGTTCCAAATTGTCTGCTGCTGTCTGTAAATAATATTAACGATTAAAGCTTGGATTATCATGAATATACATCTGCAGAACTTTTTGAAAACTGGTTTCAAAATCATCTTATGAACAATATTCCCGACCACAGTGTAATTGTAATGGACAACGTAAGCTACCACAGCCGTCTACTACAAAAAGCACCAAACTCATCAAGTAGAAAGACTGAAATTCAAGAATATTTGTTACATACATTGTTACAATATTAAATCATACCAGTAAAGTTGGATATTGTTTCTTTTACCTGGTTATAGTTTATTTAACTTAATAGTATTTAATAATCTCTCATTTAGGAGGAAAAAGAAAAAAGTTTAGAGAAATGGTCTTCACATATTAAATAAAAAACAAAGGATGTAGGATAAAACTACAAAAATATAGACCTTTGTGAATTTGATCTTTTTTAAAATAATTTTAAATAGTCCGCCACTGGCGATCTCTTCTACAGCAGCTACTGGCCATATAATTTATTGCAATTGGCCCATTAATTTTATTATTGCCGGCAAAAGTGAAGACGATATATTTTGAGACAAACTATACAGTATGATCGAATAAAAGAACTACCTCTATTTCCTTCCCCTACTATACAAAACCACGACAGGAATAAAATTATTTGTGGAATTATAAAAATCAATGGAACACGTCAACTTTTAAATTCTATTTTACGTCCTACGAACAATAATTTTAATATGCAGGATGTTTCACGTAAGTCTGGCACAACCGGGACTCTTCATCTTTAATGGGACACTATATATTTTCATATTTTCGAAATCACTTTGACAACCTGATTTCAACGAACTTAAACATTTTTGGTCTATTTAGAATACAGAGTAAAAATATTTCATGAGAACTACAATTTTATAAAAATGAATGAGATAAATCGTATTGAAAATAAAACAAATTAATATAATAATAGTCAATCAAAGTGTTTAAGTGAAGTCCTTGAATTTGAATAAATTATACACTGACCTGCAAAAAACTTACCGTCTAAAATTATCTATAATTTTAAACATGAAAATCTTTCAAACCAATCATCCTGATAGATTATCTTTTGATTGGTTGAGATTTTGAATTCAAAATTTAATTAGGGCATGAACGGAATGTGATATAGCTTTACTGAAAATGATTTAGTAGGGTGTTTATAGCAGCCGTTCAAAAAGGTTTTTTACAACTGGGCTAAAAGGTTTTTTACAACTGGGCTCATATAGAATCGTTCAATTATTTTATAGTGAACAGCATTTTTTTGTTAAAATTTACGATATTTGACAATACTTGAAATTTTAAATAAGATACTTTTAGTTCTTTTACCACATTTCATCTTTTTGGGGTATCCTTTGTCTCCTCCCATGAAAAGTCCTTCATTACAAATTTAATTTCTAAAATGTATAGTTGTGAGTAGAATTTATTTGCACCTTTTCACAATTTGTCGGCGAGATAAGGAAATCTATAACCAGAAGCAGAACCGGTTTCAGACTCATAATGTGAATTTTCAAAAAAATGTATGTTTATTGGGGTGACATTCACCGAGACCTAAAAGATCTTTTGTACCCCCTTACTTCTACTCACTTCCTGAGGAAAGTCTCAGAGACTAGTAGATCCTTTAGTCCTATTTCCCGGATGAATTTTAGGATATGTGCAAGCTTCAAGGTAAATGTCCCTCGTCTATCCAATAATCTCCTAGGTGTTGTGCCTTAGGATACTGAATTACTGTGCAATTCGCAAGTATGTGGATCCTCCTTCTTCCATGCCACAGAATCTACATTCTTCTTCCTCTACTATTTTGAGCTTTTTCAGGTGCCCATTCAGGCTACAATGTCCCGTTAGGATCCCTGTTGAAACTCTTAGTGCAGTTTTACTTTGACTTATGCATTCATTTCACCTCAACGGGTTGTAGTCAACCTGCAGAATCTTTGATTGTCTGAAAATGTTGTCCATTTGTGTATTCTTTTAGCAACTCCACGCTTTGGACCCATTATTTGCTTGTTTCAGTTGCCTGTACATATTTTGTATCATAAAAAAAAAAAAAAAAAAAAAAAAGATAATGACAAAAACGGTTGATGTAGGGCTCTCGGGTCTAGCATACTTCCAGAGATGATAAAAAAAAATTTTTCACGGAAATGTATTGGTGGATGATAATTTTTAATTTTACCAAAATCAGCCATCCCCCTCCCCCCCCTGAGGGGGATGGGGGGGGTCGACACCGTGAAAAATTCGTAAAAATGCATTTTTAAATATGGAATCAAATTCTACGTATTTTTTCACGTATAACCCTAAAATTTCAATTCAACAACTTTTTTTTTTAAAAAGTTATGCGGAAAAAATGTTTTAAAAAAATTGATAATTCCATAAATATAAAAATCTTTATTCCGTCTTTACGAATAAAAATAAAAATTTGATATTTGGCATATGTATATTTAACAGAATCACTAAACAAAATAACATAACTATCCATCCCCATCCCCCCATAGGGGGGGGGATGGGGGGGGGGGTTGACACCTTCAAAAATTCGTAAAAATGAATTTTTAAATATGGAACCAAATTCTACGTATTTTTTCACGTATAACCCTAAAATTTCATTTTGACAACTTTTTTTTTAACATAGTTATGCGGGAAAAATGTTTTAAAAAAATCGATTATTTCATAAATATAAAAATCTTTATTCCGTCTTTACGAATGAAAATAAAAATTTGGTATTTGGCATTTGTATATTTGATGGAATAAAATTTGGGATAAAATAAATTATATGCAAATATCATACCATAGGGGTAGAGGGTGGGGGTGAGTTTGGGAAATATTAGGGTTGGGGTAATTTTGAGTGTGTCATAAAATTCTACACTCTTTGTTGAGCATGTATGCCAATTTTCATATTTTTTTCTCCATTATTGCCAAAGATATTTATTAAAACGTGTTTTGAATTTGTGGACTTGTAATTTTTTTGGAAAAAATTTAAAACCTGTTGATTTCGAAATACGGGTTTGAACCATTTAGAGTCATATTTTGAAAATCAAAAAAATACTGCGAGCTAAGATTAATGGTGAGTATTGAAACCAAAAAAAATTTTATGCAAATATCATACCATAGGGGTAGAGGGTGGGGGTGAGTTTGGGAAATATTAGGGTTGGAGTAATTTTGAGTGTGTCATAAAATTCTACACCCTTTGTTAAGAATGTATGTCAATTTTCATATTTTTTTCTCCATTATTGCCAAAGATATTTATTAAAACGTGTTTTAAATTTGAATGGTTCAAACCCGTATTTCGAAATCAAGAGGTTTTAAATTTTTTCCAAAAAAATTACAAGTCCACAAATTCAACAATTGGGGCCTAATTTTGAATACATTTTTTCAGTTTAAAAGAAGAAATATTTCCTGTCCATATTTAGATACCTATAACAATATCTTCCTCTTAGAATGGTCGCCAAAAAGCCATAATTTTGATTATTACCAATGTGTCGTAAATAACAAAAATGAACTAAGCCTACCCTGAGAAGTTCACAGTCAATGTGGACTAACCTTTCAAGTAAATTTTGCATAGACCAATCGGAAGCTAATTTTACTCACAACTGTAATCGTAAAACAGAAAATGTGTATCGTTTTATTTCGAGCACAAGGTTATTAAACAGTCTGTATCACACTCAAAGCCTCATCAAAGAGGGTATCTCAGAGTATAGCTTCTGTGAACGAGATAACAGTTTAGTTTTTAATTTCCATTTTTCACTTTACATCCTATTTTATAAAATTATTCAACAAAAATGAAAAAATGTCTTAAAAGTCTAGAATCACCCCGTATAAACTTTATTCAATTTTTAAATAAAAATTCCCTTCACTGGAATAATAAACTATATCCAAAATAATCAAAATTGAATGAGTAGTTTTTTACAAAAATTTTATTTAGGTGGAATATTTTTTTGGAGACCAGTATATAATTTTTTTTAATTAAAACGGCTTATAAAATTACGACATCATGTTGCAAACGTCAAAAAATACCAACAAAAACTGGTTTCTCTTAATACTTAATATACACGTCATGGTTATTTTGTTTTAGAATCAACAATTTCCAACTATTTATTGATAATACTTAATTAAAACATTATGAAAATGTTTAAACTGTTTCTTAAGCTACGGTTACACAATCCTCAGATTAAATTTTAATTGCTCAGTGAACGTGGGTAATAAAATTCTTATAACTTAACTAAACGTCATTGTATATAAATGACTTCCTGTCTAGGAGCTTGGCTTGTTATAAAGTTAACCCCTTTAAATTGAAGATAAAATTCAAGACGGGATAATATTTCATATTGAAGCATAATAAGTAACGACCCACTTTTTTTTTAAATAATCATTTTTTATGGATAAACATAATTTTTTTATTAGGAAAAATTTGTTGATTGTGGGCGTACTTAAATTCAATTCATTTTATTACACAATATCAAACGCCATGAAAATTGAGAAACTGACAATCATAATAGTTATTTACATAATTAGTGGTCGGTGTTTCCGATGTCCGTCCGGCGGTCAGGGTAAAACGCAGGTACGTCCGAGGTCCGTCCCGCGGTTAAAAGGGTCAAGACGTTTGTCCGAAGTCCGTCCCGTGGATCCGTATGATAATTTATATTGCAGATATTATATATTATATATAGGGTAGGGTAGGGTCTGTGGAAGGGTGTCGATAATACACGAATCATACTAATTATTCTAGGAATAATATTCTACCCTGCCCATTCTACCTGTGTATCCACCTGACCGCGGGACGGACATCGGTCGGGGATTAAAAACCCTTTTCCTAAACCCTCAATTTTCTGACCGCGGGACGGACATCGGTATTGCCCTTAGTGGTATATGGACATTAAAGCTCGCATGTGAAGTTTGCGCGACGAGGCCGTAGGCCGAGTCGTTTATTTACATAAGTGCGTTAATAATTCCTATCCCACGTGTTACGTACAAAATTTTATCTACAACTGTTTATTAGTATTATTAACTTCGTTGAGTTCAATGACTTTAAATATATTATTCTTTCATTAGGAACAAGTCCTAAGTTCCAGTTGCAATGTCAAACATTCTTTTGAGCTCTTTCCGTGATGCTGAGTTCCAGCTCTCGTATGATATTTTGGTAGTTTACGTGTGATCAGCCCAATTTATCTACTGGCATTCTTTCAACATTATGTCTCCCAAATTCCAATTTTTTATATAATAGAAGAAAAAATATATTTAGAATAGTTTCCCGTACAGTGATACGCATTTACATTGTTTGTTTTTGTAAAAAATATCGGGACAAAAGTGAAGTAGTGGAAAAAAGTGTTTTTCTCTAGAAATTCTAAATTTTTTGACGGATAATCTTCAAAATAGGTGACTTTTATCGTTTTTTTTATAAAATCAGTCAAAAGCTCAGGCCAAAAAATCAGGTAGTTCCTAATCCTACCATTCAGTTGGGCCTAGAATATGAAATCGGACACACACGAATTCCCGTCAGGATAACCAGTCTACCTGTTTCATAATTAGGATACGTTAAGCCGTCACTCGAGTTCCCGTCAGGGTGAAAACTGACCTGTCCAAAAGGTGTTTATGGTAATTGCGGTAAATTCTTTGAATCCTCTGATATTTAGCTATGTATTTATTGCATATTGTAATCAGTGATCAGTAAAAGTTTTAAGGGAGGTCCGTTTTCAGATGTATGAAATAAGAAATAGATATAAATATTTTATGTTTGGCACTCTCACACGCTATTATTTTAGTAACCTACCCTAACCCCCTAGCCACCCCAATAGGTTATTCAACTTTTTCATTAGAATTCAAGATTCAAGAATTTTCAGAACTATTTAGTTAACAAACTTAAAGGGTATACCAAAAAATGGCAAAATTTTATTAATGATACAATTATAAAATTTAATTCACCTACTTTGGAATAAATTACTATTTACTGGATTTGTATTATTTTTTACCTGTTCAGAAATTGGACCAACAAACCTAAAGAATTATATTGACCCATTTTCAACAATTGATTATTAGCAGGTATTTTGGCCCAACTGAATGGTTTCCAAAAACTTCAAAAAGAAAAATGAGCGCCAAATAAAAACCTTAAAGACTGTACCTTTAGTTATATTATAGTCAAATCCATCGTTAAACATAAAGCACATTAACGGAAACCCGAATTTCTTACTAAAAACGATACTGCTTTAAACCAGAACAATCCGCTAAAGTATCATTACGACACTTCAAAACTAAGCTTAATGCAAATGGAGGTAATGTTGGGTGTTCCAAAAAATTCCACAAACTATTATTAAAATATAGTTTTAAAATCAATTAATAGTAGTTGCGAAAACGAAAAAACTCCCAATTATAAATAACCTTGGCGCCAGGAACGTTCAGTGTTTTGTTTATACACACACATTATTATGTTAATTACTATGTTTTTAACACAACACAACTACCACATATATTATGACGAGAGTACACAACCGATTAAAATTAAAAACACTACCAAACAACGCGGCAACAAAAACTATATAAGCAAAAAAACAAAACAGCTGCAGTCTACCAGACGACCATAAAACAACTGAAAGTTACATAAGTCACAAGAATCAATTTTATAAACACTCGTTTATTTCGGAATGTGAATATAATTTTCAAAACGTTTTTAACCAGTTATTTAAATTATTTGTACACATACCTAACGATTCCAAAAGCTAAATTATAGAAGGTTAGCGTGACTACGGTACAACAAAATGCAAATGAAAATTCAATAGTAATAATGGAAACCAGTGCTGGACTTGTGGAATTCGAGTTCATGGTACAAACGATTACATAATAATTATGACGTAAATATTAGAATTACATGAATTTCTAAGGTTCGTTCCAACCACCACTAATTTACAGTAACGTTACTAATACACATGCGCAGTTGAAAAAAACTGTCCCAACCACCTGGAATTACTGGTTCAGAACTCTCGGTTACTATCAGCTCTCTGTTCCATCACATTTGCCGACTAGTGCTGACTAGCGAGTACCGAAAGTTCTGACATTAGGAAATATGCACAATGGTATAGTAGTTTACGTAACAAGTTCCGAAAGTGGACTTTTACTGGACGAGTGGGCAAATTGCAGGGCGAGCCGCAGGCGAGTCTAGTAAAAGCACTTTTGGGACGTATTACGTACAATATTTTTTTTAAAACGGGCATTGTTGTACCATAAACTTCATATTATTCAGTTTACATTTTTATAACAAGAACTCTTTATTAACTAATTTTAACCATTTTTTTTAACAATCGTTAATTTTTGGTCTACAAATATAAACATTATTTTTGAATAGTTATATTAAACGTACAATTATTAGCATTACTTATCTGTAAGCACGGTATTTCAAATCAAACCAATTGGCCGCTATCTTAGACTAACTATTTTATTATTTTTTTCATTAAAGATAGGCCGGAAAGTAAATAAAAATGAGTCCGGACTATCGCAATAATTTTCTGGCTCGGTCCGACAAAATGAGATTTTATGACCTAAAAATAAACCGGAAAGTACTAATTTCTGGCCGGTTTTAAAAAAACATTTTTGTTTTAAAATATGAAATTTCGAATTTGTTTTTTATGGAAAGTGTAAATAGGTTATGGAAGTGGATTACAACCGGCAACCATGCTACATATATGAAAGAACGAGGAACCGAAACGGGGCACGGATTCCTGCGTGTATGCCTTTCTCATTAAACGGGTTAAACAACTTAACAGGTTGTATTAGGTTTGTTTCAACAAGCTTGAGAATTAATTTGGAATTGAACGGAGTTTGCGTAGATTAAAAGTAGCGTTCCAACACGCCGAGAATTAGTTCTGAACTAATCCGTAAATCGTTCCAACAAACAATAGAACTATACAAGAACTATTGGCTAGAGCTGGAACACAATACCAGTCCCGAACTAGGATCTGCTAACGCCTTCGCATGAAATAATTCGTAACCAATTATGATATTTTTCAATAGAATTTTCCAAAAATATTCGGTTGCATTTGGAAGATATTTTTATTTACTATTTTTTTTTGTTTTCATATTTTCTGAAATTATTATACGATATATTATATCTACTTTGATCTGTATCAATTGGTCTGGGAGCCAAATCTGTTGAATCATGACGAAAATTGTTTATTATATATAATTATACATATGACTTATAATTGTTTATTTGTATTGTTATTAACTATATTCTTATTTGTGTTACTTATTCTTTTCTAATATTATTATAGACAGTTACACTTTGATCTGTGTCAATTTGCCGGGAAGCGATATGTGTTGAATTTTTATTAAAAAAAACACCGTTTTACGATATAGTATTTTTGACTCTACACCCAGCTTTTTACTATATTTAAAATATTTTCAATTTTTTGAACTTACCAGGATAATTTGATTTGACGAAGCATTGGCAACACTGTAAATGTAGTGACTTACATTAAATACTAGTTATTTTTGTCTGGAAAAGCATATTTGTATAGAAACTTATTCCATTTTTTTTACCCCTATTCACTCCATATCCCGTTGAATTCGTATTTGAGTCACATTTTATGGTATATATGTTAGGATCAAACACCGATTTCAGCCAATGGTCGAAAAATACGCCCAAAACGCGTTCTGGCCGTCAGCATATTGCCAAAATCCGAAATTACGCTTTCCGGCCGCTTAATGTAGACCAGAACGCATTCGGGACCTTTTGCGATTGCCAGAACGCGTCTAACACACAATTAAACCGTCCAAAAACCGATTTTGTGCATGTCTCAGCTTGCAAACGACACATACTTAAAACATCTACTTGTTTTTACACGAACTATTGTTATGCCACTTGCTGTTACATAGTACCCTTACCCTTACCCTTATTTTTACAAGCTTTTGCTACCTCTACCTTTGTAAGTAAGGGTAAGGGTAAGGGTAAGGGTAAGGGTAAGGGTAAGGGTAAGGGTAAGGGTAAGGGTAAGGGTAAGGGTAAGGGTAAGGGTAAGGGTAAGGGTAAGGGTAAGGGTAAGGGTAAGGGTAAGGGTAAGGGTAAGGGTAAGGGTACTATGTAACAGCAATAGTTCGTGTAAAAACAAGTAGATGTTTTAAGTATGCCATTAAGTCACCAGAATTATACGTAGACGAATAACAAAATTCTTTCAGACTAACTTGGGAAAGTCAATACACATTCTGGCAATTGCAAAGGCTCCAGAACGCGTTCTGGTCTACACTAAACGACCGGAAAACGATATTCCTGACATTGGCAATATACTAGTGGCCAGAACACGTTTTGGCCGTATTTTTCGACCATTGGCCGATATCGGTGTTTGATCCATATATACACAAGAATTCTGAAGATATTTCCTAAAGATTAGTGTTAAAGTTTTGTAAAATTCGAAAAGGTCCTGTTCTAGATAGTTACCAATATTTTTTATAATAATTTTCTTCCTAAATAATGTTAAACTTATTTAGGTAAAAATAAGGACTACGACTTTGAAGAAACCTTGATACATCATGATTCGAGTCCGGTCCTGATTTAAATTATATTGACAAACCAGCAGATGTGGCAGTGTTAAATAGATTCAATTTAATATTTAACGATGTAAACTGATCTTAATTGTAAGCACTTGTTTCTAAATGATAATAATTTTAATTTTAGAAAATTATATCAACCGTCTACTAGATGTCCGTCGGATTTTCTTGATTCCCAAGAAAATTAGGTAAAAACCTATAAAATATTTCATTCAGAATATACATTCAGTTGTTGATCGCAGGCGAATTTAACAAAGATCGTCTAAAATAGTTTTCCGCATCGAAAAATAGTCCCAGGAAAAAGTATCTTGTCAACTACCGATCCAAATAACATAGGTAATTTATTTTTATTTTTCACTAGCACCCACTGTGTAATATAAAAGTCAATTAACTTGATAAAAAATGTTACATTTATTTGAGACATGATATAATAACATGTTTCAGCTTTTCAGTACTTCTACTTCATGTAGAAAAACTTGGCAACCTTACCCAGGTATGATATTTTGTTCACACCTTTTATGCATTTCTATTTCAGAAATTCTCACTAGGAAATAGTTACTTTAATTAGAATAATCAGTTTAGATCAAACAATGTATCATATCCAGCGCTGCGTAAACAGATTAAACCATCTTTACATTCAACACTTGGTACACTGTAAATATTTAACTTCGAATACTCAAACAAATCCTCTTATTTTTATCTACAGAACACCTTCCTTGCAACAGGAGATTTTTATTTACGTCGGTTTAATTTTGAGGTTAATCGTACTCGGAAAGTGAAAAATTTAAAAACAATTTGGAAAAATAAATAGTTTAATTAGATACGTGGGTTAGTATTCGTGGCACGGGCTAATTTGGTCTAAGAACATAAACCAAGTAAATATCTTTGGAAGGTTTAGAGAAAAATTCTAGTTATTCTTTGTGTATTTGCTTTGAAAGTTGTGAGAACGCTAAATTAATCCTATTGAATATTTTTTCAAACAGAAAGTGACAAATAAGTTACTGAAAGAAATATTGATCGTATACAGGGTGCGGCAGATAAACCGTGAACTACCTACTGAATCAAAATATCAAAACTTCTATTATGCTGACTTGTGTTTATTGATAAACGTATCTAATCATTTTAATATCTACTGGACTACTTTGATTTACGAGGTGTTACACATAGTATTATACCAAAATATGTAATTATACTCTAACTATTGTCAGTGTGATGACCATAAAATAAAGCAATGTTGTCAGATATATTTTCTAAAATTGTTAGGCTCGCTACACAAATGTTCCTCTTACTTCAGTAAACTGTTAGTTCTTGATGTTATAAGAAAGCTAGTTTGGAAATATTTTTAAAAAAATACATAATGTAAATTTATTAGTAAACATTCAAATAAGTCGCTTGAAAATACTGAAAAAAGACAATTAATTAAAACCACTTTTTATATGTTACTATATTTAAGAAAATTTTGAAGAGATGGCAACGTGTTGCACGTGCAGTCAAGACTTCGAAACAACCAATCATCAACTGCAGTATTCATCGTAATATAACGAAATAACCGAAGTATATTCCGTTTGACGATTTTCGCAGAAAAAATTCTACGGTCTTGAGGGTGTTCGGTGGGGGTTGTGTTGTGGTTCGGCTTATAATCCATTAGTATCATTCAGTGTCGGGTGTGAATTTTGTTTTAAAGAAATATTTAATATAATATCTATTTCTTGGTTGAGTGAGTTTAGTGAATTGTTATAGGTATTTATAGGAAAGTGTAGGTGATCTAGTGTAGAAAGGTATCGTTAATATAATACCTTTTTGATGGTGTAGTGGTTAGGTCGCGTCAGTTAATTGATATTAATATAATATTCATTTGTTCGTAGACGGTGGAGTAAGTAGAGGAAAACGCGTTATTATTGTATTACAAATTTTATGAATTTTGTATGCAGATTAATTTTTTTCATTCAAATTGATATAGTAAATTAACATTATTTCACAATATTCGAATTTATAAAAAATTTATATGTACGCCATTGGGCGGCTTTTTCCTTCAAAGGGATTAAAAATGTGGGTCATCACATTAACTTTGGAAGAACTATACATACAGGGATTTCCATAAAAAATAGTTTCTCACATAACTCCTCTGTTGTTTGTTTTTTCGTCGTCTGACATTTTAATTATTATTTCATTCAATTCAGAGCGTTTACAGACTGCGCCATGTGCTATTTGCTTGAATCTTCTGATCTTCTATGTTAAAATAATTCCTTTAGGACTTCCAAGAATTCATCTGTGACCTGCTCAGATTATTTTTAGTTTAAATTGTTGTGCTAAATTTTGTAAGGCTAGCGCCAGATCTAGGAAGACAGCTGAGCCAGAAAAAGTTTTTTATTATACTTAACAGAAAATACTACATTTTCAACTGTTTATAAAATACAGTAAATATGACATTTTCGGAACAGCGCACGGAAATTTTTTCCCGATCCCTATTTCCGTGCGCTTAATAATAAAGCATAGATATCCATAATACTAGATATCCTATGGCAACCCGAAGAAAAAAAAGAAACGAGTAATGTGTCTATAGCAACGATTTATTTATTAATGACAAATTTTATTTTCTGTCAGTGAAAATTAAGTATTTATGTATTTATTACATTTTGCAAAAATGAATTCAGATTGTGAAGAAAATCGGGATATTCCCGAAAATATCTTACAACGAGCGGCAGAAGTGAGTGCAGATTTATTACCAGTGAAATCCAGGTTGAGATATGAACAAGAATATAACAGTTTTACCGAATGGCGGACTCAGAAACGAATCAAAATTGTGAGTGACGATATTCTTTTAGTATATTTTTCTGAAAAAGCCAACACTATGAAATCCTCCACTTTATGGAGTCGATTCTCTATGTTAAAGAGTTGTTTGGCAATAAAAGAAAATACTCACCATCAATATCCAAAAACGATTGCTTTTTTGAAACGACAAGCTGTAGGATATATACCAAAGAAATCCAAGATTCTTACAGCAGAACAAGTAACCAAATTTTTATGTGAAGCTTCAGATGGAGAATATCTACTAGCAAAAGTAATTTTAGTGTTTGGCATCTTCGGTGCATGCCGCAGAGATGATTTAATACGTTTGAGTTTAGATGATGTGGAAGATAATGGGCGTTTCCTTGTCGTGTTCTTACGAGATGGAAAAACTCACAGGTCAAGAAGTTTTATCATTACCAATGAAAATTGCAAATTCGATCCCTGTACAATTTACCGTAAATACGCAGATCTCCGCCCTAAACATATGGAGAGTAGAAAATTATTTGTTGCATACCGAAACCAAAGATGTTACGCTCAACATGTTGGGTGCCATACTATCAGTGGTATTCCAAAACTTGTTGCAAAATACCTAAAACTAAAAAATCCCGAATAATATACCGGACATGGGCTAAGGCGCTCTTCGGCAACCATGTTGGTGGAAAGCGGCGGTGATTTGCTCACTTTGGAAAGACACGGAGGATGGCTTTCTTCCAATGTAGCAGAAGGATATATAGAAGAGTCCATACAAAGAAAAATTGAAGTATCACGGAAGTTGTTTAGCCCTTGTAACTTGGAAACTACAACATCTGTAACAGTAAATCAAGAGAACCAAAGCACACACGAACACTCCGCTTCAACATCTTTAGCAGAGTCTTTAGTTCAACAAAAAGAAATGCAAAAGGGATTGAGCTTCAACAATAATACGAATTGTACAATAAATATTATTATTAATAATAACGGTTCTGTCCAAAATTAATTTTCTTAGAATTACCTACTTGTATTTTTTTTGTTAATTTGAGTTGTATGTACTTACATTTTTACTGTTTTAAAAATAAAAATAAATATTCCCGATTTTCTTAATAATTTTTTGCGATATTTTTTGTTTATGTTGATTTCAGGTACCTAAGTATAATAAAAAATATCGTTCATTACTCGTCCAAAAATGGATTTTCCGTTCTTGCATGACTTCCCGTGTTCGGCTGCGCCTCACACGAGAATTTGTCACGCGCGCACGGAAAAATCCTCATTTCTGTACTGGTAATGAAATATACTATTTCGATCAGTTTTGGTAAAAGAGGAATCAGCCAGTATGATTTCTCATCCTAGGAGGGATTCCCTAAATAGGATCACTTACGTCTAAAAGCCAGGTGGCGCTTTCTCTTAGTTCCGGGTCCAGATTTTGATATTCCTTTTGACACTATAAGTAAAATAGCTTCCGAATTATCGTTAACTACTGTCTTCTAATAAATAATTTTCATCAACTGATAAAATTAAAATATAATTGGATTTCGGAGATCGGTGATTGAAATTAGAGCGGTTATCTTTTCCTGGTGACGAAATAACTTAGTTTTGTGAAATCGAAGGTTTTTACTGTTGTCAGTATTTAAAAAATAAGGTTAAAAACAGAAAAACTTACTGTATAACGTGCAACAGTGCGTTTCCAATTATATATATCTGCGAAAAGTATTAATGTAATTTTTTCGGTATCTACTTTTTTTGTGAGATCGTGTTGTATACAGGGAGATTCATTAATAAGTATAAATATTTTACACAGAATATTTATAGCCTAAAATATCATGATTCAAAACGAAACACTTGAATAAAAATAAGACACGATTTTGAGATATAGGTTTTTATGTCAAAATATAAAAACTGCTTTTGCCCGTTACTTCAAGACTTGAATATTACAAACTACAGGTTCTAGATGTGATTATCCATCCATCCAACCTCATATACATTTATCCAAAAGTTTCTCCTAAGGTAGCTGGTGCCGATTGAAAATGACGCTTTCAAGTCAGTATTTTAAGCCTAATACAAAAAGACCGATAAGATAAAACATTGTAAAACACTGCAGTGATTTATATTAGGTTTGTTCCAACTGGCATTTACGAACCGTACTGGAATCGTTTCGAGTACTGTATAGTGCACAAACGCAAATTTGGGATGGACACATCAACCTTATCACACATTCCAGAAGGTACAGTTTGTATACCGTCCCAAGCAGACCCAAGAACGATACTTCAATCAGTTGGAGCGCGAAACAAACACAGCACTTGCGCGAGCGATACCAAGAACGGTTCTAACGCCAGTTGGAACAAACCTATACACGTTTTTTATTGCCATCATCAGCATTCGACGAGGAAGGGGCAAATTTGGTGAAATTCTTCGTGTATCAGTTTTTTTTTGACATATTTTTCGAATATTTTCAAAAAAATGTGCTTTTGTCCGAATTCGTTATTATGCACCGAATTCGAGAAAAACCATTTTTAATTTTTTTATATGTTCTACATTCCACATGACGACCATTTGTTGCCAGACATAAATCCAATCGTTTCTGTAAAAATTGTCTAGTTCAGTGAGATAAGGTAAATATGGGGCGAAGGTATGTGCTTCTAAGAGCCTATCCTCTACGACCTTTGCAGATCTATTGTGTGTGCTCTCCTGTTATTCTAGATCCCTTCTTAAAACTAAACTTCGAATAGCAAACCTCAGGTCCTCCATATACTCGGAGGGTTGTGGTTGTCAGGCCTTTGATGTAGCACAGTATGTGTACTTAGGTTTCCTCATCTTCTTGGCAAAACCTGTATAGGGTTGTGTCTGCCAATCCAATGTTAAAAATGTGTTTGTTAAGTCTGCAATGCCTTGCCAGGAGCCCATCCAGAATACTGATTGTTTTCCTATTCTGGCTCAGTAGATATTACGTGAATTTTGGCGATGAACTTTTTGACCTGCATCATTCTTGGCATCTTGTTCCACCATTCTCGAGACTGCTTTCGCTATGCAATGGGAGAACAACGTGTCCCTTCACGGGCTAGTGAGTCTGTCTTTTCATTTCCCTTGTGATCTGGGTGGCCTGGTACACTGGCTAAGAACAATCATTACATGCTCTGTTGGGTTGGGACATTCATATAAACTTCAACATTGGGTTAAGCGTCCTTTGATAGGCAACTGTTCAAACTTTAGTTGAACGTTTTTATTTCTTTGTTTTGTTTAAGTTTTCTATTACAAGTGTGACGCCCATGTTAAACTTTCTCTTCTTGAGCTTTTGATTTATAAAGATCTAAAAAGTATAAAAGGGACACAGCCCTTGGGTGGTAAAAAACAAACATGTGGTTTTCAAGAAATCTGTTTTGGGAACAATGTAAAATAACAAAAATTCGTGCATTCACTCTACTACTCTCTCTCTCAGTTTGGAATTTTCTGTGTAAAATATTTACATTTATTAATTGATCACTCTGTAATATAATATTAAAAAACACAATATTGGGATAGTAAACAACAAAAAATGTGTTTCATTTTACCGCAATATTTATAATTCACTAGTCATTGTCTATAAACTACAATCTAAAAACACGGATTTCATTTGTTCTTTTATTTTCAGAGCAAATATTGTCTTTCAAATATTGAATATAGATATCAGAACCGTATTACCAATTTAAACTTTCAATTTTTTTTCTGTAATGGTACATTCAATTCCAATTTAAATTGGAAGTGAAATTTTAGTGCTTGTCAAATGAAAATATGTACAATCATTTACATTGCAAATTATCTTCAAGGTCATTCCTATTTCCAATTCAAATTTCTCCAAGCAACTTGGCAAGATCAAGCAAACATTCGTAATTTATAAAATTTAAGGTTATGTTCACGATGTGTTGTGTGCTTACATACCTACATCTACATGTTCAAATATTAAAATATAATAGTAATTTTTTTAAATAAGTACCTAGGTGCAGAGAAACATATATATAATACGAGGTCTGGCTATTATATAATGATAATGCGTTTTTTTCTAATGTAGATTACACTGTGTAACAAAAAACAAAAGAAATGAATAAATCTCAAATTTCATGTTGAATTAAAAAAAGGTCAGACTGAGTATAAGTTGCCCATAGTCAGTGGCGTAGCTATCACAGGGCCAGGTGGTGCAGTGCACCAGGACCCCGGAGCTCAGGGGGCCTTCTAACCTCAAAAAATGTGATCAGTTTCAGAAGAAATATTGCGATATAATTGGACCTACTTTCCGCTCCAATTTCTTAATGTATATCATCTGATCCTCCCTCAATTGATGGCGACGTGGTCTATTCGCCAGAACGCGAACTCTGTGACAGAATAGAAAGGAAATTTCTTTCTATGCTAGGAACACAAAACAGTCTAACCCACAAAACAGAATAAAGTTTGGACTGTTTTGTGGGTTAGACTGTTTTGTGTTACTAACATAGAAAGAAATTTCCTTTCTATTCTGTTACAGAGTTCGCGTTCAGCTTTGCAAAGAAATTATAACGAAATTTGGCGTGCTCGAATGTGTATACAGCAATTCCTGTTACTTCCGCGGCAGCAGAAAGATCTTTCAGTAAACTGAAGATTATAAAAAATTATTTAAGAAACAGCATTCGACAAGATCGCCTCCGACATTAATCGTTAATTGCAATAGAAAATGAGGCGGCATCAAACTTGGATTTGAGTGAAATTATAGACAAATTAGCAAAAATTAAAGAGCGTAAGAGATTGTGAATTGGATTGTCATGTGCGTCGTTGTTTATTTATTCCCTTTTTCTTTTATTAAACACATGGAGATTCTAATAGAGACGACTTATGGATTTAGCCTACTAGGAATAAGTTAAACTCACTGTTTCCTATTCCTATCAATAATTTTGAATGCCAATATAAGTTCAAACTACGTGGAAAGAGGGCCCAATTCTTTCCCTTTGCACCAAGGCCCTTGTCCCACTAGCTACGCCACTGCCCATTCACTATCTTGTTAGCGTGTTTTTTGAATGGTGTAAAGTAAACAGTTTCCTGAAGGCCGAAAGAGCACCAAAGATGACCAGGGTCTTACGTAAGTATATATACTGTGGTCCAGGTCGACCTGTTTCTGTTTCAACCCCGGAAACAGAGGCCAGAATAAATAAAATTGAGCGCGTAGATCGTGGTATAGGCATTCGGACAATTGTTCAGACCGTAAATACCGTTACAGAATCTGTAAAAAACGGCCGGAGTTGTGGATCTTGCAACAGAAAAACGCGCTCTCTGTGAAGCATTATTAAGTCGCTAGAGGCACTCCAGTACTCGGCGGAATTCGCCTGATTACTGTTTCCGAAGATCAAGTCTGCTTTAAAAGGAATCCGGTTCTCGTCGATAGAAGAGGTGAAACGAAACTTGGCAAGCTCCTAAATGAAGACTTCCAGCATTGCTTTGACCAATGGAAAAAACGAATGAAACGGTGTATGGCGAGGGGAGGAGAGTACATTGAAAGGGAGCATTAGATTGTTTTTTATAAATTTAATAGCCAGACTTCGTATAGTAAATACTGGAAATTCTATATCGGATTTTATTCTGGAACTATTTTTAATTTTCAATTCACAAAATAAACATCCTAATGTAAATACATACATTTATCTGTCAAGTAATTCCAATTGGAATTGAATGTAAACATACCTTAAATGAAAACTCAATTTTATACAGTAAAAACATTTGACTCGATTAAATTAAAACATATAAGAAAATCACAAAATTCTTAGAAGGGCTTGAAATAGAACTCATAAAACCGTTTTCACTGAAATTTCATCTGTAATCATTGAGAAAATTGTGTACATTACATTTTAACGTAGTTTTAGTTTTAAATTTTTATATTGAAAACTGTTTTATCCGGCCGGAAGAGAAAGCATAGCAATTTTTATGATGATAGTTTTTGACGACAGGATGTATGTAGACAGGATGAAATGTGTATATTATTTAATCCAGGAACGAACCTATCATTTTAAGAACTCAATGAGGTTAAACTTCCACTAATGGAACTCTCACTAATAAATATTTTTCTTATTGCTAATTGTCTCTTCTGAAGTAATTGCACAAGTGCATCAAAATTACCGATAATTTTGCATGACAGCGTGTTGTCTAAAAACTGCATGAGTTCATTTTCATATTTTGGAGAAAGAGCCCGACACCGAAGGTCAAGGCTCGAATGCAAAATTATCTGGTTATTTTGATGCACGAGTGTAATTCGGGGGAATATTTCCCGAATACAAATATTGGTTTAAATATTAAATTCCTATTACGTATTGTCTGTAGTGTTTGGTGTTCTTTGGTTCGCTTTCCATCACTTCATTTTCTATAATTCCCAATGAATCACATCTGAAACGAGACATTTTAAAAAATATTTTTTGACTTTACTTGTCAAACTACTTGTCGTTCGATTTGATCTAATTATGCCATACTGTCTAGTAGATTCAGTTGATTTCATACTGTTTAGTAGATTTAGTTTATTTCATATGGATGAGCTCTTGGAGTTATTTCATGCTGTCTGGTAGATTCAGTTTATTTCATACTGTCTGGTAGATTTAGTTTACTCACCATTTTGAGTCCGGTAAGTGAACTATTACAGTATCAGAGCCGGTAAGTGTAACCAAGAAACACTTACCGGATTGTTCATTTTAAGTTTTGACACAATACAACTTCAAATGAAACTTTTTTAACGTATCGAATTGCAGACTTTACCGGAATTAGTTTCCCTGTCGCTTCCGTCGCCTTTAAAGCAATTTCGATCACAAATCTTCGGAAAAAATTCAGTTTTTTACAGTATGAAATAATAGTATATTATTCAACGAGCGTGTAATGATGGCTATTACTCATGAGAATGAAGTTTGCGACGTGAGCCGCTGACGAACGTCGTAGTCATTCGACTGAGTAATTGCCATTACGCGAAAGTAGAATACTTTACTTTTTCCATGACTATTCTATGACAATTCAAGCGGACCAGATATTTAGGGTAAAATTTATTGAAGAAACAAAATTTAATGGTTTTTGTCTCAGATTAATACATTAAAAATTGTTTACATTTAAAAGTAGATCCAACATTACATCACATTCTAAGGTAACTGGCCGACCCTTTGCCAGATGTCTGTCTTACTTTTCCTTTGAATTGCGACAACTGATTTATAGGACACGATAGAAACGTACAAAATAAAAATGTACTTTTAAGCAATTACATAAAAACGACTCTAAAATAATTATCCTGAGTGGTTTATGTGATAAAAATATGTTTTTGTTAGAAACTTTTGAGGTTTAAACGAAACAAATGCGTGTTAATAATTTTATCTGTCTGAAATATGGCAACACCGAGAAAAGGGCGGAAACCATTTTACTATCAATTTTACCTGATTTTACTACGAAATTTTGCTTTTCGCCAATCCATGAATATCTGGTAAACCATTCCGTACCTCGTCGCCTAGTCCTTAAATATCTCATTCGTACTGTAACCGACGTTTTTATCGATAGATGTGAAAGTTTTTATATTATTTGCTTGAAGGTACTTCTTGGAAAAATCCCTATCGCACAAGTGATGTACAATATTTTTTCTTCGACCACCCGATAGTTTTACCAAATGATGTAAAATATGACGTTTTGATAGATGGCAGTACGCTGGTTCGAGCTCGGGAGTGGTATATTGTTTTTATTACAAATTTTAAACAAATTCTGTTTTCAAATACGTTTTAGTTTAGTAATTTTTTAACTGGTTTGAATCTAAATATTACGTATGAATATTTACATTGTAGTTAAATACGCAAAGATTATGCATTTGAAACTATTTTCCTCAAATGTTTGTAAAATCTTGACAATATTTTTTTGCACGCTTCTGAATAGATATTTTACTGAAAAAATGTATCAAAAATGAACAATTTGAAATTTTGAAAGTATTTGACGATACCTCGTAACCTAACGAGAGCACAATGTACACACTGAGTATGGTTGACCTAATAAAATGAGATTAATTTCCAAATGAACACTTCAATTCAGACATTAGTAAAAACTGTATAGTAAGTGGGTGAATGCATAATTTGTTTCTATGACTGATCGGGCAGCATATTCGAAACGTCCTCGCCCGTTCCATTATATTAGACACCGTCAACCGTTTCTTTTATACAGTGATATTTTTGATATTTATGAAATTGTAGAGTTAAATAATTCAATATTTTCAAATTAATATTTAAAAGGGTATTAGTATTTTCCAAACCAAAATGTTTACAAATAGGCAAAAAAGTTTAAGTACAGACGTTTATTCCAGTGGCGTTCCATATTTTGTTGAAAGAAACTCTCAAAAAAAGTCAAGAGTTTTAACCCCCTCTGAAAATCCATAATAAATAAAATTAAACTAATGCAAAAAGCTTCCAATTCACTGGATATCCTATAGTATTATATTATATTAATTGTGATAAATTTACGTTTTTGCGCAACATTTAAAAAGTGTATTTAAATTCTGAAATAGATCATCCTTTTCAACTTTTTGTATGCACAATAAACGATATGGTTGAGTTCTTAACCATAACCGTATTTTCTCCCACTGATCAGAGCTGCATTCCATTGTGGTTCCTCCAGGTGTTATTTTGAGGTTAGCTCGGAAATAAATACAAGAATCTCATTTAGTTTCAACTTCCGTTTTAATATAAAGAATGTTACCACAAATTTTCGTCAAGGTAAATGTTGAAACAGAGACCACAAGAAAAAATTACTATTTGTGATGAGTCGTGAAGATGACAAATTATTTACTGAATTATGAATTTTCTTCGCTACGGCTATATGCGTGTAAATATATTCAGTGCATATAAGCATTTTAAACTGAAAGTGGATGGGAGGACGAAACGTATGCGGGTCAACGAACTTCGTTGAATGAACTTTGTCCATCGGCATTGGTGAAGGTCGGATGAAGATTGCCGTTTACGTGAATATAAAGGGATTGTTTTTGTTTTGTTTTTTACTGCAATACAACGTTTATTGTTTTTCTTCGTACAGTGCGTTCCGGATTTTATGCCGCGCCTTCAACTCTCCTTAAAAATAAATTTAAATCAGTCGTTTTTATATAGTTACACAATTTTAATTATTTTTAACTTTAATTATAAATTTTATTCCAAATTTCTATCAGAAATCAACCTAAAGCAATACACAAAGCAGTGACGTAACTACAACACCGCAGACACCATAGTGAGAGGAGTTCCCCGTTTTTCATAAAGTGCTTCGACCAGTCTGGTCTGAAATAATAAATTTAATAAGAACCAAGCAGGAAATTTAATAAGGTAATTAATGATTAATGGGCTTTTTCAGTAGATGCTTAAATCTCAAAACAAATGTTTATTTGAAAGCTTACTGATAATTTTTCTCCGAATATTTTGCTTGGGCAATTTAGATTGTTATTGGTGTAAGTTGGTACAAAGCACTCAGTGAACATTTTGGAAACACGAAAGCGAAACAAAAACAAATAATCCAAACAACAGCAGTAACAAAGAGAATATCAATATCGATGAGATGTCAGAATTCAAAAACCAAAGAAGCAAACCATACAAATCCTACGAAAATAACGTTGTCGTTTTCAAGGTCGTTGGCTAAAGTATCAATAAACCAGCATGCGTACTGGTGTGGCAAGTCAACGGAGAGTGTCTTATAGCAACTGGTAACGCAGGTGGAAAAGGCGCTGGAAAGTGGCATCATCGCCCTGGGCGCATTCTAGGACATAATTGGCTTTCGACAGCACCCCTGTAGAATTAATGTGTAGAGCTGCAGTAGATCATGGAATAGAGCCAATGGTAATTCATTGGCTTGGGGCCATGCTACGCAATCGCACAGTAGGGGCTGCATGGAAAGGACATGTGGCTAAAATGGTCGTCGACAGGGGATGTCCACAAGGGGGCGTCCTTTCGCCCACATTGTGGAACCTAGTAGTCGACGAATTAATATCGTTATTAAACGGTGAGGGCTTTCTGGCAATTGGGTATGCCGATGATATCGTTGTCCTTGTTGTTGGAAGGCATATCATCGTCATCAGGGACCTAATACAAAGGGCCCTAAATAGGGTACAGGGGTGATGCAACGACCACTGACTTGCAGTTAATCCTGCCAAGGCTGAGGTAATTACTTTCACCAAGAAAAGAGGTATAACTTGGTGGTGGTGGCACCTTGGTGGAGTGCCACTTCCAGTGGTTGAACAAGTGAAATATATGGGAGTGATCCTGGATAAGACGCTGACATGGAGGGCTCACCTTGATAGTCGCCTGGGCAAGGTGACTAACACGTACTGGGCCTGTAGGAGAGCCATTGGTCCGAAGTGGGGACTAACCCCCAAGACGATCTTGTGGTTCTATAAAGTGATCATGCTGCCGATGCTCACATACGCGGCTCTGGTCTGGTGGCCAAGGGTAACCCTGGCCACGGCTAGGCTGCAACTGGCACGCCTTCAAAGTGTGGTCGGTTTGGGGGCAACTGGCTGCATGAAAACTACACCAACTGCTGCGTTGAACCATGTGATCGAGGCTGAGGCTGGGAGGGCACTCCTACGCTTGAAAAGTTTGGGATATGTGCGAAATTCGGAAAGTAGACAAAATTTGCGACAAAAAATTATTTAAACATTATGACGTAAGAAAGACGTAGACGATATAGGCCTGGCGGCTGAAATTATGCAGTGCGCCAAAGACGTGCACTTGGTCTTCCACTAATCAAGATTTCCTTTCTTATGATGTAAAATCACACCCTCAAAGAAAGTAGTGAGGCTTTTGGGAATATCACTCTGCATCGCGGATAAGATCGTCAGGAGGATATTCTTGTTTCTCATAAACTCCTGATGTCTTCTAAAATTATGCTAGCTGCAACTTGCACGACTCGGTTTCCAACAGTTCTAAAAGGAAGACCTGTATACACCTTTAAAAAAGGCCGTAGTGAACAATTAATGTTTTTATCTAAAACCTCCTATAAAACAACAATGACGAAGCAAACACCGCGACTAACCGAATAAAAAACACATGTCGATGACAACACAAAACGCAGCAGCATACAGACACACATCCGCCTCCCCGAGAGTATTTTTAATTCCAAAACAAACAAAAATTTCCTCTCGGGTCCTTTTTCACCATTTGTTTGCATTTAATATAGAGTGAGTGTATCACGTGCCCAAAAACTTACAGTTATTTCAAAGTAAAAGGTGTTTCCAATTATTGTACATCTTTTAGCGCCTCTTTCATGATTCAATGTTAAATTTTAATTTTATGGTTTTGCGTTGAAAGGTTTATAGAATTTAGGATTTTAGTGGTACACAGTTTACAATCCCTTACCTCCCTTTTAGACATTTTTTATATTTAAAAAAGGTTCAATAAAAACACAAAGTAAAACAACAACATTATACGAAGTGTGCAGAAACTCTCTTTTTTTCTCTTTGTTTCATTTTCAGCCCACGTCACTGACTACCGTAATAACGTAAGTTTTAATCTGTTGACAATAGAAAAGACCCTAAACTCGTCCTGATACGTGGAGAAGCCTCTTGCCCGACACAGAAATAGAAAAAAATTATTATTCACGATAATATTTTAATATTATTTGGTTGGTTCATCCTGTATTGCACGGGTCACGAAGATTTACTAATTGGTCGCAGTTATGAATAAAATTTAATCTCAAATAAAATTGTCTTCCAATACTATTGACCGACCTGAGCGTTACTCGCTTTCGAAAGTAACTTTCTTTTTCGATAGGATAGTTCTCCATAAAATATCCAACAATATTTTCAGAATTAAAATCGGTTCATAAATAATAAAAAAAATGTCAATGTAGGTTGCCGTTTTATACAAACTGCATAAGTAATTTTAATATGTACAGACGAAACCTGGAGTCCTGCGCGAACACGAGATTTTAAACATGGGCAATTAATAATGCACAACTAGTAAATCAAGACAAGCAAGAAGCGCCACACTTTCATTTCATTTTTCGCTTTAATTAAAACATAGTTTTTACACGGACGAGTCAACATTTCTTTTACTTGGCCATCATAATCCATCAAGGGTGCGGTATCGGTTAAGGGAAGACATGGAAATTGAATGATATAATGGGAACTAAGTATTTCAATTTATTGCAACTACATACGATAGTAAACTAGACTTACTAAAATAATAGTGTCCGTACTTAAGTGGTTTGTACGGTATACGGTAAGTCACATGACGATTATAAGCTTAGGGTCGTTGTTTATAGTTGTGAGTAGAATTAGTTTGCACTGTTTCACAATAAAATAACAGTATGCGGCAAGGTCTCTTTGAGGATTAAAAAGCCGAAAAGATAAAAAAGCCATAAATCATTTCTAGTCTTGACCTACCCATAAGCGAACAATTGATTCTCGTTGGTGCAATGTACCTTCCGATTGGTCTATGAAAAATGTTCTCGAACTGTTAGTCCACATGGAGTGTTAACGTCCCAGGGTGGGTTTAGTTCATTTCTGTTATTTACGAGATATTATGTTCTTATATGTTGCTGTGATTGAGATTTTCATTTATTGACTAAAACTATTTTATCTTATTTTCTTGGGAATCAAACCACAATATGTTTTTTTATTTTTTTATTTCAACGTTTCGGTAGCGTTCCAGCTACCGTTGTCAAGATTAACTAATAATGAATTAATGAAAAATTTTTTTGGTCCCTATCTGACACAACGAAAAAAATTTGACAACTAGACAATCAATAATATTTTGAAAAACATATTGTGGTTTGATTCCCAAGAAAATAAGAAAAAATAACAAGTAATGCCACAAGGAACTTATAGAAGATATTTAAAACTATTTTGTTGGTAATAATTAAAATTATTGCTTTTGGCGACCATTCGAAGAGGAAGATATTGTTATGAGCCCCGAACAATGAATATACTCGAAGAGTAAACAGACGTATTATTCGCTACCTACTCAAAAAATGATACAAACTACGTACAGGCAACTGAAACAAGAAAATAATGGGTCAAAGCATGGAGCTGCTGAATGAATATATAATTGACAAAAGTTGAAAAAAAACTACTATTACAGTTATCGGTAAAACTGCTATTCATCTGAAAAAGAGAGTACATAAATCGCTAGTGCGTTGGGATCCTGCAATAATTAAAACTTGTCTGAAACCGGTTCTGCATCTGCTTACAGATTTCTCTGTCTCGCCGGCAAATTGTGAAACAGTGCAAACTAATTTTACTCACAACTATACCAACACAATAACCGATTTTGGACGACCTTCGCTATATTCGTCCGTAAACTAACTGCAATCATGACTGAACTCTGTACACCAACTCAGCTCATCGTTGTAAAAACACTGGAGTGATCTTGTAGGTCTCCCCATCTAATATTCATTTTTTTTAATGGACTACGGTGTACGTTACGCAACTGTTAACATTAACTTACTGAAGCAGAGAATCGCTGAAGAATGTACACTAATTTCCGTGAAAACAGGTTAACGGATGGAGCAAGTGGAGGAATTTTATACCGCCAGTAAGGTGAACATTTGTTAAGTGTGGGGAATAAGTCGTATAATAAATTGTTGATTATATAACTCATGTTCTAATGAACCAATACAACCCTTGAATTTCCCTTAGTTTCGACGTATTGATAAGTGAATATACCCCTTGACGACGTTTTATAATCGTTTTGGTGTTTCGCCTCCTGCCATATTGTGATCATTTCCATAGTAACGGGCAAGCTCAATGAAATGTCAGTTAATTCCTCAAAATGCAGCGCTTTGGTTTCATTTCAAGTGGTGAAATTGATCAAGAAATTGAAAATTTAACACCAGATTATTCGTTATATAATCGTAACGAATACCAACTCGAGCATAGACAATATTTTTCGATTATTTACCTCTTCACTCGACGTATTTAGCGAAACACCACTCGAGCTGCGTTCTCGTGATGTTTCGCCAAATACGTCTCGTGACTCGGTGAATAATCGAATATTGTCTATGCTCTTGTGATACTATAACTGATTATTCTGGTCAGGATATTGAAACATACTTATTAAATTATTCTATTGTCATCTACAAAGCATCAATTCAATCCAACGTTTTGAAGTCAATAAAAATTACCTTTGAATAATATCCATCATTCTACACTCGTTGAAGAATATATACGATTCTCGCTTAGTAAGAGACAAAAAAGTTTCAAAATGGATGTTGCATTCAGGTGTAGTTTAATTTTTTATTACACTTTATGCAACAAAAAAGAGAAAAAAATTTGCTTCTACCCAGGTTGCATCTATCATCTAATCCCATCCAACACACTAAATAAAATTTTACGAAAAAATATTTAGCGATTTGAGAGCGTTTTAAATTTAAACTTTCAACTTTATATAGTATATTGTTGGGATCAAAAGAGAGGAAAAATTTTGCTTCTACCCAGGTTTCATTTATCATCTAATCCCATCCAACACACTAAATAAGATTTTACGAAAAAATATTTAGCGATTTGAGAGCGTTTTCAATTTAAATTTTCAACTTTATATAGTATATTTTTGAGAACAAAAGGGAGAACAAATTTTGCTTCTTCTCAGGTTTCATCTACTATCTAATCCCATCCAACACATTGAATCAAATTTTACGAAAAAAAATTTAGCGATTTGAGAGCGTTTTAAATTTAAATTTTCAACTTTATATAGTATATTGTTGGGATCAAAAGAGAGAAAAGATTTTGCTTCTACCCAGGTTTCATCTATTATCTAATCCCATCCAACACACTAAACCAAATTTTACGAAAAAATAGTTAGCGATTTGAGAGCGTTTTAAATTTAAACTTTCAACTTTATATAGTATATTGTTGGGATCAAAAGAGAGAAAAAATTTTGCTTCTACTCAGGTTTCATCTACTATCTAATCCCATCCAACACACTAAACCAAATTTTACGAAAAAATAGTTAGCGATTTGAGAGCGTTTTAAATTTAAACTTTCAACTTTATATAGTATATTGTTGGGATCAAAAGAGAGAAAAAATTTTGCTTCTACTCAGGTTTCATCTACTATCTAATCCCATCCAACACACTAATCAAATTTTACGAAAAAATAGTAAGCGATTTTAGAGCGTTTTAAATTTAAACTTTCAACTTTATATAGTATATTGTTGGGATCAAAAGAGAGAAAAAATTTTGCTTCTACCCAGGTTTCATCTATCATCTTATCCCATCCCATCCAACACACTAAATCAAATTTTACGAAAAAATAGTTAGCGATTTGAAAGCGTTTTAAATTTAAACTTTCAACTTTATAAGTATATTGTTGGGATCAAAAGAGAGAAAGAATTTTGCTTCTACCCAGGTTTCATCTATCATCTTATCCCATCCCATCCAACACACTAAATCAAATTTTACGAAAAAATATTTAGCGTTTTGAGAGCGTTTTTTTTTTAACTTAATACAATATATTTTGTCACAAGTGCAAAAAATGAGCTATATGCTGCAATTCTGTGTAAACAAATAGTAAAATCGTTAAACCTTAAAACCTGTAAGTATATAAAGTAGAAACGGTGGAGCTTTACCATCACGTGACTGTCACGTATATACGTATAGTAACAGTCACGTGATGGTAAAGCTCCACCGTTTCTACTGTACCAAACTTGTATCCGTTCCGATATTACCAGTCATATAGATGGTTACGATCGCTAAGATTTTTACACAGAATTGCAGCATAAGTAGCCCGAGACTATTAGATAGTTTAGGGATGCTAAACCGTTTTCTGCATGTGTGACACACAACTGCTTATTGCATACAGAATAAACCAAAAAATAGGAAAATATAACACGTCACTGACGATTAATTAAAAAATTTAGGTGAAACGTCAAAATTACAAGTGACAGATGGTGAAAAACTTCACAAATCATGGCGTTATGAATTTTCCTCCCTCGGGTGCTAAACAATACTTTCCGCCCTATTTATTGCGAAAAACTATTTTTGAACACAGATTAAGTGGTATAATTAAGACCAATATTTTTGTTACATCCTGTATATACATACATACAAGTGAAGCTAATAAGAAGGCGATAAAAATGTGAATAACGACGCTGCAGCCCCGATTACATCTGTAACTATGAAATTAGAAAAATAAAATCTTTTAATTTACTTTTATTTTTTCGAATCAATCAAAAGCTAAAGGGGCGGTACGTATTTTTGACCAGCATTGTATAAAGAGCAATACAAAGAGAATTACTTTTAATTAAAGTTTCTGAAGGTTCTAATTCCCTATTGAGGAATGTTTGTTATTGGAAAATTGTTTTAATTAACTGAGGATCTTCTAACCCTAATTTTGTGGATTAGGGAAGGCTAATTTTACACTAAACATACCCTTGTCACGTCTTACCCTTGTTACAAGAGATATATTTATACGGGTAGACAAACAAAGGTTGTATAAGGATCCGAGAGGGCAAGATTTTAGTAAAACTCAATCAACTGAGTAGTGAAATGTGAAGATTTAAAAACAAATTTTTTTTAAAAATCGCTTCAATTTTGTAAGTTAATTATAAATTTTAATATTTTAATAGTACCTTCTAGAGTCTGTTAATAATCCAAAATTTTATTGTAAACAGATATCACTTTTAAAACAACACAAAAATATCACAATGCCCGCCACTACTGTCGTTCTAAATCGTTATAGGTCACGACAAAAACAAAAAACAACCGTTTCCAGACGGCGTTCCCGGCGTCAAGACGCTGCTGGGTTTCCCAACTAATTCAAAATCTTTATCCGTTTTTTTAAGGCGTCGAAAAGGCGGCCGATTAACTTGGGTTCTACTCCGGAACACACGCACACAGGTACCTGTGCTTCGTTACATTCTATTCTAGAATATCGTCGACGTTTTGTTTAATTATTATTACTACTGACTGACTGACGTAGTGCTCATCTTTATCTCGCTGCCTCAAGATAAAAGGGTTCTTAATTGGTTCACGTACCAGACAAATTACGAGGGAACCATCAAAAGTTCTAGGCTACTTTTTCGATTTATATTCAAATTTAGTTGTTATAATGTTCATTTATTTATTATATCCCTTTTTAATTTGGTCCTATTTAACTGTAAATCTGGAAAAGGCGATATATCAGGGAATTTTTCATGATACAAACCGTTCCAAAAGTTGAAGTTTGTCCAAAATCGATTGCAGAAGTGACGAACATGAATCTGTAACTGTCTTCAAATGTATCAGTTTCAATAACCTGGTTCAGAGTTCCTTGTCAACCTTGCTCAGTAAACTCTGTCTATGGAGGTCAATTTCCCTCTTATGCAATCCTTTGTGACTCGACAAGAATGATTACCTTCCTATGAAGCCTCCTTTAGAGCCTTCTTTAGCTAATTACTCCACCAATAGGGAACTTTCTTTTTTTTTTAATTCAATAATATCATTAAGTGGTGTCTAAAAACCTAATCTCCAAGGCTTTTTTTTAAATCAATATTAACTTGGGAAACATAGCTAACAGTTCCGTGTTATTTAAAATCATTTCAAACGAGCGCGAAAAAGCTGCTGACGTCACTTAGTATGATGCTCAGCTGTGTACTCGTATATCGATCGCCGGCCACAATAGTGAAGCCAATTCGAGGAATTTTTGGGGTTCCTTAGGGACACATTATTTTCTAATCACCACTGACTTCATGTGTGCTATTCGGAATAATTTACATCGATATGATTAAACATGTCTCAATTATCCTGTGCCATGGCCCCAGATGGGATGATGATATTCCTTGGTGTCATGCCAGATGAGGAAGGACAATGAGGGTGTAATACCAAGAAGAAAGAGCTTGTCTTTGGATTGCAGTTAATAAATTCACTGCAGAAGACACATTTGCACTGATAATATAGTCATTATCCAGCATATATTTAATCATGTAATATCGGTGGGCTACTAGCACACCGCAAAACTTGCCAATATGTTATTTTGATGTATGAGCCAGAAACCTTAACTGTGCATGTGAAACAATTTGAATTTTGCGTCACAAAACAGACAAACCTATAGAAGTGAAAGTTTATAGGAAGACCCTGAATACAAAGATGAGGTTTCAAACCCATCCACCTGATGGTTGTTTATATGTCAATGGTTGTCACACAAGATACTGTTTTTCCATTTGTAGATGTTATTTGTGTTTTAATTAGATACTGTACTGTAATATTTTTCTTATTTATTTAAATACCTATTACGGTGGGAGAAAATTATACACACACTATGGCTAATTAGTATTGATTTATTTATAAAAACACTTACACACTATAATAGGTTTGTTCGTAGAGCAATCACAAAATGTTGGAAAGTGGCGACTCATCGTGCGCAGTGAATAAAAACCGTTCACCAAGAGGCTCTGCGCATGAGTCGTCCAGTTTCGAACCGTTTGTGATAGCTCTACGAACAAACCTATTAAACTTAATTTATATAGTCACTATCTGTTTACTGATTCACTGTTAACTAAAAACTCCATAAAAACTGGCCGACTAACTCAAAAACTCGCGTATATATAGTATTTCTCAATTCTCAACGGATCTCGAATTTACCACGCTCTCTGCATGTGTGAATACTGTTCCAGAAAGTTCTAGGGAACCAACGCTTCGTTTTCGCCAAAATTTATAGTTTAGCGACAGGACCGGATTCGATGTTGGTGACTCCGTAACAGTACGATTCCCCACGAGTGATAATATTAGGAATTTAGGTGAAATTTAAATTGCATTTAGGATATCCTAAATCCGTTTTAGGTATTACCTAGCTTTAGGAAATGGTTGGTGATATCTGGCATTAGTCATGCAAATAAACAAACAAAAATATTTCTATAGCTAAATTCCATTTTAAAAAAAAACGTTATGAAATAGTTCTGAATCCACCGATCGCTAAAATTCTTCTTTCACACTTTGACACTGGACTTTCTCTTCTATAGGTTAGTCTGAGTCTGTTTTGTAGCCTTAGCTGCCTTGCCTATTTCGACAACTCAATTGCAACTAGCGCTTCAGGTGGATGGGTTTGAAACCTCATTTTTTCATTCTATAAACTTTCACTTCTATAAGTTAGTCTGTTTTATGTTTTGTGTCATGACAAAATTGTGCTGACACTCTTTGTTGATACGGGAAACAGTGTCGGTATTACTGTATCAACACACGAAAATTGACAGTGTTACTAATGACTACTTCGGACTGTCCAACTTTGTTGGTAACAACGGGATCAAAGAAATAGGCTTCAAATTACTAACCTCTGTTTCCAATATCAAACTATACATTTTGTTTTTCATCTTCTTTTTTTTTTATTTCAAGGTAGATGAAGACATTCGTTTTATTTTTAAAAATACATTCCGATTGTTGTTTTTGTATCCACACAAAATAAATTCTGTGCATCCGGTAAGACTTCAATAAAGTCAACTAGATGCACACGTGCTGAAAGCAGTCAAATTTTGACGCTAACGCCGTGAGTTTAATACACTTTTGACTTCATTTATATCGCCTCGGAATATTGTAATAACATTTGCCAGAAACTAAAACTCAGTGCTCTGTCGATTTGTTGCGGTCTATGGTGCATAAACACGACCAAATTCCACTGGCGTTTCATAATGAAATTTGGAACACGTCAATGTTTGTGAGAATACCATTGTCCAATTTACCACTGTGCGTAGGAAGACAAAACCACTGCTAAATTAGTTTCAGTGGAAGAATTAGACTTGTTACGAAATTTCACATTTCTGTAATGGATACCGGAAAAACGGATAATTGATTGGACCATATAAAATTGGGAGCGGACTGAAAAGCATAGAATGTCATCAGTAACATTGCTTATTTCAACCCGCATCTAACATCAAACGAAAGGCGGCATTAGAAACTATTATACCGGCTTTTAGAAAAAACTATTATGCCGTATTACAGAGGGAAGAAAACAAAAACAGACAAATTCCATAAGTCTAAGAAAAGTGTAGAGAGATGAAGTGATTGTTACATTTTTCAGAAAGCTTATTACAGTTTCCTGTAATATTGTCGTATTTATTAAAGTGTTTTATCAACAGATGTCGAAAAATAATTATTTATATTCACACTTCATAAATTTTTTAAAAAAATAATATTTTTCAAAAACAGTGACCGTTCAACTAAGGAGCAACAACTACTTCTCGTGCACCACCGTACCATATGCACCGCCGGATATTGAATCATCATCAGTACAAGGTATGTGCTGTCCGTCCGAGATGTATGAAGTGTTAGGACGGATGTAATTTGGCGCTAAAGGATTAATGCACTTTTTACAACATGTAAACTAGGCGCCAAGACCGAAGGGTCATTTTAATTCTATGTGTATTTTGGGCGCTAACCGACTGAAGTACGTGATTTATGAAATACAGTTATTTATTAAATCACCGACATTTATAATAAGATATATTTTTGTAAAGTAAATTATAATAACTTTCAATAATAACCCAACCAAACCTACCCCTACCAAACCACCTTCGTATTTTTAGTCAATTTTTGAAGAATAAATTATAATAATTTTCAATAATAACCCAACCAAACCACCTTCGTATTTTATTAAGATAAGAGTTATTTTATGACTCGATCTACCTGCACTTCTTAGCGGCGAAAATACATGTCGGATTATCTACCCTTCTTGGTCAGACAGGTAAAGAAGGATGGTTAGCGCCTAAATTACACCCGCCGGAAGTGTTAATATAAATAATTATTCTTCGACATCTGTCACATTTTTCGTAGTTTTTTATTTAGGAAGTAGTCATTAAATTATTATATTTTGAACATGTAAAATCGCTAGAAAATCATTAATCCGAGTTTGTTGCCTAAAAAAACATCTCTTATTCATTTTTATTGATATTTTTCATAAAACAAATTTTAAAAGTATTCATTATTAAAGCCAAAAACTTGAAAAGACCAAAAAATAAAGAAAATTATATTTGTGTAAATATTGTGACGAAAACATCAAATATTTGAGTGTTTGTTATTAAAATATAAATATATCTTTATTAATACATATTTGTGTTTATTTTTTGATAATATTTCTTTTACAAACACATTCAATTTTTAATTGATTTTATATCGTCCTGAAAATCGGTTAATTTTGAATATTTAAATACTTTTTAGCTTCCAAGTCGATTAGCATATCCAAAAAAAACTACTGGCTATTATTTTCTTATTTTTGAAATGCCAATTTGACTAGCGCCATATCTCGGGAAAATCAACATAATATGAGCTTATTCTGGGACAAAATTATTTGAATCTATGTTCTAACTGATAATTACAAAAGTCCAATCACATAGCAAACATACTGAAAAGTTTAAAAATATGGAATATAGAAGGAAATAAAATAGCAGATGAAGCACCAATCATCATCAGCACCAAAAAAGAAAAGATCTGATAATTGAAAAGATCTAGTAGGGCTACGACAATCAAAGATACTATGTGAACCAGGTAAGAACCAATGAATGTCGAAGCCAGAGTAAGACTAGTGGAGCAAGAAGAATGTAGATTTTTTTGAATGGAACATACTTGCTTCATTCATTCATTCGATTGGGTTGTGCTCAACAGCTCAACTGAATCTTTTTACCATTTTCTATGTTATATACTTCCATTCCAGAAGCTTTGAGTCTTCTATGTAGGCCCCTAGTTTGACTGGAGGGATTTTCAGTAGTTGTAATGGTTGTATTATTTCCTCTCCAAAGTGCTTCCGTGTGAGTCCATGTAAGTTCTCGCAGAAGCAGAGTACGTGAGTAGGTGTTTCAGCATAGAGTTCACATAGTGTCCAGTCACCAGGTCGGTAACTGTCTTCAAATGTCTCTTACTCAGTTTCAATAGCTTGGTTGAGAGTTCCTTGTCTACCTTGTTCAGTAAACTCTTTGTATGGAGGTGCCCTTGTGTCGACCTCCATTTGAGTAGGTGTTCCCTATCTAGCCAGTTCCCGATTTCCCCTCTTATGGAATCTTTTGTGATTCCACAAAACGGTTCCGGACCTATGAAGTCTTGTTTAGAGCCTTCTTTAATCCCCCTATGTGCCGGCACCCATATTAGAGACACTTTGTTGTCTCTTGCCTAACCTGTTGAGAGATTCTTTACACTTTTAAAATTAGTCTAGACCTAGTTGTTGGATTACTGATAGCTTTAAGCAGAGCCTGACTGCCAGTGAATATTATTATTTTTTGTCTGGTATATCCTCTTCTGATGTTTTCTACAATACAAGCTATAGCGACAATCGTCTCTGCTTGAAACACAATCGTATATCGGTCAAGGCTTTCTAGGACCTTCTATACCAACCCCAGTGCCATGGTTTGTTTTGGAACCATCGGTGAACCAGATGATTTCTCCAGAATTACATGGGCGCATAACCTGTTCCCTAGATGGTTGCGGAATGCTTATTAATAATAGTAGTGGCACTACACTTAGGAGACTGCTGGATAGAAGAGGGACGCTTACCTAAACTGAAGCCTGCGGATATCCTAAATTGCTTTCAGAAAATAGGTCCAAATAAACTACTAGTTTTTGAGACTTTCCTCTGGAAGTAAGTAGAACTAACATACAAATATACATACATATACATTATCCCCTCTATTTTCGCTTTGAATCTTTAAACAGAAGATTATCTACCAAACTAGCTGCGTCTTAAAGGACGAAATAAAGATTGTGTACAAACCTTGTGGAATAGGATGTAATGTGACCGATGTACTTAATCTATCTCCTCCTATGCTGACCAAATGCGGTGTGTCTGCTTGGAGTTTAAGGGCGCGACCTCCAGCGGCGTCTGTCAATTCTACCGCTCCTGGATTGCTGGCACCCAAGGCGGTTGCATGGCCACCACCTGCCAGAGTTACCCCAGACATGCCTGAAACAAAATGTATTAATAAAAAATAGTGTTGAGATATTCCATATTTTAGGTGTAAGCATAAATATGTACAGGGTGGATCTATACAAAACCTAAAACCATCTTATTTCCCATCAATGTACCAAACTTTTTCTCCATTAAATAGATATTGTATCTATTGCGGTTTACGAGATATCTGTATAAGTGAATTAAATCCGGTCCACCCTGTATATGCAGGGTGATTGAAATGCCCAGTGGGTCTGTTATCACGAAAGGTGCCAAAAACAGTTGTGTATAAAAATTGTCGATAGCTTTAACCTTATATTTCAAAAGTAGTTACAATATTATAGGGTGTTCCATAACTCGGTGCCAGGTAAACGTTATGTTTTTTTTAAATGAAACTAGCTGTATTTTACTTTAAAACTTAAATCTGCTTAAATTCTCCATTACAAAAATATAAGGTTGTGATCTGTTATACATGGTAGTTTAAACGTTATAACCAATTTTCCGTCAAAATCGTAACAAGTTCAACGCCATATATAATGGGATAAAAAGTAAAAAATAATAATATATTGAAGCCAAAGATTTTTGATGATTGTCGAAGTCTACAAACACGAATGATTTTACAAATATTTATTAAATCAAATAGTCAAATGGATAGTCAAAACTCAAGTAGGTACTAGTGCTAAAAGTGATTTATATTTATGAGAGAATATAAAAACATAATTCAAAATGAAGTGTTTATTCAATTAAACGCACAATTAGTGAAACTACAATTATAATAAGAAACTCCGTGGCAGCTTTTTCAATTTCCGGCGGTAGAAATTAATTGTTCTGGATCACTTTCCATCGATAAACGAAGAAACGAGAAAGAATCATTCGTGATTTATTGACGTTAGTTGTCAACAAAGAAAAATCAACAAATTCGGTTTTCGTTTACCTTGGCAACTTCATGAATAGATTAGATGAAATTGGATTCAAAACTGATAATCTCGAGGCTATTACTGTATCAATTAATTAATTTAATGATGTTTTTAGAAAAAATAGTGTATGATGTACCTGCTAAAAGTGATTTTATTTTATTTGAAGGGATGGAACTACTCCGCCGTCGGTGTCGTGTCCCAAACTTCCCTTCTCACAAAATAAATTATCACTTTTAGCACTTATATCATAAATAACTAGGTATTAGACTATTTAACCTTGTTATATTGTGGCTGCACCTGGTAATAATATAAAGAACTGAAAAAAATATACATTTTTGGTATTCGCAAAAATCATTCGACTCGTATCGAATAAAAATGATTTAATACATCAACAATACACTTTCACTCGAAACGTCAAAGTAAAAATCCTCCCAAATTCTTTATCATTTTGCAATAAAGATAATATATTAATTAATTTAAATAATGAGACAGGTTATCTACATACTGATTATATATTTTAAACTTAATGTAATTTCGTCGAGCGATAAATACACCTTCGATAGCTCAGTTGGTAGAGCGGTGGACTGTAGAGGAATAAGTAAAAGTAGACATCCATAGGTCGCTGGTTCAAATCCGGCTCGAAGGATTTTTTTAATAAAAAACTGTACAATTTAAACTTTCAGAACATTTTTTTTAATTCGTCTTGAAATATTACTATGCCATAAGAAATCATTTATCAAATCAGATTGTGACAATGGGTAGAAAGCGAAAACTAAGACCAATGTAGATCTTATCACCAAATCTAACCAGGAAAATTTTCTTTGTGATTCCTTCTGATTGAACATCATTTCCTCCTTTCAGGTCTTTAAAATAGGTACTTTTTGTTCTCAAAACGATTCATCAATGTACTTTTTTTTTATCCAAGAAGGGGAAACCTTACATTAGACTCTGGTCTTTCCGAGGTGCCGGATTCTTACCGACTAAAACCTCTCCTCTCTCGCTGCTCCCACTGGAACCGTTTACGCATTACTTCGGTGGGAGTGCATATGCCTGCATTTCAGCTCTCTCTCTCTCTCTCTATGCCCCCCTCTCTCGTCGTTTTCTTTGTTTTCTATTATGTACCTTATGATTTTATATGCACATTTACATCCTTACTGCCCTGAAATCAGGGATACCATTATGCTCTCCACTCCAAATCGTACACCCGTGACATTTTGGTAATTTTGACGTACTCCTTCCCATTGTACACATGTAAACAAGGTGTGTTGTACATCATCTTCTCCACAGTATTGGTAGGCTTCGGAGTCTGCTCTCATGCAACCAAATAGACTTATTTACTTGATTACAGTTTCCTGTAACAATTGTCATAGTAAAGCGTGTTATCAATAGAAGTCAAAATAATAGTATAAAACTATTAAAACGCCTTACAAATTAGAAAATTACTTTCCAAAGGGTAGACCGTTTACTAGGAAGCAACATCTACTTCTCGGGCTATAAATGCATGCCCACTCAACGCCTGAGTTATGAAGTAATCGACTTCTTCATATGGCGTGTCCATCCACTCTTTTATATTCGGTATAAGCCGGTGAGTCCATTTACCATATTTCCCACTTGTCCATTTCCTCCGCCATCTTGCTATGAGGTTCGTTTTGGCTCTATACTTCTCATTCCTTTCTTGAATACGCAGCTATTACTCCAACTGCCTCTGTTGAGGTGGTTCGATACGCAGAGATTCTAATGCACATTTTGCGTTGGATGCTGGTGAGTTTAGAGGTAAGTTTCAGGTTGATTATAACTGTATGCCAACTAGGAGTAGCATACAGCATTTGTGAATGGGTCGCACTCAAAAACAATCTTCTTTTGGATGCCTTTGGTCCTTTTACTTTGGACATAAGTCCAGAAAGAGCCCTTACTGCCTTATCCTCTATCTGAGAAACTTTGTGCATATGTTCCGAGAATGTTAGCTTTGTGTCCAACCAAACTCCTAGGTACTTGATTGCGTTCTTGGGTTGTATAGCCACATCCTTCAGAACGAATTCAATAGTGCCTATTTTCCTTTTGGTGGTAAACAGTGCAGCTTCTGTTTTCTCGGGTGCCAGTTAAAGACCATTATCATCCAGCAAGTTACTTTGGCCGTTCTGGTTAGCTTACAAATTACCTAGATACTATGTGTGCTTTTTATATAAAACATTACAAAAGCTCATGAAGTTTGATCAATCTACACAGTTAACGGCACTGAAAACACTGGATTCCATAGATATAAAATCTACATTCCTTCTGTCTCAGTTAACCAAAAAGCTTCAAAATGAAATAGCTGTTGCGAATAATGCTGGAGTCGTTACCGATATTATAGTCTATATAAAGTCAGTCTAAAATTCCAATTAAAAAATTTCAAAGTTCCGTATGTTTGCCCCATAAGCACCAAAGAGCAATACTCAGTAGGAGTTGCGACACCTGAGCCTGGGAAACTTTCCTATCTCAACGCTATTAATAGTTGTATGTGTTAGTTTTGTGCATGTACGGGGGTAAGTCACAAGGTAGGATGTCAAAAGGACCTTAACTATTTTTTTTTATTTCACACTGACTAGATAAATTATACCAGCTGATCAGCACCAACAGTTTTTTCAATATTCCACATGCGCTTATTATTAAACATTCCTCTTTTAAAAATATTCTAATCCGATAGACTTCTATTTTAGTATCTGTTACAGTTACAAGACAAGACAAAATTTGCGAAGAATTTCCTAATTAAAAGGATCATGGAAATACCAATAAACTTCATATCCCTAGCATCGTACAACGAGTAATTTAATCTTTGTACGTTGGCAACATTGCTAGTTTATTGAAAGACATAATTTATGTACATTTCATTCAAACTAATGCTAATTATCACATGCACGTTGTTGCGCAACGAATGTTGATATCTGGGTATATAAACAAACGGTTTTTTTTTATTAAGTACTGGTGACGTAATCTTTATGTGCCATATATTATTCAATAGAACATTTTATTAACGTTAATTATTATAGTATTTATACTAACGAAGTTTACACTTATTTATCAACATTATATACGAGCAATGATAATTATGATTGTTAATATGGTTTTAACAATTTTGCAGTTGATTGACTTTTGAATAGTGTCTAATTTGTTAGATTCTAATATAGGTCAAACTATTTAGGGCGTATACATAAGCATAATATTTTCATTAATGCATAATCATAACTATTACAACTTCTCTAACACATAGTACTTAACAGATGGGTCATTTATCCGGTATAGGTGAGTTGCGCACAATGGTTAAAATTTTACCTTATTTAATAAGGTAGTAACTACGTGTATTTGGCGAATAGGTCAATATTTATCATTTGCAGGAATGTTTGCTTGATCTCCCACACGGTGCCGTATTACACGTAGTTTACTACGCCACACTACGGCGTCCTTTACTTCGTGCTAGTTTCTGACCAGCGCCGGGAAAATGACGAAGGACGAATATTTGCCAAAGTGAACTTCCCACACGCTACGCGAATAAGTCTGAATACCAAATGTTTGCCAAATACACGTAGTGTCTGGGACCGTTGCGTTGCGCGCAATTCGGCTCCTAATTTTGGTGTTCTTACTCGTATTCATGTAGAAAATGACCGTTGCGCGCAACTCATCCCTGCCCCATTTATCCATTCCTCAATTCATAAGCATAATCATAAGTGACAGTTCTATCTATCACGGAACATACAAAAATTAGTGTGTTCTGTAACCTTCGTCATCATTCAACAACAATAACAGAGTTATAACCTCATTTATTGATATTTCTGTATTTCAATTTCATCAAAATAATAAAATATTCATCATGAAGACCAAAAAGCTCCTTGTATCGTTATTGTCATACTACTACACATTATTAACGACAAGTGTCGCAGCTGTTGCATCAAATATGAGAAAAGAAAGACGTTGGGGTGTGAGGCATATCAACCGCAACAGGAACACTGAAGGTCTATATGCATGAAAATTAATAATATTGCCCTAACTGTACACTCTGCCAAAACAGACAATGTCTCCCAGGCGTTCTCCAGTACCACTTTGTTTTTGTGTTCTTTATTTTTGAGATCCCATATACATGGAAATTTTTCAATTTCCTTAATGAAATGCCCCTCTTCCAAACTCATACTGACAGGTTAATTTTATCAAAAATGATGATAGTGTACTTATTACTTATTTATATTTTTATTTATATATTGATTCTTGATTCTGGACAAACTAATGAGGTTAACAAGTATGACAGTGACAATACGGCGCAATGAAATCCACGCAGGCGCACTTTCTATTTCGACACATCATTATTCATAAAAGTTAAAAGTTGGGAACTTCCAAGGTTATGCGTTATGGAATGTGCATTACAACTAACTGTTTTACGAGTTGGATAAGTATGCTTATGCATCCGCTAAATCCGCCTTTAGTACAAATAGTCATAAAAAAACTATAAGGAAACACATTTTTTTACAGTTCAGCAAGATTTATGACAACATATACTCGCATATGCGTTGTAACTTGGTTTGCTTCGGGAAAACAACTTCACACAAACACTTTTGTAAGCTCGATGTCAATTGTCAACAACACTAACAACAAATACGCTGACTACAATCAACTAATCGATCAGTGCCTACTCTCAACTAATCGATCAGTGCCTACTCTTTTTAGGGTTCCGTAACCAGAGGGTGAAAAACGGACCCTATTACTATGACTCCGCTGTCCATGCGTCTGTCACCAGGTTGTATCTTATGAACCGTTATAGTTAGATAGTTTAAACTTTCAGAGATGATGTATTTCTGTTGCCGTTATAACAACAAATTCGTAAAATCAATCAGCTAAATAAATTATATTAGCTTCAGTTGTATGTATGTTTTTATAGATAATGGAACCCTACGTGAGTCCGACTCGCACTTGGCCGGTTTTTTTACATGTCATAATTGTAGGTACTACCTACATAGTAGATAGATGAAATTAATTTGAAGTAAGAATATGTATTACAATAGATGTTCATTACCTTGTTTATTATTATAAATTGTTTTTGATACTACTTATAAAAATACAGTACAGTTTAATAATTAAATATTTTCAAATTGACATTTTAAAGGGTGGCTGTATCTTCCAAACTAAAATGTTTATGAAGAAATACAAAGAGGCGACGTTCCATATTTTGTTAAATATAACCCTCAAAAAAGTTGGGGGTCAAAACGTTGCTGACCCCCTCTGAAAATCCTTAATAAATAAAAATTAATGAACGCTACTACTTCCAGTTTATGGGTTATCTTATACTGGTGTCTCATATCAATTTTAATAAATTTACTTTACATCGTTTTAGAGCGATGTAAAGAAATTAATTTAAATTTTCAAATAAATCCACCTGTAACTTTTTTTTGTATATAGTTAATAGCCTAATCAAAGTACACATAAAACCTCACAAAAAATACAAAAAACTTGAAAACCCAAAATTGGGTATTTAAAAGGGTGGTGTTTAACATGAGAAAAAGTTTACGATGTTAGGCATGCAATTTTCCGGAAAATCGTCGAGTGAAAATTTTTGGTTTTGTTTTTTCGCTTTAATTGTTTAAATAATAAATATACAGAAAAACTTCCACATCAAAATTTGTAGCTGATTAGAGATTAGAGCGAAAAAGCAAAAACAAAAATTTTCACTCGACGATTTTCCAGAAAATCGCATGACAGGCATTGTAAAGTTTTTCTCGTATTAATCACAACCCTTTTAAATACTCAATTTTGAATTTTCAAGTTTTTTGTGTTTTTTGCGGCAATTTACGGATATTTTGTGTACTTTGACTACGCTATAAATTAGGTTCATTCAACCTATTTTTGGCCCCGGAATGTGGTATATTTATTTCAATTTTTTTATAGAGTTCCAACAACCGTTATCAAGAATAATAGAACATTTTTAAAAATTGTGTCTGAAAAAAAAATTCTACTACTATAAATAACAAAAAAAAATATACTACAATGAATATTATTGTAGAGAAATATTCAAATATTTTGTGTATCTCTCGTATCATAAGTCACGTTCCATTTTTAGATAAAAACCAAATTTAAACATGTATACAATGTATGTGTGCGCTTGTAATCATGAGGCAATTGTTTATATATTCATAAAATGTTGGAAACCAGGTTTCGTAACCATCGTAACACGGATTTCAAATATAAACCAGGCGATCCCAAAATGACATATTGTAAATAAGAAATTAATTTTTTTTTACATACAAAATTTCTCGGAAAGTGATATGCGCGTAGGAGGAAGAGAGAAGTAGGTATTCTATGTATGTGTTCTGTGAATGTTTGTAAATAGAAAACGAGGTAGGTATTATTCAGTTGAAGTTAACGGTTGTATACAAACAAACTCGGCTTAGATAAATACATCTTTTAAATTATCTCTCGTACAAGGCCGGTAATTTAACAACAATTAAGTATGAACGAAATATTTCTGAAATAGACCGTTGCGAAAGGTTTTTTTTTGGAAAACGACAGTAATCAAAATTAACAGTTTTTGTCGGCATTCTTACAAGGAAGTAAAAAATGGGAAATCCGTTTTAATAGAAAGGTCTTCCAAAAAGGAAAAAAAAAAATAAAACAATAAAAAGAAGTTTTTACACTGAGAACACTATAGTTTTATACAATAGAGGAATTTTACGACCTGAAAAACTCAACAATAACCAACTACATTTAGATTAGAGAGACCATAAGAAAAAATTCTACTGAATTAAAGACTTACTTCTTTCTCTCTGTTTAAATATCACATTCGTCTTTCTATTCTTCGAATTCATTTTCAAATTACAAAAAATGACCATTAGTTACGCATTTGTTTGTATGTATGGGGTGACATTCACTGAGACCTAAAAGATCTATTGTGCAGAGACTATTAGCTCCTGTAGTCTTATTTCCCTGAGGAATTATAGGATATCTGCAGGCTTCAACTTAGGTAAATCCAATAATCTCCTAGTTGCTGTACCCTAGAATTCTGAATTGCGGTGCAATTCGCAAGTATGTGGATGGAGGTTTCTTCTTCCATGACACATGATCTACATTCTTCTTCCTCCACTATTTTGATCTTTTTCAGGTGCCCGTTCAGGCGACAACGTCCCGTTGGGATTCCTATTAAAACTCTTAGTGCAGTTTTGCTTTGCCTTATGCATTCATTTGATCTCAACAGGTTGTAGTCACCCAGAAGAATCTTAGATTGCCTAAGTCCTACTAGGTCTTTCCAATGTTCAGATCTTCTTTTCTTCGGCTTTACCTATTTCTTCCAATATTACATTGGAGCTGATTCCGCAAAAGGGTTCCGGCCCCCAAAAGGGTATTTTAGTCTCCCTCTTCGCTAGTTCATCTGCTATTTCATTTCCTTCTATTCCAGTGTGTCCTGGAATCGACAGTAAGGTTACTATATTGTTCTCGACTAGTTCATTGAGTTTGCCTAGGCATTCCCACACCATTTTGGAACTGATTATACAAGAACTCAGTGCTTTAATATGGCTGCTTGACTACCCGACGTTAAAATAATCTTTTGCCTTCTATATCCTTTGTCAATATTGAACTGGGCACACTTTCTTACAGCGTGAATTTCCGCTTGAAAGATACTTGGGTTTTTTCCAAAGCTTTCAGAGTGTTTGGTTCCTGGCCCGTACACTTCTATCCCAGTTCCTTCTATTGCTTTTGAGCCGTCTGTGTACCATTGAATGGCATTATTTCCAAGTTTGGTAATGGTATTTGGATCCCATTCCTTCTTGTTGCTTAATTCCGTAACGATTTTTTTTGAAAAGTTCAACCTTTTCATCATACTATCTTGTGGCATGTCCCAGGTTTTTTGATTTCTAAGAAGTAAGGAGGAGATTTTTTTAATGGTTCCCTCTCAACTTAGTCTATATCTTGTTCTTTCCACCACCATATGTAGTGATGTGAGGTTCAGAATCACTTCTATTGCTACCGTTGGGCATGTTCTCATATCTCCTGTAATGCATATACAGGCTAGTCTTTGAATTTTTGAGAGGTTTTCTCTCGTCGTCCATAGACTAGTTCTGCTACTCCACGCAATGGCTCCATAAGTGATGATTGGTCTCACTATGGTAATGTACATCCAGCTCAGGATTTTTGGGTAACAGCCTCAATTTCTCCCTGCCGGATTCTTGCACACCATTAGAGTCATTTTTGCTTTGCACAAAATCTCCTTTTCGTGTTTGTTCCACAGGAGTTTACTATCTAGAGTCAAACCTAGATACTTGACTTCTTGTCTCCATTCAACCTCGCTCCCATCAAGTTTAATGGTTTTGAGGTTCAGTTTTATTTTCTTAGTGAAGACTATTAAGATGGTTTTGGTGAGGTTGATGTTAAGTCCCACTTGCCTTGCCACAAAGGGTGTTTTCGAATTTTCCTGGGGTTGTTATGAAAATATCGTCGGCATATCCTTGGCAGGATATTCCGAGATCAGTCAAGCCACACATGAGTTCGTCAACCATCAGGTTCCACATTAATGGGGATGCTACTCCTCCCTGTGGACATTCTCATTCTCCTCGTCTCTTCTACTCAAGAGGTGAGTAGTTCCGACATCCATTTGTATGTTGTACTGTCTACACCTCTTCTATTTAATGCTCATTTGACTGCATGAGGAGTTTTGTCAAAAGCGCCTTCTATGTTTAAAAATACGCATAATACAGGTTCTTGGTTGTCTAGAGCACCTCGGATATCCTCCGTCAGTTGTGCCAGTGCAGTATGCATTTGTTTAATACGAGGGTTGTCTTTTAAGTGTTGCATATAACAACATAGTTGGCGCCCGTCAACAAATAATAACTGTCATGTTTAGTTAACTTATCGTCAAAGTTTCAGACCGCTTCGATTAAAGCTGTACCTAAACTGAATTTTTAAAGTTAGTCGAAAAATGGAATTGGGCCGAGAAAATTTTCGGGCAATAATTTTTAACAATTTCTCCTTGATATGGAGAATTTAAGCGTCGACGGATTAATCTTATCGAGGTCAATTGGTGTTAAAAAAATTCAAACTGGTTTCACGCAGGTAATTCAAAAAATATGCACAGTATTGTCGGGGGTGATGAATCCTGGATTCACTCTTATGAAACCGAAAATAAACGTGTCGACTGTTTGAGCGTTCCAAGATCAACCAAAACTGTCGTAGGTTATCCGTTCTCGAAGTGTTTCCAAAAATATTGTGGCGATATTTGTCTCAAAAACAGGTAATGTAGTAACAATTCCTCTGAAAGATCAAAGAACTGTTACTGTTGATTTATATGCTATCCAATAGAAAATCTAACAATGGAGAATGTACAGTATTTATCTGTTCATTTATAAGAGTATATTGAACATCTTTTTTATATATTATAATTTCTAATGATTAAAATTTGCAACAAGCACGAGTAGTACTCTTTATTTGTATAAATGGACGATACCTGGATTTGTATTGGGGGCGAAGGAAAAAGATACATTATTGTGCATGCGAGTAGAAAACATAGTTTTGTTCTTGAAACTGATCTCTTATTTTCGTCAAATTCGACAGATTATATCGATACTATGAATACAGAAATGTTTGAAAAATGGATAGCATATTTAATAGTTTATTATGCAACTAGCACAAAATGATACAGCACTTACTTTTGGCTCGTGCAGCAATCTTTTATACTAGTACCATTTTGTGCGTGTTTCATACTATACTTTTTCTACGACAACATATGATTCACGTTTAATAAACTAAGTATTAACATTGATAGAAAGAAATTGGCAAATATCTTTTATTTTGAATATCTGACAATTAAGATGGTACAACTTCTTGACGTTTCCGGTAATAAATTCGCAGCACAAAGTTGATTTTTCATAAAAGCATCTCCTTAAAAAATTATTTAGGTCAAATAGTTTTTATTAAAATGCACTGTACAATGTTAAAGACAAAAACTTGCTGAATATTTTGACTTCCTGTGGTTCTAGAACGCTTAGCATTTCTTTGTTACGCCTACTAAACATTCATAATTATTATGACTAAAAGGAAAAACAAATTAGGTTTACGGTTATTCGGTTAGTGTGTACAGGAAAGAGGTAAATCCATCCAAAGCAATTGGTCGTACGGTGATTCATTTGTATGTAAGAGAGAATGTCAATTTCGTTATGTATTCAAAACATAACGCAATTCGTTCCATAAAGGCTGTATGTTTTGTCAAGGACACGGGGTTTACCACAGCTAAGGGAAAAAATAAAATTTAATCTTCATAATTCTCGTATTAAGGCCGCTTGACAAGGTCAGTATATTGCAAATGATGAATCCTGCACGCTGTTTGACATCATGCAATTCTCTTTTATTGCAACATTGCTGCCAACCCAACCCAACCCAACCCTCAAAAAATAATTTATTGAAACATAATATATAAAGTTTATTATTAGTCGATGAAATAAAATAGTTTAATTTGTTCAAATCTTGTGACGCGTTTCGCTAACACAGTAGCTTTCTCAAACGAGTGGAGGTATAATGAAAAATTTTTAATTCATACAGTGCACTAATAGGGAATTTTACGGATATTGACAAAAGTATTATAATCTATTTCAATGGAAATAAAAAGCAAAAAAGTGTCTACATATGGGATTATCTAATTTTTGGTTGTCGTTCCAACTCACTCGCTTGAACGGTATTTTTTCCCATCAAGAGAGAAGTTTTAGGATATTCGTAAGCTAATTTTGTTATCCCATTTTTATTACCCATTTTTAGTCACATTTTAATAAGTTTTTAATAGATTTCTATTTATACTTTGAGTTGATAATACTAATGTAAGCGATTTTCTTTTTGCAGTAATATTTTTGTTAATTGGAAAACATTAGAAACAGTAAAAATGATATATTTAGACGCTTATGCGATACAAGCTTAAGTCGACATTGCAAAACGCAAAAACATAAAACTTGAAATGACGTAACTATTTATACACATGATGTCGTTTAAATGAGTAAACACATGTCATACTTAAAACGCGCTACGCCTCCTATAGTGTGAAACTATTCTGAATATACAGGGCGTAACAAAAATATTGGACATAAATTATACTACTTAATCTGGAGTCAAAAATAATCCATGGACTGAAAAGTTCCGGGCCTGACACATAGATGGTGCTAGTTTTTCAGTTAGTACTAGCCTTAAAAAGACAGCTGTCAAAATAACATGATATTCTATTCATTCATTCATTATTGTGTCAAAAGTAACGCTACTTTTAATATCCTGAAAACGATGGATGAAAAACACCAGAAAATATAAAAAAAACCACAAAATCGTTTTGAATGATCGAAAAGTGAAGTTGCGTGAGTTAGCTGACATCGTAAAGATATCAAAATAACGTGTTGCGTTTATATTGCATGAGCAATTGACTAGGAGTAAGCTCTATTCAAAGTGGTTAGGCCGCGTTTGCTCACTGTTGACCGAAAACAAGAATGTGTTGATGCTTCTGAGCAGTGTTTGATCATGTTTAAGCGTAACAAATCGGAATTTATGCTTCGATATGTGACAATGGGTGAAAAATGGATCCATCACTACACTCCGGAATCAAAACGATCGGCATCTGAGTGTACAGCAACTGGAGAACCTCCTCCAAAGCGCCCGAAAGCACAACACTCTGCTGGAAAGGTTATCACCTCGGTATTTTGGGATGTACGTGGTGTAATATTCATCGACTATCTTGAAAAGGGAAATACCATCAACAGTGAATATTATATAGCGTTATTGGAGCGTTTGAAGGCCGAAATTGCAAAGAAACGCCCGCATATGGCGAAGAAAGAAATTTTGTTTCATCAACACGACGCACCGTGTCACAAGTCAATCAAAACAATGGCAAAACTACATGAATGGAACTTTGAATTGATCCCACATCCACCGTATTCGCCAGATTTGGCTCCCAGCAACTACTGGCTGTTCGCAGACCTAAAAAAATGCTAGCCGGTAAAAAATTTCGCTTGAATGAAGAGGTTATCGCTGACACTTTGAGTTGTTCTTGATGGAAATTATGTTGATGAATACAACTAATTTTAAATGAAAAAAAACGTGTTTTCTTTGTTAGGCCCGGGACTTTTCAGCCCATGTGTTAGGTTGATTGAACCTCACTTATCTACGAAAGTGCACACAAAAAAAGTTATAAGGTGTTAAAGTCAAATATTTAAATAAATTTTTGTAACGGTGCTCTTAAAGTGCTGAATATTTTTTCATGAAATTTTATGAAGATGACAGATAACGCGATAAGGGTAACAGGGGTCGGTTAAGCGATGTTAGGTGACGGTTATGCTATGACCAGCCCACACAGAAACTTGCTCAATACGACTGAAGTTTTCATTTCTAAAATCTACCATGTAAAACTTGTGTGACGTAGATTCTAGTAACTTTTGATAATCTAAGTTGGTAAAGCTGAATTTAATTATGACATCAGCGGAATCGGCGAGTCACTGACAATTATATTATTATTGGTTAATGTCTAAACTATTCGCAAGATTTTTGTGTATTCGTTAATTTAATGAAAATTTCTGTTTCAGCAATTCTGAAAAAAAGAAAAAATATTTTTTCCATACAACAACTTACCAGTGACAATAAATAAACAACAAATGACACGAACTTTTATATAATTCCAATGTTCCCAGATTCTCTGTAAAAAAAGGACAGCATTTCCAAAACGCTATACAAGTAAAAATGAAAAAAAATTACAGATGTCTTCAAGATTCCGTCTATTGACCGAGATCAAATTTGAATTAATACACTAGGTGCGTTTTTTATCTCTCCAAGTGCTCTACTTTGTTAAATATTTCAAATACTATAAAGAAAACGATTGTTAATTAAAATTCCAACCATCATTTTCAACACAGATAAAAACTGTAACAGTAAATTATTTTGATTGAAAACACAACACAACAGTTATTTTCAACTGAAAAATGCCATCAACTCGACTAATCAATTAAAATACTCGGAACGTGATTAATAAAATACGTAATGATAAGCATTTTTTTCAAAATACAATACATCTATTGTCCTCGTATAATATTACCTACGACAAAAATAAATCTGATGTCTTACTTCACATTACAATTTTATTGATGGAAATTATTCATGAAGGCCGTGAGTGGGATTGAAATTAGTTTTGGTGCATAGTAGAAATCAATTGATCTCATTCAGGCATTTGGGTATTGATGAAATACACCCCCGCGGGATTAATTTGGTACAAATTAAATTGTATTTGGTACGCAATTACGATTATATTTGTAACTAATCCGCCCACTTATGGAAAAATTAATACCTAATGAAAATGTCAGTGGTGTTATCATCACTTGGTATTTGGATGGATGCTCATTTGGAAAATATTAACTCTATGTGCTCGAATGACAGCCATGCATACATTATGACATCCCTTAAATAACAGATTATTTAACAAACTTCTCACTTTTTCATTTCCAGAAACATCATTATGTCCCGCATTAAACCTAGGTTCAAAAGAGCATTAAATAGAAGAGGTGTAGACAGTACAACATCCAAATGGGTGTCGGAACTGCTCATCACTAGAGTAGCAGAGACGAGGACGAGGAAATATATCTTCCCCATCTGTACAACCAGAGGATGTCCACAGGGAGCCTGACGGTTCACGAACTCCTGTGTGGTGTGACTGATTCTATATAACAGCCAGGGGAAAATTCGAAAACACCCTTTGTGACATCGTACAAAAGGGTCTGAACAATACAAATAGCTGGTGTAAGCAAGTGGAACTTAACATCAACCCCACCAAAACCATCTTAATAGCCTTCACTAAGAAAAGAAAACTGAACCTCAAAATCATTAAACATGATGGGAGCGAGGTTGAATGGAGACAAGAAGTAAATTATTTAGGTTCGACTCTAGACAGTAAACTCCAGTGGAACAAACACGAAAAGGAGATTATATAGAAAGCAAAAATGGCTCCAGTGGTATGACAGGGAGAATTGGGGCTGTAACAAAAAATCCTGAGCTGGATGTACACTGCGATAGTGAGCCATTGCGTGGAGTAGCAGAACTGGTCCAGGGACGACGAGAGAAAACCTCTCCAAAATTCAAAGACTAGCTTGTATATGCATTACAGGAGCAATGAAAACATGCCCAACGGCAGCAATGGAAGAGATTCCCAACCTCGCACCACTACATATGGTGGTGGAAAGTGTTGCAGAAAGAACTAAGTAAGACTGAGTATAGGGAATCATTAAAAAAAAACCACTTCTTTACTTCTTATAAATCAAAAAACCTGTGACATGCCACAAGATGTATGATGAAAAGGTTTAACTTTTCAAAGAAATTCGTTACGGAATTAAGTAACAAGAAGGAATGGGATCCAAATACCATTACCAGACTTGGAAGGATGCCATTCAATGATACTAAGACGGCTCAAAAGCAATAGAAGGAACTGGGATAGGAGTGTACGGGCCAGGAATCAAACACTCTGAAAGCTCGGGAAAAACCACAAGAAGTATCTTCCAAGCGGAAATTCACGCCATAAGAAAGTGTGCCCAGTTCAATATTGACAGAGGATATAGAAGGCAAAAGATTATCATAATGTCGGATAGTCAAGCAGCCATTAAAGCACTGAGTTCTTGTATAATCCGTTCCAAAATGGTGTGGGAATGTCTAGGCATACTCTATGAACTAGGCGAGAACAATATAATAACCTTACTGTGGATTCCAGGACACACTGGAATAAAAGGAAATGAAATAGTAGATGGACTAGTAAAGAGGAGGATTGAAAGACCCTTTTGGGGCCGGAACCTTTTTCGGTATCAGATATTTAATATCCATCTACATTGAAATCTCGGTACCTTCAAAGGATAATGGTCCCAATCCCATAAGCACCCTTCTTTTCGTGATTGTTTTTATTTATTCAATGAATTCATTTTGTAACAATATTTACACTAAATAGTTATTCGAATATTTATATTCATACGAAATTCGGCGCCAAAGCTTTGCGGGAGTATTCGGGAGTAGCATTCGTACGTTCAGTTAGCAGTAGAGGATGTGCGAGGATAGTGAAAGAGTACGCCTTGTGTATAATATTTCATTAGTGTCATATAGGAACCAGAATTAAAAAACTCAATTCTTGATAATGGTAGCTGGAAACGTTGAATTAAAAAATATAAAAAAAGTTGTGGTTTAATTTTCCAACATAATTAACAAAAAGAGTGATGAATACACCACAAGGAATATTTTTGTTGATCTGGGAATCGTGATCATCTACTTATCCTGTAGAGTCAATCTAAGGAAAAGGGCAATAAAAGTTAACAATCAATTTACAAAAAAAATAAAAATAGTTAAAAAAACTAAAAAAGAATGAAGTTATATCTGAACCTGAAGTTAAAAAATAAATTTTGAATATACAAGTTTTTTACAACAGTAAGTTCACCCAGCTGATAAAAAAATCTTCAATTGATATATTTTTTTAACTAGAAAATGAATGAAATTTATAGTTTAAAAACACTTTTATATAGTAAGTCTGCTTCTATAAGAATCTTTAACTGGAAAAAAGCATCTAAATGAAATTTATAGTTTAAAAACCCAAAATTTCTCGTTTCATGTAAAAAATTGAAAAAAAAATAATAATTGTTGAATAGGAATTTACCAGCATCAGGAAGTCTCTCCTCCAATAATTAGGTAATTTCTTCTTTTATATAAAAACGATAAAACATTTCAGTTAAAAAAATTAAAAATCATACTATATTTTGTTCAACAATAGCGGAGTGGGATATAAAAATTTAAATTTTTGAATAAGTTTGAAAAGAATATAAAGCATTTTGCCAAAAAATTATTTTTTCTACTATCACTGCCGAAAGTCGTCTTTTGTGCCTTGAAAAGCAACTGCAAAGTTGATGTTTTCAGCGAGCTGTCATAATTTGACATTTTTGGCGCTCTTAAGCAGAAAATAACTTTGAAGCACGCCTAATTTTCCGCGAGCTGTCATAATTTGACATTATTGGCGCTCTTAAGCAGAAAGTAACTTTGGCGCACGCCTAATTTTATTTATAGATAGATAGAGCTAGTAGTTAATTTTGCTGCGATAGTAGAAACAATTTTGTGTGTATTTAGAGCAGAAAGTCTTTTGGTAGTTTCGACAGATGGCAACTTTCTGTCTCGACTACCAAAGTACTACTTTCTGCTCTTGATACACAAATAGCAATTTTCTACTAGCGTGCGGAAACATCCACCTTTCCGCACTCATTTTAGTGTTGATAGAGTCACATTTCCGCACTAGTCACTTAGTTTCACTAATTTTTTGGGACTATACAAAAAGACTGAAAAATTAGGAAATTTATTAGAATTCTGCTATAATTTTTAATAAAAAGAAACGTATGTTTCAATAGTTTTTTAACGGCCCTGGTATAATAATATATAATTTGTTGATATATATGTATTTAATAATAAATGTTTCTTTATGTTAACTTTTGTTTTTTTTTCCGCACGCTAGTAGAAAAAATAGTGTGCGGAAAGTGATACTTTTCCAAACGCGATTGCAGATGGACGAACGACGCGTATTATATCCACCTGGAGGACTTCCCAACGCCATTGTATGAAATATAATTTTTTAAATCTTAAAATGAACTTCAAAAACTGTGCTTTATAGTTTTTAAACGAAAACTTCATATAAAACGATTTTTTATTTTATTTATACATTAAAAAAAAAGTACAAAACATCTATTAAAAGATATTTTAACAGCTGTACTGGCAGTGTGGTATTTCTCAAGTTCGAAACGAAAAATCCGGATCTGAAGGCGCTTTGCTCACGCCATCACTTTCGTTTAGGAATGCAATGCATAAAGAACCTTCTAAAGAATGTTGCTCTTGGAAATGGTTGGTTGGTCGGCTGATCGGTCGTTGGGTTGCACCTGATGTACATACCGCTTGTTAGCCGTTCATTCTTTTAATATGGACACGCACTAAATTTACCTCTGACCGCGTCAATAAACTAAGAAAATACCATACAGTATAGTTTTATGTAACTCGTTTTTACAACATTCAAAAATATATAGAGGGTGTTTCTATATTCGATCACAGATAGCTCTCGTGAATTTATGAATTTTTATATAGGGCCGATTCGACGAGCAAAAAAATCGATGTCTTTGATTTTTATGAAACTTTGGGACCATATTCCATTTACGATTTCACGAGACACGTGTTTTTTATTTTTTCCAAAAAACGTTTTTGGAGCCCTGTAGTGCCATGTCAAAGTATACATCGTAAAGCCGTTATTTCGAAAACTAAAAACTACATTTTGCTTAAAGTGGTCGCCATTTCGGCCCAATAATCGTATTGGAACCGTTTTTTTAAATGTACGTAACTTTATCATGCTTTTTCCGGATTTCCAAAATCTTGGAAAATTTTGCTTTTTTTCAAAATGCGATTTCTCAAAAAACGCCCTCTTCATTTAACGCGAATTTTCGATATGTTATTCTCGAATATATTAGCTATATTTGGAGTCAAACCGCAATATGCCAACTTTTTTCTTTTCTTGCAAACACAAAATGTAATTTTTTCACTTTTTTATCGAAGTTTTGGTTTCTAGCGCATTTTAGGTAGACCCTATGATAAATTCAATAGCGCCATCGTATTTTCTGTGGAAAAATAAGTATCATATATTCAGCAGTAGTGCTGTGTCCATCTCCATTTCGAAAGGAATACAAATTTATGTTAATACATCGTGAGACAAAGCGCAGTGTTGTTATGAGGTATGCGAAATTTTTGTAATTGTCAATTTTCAAGATCAACTAAAGAACTTTTTCCAACAGAATAATTTTAGTCAATAAAACAAAATCTCAATCTCAAATTGGCTATAAATTGGTAACCGGGGGTTTTTTGCGACGAAAAATCGACTGGCACAATCTGTTTTTTAATAAAATCATTCATTCGCCTTCAAATAATGTAATGGAATTTTCGAAAATCCACTTTATATAATCAAAAATACTCATAACTCGACTAATTGGAAAGATGGAACGTTCTAGTCTTCACCAATCGATTCAGGGGAACATTTTACATATAGATATGAATCTTGAGTTTAAATTTCCAACCATTAAGGGAGATAGCAGAGAGCAAATTAAATCGTGAAAATATTCGAAAATCCAATTTCTGAAACTTTATGTATCCATAATTCGACTAATCGGAGAGATAGAACGTTCTAGTCTTCACCAATCGATTCAGAGCAACATTTTACATGTGGATGTGAATTTTGAGTTCATATTTCCAAGCATTAGGGAAGATAGCAGAGAGCAAATTAAATCGTGAAAATATTCGAAAATCCAATTTCTGAAACTTTATGTATCCATAACTCGACTAATCGGAGAGATAGAACGTTCTAGTCTTCACCAATCGATTCAGGGGAACATTTTACATGTAGATGTAAATTTTGAGTTCATATTTCCAAGCATTAAGGGAGATAACAGAGAGCAATTTAATTCGCGAAATATTTCCATACCTACCCCTTGCTTCAAAATTTCCAACAAAAAAAAATTTTTGCGACATGAAATTGGCTATAAATTGGTATCCGGGAGTTTTTTGCGACGAAAAATCGACTGGCACAATCTGTTTTTTAATAAAATCATTCATTCGCCTTCAAATAATGTAATGGAATTTTCGAAAATCCACTTTATATAATCAAAAATACTCATAGCTCGACTAATTGGAAAGATGGAACGTTCTAGTCTTCACCAATCGATTCAGGGGAACATTTTACATATAGATATAAATCTTGAGTTCATATTTCCAAGCATTAAGGGAGATAGCAAAGAGCAAATTAAATCGTGAAAATTTTCGAAAATCCAATTTCTGAAACTTTATGTATCCATAACTCGACTAATCGGAGAGATAGAACGTTCTAGTCTTCTCCAATCGATTCAGGGGAACATTTTACATGTAGATGTGAATTTTGAGTTCATATTTCCAAGCATTAAGGGAGATAACAGAGAGCAATTTAATTCGCGAAATATTTCCATACCTACCCCTTGCTTCAAAATTTCCAACAAAAAAAAATTTTTGCGACATGAAATTGGCTATAAATTGGTATCCGAGAGTTTTTTGCGACAAAAAATCGACTGGCACAATCTGTTTTTTAATAAATTCATTCATTCGCCTTCAAATAATGTAATGGAATTTTCGAAAATCCACTTTATTAAACCAAAAATACTCATAACTCGACTAATTGGAAAGATGGAACGTTCTAGTCTTCACCAATCGATTCAGGGGAACATTTTACATGTAGATGTGAATTTTGAGTTCATATTTCCAAGCATTAAGGGAGATAGCAGAGAGCAAATTAAATCGTGAAAATATTCGAAAATCCAATTTCTGAAACTTTATGTATCCATAACTCGACTAATCGGAGAGATAGAACGTTCTAGTCTTCACCAATCGATTCATTGCAACATTTTACATGTAGATGTGAATTTTGAGTTCATATTTCCAAGCATTAAGGGAGATAGCAGAGAGCAAATTAAATCGTGAAAATATTCGAAAATCCAATTTCTGAAACTTTATGTATCCATAATTCGACTAATCGGAGAGATAGAACGTTCTAGTCTTCACCAATCGATTCAGGGGAACATTTTACATGTAGATGTGAATTTTGAGTTCATATTTCCAAGCATTAAGGGAGATAACAGAGAGCAATTTAATTCGCGAAATATTTCCATACCTACCCCTTGCTTCAAAATTTCCAACAAAAAAAAATTTTTGCGACATGAAATTGGCTATAAATTGGTATCCGAGAGTTTTTTGCGACAAAAAATCGACTGGCACAATCTGTTTTTTAATAAATTCATTCATTCGCCTTCAAATAATGTAATGGAATTTTCGAAAATCCACTTTATTAAACCAAAAATACTCATAACTCGACTAATTGGAAAGATGGAACGTTCTAGTCTTCACCAATCGATTCAGGGGAACATTTTACATGTAGATGTGAATTTTGAGTTCATATTTCCAAGCATTAAGGGAGATAGCAGAGAGCAAATTAAATCGTGAAAATATTCGAAAATCCAATTTCTGAAACTTTATGTATCCATAACTCGACTAATCGGAGAGATAGAACGTTCTAGTCTTCACCAATCGATTCATTGCAACATTTTACATGTAGATGTGAATTTTGAGTTCATATTTCCAAGCATTAAGGGAGATAGCAGAGAGCAAATTAAATCGTGAAAATATTCGAAAATCCAATTTCTGAAACTTTATGTATCCATAATTCGACTAATCGGAGAGATAGAACGTTCTAGTCTTCACCAATCGATTCAGGGCAACATTTTACATGTAGATGTGAATTTTGAGTTCATATTTCCAAGCATTAAGGGAGATAACAGAGAGCAATTTAATTCGCGAAATATTTCCATACCTACCCCTTGCTTTAAAATTTCCAACAAAAAAAAAATTTTGCGACATGAAATTGGCTATAAATTGGTAACCGGGGGTTTTTTGCGACGAAAAATCGACTGGCACAATCTGTTTTTTAATAAAATCATTCATTCGCCTTCAAATAATGTAATGGAATTTTCGAAAATCCACTTTATATAATCAAAAATACTCATAACTCGACTAATTGGAAAGATGGAACGTTCTAGTCTTCACCAATCGATTCAGGGGAACATTTTACATATAGATATAAATCTTGAGTTCATATTTCCAAGCATTAAGGGAGATAGCAGAGAGCAAATTAAATCGTGAAAATATTCGAAAATCCAATTTCTGAAACTTTATGTATCCATAATTCGACTAATCGGAGAGATAGAACGTTCTAGTCTTCACCAATCGATTCAGGGCAACATTTTACATGTAGATGTGAATTTTGAGTTCATATTTCCAAGCATTAAGGGAGATAACAGAGAGCAATTTAATTCGCGAAATATTTCCATACCTACCCCTTGCTTTAAAATTTCCAACAAAAAAAAAATTTTGCGACATGAAATTGGCTATAAATTGGTAACCGGGGGTTTTTTGCGACGAAAAATCGACTGGCACAATCTGTTTTTTAATAAAATCATTCATTCGCCTTCAAATAATGTAATGGAATTTTCGAAAATCCACTTTATATAATCAAAAATACTCATAACTCGACTAATTGGAAAGATGGAACGTTCTAGTCTTCACCAATCGATTCAGGGGAACATTTTACATATAGATATAAATCTTGAGTTCATATTTCCAAGCATTAAGGGAGATAGCAGAGAGCAAATTAAATCGTGAAAATATTCGAAAATCCAATTTCTGAAACTTTATGTATCCATAATTCGACTAATCGGAGAGATAGAACGTTCTAGTCTTCACCAATCGATTCAGGGCAACATTTTACATGTAGATGTGAATTTTGAGTTCATATTTCCAAGCATTAAGGGAGATAGCAGAGAGCAAATTAAATCGTGAAAATATTCGAAAATCCAATTTCTGAAACTTTATGTATCCATAACTCGACTAATCGGAGAGATAGAACGTTCTAGTCTTCACCAATCGATTCATTGCAACATTTTACATGTAGATGTGAATTTTGAGTTCATACTTCCAAGCATTAAGGGAGATAGCAGAGAGCAAATTAAATCGTGAAAATATTCGAAAATCCAATTTCTGAAACTTTATGTATCCATAACTCGACTAATCGGAGAGATAGAACGTTCTAGTCTTCACCAATCGATTCAGGGGAACATTTTACATGTAGATGTGAATTTTGAGTTCATATTTCCAAGCATTAAGGGAGATAACAGAGAGCAATTTAATTCGCGAAATATTTCCATACCTACCCCTTGCTTTAAAATCTCCAACAAAAAAAAAATTTTGCGACATGAAATTGGCTATAAATTGGTAACCGGGGGTTTTTTGCGACGAAAAATCGACTGACACAATCTGTTTTTTAATAAAATCATTCATTCGCCTTCAAATAATGTAATGGAATTTTCGAAAATCCACTTTATTAAACCAAAAATACTCATAACTCGACTAATTGGAAAGATGGAACGTTCTAGTCTTCACCAATCGATTCAGGGGAACATTTTACATGTAGATGTGAATTTTAAGTTCATATTTCCAAGCATTAAGGGAGATAGCAGAGAGCAAATTAAATCGTGAAAATATTCGAAAATCCAATTTCTGAAACTTTATGTATCCATAACTCGACTAATCGGAGAGATAGAACGTTCTAGTTTTCACCAATCGATTCAGGGGAACATTTTACATGTAGATGTGAATTTTGAGTTCATATTTCCAAGCATTAAGGGAGATAACAGAGAGCAATTTAATTCGCGAAATATTTCCATACCTACCCCTTGCTTTAAAATTTCCAACAAAAAAAAATTTTTGCGACATGAAATTGGCTATAAATTGGTAACCGGGGGTTTTTTGCGACGAAAAATCGACTGGCACAATCTGTTTTTTAATAAAATCATTCATTCGCCTTCAAATAATGTAATGGAATTTTCGAAAATCCACTTTATATAATCAAAAATACTCATAACTCGACTAATTGGAAAGATGGAACGTTCTAGTCTTCACCAATCGATTCAGGGGAACATTTTACATATAGATATAAATCTTGAGTTCATATTTCCAAGCATTAAGGGAGATAGCAGAGAGCAAATTAAATCGTGAAAATATTCGAAAATCCAATTTCTGAAACTTTATGTATCCATAACTCGACTAATCGGAGAGATAGAACGTTCTAGTCTTCACCAATCGATTCATTGCAACATTTTACATGTAGATGTGAATTTTGAGTTCATACTTCCAAGCATTAAGGGAGATAACAGAGAGCAATTTAATTCGCGAAATATTTCCATACCTACCCCTTGCTTTAAAATTTCCAACAAAAAAAAAATTTTGCGACATGAAATTGGCTATAAATTGGTAACCGGGGGTTTTTTGCGACGAAAAATCGACTGGCACAATCTGTTTTTTAATAAAATCATTCATTCGCCTTCAAATAATTTAATGGAATTTTCGAAAATCCACTTTATTAAACCAAAAATACTCATAACTCGACTAATTGGAAAGATGGAACGTTCTAGTCTTCACCAATCGATTCAGAGGAACATTTTACATGTAGATGTGAATTTTGAGTTCATATTTCCAAGCATTAAGGGAGATAGCAGAGAGCAAATTAAATCGTGAAAATATTCGAAAATCCAATTTCTGAAACTTTATGTATCCATAACTCGACTAATCGGAGAGATAGAACGTTCTAGTCTTCACCAATCGATTCATTGCAACATTTTACATGTAGATGTGAATTTTGAGTTCATACTTCCAAGCATTAAGGGAGATAGCAGAGAGCAAATTAAATCGTGAAAATATTCGAAAATCCAATTTCTGAAACTTTATGTATCCATAACTCGACTAATCGGAGAGATAGAACGTTCTAGTCTTCACCAATCGATTCAGGAGAACATTTTACATGTAGATGTGAATTTTGAGTTCATATTTCCAAGCATTAAGGGAGATAACAGAGAGCAATTTAATTCGCGAAATATTTCCATACCTACCCCTTGCTTTAAAATTTCCAACAAAAAAAAAATTTTGCGACATGAAATTGGCTATAAATTGGTAACCGGGGGTTTTTTGCGACGAAAAATCGACTGGCACAATCTGTTTTTTAATAAAATCATTCATTCGCCTTCAAATAATGTAATGGAATTTTCGAAAATCCACTTTATTAAACCAAAAATACTCATAACTCGACTAATTGGAAAGATGGAACGTTCTAGTCTTCACCAATTGATTCAGGGGAACATTTTACATGTAGATGTGAATTTTGAGTTCATATTTCCAAGCATTAAGGGAGATAGCAGAGAGCAAATTAAATCGTGAAAATATTCGAAAATCCAATTTCTGAAACTTTATGTATCCATAACTCGACTAATCGGAGAGATAGAACGTTCTAGTCTTCACCAATCGATTCATTGCAACATTTTACATGTAGATGTGAATTTTGAGTTCATATTTCCAAGCATTAAGGGAGATAGCAGAGAGCAAATTAAATCGTGAAAATATTCGAAAATCCAATTTCTGAAACTTTATGTATCCATAACTCGACTAATCGGAGAGATAGAACGTTCTAGTCTTCACCAATCGATTCAGGGGAACATTTTACATGTAGATGTGAATTTTGAGTTCATATTTCTAAGCATTAAGGGAGATAACAGAGAGCAATTTAATTCGCGAAATATTTCCATACCTACCCCTTGCTTTAAAATTTCCAACAAAAAAAAAATTTTGCGACATGAAATTGGCTATAAATTGGTAACCGGGGGTTTTTTGCGACGAAAAATCGACTGACACAATCTGTTTTTTAATAAAATCATTCATTCGCCTTCAAATAATGTAATGGAATTTTCGAAAATCCACTTTATTAAACCAAAAATACTCATAACTCGACTAATTGGAAAGATGGAACGTTCTAGTCTTCACCAATTGATTCAGGGGAACATTTTACATGTAGATGTGAATTTTAAGTTCATATTTCCAAGCATTAAGGGAGATAGCAGAGAGCAAATTAAATCGTGAAAATATTCGAAAATCCAATTTCTGAAACTTTATGTATCCATAACTCGACTAATCGGAGAGATAGAACGTTCTAGTCTTCACCAATCGATTCATTGCAACATTTTACATGTAGATGTGAATTTTGAGTTCATATTTCCAAGCATTAAGGGAGATAGCAGAGAGCAAATTAAATCGTGAAAATATTCGAAAATCCAATTTCTGAAACTTTATGTATCCATAACTCGACTAATCGGAGAGATAGAACGTTCTAGTCTTCACCAATCGATTCAGGGGAACATTTTACATGTAGATGTGAATTTTGAGTTCATATTTCCAAGCATTAAGGGAGATAACAGAGAGCAATTTAATTCGCGAAATATTTCCATACCTACCCCTTGCTTTAAAATTTCCAACAAAAAAAAAATTTTGCGACATGAAATTGGCTATAAATTGGTAACCGGGGGTTTTTTGCGACGAAAAATCGACTGACACAATCTGTTTTTTAATAAAATCATTCATTCGCCTTCAAATAATTTAATGGAATTTTCGAAAATCCACTTTATTAAACCAAAAATACTCATAACTCGACTAATTGGAAAGATGGAACGTTCTAGTCTTCACCAATCGATTCAGAGGAACATTTTACATGTAGATGTGAATTTTGAGTTCATATTTCCAAGCATTAAGGGAGATAGCAGAGAGCAAATTAAATCGTGAAAATATTCGAAAATCCAATTTCTGAAACTTTATGTATCCATAACTCGACTAATCGGAGAGATAGAACGTTCTAGTCTTCACCAATCGATTCATTGCAACATTTTACATGTAGATGTGAATTTTGAGTTCATATTTCCAAGCATTAAGGGAGATAACAGAGAGCAATTTAATTCGCGAAATATTTCCATACCTACCCCTTGCTTTAAAATTTCCAACAAAAAAAAATTTTTGCGACATGAAATTGGCTATAAATTGGTAACCGGGGGTTTTTTGCGACGAAAAATCGACTGGCACAATCTGTTTTTTTATAAAATCATTCATTCGCCTTCAAATAATGTAATGGAATTTTCGAAAATCCACTTTATATAATCAAAAATACTCATAACTTGACTAATTGGAAAGATGGAACGTTCTAGTCTTCACCAATCGATTCAGGGGAACATTTTACATATAGATATAAATCTTGAGTTCATATTTCCAAGCATTAAGGGAGATAGCAGAGAGCAAATTAAATCGTGAAAATATTCGAAAATCCAATTTCTGAAACTTTATGTATCCATAACTCGACTAATCGGAGAGATAGAACGTTCTAGTCTTCACCAATCGATTCATTGCAACATTTTACATGTAGATGTGAATTTTGAGTTCATATTTCCAAGCATTAAGGGAGATAGCAGAGAGCAAATTAAATCGTGAAAATATTCGAAAATCCAATTTCTGAAACTTTATGTATCCATAACTCGACTAATCGGAGAGATAGAACGTTCTAGTCTTCACCAATCGATTCAGGGGAACATTTTACATGTAGATGTGAATTTTGAGTTCATATTTCCAAGCATTAAGGGAGATAACAGAGAGCAATTTAATTCGCGAAATATTTCCATACCTACCCCTTGCTTTAAAATTTCCAACAAAAAAAAATTTTTGCGACATGAAATTGGCTATAAATTGGTAACCGGGGGTTTTTTGCGACGAAAAATCGACTGGCACAATCTGTTTTTTAATAAAATCATTCATTCGCCTTCAAATAATGTAATGGAATTTTCGAAAACCCACTTTATATAATCAAAAATACTCATAACTCGACTAATTGGAAAGATGGAACGTTCTAGTCTTCACCAATCGATTCAGGGGAACATTTTACATATAGATATAAATCTTGAGTTCATATTTCCAAGCATTAAGGGAGATAGCAGAGAGCAAATTAAATCGTGAAAATATTCGAAAATCCAATTTCTGAAACTTTATGTATCCATAATTCGACTAATCGGAGAGATAGAACGTTCTAGTCTTCACCAATCGATTCAGGGGAACATTTTACATGTAGATGTGAATTTTGAGTTCATATTTCCAAGCATTAAGGGAGATAACAGAGAGCAATTTAATTCGCGAAATATTTCCATACCTACCCCTTGCTTTAAAATTTCCAACAAAAAAAAAATTTTGCGACATGAAATTGGCTATAAATTGGTAACCGGGGGTTTTTTGCGACGAAAAATCGACTGACACAATCTGTTTTTTAATAAAATCATTCATTCGCCTTCAAATAATGTAATGGAATTTTCGAAAATCCACTTTATTAAACCAAAAATACTCATAACTCGACTAATTGGAAAGATGGAACGTTCTAGTCTTCACCAATCGATTCAGGGGAACATTTTACATGTAGATGTGAATTTTGAGTTCATATTTCCAAGCATTAAGGGAGATAACAGAGAGCAATTTAATTCGCGAAATATTTCCATACCTACCCCTTGCTTTAAAATTTCCAACAAAAAAAAATTTTTGCGACATGAAATTGGCTATAAATTGGTATCCGAGAGTTTTTTGCGACGAAAAATCGACTGGCACAATCTGTTTTTTAATAAAATCATTCATTCGCCTTCAAATAATGTAATGGAATTTTCGAAAATCCACTTTATATAATCAAAAATACTCATAACTCGACTAATTGGAAAGATGGAACGTTCTAGTCTTCACCAATCGATTCAGGGGAACATTTTACATATAGATATAAATCTTGAGTTCATATTTCCAAGCATTAAGGGAGATAGCAGAGAGCAAATTAAATCGTGAAAATATTCGAAAATCCAATTTCTGAAACTTTATGTATCCATAACTCGACTTATCGGAGAGATAGAACGTTCTAGTCTTCACCAATCGATAGGACGTTCTAGTCTTCACCAATCGATTCAGGGCAACATTTTACATGTAGATGTGAATTTTGAGTTCATATTTCCAAGCATTAAGGGAGATAGCAGAGAGCAAATTAAATCGTGAAAATATTCGAAAATCCAATTTCTGAAACTTTATGTATCCATAACTCGACTAATCGGAGAGATAGAACGTTCTAGTCTTCACCAATCGAATCATTGCAACATTTTACATGTAGATGTGAATTTTGAGTTCATATTTCCAAGCATTAAGGGAGATAGCAGAGAGCAAATTAAATCGTGAAAATATTCGAAAATCCAATTTCTGAAACTTTATGTATCCATAACTCGACTAATCGGAGAGATAGAACGTTCTAGTCTTCACCAATCGATTCAGGGGAACATTTTACATATAGATATGAATCTTGAGTTTAAATTTCCAACCACTAAGGGAGATAGCAGAGAGCAAATTAAATCGTGAAAATATTCGAAAATCCAATTTCTGAAACTTTATGTATCCATAACTCGACTAATCGGAGAGATAGAACGTTTTAGTCTTCATCATAACAGAGACCTACTGAGGTTTATCAGACCAATCAACACCCTGTATACGACAAAAACCGAAATATTCCTTTTTCTTTAAAAGTTATGTTATTTTATTTAAAGAAATTTTATAAAATTCATGATAACTTTCAATCAATTAAATTGCCTATAACCTCCCACAATCAAATTTTGATTACAACGTTTCGTCCTTCTGAGGACTCCAGCAACAAAAATATTTTTGATACATTACTATACAGCGTGTCCACGGATGGGAAATCCTATAGGTGAAAAATGTTTAAATATTAGTTTTAGTGAAAAATGTCATTCTTGATAAAAAGTTTTGCTTGTTCTGAAACCTCATAAAATGAAATAAAATTCAAGTTTTTCAAAACCCGTCTCATTTTATAGCAAGTTTTATGAAATCCGTATGAATTTTTGCACCATGTTCGAAAATAATGTAATAGAGAGATATTGCTTGTTAAAAAATGGTCTGCGGTAATTACGTTTGCGGTATATTCACGTTTATTAAATGCGTAATTTACGGTTACGTAGCGTTGAGTGTTATTGTAAATACGGCACATAATTGTCCTGCGCAGTTGACAAAATAGAACAAATCGCTTCGGATTTCTGCATATTTACCAAATCGAATTCAATAATAGAGACTTAGCGATCTTCTATTTTGGTTTTGCTCCACTCCAATATCATTTTCATTACATCCAGCTTAGATCGCCGCTTCGAGAGCTAGAGAGTTAGACTTTAGTGCGATGATTGGTGAAAAACTTATGCATGACCGATTCTTTCACAATATTTTGTTTTCTGATGAAGCAACGTTTACAACAAACGGAGTCGTTTCTTCCCAAAATTGTCGATATTGGGCTAGTGAAAACCCAAGCTACATGTTTAACTGTCAATTTGCTAAAAAAGTTAATTAAGTTTCGTGTGCGTTTTTACCGGATCGAATAATCGGACCGTATTTTCTGGAAGATACATTAAATCAGGAGGTATATTTGTATTTGCTGGACAACTTCTTAATACCTCAATTAGAAAATATTTCCTTGGAGCAAAGGCGTAAAATGTACTTTCAACATGATGGATGTTCGTCACAATCGACTTTGCGAATTAGAGGCTGACTGGATGAATATTTTCCTGGGCGATGGATGGGGCGTTATGGACCAATATATTTCCGCCCCGATCTCCCGATTTAACTATTTTAGATCTTTTATTATGGGGCTACTTAAAACAAAAAGTTTACGCAAACAATTTAAACCATAATATTGAAGACTTGAAACGAGATATCATTGATGCCGTTAACGAAATTACCCCAAAAATGCTGCGAAATACTTACAAATAATTTAGAGAGAGAATTGAGAGACGTTTTGAAGCTGGAGGAGGATATATTGAATAGATGTTTTTTGTTTACTTACTATTTCTTACATCATTATTCTGTATTGTTATATTTTTGATAGTGATTATTATTCTTGAATAGTTAACATAGTATTTAAATATTTATTAAAGAATGACAATTTGAAAATTATTTATAAAAGTTGACAGTTACTTGGTACATCGTAAACGTCACTCACTAGATTAATACATTATTTACGAACTTGGTGCAAAAATTCATACGGTTTTCATAAAACTAGCTATAAAATGAGACGGGTTTTGAAAAACTTGAATCTTATTTAATCTTATGGGGTTTCAGAATAAGCGAAACTTTTTATCAAGAATGGCATTTTTTACTAAAACTAATATTTAAACATTTTTCACCTATAGGAAACGCTGTAGAAGCTGTGATACCCTTGACATTCCGTTTATTTTCTGAGAAACACTTAAAATTCAAATTATTACGATCACCATGTTCAAGATAACTTTACACCAGCTACCATTTATCTAATATTTTCTCTACCCATCACTTTTTAACAGGATACCGATTCTTTTTTATTATTTTTGAAGTGGGTGTTAGACTTTTATTGATCTAAGTTGCATAGATACGGGGTCGTCGCTGCCTTTGAACCAGGTTTTATAGGCTTTCGGTAGCGTTTTTATTATATACGAGGGTTAACTTGAAATAATTTTCAGATGCCTCTAATAAGAATGGAAATACCAATTCTTGTAGGTTGAAAACATGCTCTAAGTCGTTAACTATTACGTTTTTTTATGAGCATATAACCAGATGAGACCCTACCAGATCTATTAGACAATTCATTCTACATATGAAATAAAAAATTACGACCTTTTTGAGTGACCATGACGTTTCTTATTAAAAAAAAGAGAAATTCGTATGTTCAGCGTCTTATATCTCAAAAACAAAATAAACTATTGACAAAATCTTTTTTGAATGATAAAAAGTTTTTTTAAAAGAAAAAGTTTTACTTTTGTCACTTAGTTTAGACATAGGAAAATAATTTATTTCTACACTATACAGTTACTGGTGCTTTAGTTTCGTCGGTAAGGCACTTTTTTAATTATACATTAGTCGTCACCCTCCCGAAAAAAAAATTAACTTGACCGGCGTCCCGGTGTCCCCGACATAATCTATGGGACGAAAATTGTCCCGTTTTCTGAAACCGCGCGAAAATTTCAGTAGTTATAATGCGAGATATTTTATTGGGCAGATTTAAAAAAGGTCCCCGCATGGGAAGACGTTCAAAAATCTCTGGATGTATTAAAATTGAAAAGGTATATTTTGACTGTAATAAAGATATAGTTTGGCAAGTTTATCTGAAGCCGTGAAAGGAATGCCGTCGAAAACATTCGATATTGCCACGTTTAACTATGAAAAAGATAAAGTGCTAAGCATGTAGTGATAATAATTAGAAAATGGACTTTTTGTTATTAACAATATGATTAAACGTTAATTCTTTGATGTGCTTGTTTCTTTTGATTTTGTCTATTAACATTATTTTTTCAATTTATGAATATTAAAAGATGAACTGTTTTTCAAATTTGTTATGGGCTTCTCCAAGCTCTGGCGACGTTTTGCGAAAACCATAATTTTCACGCCCTTCGAAATTAAAACATAAATTCTCAATGGCAACGTGTATTAACAAAAATTAAAAATTCAACAAAAGGTGGTTTTGAGATTTTGAAAATCTTTCTAAATTTTTGAAAGGTTCAATATGTATATCATAATGAATATGAAGTAAGGCTAAGCCCAATAGCCTGATTTGAGATATTCTTTTCCTCAATCACGACTTCAATCGTTTTAAGGCGGAGAAACTGCGTTCGGGTTAAGCAACACTAACTGGTAATGTGAGAAACAGTTTTAATTAAATTTTGCAATGTGGAAATAGGTCCCCATCACATATCTCATAAATCGATTTTACGTCTATGTCTGCATACTTTTATAAGTAGATGGTATACCACGTTACAAAATCGTTCGTAACTTGTAATTACAGCTACGTCAGGAGACATAACCTTAAATCCGATAAATTCAGAGTCAAAGACGGACTTAGACAAGGTGGAGTACTAAGCCCTCTATTGTTTATCATTGTGATGGACGACATCATTAGGGCAACGAAAACTAAAAAGATACATATAGGATACAACAGGTTGAAACTAATCACATTGTCTGAGTGTGCGTTTGCGGATGACCTAATGATTTGTGCACCCAGCGAAAAGGACTTGCAGAGAAATCTAAAGATATGGGAAGAAGAACTAAAGAGGAAAAACTTGAAAATAAACATACAGAAAACAAAAGTGATGACCACTGGACCAGAGGATAAAGAAATTAATTTAAGGATAAAAGAAGAAGAAATCGAGCAGGTACACGTATTTAAATACCTTGGAATAAAAACGGAAATGAAGATATTGAAATAAATGAAAGGATCACCAATGTATTAAAACTGTACCATTCATTATCAAGATCATTTATAGGAAAAAAGGAAATAAGTGCAAAATCCAAAATTACAGTATATAAAACAGTTTATCGGCCAATCCTTACTTATGGAAGTGAAAGCTGGATACTGTCACAGAAATCTAAAAGTCGAATCCAAGCGATGGAAATGAAATATTTGCGGAGAGTGAAGGGTATAACACGAAGAGATCGGATAAGAAACGAGGATGTGAGAAAGGAACTGGAAGTAGAACCAGTACTCGAATTATTAGATAAACAAAAGCTTAAGTGGTTCGGACACTTAACAAGAATGAGCAACAGACCAGTCAGGGATGTGTGGGAAGCCCGAGTAAATACAAAAAGGAAGAGAGGAAGACCTAAGAAAACTTGGAGCCAAGAAGTTGCAAAAATACTGGAAGAAGCAAAAAAGATGGCAAAAAATAAAAAGAAATGGAATCTACGAACAAAATATCTACATATAGATACCTACCCTTACACCTTCGGGTATAAAAAGGGTTTTTGATTATATATATATATATATATAACTTGTATTTCGACAGCCAGGAGGGGACCATGGCCCCCTCTTGGATCCGCCACTGGCTTGTGGTATGGGTTGTTCAATGATCGAAGCTCGTAGCGATAAAATTAAGCACTAGAATTAACAGCAGAAAAATAAGCTAAAATAAAACGTACTCGTTCATCCGTTTTTCCTTTTCTGATATTGTTCTTTAATTAAAAGCATATAATTGAAACCAGTTGGAATCCTTCAATTTACAAAAGTATGCTTCTATCAGCAATCAACCATTTAATTGGAACTACCAACGCTCTTCTAAATGTGTTCATTGAACTAATATTGACCATTTTATAAATATTTATTTACAAATAAGTTCATTCTTTTTTTTTAAACACATTAAAAGCCACCTACTTCAGCTCCCACGATAATATCATTAACTGTTTTTATTAGGAAATAATCTCAAGCGTATATCTTATACATAGGCGGGTGGTCCGCGAAGGCATTGCTAAAAATAATTGAAATTACTTAAATTATATTCAACACTGTCAATGAAAGCATACCCAACGGCCGCGGCGGCTATGAAAGTGGTTAACTTTACTCCGTATGGTAGTGGAAAGTGTTGCAGAAAGAACAAAATTACAGTGATTCGATCAACTACTATATTTAACATTTGGCAATAAATATCCATAAAAATATCTGAATGTAGGTGATATGCAGAATTGAATCGTGAACTGACAAATTTTGTGAAGCAATGTACTGTAGAAAGATCCGGTGAAATAAGAAAACTTAATCATTGGAAACGGAAACCGAAATAACATTATTCATCTTAAATGTTTACTTTTTTAGTTGGCACCCGATTATAATAATTTGTGATATTTCCCAGTTTGCATAACCTAACTACTGACCTGCTTATCTCCTAAAATTCTATTTTTGTATCTTCTTCTATCACATCCTCAAAACTAATTTTAATAGCCAACGGTTATTATTATAAAAGTTGGAACTGTATTATTATAGTCGGGAGCCTTACCGAACGATTTAAGCAAGTGAGGAAATCTGCTGTTATACATTTGAAACGGTGATTGTATCTTTGATTGTATCTTCCAAACTAAACTATTTACAAAGAAGTACAAAAAGGCAAAAAGTTTGAGAATAGACGTTTCGTTCCAGTGGCGTTCCATATTTTGTTAAATGTAACCCTCAAAAAAAGTTGGGAGTACAAAAGTATGCTGACGCCTTCTGAAAATCCATGATAAATAAAAATAAATGAAAACTACTACTTCCAGTTTATGGGTTAACGTATACTAGTGTCTCATATAAATTTAGTGAAATAAATAAATCACCCTGTAATTTTTTTTGTATGCACTTTTGTAAATAGGTAAGTTAAGTTCAATCAACCTATTTTTGACCCAACAATCTGTGATATAAATGTATGAGCAATATCCCTTTTTAACCTCAGAAGCTGAACCAACATTATGTGGTCCATGACATTCAAATTTCCCAAAGTCTGCATATCCCCTAGGATATTCTAGTCCAGCCCAAGGACACTTCTAGTCAGTCATACCCGAAAACACTTTCAGTCTAGCCCACGGAGATTTACAGTCTACCCCAAGGACACTTCTAAAACAACCTCTTCCAGGGCGCCATTGCCATCTCACGGGGGGGAAATAAAATTAATATTTTTAATTTTGGAGCTTGTCCAATTAACGTAACGTTTTCTTATCACTATTCTTATATCACTATCACTATTACCTGAATATCGGCACGTAAAATAAACAAGATATATTACATTTATATCTTAACATATACCTTGTTAAATATCTATTACACTGTGCAAATAAATGATTACCTTTTGATTTTCATTTCCGCCCACTCCTTCCTTGTTCTCAACGAGTTATTTCCCATAAGAAGCAACTCAAACTACAATGTATAGCCGACAAGGTAATCTATTGTTCGATAGATAATATATGAAGCGATCATAAAGTGGTTGAAAACTACCTACACTTCACAATTACTGCGAACATTATAATTTATATTTTTAGGTCAACAAGAATATTATTCAAATCAATGAAATGGTTACACATTACAGTCAATTTATTTTTTAATGTTTTGTAATACAGAAGTAGTTTCGATTGTCATTAGAAGATCATTGTTCTATCGGTTCGTTAATTATTGGTTGATCACTGATGTTATGTGAAACAAAGAAAAGATATACCTATAAAATTTATAAATCACTTTCCACAACAGCGGCAAAATTCAAGGAAATCGTCAATGTGGACCATGAATGACCGTTATCTTGATGTAGATATGTACCAATCGGTGTTTCGGAATTCGGTCCGGGTACCTAGCAAAAGGGCTACCTGCTCACAGGGACCTTGTCCAAATCCGAAAGGGTGATTTCGTAATTCGGTCCGCTGTCGAAGCAGGTAGATTTCATGTGGGTATTAAAAGATTATTTTTAGCAATTGTTCTTCTGAAGTGCAGAGTGTAAGACGTGTTTATTTGTGTCCGTTATTGTGATTTTGTTTGTTTCTTTGACATGGAAAATATTAATTTCACCTCTATGACGAGTGAAAAGGGTAAGCGTTTATTAATAATAGATGGGTTTAAATTTTGTTTTCAAAAATCATTATCTCAAAAATACGAAGGTGGTTTGGTAGGGGTAGGTTTGGTTGGGATATTATTGAAAATTATTATAATTTATTCTTCAAAAATTGACTAGAAATACGAAGGTGGTTTGGTAGGGGTAGGTTTGGTTGGGTTATTATTGGAAATTATTATAATTCATTCTACAAAAAAATTGACTAAAAATACGAAGGTGGTTTGGTAGGGGTAGGTTTGGTTGGGTTATTATTTCACGTACTGTTTTTATTTTCGACGATACGCATTTAGCGTAAATTTTTAAACATGCCAGTACAACAACAATAAGTGTGTACTGTTGGTCCTAAGCCCAAAAAAATGTGAAGGAAAATAAAAGTCAAATTAAACAAATAGCAGGTACATGGGACCCAATTCCGAAATCGCATTTTCGCTGGTGTGACCACACTTCGAATTTAATCCGTTACAGGTAGTCCCTTCCGCAGGTAGCGGGACCGAATTCCGGTGCGTCCGTACCAATCATATTTTATAAATTTGTTTTTATTCATATTTCTGTGGTCCATTGTACTTTTCTGTCAGTTCGCGGCTTTCTTAATTTTAGTCTTACCCTTGTTCTCTATCATCTAAATTTTTAGGTTCCTGTCAAGTTCAATTTTTGGCTTTATCAGTACATCCATAATAAATTTAGACATGTTCATATTATCTAATCCGTAATATAGTGATGAACTTTTAAGTGTTTACATGCAAAATAATCTGAAGATGGCGGCACATTTCAAGAACAACAAGAAGGTTGATCTTCCACCAGTGTCACTGTACTCGAGACTGACGATAGAGAACAGAAAGTTCCAAGGGTAGGACTAAATTTATAAATTTGGCTTTAATTATTCTTTTAAGTGGCACAACCGATTGGTTTTGTATGTATTCCAAAAATTTAATGAATATTTATATCTAGTGATATTTTAATATTTTTGTAACTTAAATAATGATGAAAAAGGTGTAAATTTTCAAACAAATTCGTTACGGAATTAAGCAACAAGAAGGAATAGGATCCAAATATCATTACCACACTTTGAAAGAATGCAATTCAATGGTACTCAAACGGCTCAAAAGCAATAGAAGGAACTGGGATAGGAGTGTACGGGACAGGAACCAAATTCACGCCATAAGAAAGTGTGCCCAGTTCAATATTGACAAAGGATATAGAAGGCATAAGATTATCATAATGCCGGATAGTCAAGCAGCCATTAAAGTTCTTGTGTAATCAGTTCCAAAATGGTGTGGGAATGCGGGAATGTAAGGAGGCACAATAGATCTTTTAGGTCTCCGTGAATGTCACCCCATCATAAATACATACAACTTTATTATGGCGTTTTGAAGAGCATGGATAAACAGAAAGAATGAAATTTCACCGAGTAGCGACAAATTTAAATTTAACGGTAAGTATTACACATACAAGCCCAACAAATGATTTTAAATGTGTTCGATTGTCTCAAATACAAAAATATTCAGAAATTTGATCGATTTGGAAGTGCAATTGCCTAGAAAATCGTTTCATTTGTTGTCCTAGCAAAATTACTGTCATGCGAGTCATTTTAGACGAATCCAAGCTTCCTTTGTATCTATGCTATGATTACAAAAAATAAACCCCTTTTCTATCCCCCCATTTGGGTAAATGTAAATAAAATAGGATTACGACTAAAATTTTGTTCAATGAATACACGTTAACGGATCTGAAGACTACTCGGTATATAGAAACGCTATGCGGGCATTTTTATCATTACAAACAACGTGCCTTCGTCGGTTGCTATTTAAATGATTTTGAAACACCTGGAACTTCTGGTCATGCAAACCGAACAAAAGAATGTCTGTCTTTTGCGAGGGGACCGCAGGAAGTTGTAATGGACAGTTGGAAATAAAATAAAATGGTTTATTAGTCATTATAGTTAGACAAAAATCGTTTTTTTACAGTAACCTTCTCACGTGATAATTTTTTTTAATCTATTTAGAGAGTACCGTTCACTATAGTTCTAGATTTCACCACCACGGAGTTAATAATCTATGTTCGCTAATTTTAGTCAAAAATTTTGATGTTGTCTTTTATAATTTGCATATAGAGCCAGAAAAAACAGTAGATAATTTTTAAACACTATTCTCCACGAAGATAAATGCATTTTTGCATCCTTTGGAACCAAATCTTGAAGCAGTTATTCCAATCGCTTGTTGGTACATTCAAGATAAAGTTCTTGAAGGCGTTCACTGCATCTTCTGGAGACTGGAACCTTTGACCACGCAGTTTATTCTTACTTAATTAGGTCGGGACTGTATGAAGCGTGGTCCAACATTCTATGTTTTCTTTTAAAAACTCTTATTTTTCGAGCTGTATGGGAAGTTGCATGGTCTTAGGTTAGGTTAGGTTTATAGTGAGTGGGTCTATAAGGCCCTCCACTGCGACTCGCAAGAGTCTATTGTGGCTCACACCTATTCAGATTTCACCAAACAAATTCAGCTTCTTAACAAAGCCGATTAGCTTATTTGGTGAATGATTTTTCAGGTCCGAGGGCGAGAGAGCATCCCTGCCAAACATCAGATACCTGATTCGAGCCGCGGCGGGGCAGGCACAAATTATATGCTCTACTGTTTCATCATCTTCCAGACAAAGACGGCAGGTCGGATCTTCCGACAGTCCAAGTTTTAGCATATGATGATTCAGATGACAGTGGCCTGTTAAAAGGCCTGTTAGACAGCGTAGGTTATGCCTGCTAGTCTAACATTTGCATGGTCTTGGTGGATGGTCATTTGTCGTTGGGGGTTGCTTTCCTGAAATACAGCAATTACTTCCGGCATACAAATCTATATGTACCAATTAGCAGTAACAGTTCTTTAATCTTGCAAAGGAACTGTTGTTACATAACCGGCATTTGACACAAATGTCGCCACCATCGGTTTTGGTTCATCTTCATCACTTCGCCTTTTTTTACCGATAAGTTTTCGTATTTACTTTGCTGAAGATAAAGACGTCTCGGCAAGATATCTCAAGAGATTGGACGCCACATTGTAATACAGCAATAAAATCGGTCTTCGATAAATCAAAAGTTAAATTTGGGATATTTTATGGCCTGAGTGATAATGGACTACTGCCTAAGCTTTGACGTCGTAACAGAAGGCTCCTCCTATCAACCTTTCCAAACAAATCTAAAACGCGTGTAAAACGTCATAAGAGATTTTTAATTTGCGGTTTGCTATTAATATAGTTATAAATAAGAGTGATAGTTGTAAGAAATAAGTAAAAAGATATCAGTTTGAGACTTTTTTACAAGAAAATCTGCAAGGTTTTTAAAACATTGTAAACATAGTTGAGGTTTTGTGTGTTTATGTTATCTTTTTGTATTTAAAGTTTTGTAAATTTTATTGACAAATAATGGGAATCGTTATTTTCTTTTTCCAGATTTACAGTGAGTTTCAAAAACTTCTTTAATGAATCACTTTTAATATATTTCTAATACCGATTACTCTTATTTATTACTAAATCAACAACAAACCGCAAATTAAAAATCTCTTCGGCAGTTTACAGGCGCTTTCGGCATGTTTGGAAAGGTTTTTATGACCACGCCTCTTATGACGTCAGTCCATTAGGGTTTTATTGCAGTCAAAACCCAACGGCAAACCCTAAAGTTACGCCGCTGCATGAACTACAATGAATTTCGGCTGTTTAATCATATGTTAGACACGTTAAGACACATTAAGTAATTTTATCCGATAAATTTCAACACGATATTCGGAATCACATTCATAAATTTCCGAACCTTCCTCGTATTACCTCGTATACCTATTAGTTGGCGTCAAGTATCTCTCGAGTTATTTATTGTAAGCTTTTTCAAGAATAAAACCTTTTACTTCAAATCAGCAAAATTCATTAAAGTCGCATGAACTTCCTAGAAAATATCCTGTGTTTATTTCACTTTAATTTGTATATCTACTCGATGAGTTTTATTTAATACGGCTTCTTAAGTTACAGTTTTACCAACAGAAAAAGTATAGCTGCATAATTGACCGTATCCAGATAATCACATTCACTTCCTTCTCTATTATTTCATATACAAAAGTACACGTGTAATAGCAGTGCCATAATAGTTCGAATGGAATTGGGTCTAGTAGGTTTGTTTCCAAAGCGAGTTCCTAACATGTTATGAACATTATCTGATGCGCATGCGTGAACAGAATAATGTACAAAGTAGGTTCCAAACAAATTTGTGCTGGAACAGTTCTGAAAAGTATTCTTTGTTGAATATTTTGATAAGAAAGAATAGAGGATATAAGGTTATGTTATAAATATCCAAAGTATGTAACCCGACGGATAACTCGGAACAAACTACTAATTGATATGTTAAACCAGTCAGCCACATCTCGAAATGAAGAGGTTTGGTGACCAGCAAACCACAAGAATATAAGAATATGATCTTTGGCTCTTATTTTGTCATTTCCACCTGTTTGGGGATGAAATAAATCGCTGTTCTCAAACTGTCTTGAAATGCTATTAACATTGTTCAACAAATTTAGTGTCATTATATTGCTGTATGATTTCTTTAATGTAGTTCTCATTTTTTTGGTGCTGTCGATCGTGTAATAATTCCTCTTCAAACTCTGAAAACTCACTATCATCTTCCGATATATCAGAAAATTCAAAAAGCATCCATTTTGTTTACAATAACAATATACACACAAATAACACAACCAAAAAGCAAAAGAATGGGATTCATTTATATGAAAACTTCTAGTTCAGTTCATAGAATTTTAAAAACCCACCATTACCATCCATTAAAATTGCATTTGATTCATTAGTTTGCGACCCACCGATCTGGATTGGATATTAACCTTTATCACCATCGTGCAAGTTATGATGCAAGACACTCCCAATGTGTTGAGTAAAGTTTTGTGGAGTGATGAAGCGCGTTTCCATAATAATGGTGTCGTGAATCGCCACAATTCTCATTATTGGTCAGTGGAAAAACCGCGGCGGGTAAGGGAAACTCGCTTTCAAACCAAATGGGAGTTAATGTTTGGTGTAGATTATTCAAGAGTCGATTAGCAGGCCCATATTTTTTTGGTCAATGGTCAGAGATATTCAAATTTCCTAGAAAATTACCTACCTGCGTTACTGGAGAATATTCCTTTGAATGAAAGAAGCTAGAAGGCGCACCCCCACATAATAGCGGTATTGTAGTAAATTACCTTAATGCTAGATTTCCAAACAAATGGATTGGAACTCATGGACCCTTTCAATGGCCTCCACGATCGCCGGTGCTGTCACCTCTAGATTTTTTGTATGGGGATACTAAAAAGAGCTTGTTTATAATAAAAAACCTGTAGACACGAACGATTTAAAAAATATAATTAGACAATCTTGTAATTACCTTACGCAAGAGATGATACATGCGGCATGTACACGTGAACTACTTAGACGGTTGGATACTTGTGTTATTGCAGACGGACGCCATTTTTAACATCTTTTATAAAATCACTGTAAAGTCGAACTGTTCTGGTTATTGTTGCAAATAAACATTAAACTGAAAATTTCGTGTAATTATCCCTCACTGAATTTGAATTTGAAATAAAAAGCCCTTTCATTTGAGCTAAGTTTGATCTCCCCTTCCATTGAATTTTTTTCATTGCGATGACGTCCCTGCTTCTATGATGATGTCACAGATATCCTGTATATCTCGGATGAAATTACTGTAGGTCCCAAAAAGATTACCCAATTTTCAAATAAACCTATTCGTTAATTCCTGAGTTACAGCATGTAGAAAAATATTGGGACACCCTGTATACGTCAACAAGTAACAACTAATGGATTCAGCCGCTGTTCATTGCTCACTAGGGTGGCGTGACACATTTAAAAACTTGCGTTTCTCCCTACATTTGCTGTACTATTTTTATTTTCTAAAACACAAAGTAGTATGGTTGGATGAGAATAATGTCGCAGAGAATATAGAAGAATGTATTCATCAGATCAACTGCTGAAGGATGAACGTTGACTAATTTACTTACTTCGTAGGTAAGTTATAGCTCGAACAATATAAAAATCGTTTTCCATGACGACTGTCATAACTGGACCATGTTGCCAAGCACTTGAAATAGTACGAGTATCTAGTAAATGTCAAATGAAGTTTATCAAATATTCTTCTTTTTATTTGGTTATAGTAGACCTGGAGGGTTTTTGCATGTATCATAGGCTCCACGCCGAGGCCGAGGCTTTGGGGGCTGATAGACAACATTATTCCCCACTTTGCATTCCCGGTATAGTAATTAATATCCATGCCACTGGATCATAGGCCCCACTTTAATTCTTGTTTTATGTCTTCAAGGATGTCGCCAAAGTTCGCGAACTCAAAATGCCATATAGTTTGGCAAGTTTATCCGAAGCCGCGAAAGGAATTCAGTCGAAAACATTCGATACTGCCACGTTCAACTAAGTGCTAAGTATGTAGTGATAATAATTAGAAAATGGATTTTGTATATTAACATTATTTTTTCAATTTATGAATATTAAAAGATGAACACTTTTCCAAATTTGTTATGGGCTCCTTCAAGCTCTGGCAGCGTTGTGCAAAAACCATAAATTTCACGCCCTCCGAACTAACTCAATTGGTGAAATGATTCAAAGGCCTTTGTTGCTTAGCGACCAGCTGACTTCCTATTGGCAAGCGCGTGCGTGTGTTCTTCCCTCTCACTTTGTCAAATGACTGACATTGGTTATCCAGTGGCGTTGGTATAAAATTTTTGAAGAGGTCAAGGTCAAAGGCATTAGATGAAAAGTAGAGAATTGTCAATCTTCTGTTAAAAATTGAGTTATTATTATTACCTATAGCTACAAACAATCTCATAATTATAAAAAGTATAAGTGTATAGTAAGAATAATGGTTACAAAGACAATATTCGCTTTTTTTTATTAGCCATAATGTCAAGTATCGACGTCCCAATGTATTGAGAGCACAACTGGGAACTTAGCCTTTCGTGTGATATTTTATTTCTTAGAAAGGTTTTTACCCTTTTAAGAGTAGAAAAAGATCTCTCGACACTGGCTGTAGCAACAGGTAAAGTAAAAAGAATAACCAGTAAATGATGAAGAACCCCCTGAACACGTGCCTGGCTGTCAAAGACGAAAACTAACTTGAATATATCTGGTAACCTGCATCTATCAAAATAAAGATTATGTAAACGAAATCTTAACGCAATATTTCTGTAGATAACGGAACACGTTATCGTAATTAACGTTAACGAAAGCATCAAATTCTTCTGCGCATGCTTCGAATAGTGTTAACCGTAACGACAGAACGAATTAAGGGTTCCAAAAACTCTCTATTACGTTATATTTTCTCTCCAGACCCCCAGGTAGGTTTTTTAACCACAGTTAAAAAGCAGAAATTACATCCAAAGGCATTAATAAATGTATATTTATGTAGGAAGACGAATCAACATTCTACATGTACAGAGGTAATAATCATCAGCATTCCATTGTTTAGTGATTATCTCAATTTCCTTGTTTGTATTAAAACTTTCAATGCGGTTAATTTAAAATATCCAATAGTGTAAAAAACCAAACAGGAACTGTAGGGTAATCATCTCGTTCTGGCTGAATATATCCACCGCACGTTAGATGGTACAATAATTAAATAATTTGTGCGTGTATAGGAAACGTCAATTGATGCGGAAGTAAAAAGTTTAAAAAATGAACGATAGTTTCTCTAAATTATTCTTTCTAGTCTGTGTATAGTTGGAGCAAATAATAGACACAACAACAAGAAGAGTGAAGCCCGGCATCTTTTCTATTGACAATTTAATTCATGTATAAAAAATCGCATATGCCACAGTGCAATTGTCACTTTGACAGCGGCAAAAGTTAGCTTTAACTTTTACAGCGATAAATTAACTCCAATGTTAAAATGTCATATACCTGGAAATATTATTGTCACTTTGACATCGATAAAAAAGGTGCATCCTTTTTCATCGGATAGAAACTTCTCTTCCTCAATATCTAGTAAGCAAACGTCACTTTTACACAATGACAATGAGTCGCAAGTTTGGTTACTTATAGTTTCACAGCAATTAAATGTTGGCAAAACTGCAAAAACTGTCAATTAGTCTGTCAGATTTTTGAATTTTAAACATATAGTGCTTTTATTTTGAATCGGTGTGGTAATTATTTAACTTTATTGTATTAATAAAGATAAATAATTATTGTTGTTGTTCAACCATATATTCTGTCGTTGATTTATCTTGCCAACAAAACACTCGAGCTTTTCTTTTATCAGATAAATTTCTCTTTAACTCAAAGTTTTGCCAATCACTAAATTTGCTCGAAAAGCTGACATTAGATAAAATCGCTCCACCTTCAGTGTCGCGATTTTATCATGTCAGTTTTTCTCGTAAAATGAGTGATTGGCAAAACTGTTTCGTAGCAAAGAGAAATTTATCCGATAAAAAAAAGCTCTTGTGTTTTTACTGTTGACAAATACACTAGTGGTTTTTTCACTTATTCATTTGTTCATCTATTATCGCGGTGTTGATTATCATTCATTAAATTGTCCTGCCGAATTACACTCGAGGTTTGTATTGATATTGGGTAAATTTGTGTTGTTCAAATTCTAAACTGTTTCCTAGCAATTTGACGAGAATAACTGTCAACTATTAAAAACACGACACCGAAGGTGAAGTGACAGAGTGACAGAGTTGACAGTTTCTCATTAAACAACCCAAATTTACCCGAAAAAATACAAACCACTTGTGCAAAATTATAAGTGACAAAAAATGTACTTGTCATATTGTTAGGGTGTTTTTAAATGACACTTACAACGTTTGCATGTAGATACCTCTCGTAAAATTGGACAAAATGATATGAAGATTGAGGGGTCGAGCCTATTTACTTTTCGAAATACAGGGTGTTGAAGTTATGAAAAATGAAATGTTTTAATTTCATAACTTTTAAATGGATGAATATATTTATTTGGCATTTGGCAGGTTGTTTTTTAATGTAAAAGGGCAAATGTTGATGGAAAAACATGTTTCAATTCTTGATCCGCTCCGGTTCAACTCGTTGGATGAAGTTTTTAACTGTAACTGGCTAGGTTAGTCAATTTTAGGTGAAATGTTGACGTGTCTAAACAGGTTGTGGTAGTGAAGATTTTAGGAAATTTTAACTTTCATAAACTGTAATATTGTAAGACCAATAAAGCTATCTATCTATCCATCATTTTGTAAAATTTTACGAGAGATATCTACAAGCAAACGTTGTAAGTGTCATTTGAAAACACCCTATATAATCATTATTATACCTATTATTCTAACAAACTACATGTAGTAACGCCAGTCATTCAACCTAACCCGTCTTTCTATTGAGTGAAATAACTGAAATACGGAAATTTTAAAACCTATCATACCAAATGAACAATACAACCTTTAAGTTGTCCGCCCTGTTTCTTGGGTTTTATAATAGCAAATTCATATTTTATTACCCAGAACGTTAGTATATAGACTATAAATAGTTATTCTAGTAACTACAGCGTTACAAATATCTAATTTTTGTTTGTGGAATGAATCCTGTTTATTATAGTAATTTGCTGAAAAATGCATACACTGTAAAGTATGAAATAAATTCATTTTTAGCTAAACAGACCATTTTAAGAAATAATCCTGAACCACGTCGATTTTTTATTTTAATTTACCGTATTTTAAAATAATAATCTAATATACAGGGTGAATTACTTTCGAGTAATAACGTCACCGTCATTTTTTTTAAATGGAACCCCCCATTTTGTCTCAATTTTCGGATTACTCTAGCTAAGCTGATTCCAAAAATGTATCACATGTTGATTCCAATTGGTACAGGGTGGACAAAAATACAATAGTTTTGTGTGTGCTCAAAAAGTAACGCGTAACATTCTTTATTAGTTAAAATAACAATATTATCAAAAATACTTATTATCTAGCGGACAGAATATGATGAAATACATGACTTTATAAATGTTCGAACTGCAGCCCTTGCTGTATTTGACAGTAACCCAAACGGTGTACAAATTCTTGTTGAACCTTGTTTATTGTGTCTTGAGAAATATTGTTTATTGCTGTCCGAATTCTCTCTTTAAATTCTTGAATATTTGCTGGTTTCGTTTGATACACAACATTCTTCCTGTATATTAGAATATTATTTTAAAATACGGTAAATTCAAATAAAAAATCGACGTCTTTCAGGATTATTTCTTAAAACGGCCTGTATAGCTAAAAATGAATTTGTTCCATACTTTACGGACACGTATATCAATAACGTCAATGTAATGATCACCTTAGCCCAATATCGATATTGATATTTATTCAGAATGTGGGTTGCGATAAATGCGTTAGAGGTGATTGTTTGATACACCTACAAGCATAGCATGTTTGGATATATTATTTGCACGTATTTTACTGAATTTTATCTCGAAAAAAAAAAGAGTCCCCCTTACTGTCACCTCGTTTTGGTTTAATTGATCTGAAAAATCAATAAATACGTACATTATCGTCATGCCGGATAAAGTGTACACCTAAGTTGATTAATCACGATCACTTCTTTTTTATTTTATTTTAAAAATAATTAATCTTAGGTCACTTATACGTGTAAATGTCCAGCACTGTGTGAATCATGAAAATTATTAATCATATTGAGGGAGAATATACCTATAAAGGTAACTTGTATTAAACTACATGTTTGAGGGATTAATATTCAGTATTATTTGGTAAAGGCTGTTCATACTTATAGTGAAGTGACTAAAGCAGATTAATAATATTGTTGAGATGGTTTTCTGAGTTTTAAATCAGTACTTATGGCAGTATGGAGTTCAACTTAAACGCTCAATATTGTATGATTAACTTTAATGTCCTTTTTGACACAATATGTGTGACTATTATCAATGAGCACGTTCAGACGGGTTCAACGGTTGAGCTGCTAACTTAGCGATTGCTTTCGGACGGGATGCTGCCGTTCTGCTGACTCAAATGTTGAGCATCAGAGATGCTTTGTTTACCCAGCGCTGTCAAGGGCTGAACACGACCAATGTCTCATAAAAGGTTGATTAGATTTGATGAGGTGACTGTCAAGAAAAAGTTGTTGAATCTAATTATTTAAACTGTTACATGCTTGATCAATTAACTACACCAACCGTCCCGTTCGTATTCAAAACTCAAATAACGTCAAGCATTGTCACCAATGAATGTTTTTGTTAGAAAAAATTGGCGAAGAAAACTACATCATCTAATAAATTCATTGGACGACTAATAAAACATCCAGTTTTATGCAAAGTTCTACTTTATTCATCAACATACTCTCCCTCAAAGTGTTTCCAATATTTATGGGTTTTTATAATAAACCAATTTGATCAACTCATCAAAATACACTAAACTTTGCAAGTTTCCTATTGGAAGCGGCAAGAAAAATGTTTAAGACCACTGATCATCTTCAAACTTAAAAAGAATAAAAAATGTAGAATCTTTAGAAAATATTGAATTCTACATCAGTGAATGTATTCAATCAAATACGGTTTTGAATTTAGTTATATGTACCTATATATAGATTCTATAAGTAAACATTTAAAAACTATAAAAATACATCCTTCCACTCACTGAAATAAAAATTATACGTCTTTAAAAGTTTTGAGGTAGGAATCGGACCATCAGTAAAGAAATATTAATATTACATTTTTAGAATTCACGTTCATAAATTCACATTTTTCATGTTTCAAATGTTTACTTTAACAGATTTTAAAAGGTGATGGTATAGTTATAGACCAGGGTCGATAATTATTGAAACCAAAAAAAATAATAGTAGGATGAAACCCATTAGAAAAGGAGGAGAATATTATAAAAATGAAAGGAAAAATAATCTGAGGGTAGGGAAGGGGGTGAGTTTTTAATGGTAAAAACGGTTTATCTCGATTTCCGACAAAACTACGAGTCTATGGAAAAAATGCAGAGCTGTAGGTAATAAAAAGATCTACAACTTTTGTATTTACGCTTTTTTCACATAACCTCAAAATTTAAGTGGAAAATTTAAAAAAACCAAGTTTTTGGTTTTTTATTTTTATCTTGTACAAAAAATAGTTATTTATGTAACTAGTGTGTAAAGTAGCCTTTTTTTGACGAATGTGAATATTGTCAATCACATGAGTCGAAAAAAGGTCTTTACACACGAATTGCATACAATATTTTTTCTACTAGCGAATATTTAATCAAAATACAAAAGTTTAATAGTAATTTTCTTTACCTACGACCCCCCCTGTAATCAGTCAATAACACACAGTCGGCATCAATGTAATGACGTCTATTACGCACGGTAAGAAAAACGCACAGCTGTAAAGTAAATCGCACGGCTTCCCTAGCAACATCTTAGCAACTGTCAATAGTCGTCGCCATTTTATTCAAAAATATGGCATAAGCCGTCAAAACATCAAACTTAAGTAGGTCGCAATAGTGATTTACGAACGAACTGTCAAGAAACTGACAAAAATTTTTTTTTATTATCCTTATATCTTATAACTGGTTTGTGTATTTGTGTAAGGTTTTCTTCAATTAAAAAATATAGCAGGTGCAAGTAATAGAGACGAAAGTTTACCAAGCACCTCTAAATAATGTAAATGTTGTTTCTTATGCTTCAACAAGCAAAGGAAGCGATTTACCATTTGTGTTCAATAATTGCAATGTTACTATAAACAATTATTATAATAATTAATAGGTATTATGGAATTAAATGTTATACAATAAAATTATTAAAAATGTTGATGTTGTTCAAGTATTATTAATAATAAGAATATAAACACAAGTACAAGTAGGTCGTAGGTAAAGTATAGTACGTAACTCGTGCGTAAAATGCTTCTTACCACACACGTTACGTAATATACTATTACGCACTAGTGCGTAAAGTAAGTTAAATTTTTCTTTAGAAGAATCTTTAACGCTATTATTAATTTCTAATAAGATATATTATGATTGATTTGGAAATTATAATCAAAAATTTGATTTATTAAATTCTAATTACATTTATGTCATAGAAAATCTTATATATAAAAATACTATTGTATGTATGTAGAGTTTGTTTAATCGACCTTTTCCGTTACGTCATACATTGCCCAGCTTTATCTCTCATTCATGAAATGGATGAGACGGAATTATGACGTCATTAACGTATTTCTTAACTAATGTCGACGTAAATTTTATTTGCCACTTTTGACAGTTCAGTTGCCATGCATCATAAACAATTCTTAACATATGTCATTGATTATAATTTTGAGGTTAAGTGTAAAATAACATTCAACTAATATAAGACAAACGTAAAACAGCAGAATACGTCACCGATTATGACGTAACGGCAAAGGATGGTTAAACAAACTCTACTATTTAATTTAGATACTTTATTCGAATTACGTTATTCCGAGCGTTATTCATTTTACAATATTTTTTGCATTTTCTGAGAAGATTTACTAGCTATAGTAATATATATATATATTTTTACACCATCGGAAAGTAGAGATTTCAACGAACAGCAAGCACACCAACTTTTTGAAAAAAGCTGATATTTTGACGGGTGAATTTTCTATTGAAAATGGTGTTTTTTTCGATATTAAGTCAAAATATGGTGAAAAAATAATAAATATTTCAAATAAAATAAATTATAGTGTGTTTGGGACATAAAAAGGTACTTAAAACATTTTTTTGTAAAAGATAAAAATAAAAAACCAAAAACTTTTCCACATAAATTTTGTGGTTATGTGAAAAAAGTGTAAATACAAAAGTTGTAGATCTTTTATTACCTACAACTCCGACATTTGACTTTTTTCCATAGTTTTGCCGGAAATCGAGATAAACCGTTTTTTACCCTTAAAAACTCACCCCTACCCCTAGATATTTTCGTTTCGTGGACACAAAAGTCACAAACGTTCCGTGGATATTTAACCCAACAATAATTATGGTTACAAATTGTGTATCATATTATTTATTTATTTTGATAGATAATATTTACTTTGTGAGTTGTCTTTGGTTATTGTTATCTTAACATAACTAAAGTAGGTACCAATAAAAGTATTTGAACAGATATAGCAAAATAGAGATTGATGAATAATGCAAAATAAACAGTTAAATTTCAGGTATAGGTACTTGAAATTGTGAATACCCATCTACCTGCTCCCTATCTATTCCATTATTTTTAGAAACTCCACTTTATATTTACCATTATTATAACATTTACAATGTACAGCAAACATAAAAAAGTTATTGTTTTTGTTACACTAATAATCGTTATAGGTACCTGAATTTGTAATTTCTATTTGAATAATTGTATACAAATTTTACTAATTGGTAGTTAATGAAAATAATATTACTAACCGTTGGTGCAAAGTAGTTGAAATGGTGGAATGTTCAAAACACATGCAAATAATTCAACTTTTCATTTCCGTATTAAAAAAGTGATCGAAACTTTTGAAATACACGCGCACCTCACTCACAACAAGCACCAACTAAAATGTAAACAGAAAAATTAAAGCCGATCCAATCATACTACAAAACAAACTTCGAATGTTGGTTGTCTCTGTTCGAAATGCATTGTATTCCTTTTGCTTTCACGAGAACGGATGTTTCTGTCTTTGTCTTTGTTTTTTAATTTTGACAGTACTCAGCAGTTATTTCCAAGCTTCACCTACAGATGGAACAATTTTGACCTTTTTATTATTAGATAAAAATAATGTGAAAAGTATTCTAAGCAAAAATGGGTAATGTTTCACAATAGTTTCTACGGTTTTAAAAAAGAAATGCCTTTAATTAGGAAATGACAATCAACTACCCAAAAATAGTTAACTATTACTTATGCAACCAGTTAAACGATGACGGGCAGCAATATGCAGAAATCTACAGAAAGTAAATTGCTGGTAATGAAGATTTCTATGTATAGAGTGAATAAAGAGAGCTTTTAACGACAACTACAGAAAACTATAAATACTTTATCTTCCAACATTGAGAAAAAAAACTTTAAATTTGAAGTTCATTTTAGATTATCTAAAAAGGGCCAAGATATTACAAATAGCTTAGCTTGAATCTAGGGTTGATTCAACAAGAATGCACATCAACAACTCCATAGATAACCTAATAACTCTACGAAACCTCATTTTCATTCTACTCTGTGATATTAGTCCTTGACGTTAGATCAAAGCCACAGATAACATACTTAATCAAAGCGTTAGATTGCATTAGATTGTCTAAAATCAATGCTAAAATTATTTTAGACGATGTTATTGATGTTGGTCAAAGCAAACCAACAAACAATAACGCTCATTGGATTATGTTATTCTCTGTATAGATATTCTGTGGTCAAAATAGATTATCTATGGTCAAAGTATGTTTTAACAGAATACAAATACAAAACCTCACTCTTTTGACATCAAAGTTGACCTTTAACTGGTTATATTTTAGCTCAAGTATTTCAAAACTCTCTGCATTAAGTAAGTTAAATTGTTGTTTATTATATAATGCTTTTCATACACTATTACTTACATTAATTATTCCTTTTTGTTGTTATATAAATCTTGTATGTTAGTGAGTTAAATCAATACACCTATTACCGGAAACATTAGTTTCGTAAATTCCATTAATTACTTTAACGACAGTTTTGCGGTCAAAACGTGTACATATCTAATTTTTATAATCCTCCAATTTCATATATTTTAAGCATTAAACTGTAGTTGAAAGACTCAAGGAAGAAACATTTTAAAAATACCTAATTAAACAACTATAAATTACCACTCAAGATTTTGTCAGAAAATTATGTCAAATCAATAGTCAATTGAATGTGTGTTCAGTCCCATAATGTAAGATTTGAAAAAATTGCTAATCATAATTAATTTAATTGATTAGTTCCCACCTAAACACTATAGCATTGTATAAAGATCTTTATACAATGTGTGTGTTTTACAGTGTAGGTACCTACCTATAATTTTATTGTTTTGACTCATTTCTGTTTCAGTTTTTGTGTGGTACTTATCTTAAAGCTAAAGTCAATGTGGATCAATGCATAATATGTTATTTGTCCCAAAAAGACGTATAGTTAGAAGGTAAGTTGAAAATTATACAGGCATAAACACTAAGTGTATATATATTCATTTCATATTCATGAAGCAACTAAATATTTCAATATATATAGGGCATGTCCACCTACTGACAAGTTGACAGTCTCCCTAAGGATGAACAATTATTTGGATAGATTTTAGGTTTGTTATTTGGTTGTTTTGTATGGATTTAATGACCCTTTTTGCTATAAACAGACATATATAGCTTTTAAATTACACAAGCAATTGAAACAACATTGGAATAATCAAATAACTACTAAAAACCACACGTGCAGAAAACACTTGTTTATCTCAGGGCGATTGTTAGGAGAGGTAAGTGGACTGGCACATACAAAATGCTGCTTTCAATTTTAAAATGGATATTAGTAAATTTCATTATTAGTGTTATAGCATTGAGCTTGTAAGATAGAAAGCTATTTAATTTCATTTTTAACCATTATTAAATAAGAATAACACAACTTCTCAAGCCAATGCAGTTCTTCGGAAGGGCACATATTTTTATTTTTGCTATTTAGGATCTTCTAGAGTTGTTTGATTGAAACTGAGGAGTGAAAATCATAAAATTCATGTTTGAGATAGCTTTAAATAAGCTTCTTCTTGTATTATACTTGCTTACAATTTTTTTTACAATTTTGGATCATATAATTGTATGTTTATATGTATTTGATTTCAGTTAAAATTATTTTCCAAAATGCAAACCAATTTAAGAAATATTTTAGTAAATTTGACAGTTTGCAGTATTATACCATGTGTACTAAGTACATTGTGTCACTATGATGTGTAAGTATTTACAATATCTTCAGACTTTGGTTTTGGTACACTAAAATTGTATTTAACGGCAATGAGCACTATTAGAAAATTATTGATATAGCATATGTCCTATATACTGTCCAGGATCTAACAGTATCTTTCAATAGAATATTCTAAAAAAATACTTTGACATGCACTGACGTTTAATTAAAAAATTACGTGAAAAATCGTGGCGTTAAGAATTTTCCGCCCTTAGGGCTTCTAAACAATAATTTCCACCCTATTTTTGGTGTTTATATGATAGGCGAAAATTTACTTTTGAAACAAGGTTATGTGATACTATAGGTGTCTTAAATAACAACTGCCACTGTCAAACAAAATATTGTGGCTACTTTTCCACTTCTTAATTTTGTCCACGACCACTTAATAATAAGTCAATATTTTACCTCCTAACAAAAGGAATATGGTACCCATATATCTACTAGAGTGAATTATTATTCATAATTCACTAGAGTGAATTATGGTTTCATAATTCACGCTTTTGCATTTAAATAACATGCCATGACAACTCAATACTCACAACATTTCGGACTTCGGTACATAGGTGACTAGAGATGGGGGTACAATATGAAATAAACTATTAAATCTGCGTATTTTGTTTAGGAAATTTGTTTCTGAAATATATCGTATCGATAAAATATCGAAATTTTTAGTATTGATACTTTTCATGACGGTATTTTTTATTATTGATATTTTTAAAACAATGTATTTATAACGGTTTGGTGTATCGATACTTTACGCAGTATCGCCCATCTCTATATGTCACATTTGACGAATTTATTAATTTTGACGTTAGATTTGTCAATAATACGAAATTATCACTTTCCGTTCTACACTCGCCTTATTTAATAAAGAAATCAAGGGTCGTGGACAAAGTATATTATTCTACTTGTAATTTATGGCCATTATTCACTCGGATGACTTGCGCCCCTCGCCTACGCTACGGCTCGGGACGCAAACGTCACCCTGGCTATCATAAATTGCTCGTTTAATAATATACTATTATGTTTAACCTCAATAATTGTTAACCAAAGCGTGAACCATCAATATTAGGTGAAAAAATTGTCTGCGAATCATCTGTAGATCGTATTCTTCCACATTCGCTGATTCAAATTAAAAATAGATATTCTTGTCCCCCCCAAATCGTCGTTCGTGGGTAATTACATTGTATTTTCTGTTTATTCTTTCTTTATATTACATATGCGGTTCGATATGCGTGATAGTTAGAACTAGTGAAGTTGTTAATATGACTGACAGAAAAGTTCATTATTACAATTTTTCTTATTGGCATTTAGTTTATAAAAAAAGGATTGATTTGTATAAAAGGTAAATGCGATTTTTATTATTACTTAATCTGTTACATTATTTGGAGTATCAGGTGAAAGTTGTGCGTTGATCGGCTTGGCCCACTTGTTAAAGACGATTATAATACGTTATAATAGAATTGCACGTATTTGAAATGATATTTACGTGGAAGTAAGTGAATATTTTTGGAATGAATAAAGTTTAGACCCAGTACAAAGAAGATTTGTTAACGTAAACTAAAGTCCAATGATGTTTTTAATTAATAACAACGATTTAATCCTTACAAATCTTTGATGCTTGCATTTATTTCAATCGTACGCCTAGGTTCAATTATTGTGAGTGTAGGTATGCGTCAAAATTACAAATATTATGACTTACATTCCAGATAAGTGTTGGTTTCAATTCCACTATTTATTTTTTTACGAATTCAAACATTTATTGGTAAAAGTATGTAAACAAAATGAAAAAAAAATAACTAAAAACTACCTAAAATAAAAGGAATTGCATTGTTCTATCTGTAAAGATTGAATCGGGTACAAAATAAAAAAAAATTAAGTACCTACATGAAGAAACTAAAAAATAAAAACAGGAATAGGTAGTCATGGAGACTGCCGACAAGTGACAACATGATATAGGAATTATTACAAATAAATTAATTCCTTATAAAAATTTATCGTGAAGAACATTTTTACCAATAAATTAACCTCATCTTAAAAATTTTATCGTACGCCCATGGTGGATGAAAATTTAAGAATACCTTTTCAAAAAATTGTAACGTACGCCCATGGTAAATAGAAATTTTCACATATAAATTAATCCCATACATAAATTTTTCAAACTCCTATGATATGTGGAAATTTTTGCTAATAAATAAATCCCTTTTAAAAATATCGTACTGACATAGTAAATGGGAATTTTAAAAAATAAAACCCTTTAGGTTAAATAGTACGCCCATGATAAGGTGAATGAAAGTAATGTGACATCGACTCTATATTCCCGGAATGGAGAATTGAAATATATTGTATGGTATTTCATTAAAAAAACATAACTTTGATATGTTGTAACCGTATGATACACCCTGTAAATAGTGTACATCTATACTATTTATACTTCTATACTAATACAATAAAGAGGAAAGATTTGTATTTTTTTATGTTGTAACGAATAAACTTAAAAACCACTGGACCGATTTCAAAAATTATTTTGCCGTTAGAATTTATTACTAAAAAAAATTTAGAGATCCTATAAAACCAACCCAAGGTGTAAAATAGTATATTACATGATCTCGAGACAGGAATAAATCTTCCTACCTAGGTTTGTATACTATTTTATTTACAACCATCATATTTCGATCAAAATTAATAAATCTGTTTCGTTCTGAACATTCCTAAAATATTACATTTAACGACAAATTACCAAGAACGCGGTTTTCTCAGAATAATCAAGAAGATATATTGTTACCGTGACTAAGGGGTATACAATTGTCGCCAATATGAGTAAATGTCAGATAAAGTCAATAAATGTCAGATTAATATCAATAAGTAGTTTGTTGTATTTCAGTTCATTGTTGTTTTTTATTGTTTGCCATTAAATTGGTATCATAAAATTTGTAAAAAAATATGTTATTTTTTTAAATATAAAAACTATTTATCTAGAATAGATGAAATGAGGGCGGGAAGTAGAGGTGTGTAATGTGACACTTCCCAACCTTCAATGACGTTAGTAATGACAGCATTACGGTTGTAAATAATAGTATATTGTATCTAATAGTGTTGGGCTGTTAAAGCGTTTCCTGCATGTGTAACACATAAGAGTTGTTTTTCGCCTACTGATTAAACCAAAAGATAGGAGAATATAACAGAAAACTGTGACATATAGTGACGTGTAATTAAAAAATTCTTATTAAACGTCAAATTAATAAAGTGACAGATGGTGAAAAACTTCAAAAATCGGGGCGTGGCGTACCTTTCTAGAAAACCAATCATATATGAACACCAAAAATAGGGCGGAAAGTATTGTTTGGCAGCCCTTAACTAGCAGCTGCCCTCGCTTCGCTACGCTCGGTGGTGCATCTAATAGTCTCGGGCTGCTAAATCTCCTTTTCTGCCCTTGGTGACACAATATGTTACAAGTATAAAATGAAGTCGTTTACGTTGTCTGTTAGCTTAGATATTCTAAACTACTCGAGGGATTCTAATGCCGTTTTCAGCCGTAGATAGAGTGATTTAAGAGGATGGTTTATATGTATAACTAGCGACCCGCCCCGACTTCGCATGGGTGCAATGAATTATATAAATATAAACGGCTGGACCGATTTTGATGAAAGTTTTTGTGTGAGTAACTATAGTTTATTTCAGAAAGGTATAGGGTAATAAAACCTCATTAGGTATGCAAAGGGAGCACAGAGTGACCCAACGAATATTTAAGCCACTTTCATAGTTTGGCATTGATTTCATTGTAAAATTCTTTCTTTTTATCAAGTGCAGGTAGTACCACCCGGGTTGGGGTGAATATATGAGTTTAGCCTATTGTTATCCATTCACAAACAATGAAAATAGTGTGCCAAAGGCGTGCCGGTAGGAATAAAAATTAGGCATTATGTACATAGTATTAGGTACACTTATTTTTTATTGAATATTATACAAAAAATACATTATACAGAAATTAAATTATAAAAAATCATAATATTCTTCGTCATCTGAGGAAGCCTCATCTCCTCTTGACGTTATAATTAACGGGTCGACGGTCCGATCGATCAAGTAGTCAAGATCCCACATTTTCTCCTCTTCTTTAATGACATGCTGGTGTCACCTCCTTAATGGCTTGATGAAACAGTATCTTAACGTCTTTCATTTTCAATGTCGTGTTGTGTCTTGCCACAAATCCTTGCACTTGCGCCCATATAAGCAAAAAGTAACTGTATAATCTACTACCTAAGTAATCCCTACTCAATATTTCGATATTGGTACTTCAGACCAGAAAACATACTTTTCCTAATTCTCTTACGCAATTACTTGAAATGTTAATATTACAAACAATACTATTTCAAGACCTACGCCTATGGCCGACACCGAAATTGAGCCGAAATGGACGGAATTCCCCATTTTTATTACACATTACCTTTCCGAAATAGACTATAGATAGTTTAGATTTACATACTGAACAACTTCCAAACGAATGGGCCGATTTGATGACATTTAGCATAGGAGTTTTTTTATACGGTCATTTCAAAAAATGTTTGGTTAGGTTAGGTTTGTTTGTTTGTCCGAAAAATTGAAAGAAAATTGAGGAAAGTCGAATTTTCAAGAAATTTGTTCCTTCTATCAAAAAACTAACAATACTATCTGATTTTTTCACCCAAAATAAATAATAATGTGATATTTTTTAATCAAAATAAAAATAGTCACAATTTGTATAATATGGTAAGACAAGTCAGAACAACGTCTAGTTGATAAATAATTTTGAAACGTCAATAAGCTTGTCTCTGTCTAAAACTTTTATCTACAACTTTCCGAGGGGTATACCGCCGGCAAAAATCTTGTACACCTACTTCCACATTTTAAAAAACTTCCTCATACTTCCATGAAACTTCCAACTTAATGAATAGGTGTTACAAACTGAAGGGGCATGTAGGAAATGCGAAAATAGGCGAAAATTTACCAGTAAACATGGTTCGTTGGAGCTTTAGTTTTCGAGATACAGGATGTTAAAATTCTTGGAAAAATTTTATTTTTTTCTAATATCTAAAAATTGGTTGATCAGAATAACTCGAAATTGTTCACAGTTGTTGCACTAATTGAAGTACATGATTTGATACTGATACTCCCGACGAAAAATTATTCAATCCAGAGGCGGAGATCTGGGTGTGTTGTTACCTTTTTTATTAAATAATTTCTACGTCACTGTCTTTAATGCAATTATGACAATTTTGGTAGGTACCTCAATTTGTTTAAAGGAGAAAAGTCATCCTACGTTTTTGTTGTAGAGCGCACTGTTTTCAAGATAGTTGACAATGTAAGAACCCATGCATCCTTTTTGTAATGACACACGCTTCCATATAACGAGCACAAATATTTATAATTTCTGAAAACACTCAATAGCATTGATTTTTATGATATATTACCTGTTGTATGAGTAACTTTAACACCCTGTGTCTAGAAAACTTTAGCTTCCAACGACCCATGTCGACAGAAAATTTTACGCCAATTTTTGCATTTTCTACACGCTCTATCTGTTTGTAACACCTATTCATCAACACCCTGTATTATGACCTATTCAATAATTCTAAATTCGTTATTTTCACCGCATTTCGTCTGATTTCTGTATTAAACATCCACATACTTCCACCAAACTTCCACATACTTTCACTAAACTTCCATACACCTCCACATACTTCCACTTGCGGTTTACCCCTCGCAACTTTCTTTCGAATCTTTCAAGACAACAGGAATATAAGTTGATCACCCTGTATGTCTGTATAACTCTTATATTTTAACTTTTTGCCACGATTATTATATTATCAGATACGGTTACAAAACGTGTTAGGCTCGTGTCATTATCGAACCCTTAATCTAAGATTATTATCGATAATAATTATCCTTTTTTTTTAATAAACGCGATACCACTGGCTTTTAATTTGATTATGTCAAAACTGAAAGTTGATATTTTATGCTAATTATAAAATAATGTAATAATACACCATCAAAAGGTTATTTTATTCAAATAATCATTATGTAATAAATGCTGAAAATCGTGACCTCAGTGTCACCAATGGTTAGAATTTTACCTACATAAATAAATATTAATTTTCTAATATGTTATGTTACATAATTTCCCTAATAAATAATCATATAAGTCGTGGAAAAGGTTTAGTAATTTACTCGCTTATAATTACAGTTTATTTCACGAATTTACGCCTGTTTCGGATTAGTCATAAAAGCATCGAATGAAATGGTAAACTGTACTGAAAGGGTCGATAGTAAATTCTCCCAATATTTGATGCGTTAGAAACCCGAAATTTTATTCATTTTAATCATGTTTTCCCTTTTTTTATTAATTTTTAGTAATCAGATCTCTTATTTATACGAATACAATAATGGGAAAATTAAAATTCTTTTACATTTGTGTCTAGAAGTGGTACTAGGGCAATTTGCTTTCGTCCTTCTTACTGAATTGAACAAGCTAAACACTGCTCGAGTTTTTGCCGATAATCCGAAAACGACGTAAATTCGTGAAATAAACTTACTAACATTGACTGAACGATTTATTTAAATAATCGTTAAACAATGTACCATTCGAAGGAAATAATTTAATAAATAATTGGAACAAAAAAGTGACAAATATTCATATAAAAAAACAGTATGTTGCTACATATTATACGTTTTATACAAAAAGTTAACTTTTTCAACTTTAATCATGTATGGGCCACATTATTTAGATCATTGTTTAACTACAAGCTTTAAAAGCCCAACGCCCAACCATTTATATGGCTACACTGAATAAATATACTGATAACGGCTGTTTCTAGGGTCTGTGTATTAAACTTAAGACATGAGAGCAGTAAGGGAGACAAATACCCTTAGGTTAGAATAGGCATTTGGCCGTAAATAACCCTCCATACACATGACATTTTTTTTTGAACTTAACCACGCAAACCGGGTTAACAATTCCATGACGTCACGGTAAACCTTTATGACGTAGTGGTTTGTGGAAACTCGGAAATAACCAAATACCTAACCTCAAATAAGATAACTACTCTGTCAAACTATATCAGTGAGCTGGTTTGTGTGGTTGGTTAACTGTTACGTCATGGATTGGAATATAAGTCGAGGAATATTGACTTATAGTTAACCCAGTTTGTGTGGTATGTATGTATGCATTTTGGGGTACCATTCACTGAGCCCTAAAAGATCTATTGTGCCCCTTACTTCTACTGTCCCTCTTCTTTCCAGTAGTCTCTCAGGTGCTGTGCCCTAGGATTCAGAATTGCTGTGCAGTTCGCAAGTATGTGGATGGAGGTTTCTTCTTCCATTCCACAAACTCTACAATCTTCTTCCTCCACTATTTTAAGCTTTTTAAGGTGCCCATTCAGACGACAATGTCCCGTTATGATTCCTGTTAAAACAGTTTTACTTTGACTTATGCATTCATTTGATCTCAACAGGTTGTAGTCACCCAGAAGAATCTTAGATTGCCTAAACCCTACTAGATCTTTCCAATGGTCAGATCTTCTCTTTTCTTCGGCTTTACCTATTTCTTCCAATATTACATTGAAGCCGATTCCGCATTAGGGTTCCGGCCCCGAAAAGGGTATTTCAGATCCCATCTTCGCTAGTTCATCTGCTATTTCATTTCCTTCTATTCCAGTGTGTCCTGGAATCCACGGTAAGGTGACTATATTCACCTCGCCTAGTTCATTAAGTTTGCTTAGGCATTCCTACACCATTTTGGAACTGATTACACAAGAACTTAGCGCTTTAATGGCTGCTTGACTATCAGACATTATGATAATCCTTTGTCTTCTATATCCTTTGTCAATATTGAACTGGGCACACGTTCTTATTGCGTGAATTTCCGCTTGAAAGATACTTTAGGTTTTTTCCAAGCTTTCAGAGTGTTTGGTTCCCGGCCCGTACACTCCTATCCCAGCTCCTTCTATTGCTTTTAAGCCAACTGTGTACCATTGAATGGCATTCTTTCTAAGTCTGGTTATGGTATTTGGATCCCTTTCCTTCCTGTTGCTTAATTCCGTAACGAATTTCTTTGAAAAGTTATACTTTTTCATCATACCATCTTATGGCATGTCCCAGGTTGTCTGATTTCTAAGAAGTGAAGAGGGGTTTTTTTAATGATTCCCTCCCTACTTAGTCTGTATCTTGTTCTTTCTGCAATACTCTCCACCACCATACGTAATGGTGTGAGGTTGAGAATCACTTCCATTACTGCTGTTGGGCATGTACTTATTGCTCCTGTTATGCATATACAGGCTAGTCTTTGAATTTTGCAGAGGTTTTCTCTCGTCGTCAAGAGGCTAGTTCGACTACTCCACGCAATGGCTCACTATGGCAGTGTACATCCAGCCCAGGATTTTTGGGTTACAACCCCAGTTTCTCCCTGCCAGATTCCTGCACACCATTAGAGCCATTTTTGTTTTATATGTAATCTCCTTCTCGTGTTTGTTCCACAGGTGTTTACTGTTTAGAGTCAAATCTAGATAATTGACTTCTTGTCTCCATTCAACCTCGTTCCCATCAAGTTTAATGGTTTTGAGGTTGAGTTTTCTTTTCTTAGTGAAGGCTATCAAGCTGGTTTTGGTGGGGTTGATGTTAAGTCCCACTTGCCTACATCAGCTATTTGTATAGTTCAGACCCTTTTGTACGATGTCACAAAGGGTGCCTTCGAATTTTCCACTGGCTGTTATGACAATATCATCGGCATATCCTTGGCAGGATATACAATGTCTTTGCTCGTTCTCGTCTCTGCTACTCTAGTGGTGAGCAGTTCCGACATACTACAGTTTCTTGGTTGTCTAAGGCACCTCGGATATTCTCCGTCAGTTGTACCAGTGCAGTCTCCGTAGATCTGCCTGCCCGGTAAGCGTGCTGATACGGGTGGAGAGGTAGTCTCTCTAGGATTTCCGTTCTAATATAGTTGTCAATAGCTTTTGTGTGTGTGGTAAGTTCAAAGAAAAATGGATATAAGGATATTAGGAGATTGTACCAAGAGTGGTGCTAGGGTTAGGAATTCAAAAAATCAGTATTTATGTATCTGACGTACTATGAATCCCACTCCTTTTAAATCGCTATGTTTCGTTAGCAATGGTATCTAACAGTTGGCGCTGCTTGTACGGGAGCGGCAGATAAAATACGTTGGCTGTTTTTTCGAAAGATGGCTCGAGCAGTAGAATGGAGTGGCGCATTTATGGAAAATTGAATTTAAGTGTTTGTTGAACACGGAAATGGGGGATGTCGATGGCAAGTGTTAAATAAGTAAAGAAATTTGATATTTTATGATAAATTATTTTATATGCTGTTAGCAGAAAAAGTGACGGAGATTGAGGTATATTATTTTCTTTTTTTTACGTTCTTTTGGACAACTTTTCACAGCACAAATTTTTCGCATTTCTGTTCAATTATTCAAAAAGTTGTATACAAGCAAATACTATGGAGGTTATAACTCGGCGTACTTCACTTTTTCTTCAACTGCATTTCATTCACCTCTCCTACACTAGCGCCATTCTGGTGAACTGTTATTACTATTTACTGTTGAACACTTTTTCAATATGGCTCTTATACAAGTCTGTTCTTGTCTCTACGATCCATACTGAAAAGGGCGATTATTGTAACAAACCCAAGTTAAATGTTTTAGAAATGTGTACCAACCAAAAAACTATAATATCCAATTGACAAGGAAAGTTGTGATGAATGTCATTATTGTCAAAAAAATTAAATTAACTTAATAGCTACTAATTTACTTAATTCTATTATATTTTTTTTGTAAAATATTGTGTTATATAGATCTGGTAACTTTTTTACCCACCTCTACAGTGTGACGAATACACGCATAGCGGTTTGTTAGACCCATTCCTTTCCTTTGTGTCTTTCCATTCACGTCGATGTGCCTTGACGTGTTAAGAGATGGAACAGCGATATCCAACGATGTTTTTCAAATCCTTTAGTTGGTAAAAAAGTGGACAGATCTGTATACTTATATAAAATGATCTTTAATTCGACTGACATTTGTGACGTCATACCTCTCCTGGCCAGCTAATTTTGTTTATATGACTTTCTTTTTGTTTCAGAATTTCCATTGTCACTGTCAAAGTCTTACTACTAATATCTTTCGTCCTTTTTGTTATAATACCTTTGATTTTTAAATATTCCTACAAATTACAAACGACAGTTTTGTTTTTGAATTTCGGTAAGTATTTTTATTCCATGAAGATATACGTTTATTTAAATATTTTACTTTATCAATATAAATAACAGAACATGATTCATCTACAACCATAAGGACAAAATAACCCCTTCACACAGAAGCGACACGAAATTTCCATAAAAAATACATTTTTGGTTTGGTAAGTGATTTTGGTTTGACATTGATGACAGTATCGGCACCTACCACGCTCTGAGAAAACTGTCGAAATAACTTACGCTGCGAAAAAGAGTTTAAATCAAACTTTATAAAAACTTCTATTTCAATTAAACAGGAAAATTACACAAATGGAACAATAGAGTAGAGTGAAACCAAGTGGGAATACTTTAGAGATCACCACACTCACTCATGCAACATCAATACATTTGGTAACTGGCTGTCTACTTTTCACATAGCAACCATAAACACTAAAATGACATTGGTCTCGTTCATCTCAACGCAGCGCTACCGGAGCGGTAATCAATTTCCTGCTAAACGCGTGTTTTGTCAACTGATTGAGGTGAGCGCTGTGGTAGCAGTCACCATTTTTCCCATTAGAATTGAAATACGTTGCACTAGCGATCAGTGATGCATTAAATGTCATTTATGTTTATAAATAAACATATAAAATGACAGCATATTTTTGTTTGAAGATATTTTAGACCTTTGTACCTTGAAAATGAATGAACACCACTGGGTTATATCAAGATTAGAATGTTCAGCAGAGTTAAGAAATGATGGATTATTCTGAAAATCGCTACCTGATCAACTTTGTTGGGATGAACGCGACCATTATCTGCACCTAATAATGGAAACTGCTTTAACTAGAACTCTGTGAGTGGGTTATTCTGTGAGATTAGTTTTAAAGCATAGAAAAATTAAAATAGCAGAGATGTTGAATGTGTGGTATAAAGTTATCACTAGCGCCTCTATTGGCTGAAACGTGAACTATCGTTTAAAAAGACGCGGGCTTTCTGAATTTATATAATGTACTCCTTGCGTTACAAATGTTATTTGTGAAACCGGTAGAGTAATATGTTATATTTTTGTTGTGGAATTATTGATAATTATATAAATATTTCACGGACTGAGGATTGCAACAATTAAATTGTTGATAAAATGTTATTTTCAGTCCATTTGCCTTATAACGCCGATTATGCCCATCCTCACAAATACGGCCTGCCCAACTCGAGAAATTTTTACTTAAAAACTGATGATGACGTAACCTTGGGCGTTTGGCAAATTCTTCCAACGGGATTAGACAACGATTATGCCGCAATTAATGAGACTGATCAGTTTTTCGAAGGAGCCTTAAGTGACGGTAAAGATGTTATAATATATTTCCATGGTAACGCTGGTGCGAGGTTGTCAGGGCATCGAGTAGAACTGTATAAAATTTTGAGGAATCACTTCCATGTTATTGCCTTTGATTACAGAAGTAAGTATTAAATTTGATAACCTTTTTTTAGAATAAAATGCAAAAATATGCTGCTCAAAACTATAAAAATTTCCATTTAATTTTGAATATTTTAAAGAATACTAATATTTACTATTACAAACCTATTTGCTAAAAAAATATGGTCAAAATTTCCTGCAGAAAAGAAGAAATATGCAGTTTCTTATGTTGGTTGAACTACCAACAGAAGTAAAAACAGAAATAAATGAACCCTTTTAAACATGTTGTCGTGTACCCATAGTAAATGGAAATTTTTACAAATCAATTAACCGCTTTTAAAAATTTTAACGAACGCCTATGGTAGATGGATAGGAGATGGACACGTACCTAAGTTAAAGCCTGCAGATATCCTAAAATTCCTCCGGGAAATAGGTCTAAAGGAGCTACTAGTATCTGAGAATCCTCAGAGACTAAGTCGAAGAAAGGGGGCAATAGATTCTTTAGGTCTATTCTGTACAAATTTAGAATTTCCTTAGGGAATATTTTGTTTTGTTGTGTTAAATATTTTTATCATCAATTTTTTGTTGTGTAATTAAGGTCTTCAATGTTTCCGTTTTTTTAGGTTATGGTGATTCAACAAACGACCAACCTTCTGAAACTAAATTAGTCAAAGATTGCATATTTATGTACAATTGGGTCGCTAAACGAACTAAGGGTAGTTTGTTCGTCTGGGGTCATTCATTAGGAACTAGTCTTTCGATACATTCTCTATCTATTCTTCAAAAAAGAGGAATAGAACCAACCGGTGTGATATTAGAATCTCCATTTAATAATTTTAGGGATGAATGCTCTGAATTTCCGTTGTCATGGGTAAGATATGCTATTGGGAATTCAATATAAGCGATACTTTATCTGGTGGCATAAAACGGAATTATTTCTTTATATATTATTTTATAACTTGTCATATATGCTGACATATATTTGTATAATAAATACAATTAACAATACTTACAGAACTACAAATATAATTAAAAAAATGTAAAAGATAATTGAGGTTTTACAACAATGTACGTACAAAGATGTAGTTCAGTTATCGCCGCTACGGTTCTACGATCTTAAATTGAATCCCCAATTTAAACATCTATAAAACGTCAACTCCGAATTATGTTTTTTTCCAGTTGTTTAGATTTTTACCATGGTTTAGTTACACATTTACGGAACCGATGTATAATAATGGGTTCACTTTTGAAAGCGATAAATACATATGTGGTGTAGATGCACCTATTCTAATTTTACATGCTCAGGATGACCACGTTGTACCGATAAAGTTGGGAAAAAGAGTACGTACTTTAATTCTCCAAGGAAACCACTTAAAGTTGATTTAATTATATTTATTTACAGTTGTATGAACAAGGTAAGAGATGCCGGCGAAGTTCGCAAGGTATATTAATGTTTCATGAGTTTGAAGGAAAATACGGATATCAACATAAATATATATACAAAGCGCCTGAAATTGACATTATTATTAAGTAAGTATATTATAAATTATTCAAGTTATTTGTCCTATTTTTGGGCGAGAACACAAAGAAAGCTGGTTTCTCGCGCTTGTCTATAAGCGCCGATAAGCTTTAAAAATGTTTTCATGTTGATATCGCGCACAAAAGAAGCAGGTCCGAGCTTGTTGGAGCCAATAATACGTTTATCGGAATTAGCAAAACATTATTTTCCAGTGCGACACGTGCAGGGACCGCGCTTTATTCAGTCTGTTTACATACTTTGCGGCTTTTACGTACCTCTTGGACAAAAATGGTTGATGCAGAAATCTTACTTGCATGTGTTTTTGAATGCCCTGCATTATGGGCAAAAGACAAAAAGCCCACGCAAATCGAAATATTACAGATAAATGCTGACCATTTTGCATTCAATATGCAAAAGCACATTCAATAGTTTTCTTACTCCGAGACAAACGTTGATTAAAACATTTTTCATCAATACCCAATTTATCTCTGCTTTTGTAGAAGAGGGTATGCTTCGTCTCCCACAAACACGAATGGAGTCTTTACATTCGTTCTTGGTAAGAAGCTTACATCAGGAATATTAAGTCTGCTCTCTTCCAACAATTGATACAATTGTGATCCGTAAAATGTCTCCTTGAGGTACTCGACATTTTAAAATATAATGAACGAAACTAGCCGACTTCCAGCTTTCTTTATGTTCAACAATCAGCTTCTATCGCGCTGATAACCAGCGTGCGAGAAACCCGCTTTCTTTGTGTTCTCGCCCTTTGGTTTGAAAGGAGAGGTTTCTGGGATCCTTTATTTACTAAATAGTATTCTGACTAAAGTCTTTAACTTTTTATTAAGCTTTGAACAAACATGATATTAATACATATCAAAGAATAAATATATTATTTCAACGCTTTAAAATATTTTTCAAAATAACAGTGACGGTTTGACTAAAAAGAAACACCTATTTCCCGGGCTATAGGTACCGATAGACATTGAATTATACTTCTTAGTCAAACCGGATCGGTATGATCTACAATATTTAACCAACCGTTCTAGTTTGCAATTAGTTGGAACAACATCACTAGTAGACCGGTTTCGGCGTATTTGCGCCTCACCAGTACAAGGTAGATATCATCCGTCAAGAAGCTCTGAGAGCATAATACTGGACTGGAGACAATGTATATCCTGCAGATATCCCAACACCATTTAACTCAAATGTAATTCACTATATGTCATGGCATACAGTCAGAGAAGTAGTTGTTGCTTATTAGTGAACGGTCACTGTTTTTGAAAAACATTTTTCAAAACTTTCTAAAGCGATAGAATATATTTTTTTTATTTTAATATCAAACTGCATCAACCACTAAGGGTATTAGCAGTGGGACAATACAGTATCTATGGTTTTAGTGTACAATAAAATACATACATGTGTTTATTTTTCAGGGATTTTGTAGAACTAGCAAAAAAAAGAAAAATCGGTGAAAACAGGTAGATGAATGCGATTAATTCATGGGTACTACCATTTAGGTAAAAGGGCAATAATAGTTTCTGTGATTTATTGTATTTATATTGATTTGTAAAAATATTCCAATAAAAGTACGATAACATGTTTTATTATGGTGAAAATAATTTTTTCTACGCCCATGTCTGTAAACGTCAAAAATCGCACTGACAACATTCCGTGTAAGTGACATTTAACAATAACATGCACGTAATGAAAATCTCATAACATACACGTGCGTTTAGATAGAAAAACTTAGATTTCTTTGTTGAATCAAATTGCAATCAAATTTTCATTTACGTAATACTTTATTTGGTTTATTTACATACTTTTAATCAATTGAAAAACATAAAAGCTCTTAGCATTAGTGAAATACATTTTAGATTAAAAGAGTGATGCCCTTAAATGTCGGCAACACATTTTACAATTTCAAAAAAAATAATTCGGTGTTTCTTGATATGGGAAAAAACGTCATCTCATTTATGCTGTCAATTTTGGTAACAAATTATAGTATCCGAACATTTTCCGAACTTTACCTATGAATATGACTGTTAGTAATGAAAAATATGAAATTATGAGCACTCAGAAGAAAATAGATGGGCGTAGAAAAAGTATAGTACGTTACACGAGTTGTTACTTACAACTCTTGTTACGTAATATACTATTAAAATAGTAAGCAAAATATATTTTACTACTTGATGCGGATGTCGCGATCAATACGCAGTAACAAAAGGTATGTTATAGAAGTACGCTTGATATCTATAGACAAGTTCTTCAAAAAGCAAATGCAGCCAATCTCACGAATAAAAAATGACGGATAAAGGTAAGGTGTTTTTAAAAAGTTGTATTTTCATTTATTTTGAGCATCCTTACCACTCATGTTGTACTTGAAAAGTGTGGAAGTCTTTATTTTACAGTTGATAAAAAATACTAGCATGAAGGCGGGCTCCCACTACTCGTTACTTGTTTATATTTGCCATGTAGTAGGAGTGGTTCACTCGGCCATTACTTGTACAACTATTTGCAGCCGGCGAAGTCCCTCCGGTTGTCGGTAAAAATGCTTCGAGTCAAAGGGATTTCAATTATTTGCGTAATTGACAAGTCCATACTTGTCGATGCGCTCCTACTACTTGCCGTCTTCTCTGCATTTAATTTCTGCTGTTATTCCGTTTTCTGACGTCGCGTGTGTGGTCTGAAGAAGTTTTTTTTTAATTTCTCGAGCTGTACGAAAGTGAGTCAGTTAGAATCCGTTTCACGTAAGATGAAGCCACACTATACGCGAACTTGTCAAAATTTAAGGTATGGCCAACTCACGGAACTGTCACTACTAGCGAAGAATCTAAGAGCAACGCAGAACCTTTCCTGAACTGCAATTACCTTTCTTAGCTGAGCATATTTCTCATCATAAATGTCCCACTTTATGCAGTAGAAGTTGGTGTAAGACATTCGCAGGTATTTCTCCAGTCTTCCTGACGGTTCTCGAATCAGGTACTCTATCATAATGAAGGCATTGCACTGCAAAAAAAATTTTGATTACTGTATCAAGTTTGAAAATATAGAGGCGTGGTTTCTGCTATTGGTCGATCAGGATAGATATTAACTCACCTGTCTCGACTTCTGTTCAAGAAGTCATCCACCATCTTCTCTTTCTTTTTGGCTTTTGAGCTTGATAAGCTTTAATTCTTCTCACAAAGCAACCACTCAATACCACAAATATTAGCGTACTTGCCAAATTCAGGAGTAGTGGGAGCGCCGTACTTGTCAAATTGAGTTCGAACTTGGTGTACTAGTCAATTACGCAAATATTTGCAAACTTGCCAAATACACGAGTAGTGAGCGCCCGGCTGAGATGTTACCACATATGGTTCGTCAAGGTAGGACACAGGATAAAATAATATTTGAGGGATAAAAACAATGCTGAATAATAATAATGGATGAATGGACCATCTCCTGGCGGACAATTACCCTGCAATTGCCGTCTCATCAGCATATTCCACTTTGCCCATTTTAAGAGATAGTACATGAGTGAGTCCAGTATACATTCTTGTGACTTTGAGATCAGATTTCTGAAGCTCCAAGACCCAGTGAGCAGAGGATCATAATAAATTGTTTGGCTGTCTATGGAATGGAGTATTTTTTCTTACTTACAATGGTAGTAATTTGTGTTTATATTCCATTCCTAGTGCATACTTAACTTCGCCTAAGAGTGGGAGCATCGATTTCACTGCTGTTTGAATATGCAAAAGAGCATGTCCACCAACTGACAAATTGACATTAATGACAGTCACCCTAGGAATAAACAATTATTTGGATAGATTTTTGGTTGTTTTGTATCGATTTAGTGATCCTTTTCATTATAAACAGTCAGATAGTCTTTAAATTACCCAAGCAATTAAAACAACGTCGAAAACGTACTAAATCAAATCGACTCGAACACGATCAGCATTACTATTAAGAACATATTGTACAGAAAATCCTTGTTTATCTCAGAGCGACTGTCAAATGACGTAACAATCAAATCACAGCATCGGCACCTAACATTGGAGGACGTTTTTAATAAGAACGAAGGTTTCTTTGCTTTTATGCTTAAAGTAACTAATACAATTTCCCCTTTTTGGATATCACTGCTTCCTAACAGAACCACTGCACCAAGTGTCGGGCCATATTATTTTGGAATTAATGCCCGACATGTTCAATCATCGGGAAAGTATTCCTTTCCTCACTTGCTCTTAGCCACGTTACAAAGCTGGTTTCTCTCGAATAGAAATCATTGTTTACTGACGAAAATTCAGCAAACAAACAAGTTAGTGAGGCAGATATAACCACGAATTAATACTTGCGTCAGAAACTATATTCGCACATGACTTGCAGTGCGCCGCGCTTTATCGTTGTTGCGACTGTTCCGGTAGATATCGTAAACAGTAAAAAAAAACCGTTACATAGAAATATTGAACATTAGGGTAAATTGAGACAAACATCATATTTCGAATCAATGTTTTATTCTCTAAGGCATAAATAAAAAAAGTAAATCTTACTCTTACATTATATCCGATGTTTAACATAATATATAAATAGAGAAGTTTACACAGTCAAATCTTAATATTTATTTACAATGAGATCTCTTCCGGATCGCTGAAAGCTCCTATTCTTTTGTGAACATCGACAGATCGCACGGCAAAATAATACTTGTTCTTATCGGCGAATTGTGTGAGAGTGCACGCCATTGGAAGTGCTAATGCTTTAACGTCTCCAACCTTCCTCCACATATCCGTACTAGGCGGTGCGTTGGTTTCTTGATAAGCGAATAGCTGATAACTAGCGATACCTTCGAACATATCCAAATTGTAAGGCATTCGCCACTGCAAAATGATACCGTTGTCAGTTTTTCGTATACTTAAATGCGGCTTAGGTAGCAAGGGTTTTAATGATGCATTAACGGTGGCTGGTGGAGGAAAAGGTAGCGGCGCAGGGTGCTTTCTAGTCACCGTCGGTAAGGTTTTCAGCTGAATATTTGACGATTTTGAAGGTATCATTGATACTGTGGAACCGTTTAAAGCTGAAGCTGTAATACAAAGAAACAAGTTAAATATTATTTTGTTAATGATAAGAATTTTGCAATAGTAACTATAGAATATTTTTTTATTCAACTATTTCAATTAATTACTGCTAATCCTTTTTGTACGACTTTGTTCATCAAAATAATATTGCAACATCTCAAGACACAAAAGTGATATTGACTGAGACCTAAAAAATCTATTGTGCCCCCTTTCTTCTACTTAGTTTGTGAGGAAAGTCTCGAAGACTAGTAGCTCCTTTAGTCCTATTTCCCGGAGGAATTTTACGTTATCCGTAGTCTTTAACTTAGGTAAATGTCCTTCTTCTATCCAGTAGTCTCCTAGGTGTTGCGCTCTAGGATTCTGAAGTATGTGGATGGAAGTTTCTTCTTAAGACTCAAAACAATGTATCTATTTCTCCTCTCGGGTATTTTGAACACGCCTCAAGTAAACAAATATCATTTCGGCGAAAATCCAAAACATGTTTTTTTACCATCGCCTCCATGGTTAACGGAAACTTATCATCTCGTGAACCAATAGTTTCGGCCAATGAACCTCTAGACAATTCAGTCATAATTTCTCCATACTTCCTATATCTCATATTATGAAATCTTAACTGGTAATTTAGGAACTTAACTGAACTAGATTTGTGTGGTTGACGGTAAGCTTTTGTCTATTTTAGACATATTTTTTTCTTCATACCTCGGTCGAAAGTACGCACTTTCGTCCCTCATAGCAGGGACGAAAGTTCAACATTTACTCCCTGTGAAAAGTACACGCGTTTCCTCTATAACAGCGGAAGGAAAGAGTTTCTCATGCGTATTTATACTCGTAACTACGACCAGCGGCACTCGCTTCCGACCGGCTATGAAGAAAAATAGTATACACTCCACGGGCCGAAAGTTGAAATATCTCCGAGGCGAAGCCGAGGGCATCATGACGCGCAGGGCCGAAATTCGCTTCGGAGCATCATGACGCGCAGGGCCGAAAATTCAACTTTCGGCCCTTGGAGTGTAATATACTATTTCTAGACACATGTTATCATCGTAATTATGTTCTCCTAGCGGACCACTCAGTAATAACCCTTACATACACTTCAGTATCATTCACAGGAAGAACATTGAGAGTGAATATGAAATAAGCATGATTTAACCTACAATGAGATTGTTTTTCTAACCTAACCAATATGTGACTTATAACCTTTCCCCACCATAAAAATGGTAGAATCTCTTTTTATTTAATGAGAAAATGAAGCAACCTAATTAAAGGAAGAATTCAGCACTGGGTTATATATTCCGAGTGTTTCCTTAAAATTCACCATCCGACGGATAATACCTTCAACAGTCGGTACATTACAAAGTATCCATCTAAATATTCAAGTGTAAGTATCGAAAATCTGTAATGTTGGTCGGTAGCTCGTCGTGGTGGAAGATATACATGGTATAACGTGTCGTTCCAGGAAGAAACCGACACCGACAAAAAAAGTAAACATTGCGTTGTATGTGACCTTTCACACAGGGATACTTTTCCATGTTGCTTCAAGTCAAATCATTGGCGGAACGCCAGAACAGAAGTGAAAGAATCAGCATAGGGTGTACAGTGTTTGATAGTGAAGAGTTTATTATCGTTCTTGAGCACAAACACTGTTTCTGGAATTATTAATCATCCAGATATTATTTTAATAGCAATAAAAGATGGAATTGTGTGGGACTGCACACATCCTGCGTCATACAACTCACAGATGAAAGTTGCAGGCTCCAATCCAAAAAAAAATCCATCTTATCTCAAAACACCTACAGAAACTGTCACCCACCGTAAACTTCCCGTTATACTGACGATAAATAAGCGAATCTAATAAAAATAGCGATAGATATGATATAGTACTTACTTAGAACACCGTTGGTAGCGGCTTGGAAATTCAAAAGCACGGCTTTTTGTACACCAGTGCCCGAATTACCCGTGGAGCTCGGCTGTACTACGTACATAAGTTGTGTTGCTCCACCTGCTGTGGAAGTCACGACACTAGCAGGTATCGCGATGCCGTTTTTCATTTGGGCGGGCGTTAACCGAACCCCCTGCGGTATCGTGGTCACTGTTCTTGTCGGTAAACCGACCTTAGTTCCACTCTGAGTCGTCTTAACCTGACCAACTGCTACAGTTTTGGATTGAACTTTTATCGGCGTAGATTTACCGCCTATTTTATTTTGCGCTAAACCGTTTTTATTTACAATTTTCAAAGAGTTAGCAACACTTTTGTTAAGTAACGTTTTTTGTGGTATATTTTTCGCAATTCTGTCATCCTCATCGGTTAGATCTATTACACCGGGAGCTGATGGTTTTTGCGGATCCGTAGTTTTTGGTCGTATCAAAGGAGGGCGCTTGACAATTGCGGGCGAAGTTGCAACTGACGGAGTAGGCGATGGGCGGGTTTGTAAGGCTTGCGTTAGTATTGGGGCAGTCGCTGGAGTTTTACGAGTCGGTGTTGTTGAGGTAGTCTAAAATAAATAAATAAATAAATAGATGAAACAACTGTCGGATAAAAAATTAATTTGTTTACCGATGTCACTTGTCGAACGACACTATTGTTTGCTTGAATATTTCTTTGACGATTTAGGACGGTAGGAAGTACAGGGGTAGTGGGAGTTCGAGGAGTAGTTGCTGGACCAGGGTGAGATTTCCTTCTAGTAGTCTGTTCATTACCAGCATTCAATTTTACCTGCAAACCCACTGATCTAGTTATTTTTAATGGTACTAAAGGTTTCTGGCCTAAATTTTGGGTTCGCAATTCATTCATAAGCTTTTTATTTACAATGTCCAAATCTCTGGTTTGTTTAGAAAGCTGCTGAAGGTCTTTTCGTAGAGTATCAATGATTTGTTCTTGCTTTTTAATTGTCTGGTGTAATTCTCCAGTGTCTGTTTTATGAATTAATGCCTCGCATATTTTTTGTAAGCAAAACTGTTCGAGATCGGATCTAGTTAGTTTTCCTTCTCCTAAATTTCTCTGTTTCATGAACTTTTCGAATGTTATTAAGGTTTTCATTTTATCGTTTCTTGCCGTCATGGCTTTTTTCCTTTCTTCTTGGGATTTTTTTTCTACATTTGCTTTTTTCTTTTCTTGTTTAGACGGAATAATTTGATCTACAGATTCTTCAGACATACGCATCTTCTTATTAACTACTGGCAATGATTCATTATCACTTTCTAACAAAGGCCTTTTACCGGTTGAAGGTGTCTCAGATTTTTCTTCTGCTGTTTCTAAAATAAAAAAGATATTGATATGAAATACAAATCACTAATGAATAATAGATACATATTAATATTGTGTTAAAATATCACCAACCAATTAATCTCACATAATAGCAGTATTGTCTAAGACTATTTTGTTTTAATTGATTGGTGGTGAATTATCAGAATACTAAATAAAGAGTGAGGTTATATATTACCTAATGTACATTATTTGTAATCTTAATTCAAAGTACCTCAATTTTACATCCATCACTTTGGACTAGCGTGTTTTCAATTTTGGAATAGGTACTTTGGACAAAAAATCACATTTCCACACCTAAACCTAGGTATTTTAAAATGAAGCAAGTTATATAATTAATGAACTTTGGAAAATGTCAAACTATTATTAGGTATATATATATATATGTTTCAGTAATATGAGTAGCTTACGTAATAGACAGCCTAAGTCTGACGTCACAACTGTGGGCGGAGGCTATTACGGTTCCAAACAAACTCTCTTTCTATGTAAAAGTCCCATAAGGAATTTTTTATTTAGTGTTTTCAACGTTATAAAGGCAAAATAAGACATCTAGTTTCCATATTGTGTTAGAGGAACGTGCCGTTTAAGTGATTTTGTATAGCTTTTTGCCAAGGTGAGTTGATTCAATTACTAAATTCAGTTGAAAACATTTTGAGGTTATGTTGGTTATGTTTTGGTGATAGGTTTTTGGATAATTTCTACTATGTATATTATTATTTAGTTTGTGACTTTAACTGAATATATTTTTAGGGCTTTTAAGACACTATGGTAATGTGCCTTGTGCTAACAAAATCATTAATACATTAGTTCACTGTATAATATTGAAAAAGGCAATGTCATACCTATAACGATATCGTACGATTTATTTTCATGCCAGCTAGCACTTCTTGTCTTATGATCATTAAATCAGAATCAAATTCCATTTTCTTTACGTGATTATATTCTAGAGCATTTTCACCCTTTTTCATAATTTTGTTATCGCCTAAGAAATCATTGATGCTTGAAAGCTTTAAGACATGTTTTGAAGCCATCCGAAGATAATAGAATATAGAAATCAAGAATACAGAATACAGTTTAGATGGTTTCAAATAAAATAAAATAGCCAACATAACCTCAAAAAGTTTTCAACTTAATTTAGTAATTAAATTAACTGACCTTGGCAAAAACCTATACAAAAACACTTAAAAGGCACGTTCCTCTAAAAAAATATGGAAACTAGATGTCTTATTTTGCCTTTATAACGTTGAAAACACTGAATAAAAAATTCCTTATGGGACTTTTACATTGAAAGAGAGTTTGTTTGGAACCAGTCCAGGCTCCGCCCACAGTTGTGACGTAAGCACTTAGGCTGTCTATTAATTGAAACATTATATTTATTTAACCTAACTTAAAAGAAAATAAAGCATTTGACTGATTCAGCAATTAATTTATATTTTCTGTAGGTACCTTCCATATTGGATTGATCAAATTCTTCCGATATTTTTCTTTCACCGCAATCTGGTACAACACAGTTTCTTTTCCCATCATTAATAATTTGTTTTTGAGAATGGCCATCATCTATTTGATCCGAACCATTTTTCAACACATCCATGGGAGGAATTATTTTAAAAATAGTTGCTGTTTCGAATTTTAAAATTTTTCCTGATTGTTTTCCATGCAATCTTTCTGTATGCAATATCAACATTTTGCAAAATTTCTTCCATTAATATTCCAATTTCTAATTCTCAATATAAGTAAATGTTCACTAGTAGAGATTAGACAGTAAACATAGAACATGGTTCTATATTTTTTATCGTATACTACCAACTGTCAATTAATTTCCACTAGAATAATAATTATTCTTACTGGCATACTCATCCAAGCACTAGTTTCACGTGGTTGGGACATGCGCTATATTCTCGTGAATGGGGCATGCGCGGATTTGTTACCGATATGTATTCTGTGTTGCCAACCTTTGTGTTTGCCCCATACGTGTAACGACATTACGGAATTTGTGAAGACGGAGATATTATTTTGTTTATCCAAAAAATGTTACACACCATATCGGAATAATGTATAAATCATCTTAGTATTTCTGAGATAAAAATATATTAGGCCAGGAACGATATTATATAAGTACATATAAAGAGGACAGTACAAAATGACTATTTCCGTCGACCTTGCGTTATTGAGCTATATTATTGTACAAAAAATCATTCAGTAACGATTAATGATTTTGGTATAGGCAACCAAACATACAATAATATTAACAAAAAAGGCGAACAACTGACTTCTGTGTAGATTACTTCTAGTTTTTAACTTACCTATCGTTTTAATTATATGATTCTACAAAACTACAATAATTACTAGATTAAAACATCCAAAAAAGAATTTTAATAAACGAAAACTGACATTTGGATCGGCGACCGTCTCTGTTATATTTCAATGTCATTGTTGACAGTACTAACCTATATATGAAACAAATAAATATTCTTAGTTGAACAGTCGACGGAAAAGTTTTATAACTAACACGAGTATTAAAAGGGCGGTTAACAATCTCAATCATTAACGCGATTGTTAATAGCCCTTATTAATACACTTGTTGGTTAAATAACTATTAAGTGACTTCATATTAATTATTTATTAATCGGTGAATCCCGAGCAATATTGGAATTGTTTAGATGCTTAGTATTGCAGAAATGTGATTAAAGCTTACAATTATTTGACCTTGTAAGGTATTGCTTGCAACTATTGACAATTGTTTTAATTTTCACAATTATTGCAATATTAGTGTGTCATATAATGTTGACATAGACCATTACATTTTCATTATATTATAATTACTCACATTTACATTAGAAAAAGTGAATTACTACAATTTCCTATGTTATGCTTCTGCAACCACATTATTGAATTTCAATTACACTATTGCATTAAGAAGTTGGTCTGCATTCAACAATAAATTATAATTACATTATGTTTTTAGTGAAAACTATGAAATCGCATGAGCCGAAAATGTTTTTCAATATTAACATTTTGAACAATAATAACAAAATCGCATGAAGGCTTTTTTGTTGATAATTTCCCAAAATAATATGGACTAAGTACATAGTACGTCAATATACTCATCTTTATGACAAAACACCGAGAGATCAAGAACAAGCAAGCAAAGCAGAATATTTGGTCAACAATTGCCAGAGTAATGAAAATGATCTATTATTTCTCATTATCAATACCTTCTATTTCGAGCAACCACTAATAGTTTCAAAAGTAATGAAGCTTCCTATTCCAACATGTTTTTGCCGTGAGAAATTCATAATTTGCAAATAATCGACTTTCCAACACAACAGACGATATAATATTACATTTATCATTTACCAGTCTTGTCACTCTTGTCAGTTCATGCGCATTTGCAAATCCATAATTAACTCCTCATTAGGCATTGAAAATGTAATTTATGTGTAGTTATAATATAATGAAAATGTAATTATAATGAATGTTGCATGAATCCGCCTCGACTTTGACAAATGGGCCATATTGGGCTGGGTCCCTCAATGAGTTGGAGTTGAAGTTTGTGTATTTTGACATGTGGTGTAAGTCAGGTAGTTGTCAGACAGACTTTGTAGAACAATGATTAAAATGTCAGACGACGAAAAAATAAATCAACAGAGGAATTACGTGAATCAAGAGCAACAGAGCACAGAAAGATCAATCAAATAGTCATCTCGCTTGGTTAAAACGCCGGATATCAAAAAATATATCTTATCTCTTGCTCCCCGCATTCCACTATTAACAACACTACAACACGATGGCATTTTACATAAAACTTCTTACTAATTAAAGTCTAACTGTCTTCCTTTGTTTACCAGTATAGTTGTGAGTAGAATTAGTTTGCACTGTTTCACAGTAAAATAACAGTATGCGGCAAGGTCTCTTTGAGGATTAAAACGCCGAAAGGATAAAAAAGTCATAAATAATTTGACCTTGACCTACCCACAAGCGAACAATTGATTCTCATTGGTGCAATGTAGCTTCCGATTGGTCTATGAAAAATGTACTTGAATTGTTAGTCCACGTGAAGTGTTAACGTCCCATGGTGGGTTTCGTTAATTTCTGTTATTTACGAGATATTGTGTTCTTAGATGTTGCTGTGATTGAGTGGGTTTTTTTTTAAAGGGGCGGTCCCTTCGCCGGCACCACCTCAGCCTCTTGGGCTTATTGTGGATTCTCCTAATGTTCTGACTACAGCCTATTCAGCCAATCCGTTCCCTGTATTAGCTCATACAGGTTCTTTACTGGTTGGTTGTAGAAGTCTTCTGGAGTCTTCCATATAGTTTTTGCCTCCTGTGGTCCAGCGTCTCACAGTTGCATAATATGTGCAGAGCTGTTTCGGTGTCCTTTTTGCATCTTCTGCAAGGGTGGGTTTAGTTCATTTGTTATTTACGAGATATTGTGTTCTTAGATGTTGCTGTGATTGAGATTTTGTTTTATTGACCAAAACTATTTTGTTGGTAATAATTATTAAAATTATTGCTTTTTGGCGACCATTCGAAGAGGAAGATATTGTTATAGGCTCCGAACAATGACTATACTAGAAGAGTAAACAGACCCATTATTCTATGCCAACATAAACTATGTCAAACTTTATTTATTTATTCTGCTTGATTCCATGTCGCAGTGAATATAATAGGTTGTTTGATTGTTGTATGTATAAAAGATGAATATTTTATTGTTAAAATTGTTTACCAAAGGTTTTGAAATTTATGAAAGTGGAGAGTAGGGTTTTGAGACAATAGACAGAAAGAAATTTGATATGTTCTAGTCACTATCTACGCAAAACAGTATACAAAATATGTACAGGCAACTGAAACAAGCAAATAATGGGTCAAAGCATGGAGCTGCTGAAAGAATACATAATTGACAAAAGTTTCAAAAAAATCCGTTATTACAGTTATCGGTAAAACTGCTATTCATCGGAAAAAGAGAGTACAGAAATCGCTAGTGCGTTGGGATCCTTCAATAATGAAAAATTTGTCTGGAATCTGTTCTGCTTCTGGAATGGTCTATTGTTGATAAACTAACTTTGTATTAATAGATACCTATTTATGTTGCGTTTGAAAGAACACAGTCAACTTTTGTTTTGTTGGTACCAAAAAAATTACAAACTTTTCCTAAAGAATTGTCCTTTTCAGTAATTTTTTTTATTGCTTTAAATTGAAGTAGGTATTTTATGAAAATTTACCCGTATCTACGTATTTATTATTTTTAAGCTGGATTTCTATCCTAAAAAAATTATCAAAACTGCGGAAAGCGAGCGCGCGCTTTGAACGTGACGTCAAAGAGCCTACGACCTTGAAAACGACAGAACGTTATTTTCGTAGAATTTGTAAGGTTTGCTTCCCTGGTTTTTAAATTCTGATATCTCATGTAACCTCGAAATCGATATTGACATTCTCTTTGTTACTGCTGTTGTGTGGATTATTGGTTTTTGTTCCGTTTTCGTGTTTCCAAAATGTTCAAAGAGTGCTTTGTACCAACTTGCACCAATAACAATATAAATTGCCCAAGCAAAATATTCGTTTACGTTCAACGAGAGATCAGACGAAAATCATGGTTCGAAAAAGCAAAGGTTCAAAAGAAGTTGACCAAAATCAGGAACATTATTTGCTGTTGTGAACATTTATAAATAAATTGAAGGAAAATTAGTTACTATTTATTACTAATCGTTTTGTGTTAATATTCCTGACTTCTGCTTATAAATAATCTAAATTTTACATATAAATTTCGTCCACCACGCTAAAATCAACTTTTGGCACTTTTTCTGCACTACCCTTTGAAAATCTTGGATTAATTTCTCCCAATAATACACACAAACAACTAAAAAGTACAACAATATTCGAAAAGTAAATCAAATTAACTAACACAATACACAACCACAAAAACAAAATGGTCAGCTAGCTGTGGTTTTTCTTCGTTGGATGCATGGAGACTAGATATAAGGAGCACAAACTCTGTATATAAAAAGTGTCCGTCGAAATTAGGAAAATTGTGGTGGCGCTGGGGAGGCTAGCGATTAAAATAATGTTTGACGTGTTAAATTTTAGGTTATGTAAATGGAGGGTTTGTTTATTTTCATTCGGTTACCTTTTATGCTTGGTTTTAGCAAATTTCAAGGAAAAAATAAGTATTTCCAGTAGCTGGTGCTATGTTTGGTTAAAGGTAAGTTTCTTCAATATCATTATATAAACAATTGTGTTGCAAAATAGTAATGAAAACAATAAACCTAACCCGAGAGTCCTACATCAACCACTTACTGTTGCTCGAAAATAAGACAGGGGCTGGGGTGGGTAATTTTTTTCATTTTTAACTTCACTTCTAGTTGGACAACTTTTCACGACACACGTTTTTCACATTGTATATTTTTATAAAAACTTCTATAAAAATAAAAACTATTTTCATTTTTTGTTAGGTTAACTTGTCCAGCAAACTTCACTCTGTAATTTTAATCGCTAGCTACTCTCGCGCCATCTACTATTTGTACCTTACCGCTGGACACTTTTTCGAGATTTTTCCTATACAAGTTTGTGCTCCTTATATCTAGTCTCCATGAACTAGCCACTCTGACAAATACTGCCAACATAATTCCAGATCTTATGACGTCACTTTCCCCAAGGTCAAACGAATGTTCAAATTACCCTAATAGTTGTTCAACTGTCTTATTAAACTTTGTGACATTTATATTCGAAAGCAGCACAAGATGAAAAATTATCAGTAAGCTTTGAAAAAAACATTTTTTTTTAATTTTAAGCATCTACTGAAAAGACCTTTTGAGTGCAGGGTGCAATAGAAATCGAACTGTAAAGCGGGCTTTATTGCTCGGCGGCAAATCTATGTTTTATAAGAATTAAACTCAATCTCTAGTTACAATTTCTATTGAATTGATCAATATTAACATGACTCACACTACGTGCGTATTTTTAAAGTTGCTATTTTTAAGGTTGGCTAAAAAAAGTACTTACTAGTTTTGTCGTCTGAAATTTCGATCGATTCCGCTTTCTCATTATCTGGTTTAGTGTCTACTTCTTTATTATCAGCTACGTGGTCCTCTGATTTGTTGTCATTGTCCACAAAACTATGATTGCTAATGATTTCTGCTACATCATCAATACTGGGAGGATGTTGACTGTCGCTTTCACTTTGTACGATTTCACTATCTTTATTTTCGCCATCACTTGTATGTTCACTAACACCCATATCAGTCGTAGAAGTGTCCTGATCACAAGAATTAGTATTACCCTCATCAAAGTCCATATTTTCGTCTTTATCACTAGAAGCTAAACGATCTTCCTGATCCGCTTCCGTTTCATCTACGTCATTCTCCTGTTTATCATCTTGTTCGTCGTTTTCCTCGGATTTTTCATCTGATATTGCATTGTCTTCGTCAGCGTCACGAATTACAGAAATATCCAACAGATCATCACATTCTTCGTCTTTATTAGATTGAGACTCTTTAGATTCATCTTTATTTACGTCTTCGTTTGCAGCTTTTTCTACAATGTTTTCCTGTTCTTTGCCATTTTCTTCTTTTTCTGTTTCATCTTCCAATTTATTTTTTTCTGTTTTATCTTCCAATTTTTCTTTTTCAGTTTCATCTTCCAATTTTTTTTCCTCACTTGTCACTTGTTTTTCAGTTTCACCTTCTCTAATATCACTTTTATCATCTACACCTTTATCATCCTCAACTACAACAGTATCCATATCAGTACTTTCTGTGACATCACCAGAGTCAATTACTTTTTCCACGGCTTTATTATTTTCACTAACTTTATCTTCAATTGTATCTTCTTGATCGTTTTGTGTTATCTGAACATCCAATTCCATAAACTCTACTTCATCATCTTTTGTTTGGTCATTATCCAATTTCGTGTCCATTTCAGGCGTATTTTCCTGATCTTCAGATGCGACCTCCTTATTTTCATTGGATGGTACACTATTTTCTGAAAATTGTGTTTCCATTTTAAATTCATCAATTTGATCTTTTTTTGTATCTTCAATTTTAGGATTTTCTTCATTGGTAGCTTCGGTTAGTTCTGAAACATTTTTTATGTCTTCTTTGTCTACCACATCTGGAGATTTCAAATTTTCATTATATGGAGATTTCAAATTTTCATTGTCTGGAGATAATGCATCCAGATCATCAATTTTAAATGTCTCCTCACCAGCTGACTCAGAATTTTCACCTTCATTCAAATTTAGATTCATTTTCACCGAATCCAATTTTTTATTCTTCAATTCAAATGTTTTTTCTCCTATATATTCTTTCTTCTGTTCTGTTTCTTCAAATGATTCTTCTGCTTCATCAATTATTTCTAAATCGTTAAATAACATTTCGCTATCACTAATTTCTGAATCTTTTTTGCTTTGATCACTTTTAGCTTCGGAATTATCTTTACTAGTATCATCATCTCCTTGTAGTAGTAACTGTTCTTCTTTTAGATCAACAACTTCCGGCGTACCAGTTTCAAATTTATTTAAAATGTCATCCTCACTTTCTCCATTTGGCAATGACGGCTCCAGCATATCTTCTTTGCCTTAAATAAAAAATGACATTTGATAATGAGATGTAACTAAAATTTATAATAAAAAATATACGCACTGTTCTCAATATCATTATCATCATCACAGCCTAACATAGGAATATGAAAGCTTTCTTCATCAGAATCTTTATCTTCATCTTGAGATTTGAAAGAATCAAATAATTCCAGAGTACTTGAAAGAGGTCCCAAGGATTTAATTTCACCTTGTTCTACAGTTGATGCCATAGTTTCTGCAAAAAATAAAATCTATAATGTAGCTTTGTATTTTAACTTTGACATATGTCATACATTTATGTATCAAGTAACTTGATTCTACTAGTACTATTATAGTATAAAAATGGAAAATAAAAACATTAATATTCATTTTAGTTCAATTTATTAGTAACGTCATATTGCCAGATATTGAAATATATTTACAATCGATATTCGTAATATGTTTACCGAAAATAGCAAGTTAATTTTATGATACAATGAGTCAAGCTTATAATATAAGTTAAGATTTGTCAATTTTGACAGATCGAATGCTGCTACTCAATTCTTAAGACTGTAGCGCCAATATAATTATCAGTTATAATTTAACTACTGCAATGAAAATTATCGAAAAATTTTGGGAAAGATTTGTCAAAAATTATCGATTCATTTTCATTGCAAGAGTTGAATTTTATAAGAAAATTCCACACATATGATTTTTAACCAATCAGAACGTGTATTTCTGACAGATCACCATCGCAATGGATGAATTTTAGTGGAAATTTTTTCCTCGTGGGTACCCAACAGCGAATTATACTGGAAATTTTTTTGACGTTTATAATGACAGAATATTTTTTTCACAATCTAATTTTTATTTGTTCACATGACGATTTTGATTCCTTTCAACTACAAGCTTAGATATTTTCTAAATTCTTTGGACCATTATGATTAATGTTTATATTAAAAACGCAATTATTATATACTATGGCAGGTTGATTGGAAGTTGCTTGTTCTTGATTTAGAGATTCTTGGATTGTCTTTGCAGAATTAGAAGCAGACCTCATTGCGTCAATTATATCCTGATGATGGCCCGAGTCAATTTGCAGATATGGTTTTATGGAGTGATTGCTACCATGCCCTGTTATTTTAATTAATTACTGTTCTCTAATTCCCGTTTTGGCTAAAGTTGAAACAGTAGTGGCCCTCGCAGAATGATTTGTTATCTTGATCTTGTTGACATCGATTCCAATCACTGATGCCGCCGATTTGAACCAGGAAGATATTGAATTTTGTCCAACAGGGCAGTTCTTGTACCAGCCTTTGGAATTGGGGTGCTGCCAGTTTGGATTTGGAGTTAAAAATAAACGATTCATTTTGATGAGTTGGTCTCGCTTGCTTATTAGTTTTTTGAACAGTCTCACTTGGCTTAATTCTTCATTGACTGTATTCGGTACTAGCCACTTACTGTCGGCCATTCTTTTTGAACCGCCTTGTGTGGTCTTGGAGAAAACCGGGTTATACTCAATCCGTCCTGTTGGTTCCCCTGGATTGTCAATTTTCTCCACAAAATATTCTATTGTTGCTGCAGCTCCTTCATTTCCTCTCCAGACCAATTCATGAGCAGCAATGTGAAATAACTTTCTTTGCAATCCTTCCGGAGTGTTTTCGTCCCAAAGCTCAATAATCTTTCTCAATTCGTCTGCTGATAGTGCGTTGGATGTATTTGTAGCTAACGACGCTTAGCAATTTTTACAGCTCTTGCGTTGACAAATTCTATGTCAGAGAATGGATTAAATTTGCGATAATACTTTTGGAAAAATATTCCTGCAACTGCTTAGCTGTAGAGTTCCATAGAGCTTTGATAACACTCTTCTCGTCGTCTTCGGAGATCTTTCTTCGCATGTTGAAGGCATAGTCTTCAAGAATAAGCGCCAATTCTTCCACAGGTATACCCGCTCTGTCGAAATCATACGCTTTTTCTGCTTCCATACACCTGCCTTCAATTTCCTAGTATTCGCGGGTGTCAACTGCTTAATATTCAGGCGAATATTTTCTTTACTCTCTTGACCGAAGCGAGACATTTTTCTACGTCGTGCTGTTTTTGACAAATTCAAAACAGAAATAATTTCTAGCTTAGAGTTTCACTGAGTTGCCGTGGTAACTAAATAATCATGTCGACAAAACCTTCTATGTTTTTCAAGAAAATTGATGTTGTTGGAAATAAACACATTTGGTGTGGAATTTTCTTACCGAATACCACACGAGGTCAAATTAAATCCGGAAATTTTTTGACCTCTAGTGGTATTACTAGAGAAAATTTTATGAATCAATCAAATCGTATTGTGTCACTGTCAGTTCAATAAAACCTTATTTACAACTCGATAAAGAGAAACAGTGAAAACAACGAGTTTAGTGTTTTTTCAGTTTCAACTTCTGCTTGAAGTAACGTTGTTTCTGACCAACAACAAACTTCGTCTAGTTCGGTAATAAATTTCAATAATTGCGTTTTTAATTGTAAAAATTTCAATAACTAGGCTTAACAGTTTTCATGTTACTTTAATAAATAATTAACGTTTATAATTACGTCTGCATTTATTTTAAAGGACCTGATAATTTTGCACTAGTGCAAATTATTGCCTATAATTATATGCTCATTGGCTAAAACAACAATAAAAAAATAGTCGGAACATCGTTGAAATGTCAAATTTGACAGATGAAAAAATTTTCTGCAGTAATAACACAAGAGAGTGAGAATGAGTTAGAAAACCTGTTGCCAGGCACCTGTTGCCAGGCAATAAATACGAGAGCCCGAAGCACAAAGCTATACTATAGAGACTTGGTTAGACTGGTTATTACACGATAAAGACTTCTTATTCCAATTATGAGATGGCGCACTACGTCATTTTGGTAATATTTCAGAAATAAGTTGGTAGTCTTGATTAACAAGTGGGTTGGCACAATTTGTATAGACTCCTGCCATCTTTATTTTATTGTTCATCTCGTGTTGTCTCGTTGATGTCGTAAACAATTATTATCAAGTACGGAATATATGGTTATAGCAGAAGCCGCTAAGGAAGCTGTATAGCTTAAAAGTTTAATCAATGAGATTATGAAACTTGGATAACTACTTTTACTTTTATTAGGTTTATTGTTTTATACGCTTAAAGGGACGTGTTGAAATTCACGGCGGGTGTAATTTAGGCGCTAACCATCCTTCTTTACCTGTCTGGCCAAGAAGGGTAGATAATCCGACATGTATTTTCGCCGCTAAGAAGTGCAGGTAGGTCGAGTCATAAAATAACTCTTATCTTAATAAAATACGAAGGTGGTTTGGTAGGGGTAGATTTGGTTGGGTTATTATTGAAAATTATTATAATTTATTCTTCAAAAATTTACTAAAAATACGAAGGTGGTTTGGTAGGGGTAGGTTTGGTTGGGTTATTATTGAAAATTATTATAATTTATTCTTCAAAAATTTACTAAAAATACGAAGGTGGTTTGGTTGGGTTATTATTATAATTTACTTTACAAAAATATATCTTATGATAAATGTCGGTGATTTAATAAATAACTGTATTTCATAAATCACGTACTTCAGTCGGTTAGCGCCCAAAATACACATAGGATTAAAATGACCCTTTGGTCTTGGCGCCTAGTTTACATGTTGTAAAAAGTGCATTAATCCTTTAGCGCCCAAATTACATCCGCCCGAAATTCTTATTTGATGTACCTAGTCGTATAAAAAAATCACTTTAATTTAAGTTTGTTACTATAAGATGATTAATGTTGACACATGTATAATAATTTAGACTGAAATTAAAAAGTTCTAATAAAAATAAGTCAAGTTCGCCCTATAAAAAATAGTATGCACAGATTAATAGTTCATCTACCAATAGTAACGCGATTGTCTGCTGCTAGACCTTTTTTAAATTTGCTTTTGAGTTAGAGATGTTTCCTTTAATCAGGAAAATTTTAAAGAAATATTATTTAAAGTAAATTCAAGAACATCCGGAGAAATCAAGCATATGGTATATATTTATATTAATAACTATTTTGTGAATATTTTTTAAAATCTAAAAATTAAGTTATTATATTCTCAATCCTGGTAATTGCCCTCATTGCCCCTCGCTGGATCCGCCACCGAGTTAAATAACACTATACTTTTACATAAGAAAATATCAAAATATTCTATAAAATATGGTCGTTGCCCAAAGTTAATAAAAGAATGTATGTAGTTTGGACACGACGAAAAAAAGTATATTGGTATAGTCTGAAAATACATTGCGATCAAGGATACTAAACTGAAATCGAATTCGCTAGGCAAATACTTCCTTAATTCCAATTATTTATATTTCATCACCATAGTTTAATGTGTTTATGCCCCACGTATACTAAAAACAATAACATGTACATACGATTAAATAAAAAAATCTCGCAAAAACATTGGTTTGTCTTTTATTATAATTTAATGTCAACTTTTAGGGCATATTCTTCGCCAACCGTAATAAAAAAAATGACACATTATCGCTTTAAGAAGAAAATAGATACCGAATATCATATTAATTGAAATTATTTATCAGAAAACCAGGCCATTGCACCCAAATCTAACCAAGTCGAAACACAGCATGCAACGCTGGAAACTGGCACGAAAAATGCGGCATGAAAGTTGCCGTGATTGACACGCACGCGCATGTTACATAATTAGTTTCAGCAATCTATTCGACGGAATAGCATATCCCATGGACTTTATGTGCGTTCTTTTAGAGTGAGATCTCAGTAAATCTCAGCTCGGTAATGTGTGCGATCTTTTTTATTTACTCACTTCGAAGAGAGAAGAGATTTTTTTCTTCCTCCTTCACCGATGCTGCATCTATGCGGGGATATCAGTTAGACTTGAGTCGGAAGTAAAATGGAGGAGATGAAGAAATGTTTGAGTTTTAAACAACTCTAATTTGATCGTTCCAGACCTAAAACGTTTGTCAAACGTTATATGAATTATGTTTTAGAACATACATTATTAAACGTGTATGCAACGTTTGACGAAAACTAAAACAAGAAGCAAACATTATTTTGTTCAAAAAAGTTTTAAATATAAGAAAGTAAAAGTAAGAAAGTATCTGTTTCTAATAACAAAATAAAAAAAATCGGGTTATAATAATAAACTACTGCATTTTTTAGTCCCTTCTCGATCATCTGTCAAATTTATCTATAACAATATCTATTTTATTACGGTATATCGATTCTTGCATATCAAACATCAGTGTTTGCAATGCTATTAAATATTATTTAGAGAATGAGATACACTTATGTTGATTACAAAATTTTCATTTTTTAGGTTATGAAAATATTTGCACATGTTTGGTGTAATACACACCTAAACTAACCAATGAAAGTTTCGTATTTTTGCCTTCAAATTTAATTGAATAAAACGTTTCCAAAAGTCCTACTGGCAACGTTTTAAAGAGGTTAAAAATAACGTCCTTAATACGTCTATTGAACGTTAAAAAACGTTTCCGGAACGTTCTTTCAACGTTCTTTTTTCTGACACAAAACGTTCTTAAAACGTTCAAAAACGGTTTTGGTACGTAGAGTAAATTATAAGCAAACGCTCAAAAAACGTTACGGGGGGGACGTATTCGTGTTATTAGGGATATTATATGTATGGAAATAAAACAAATGTGAATTTATAACAACTTGAGTTGAAACTTTGAAATCCCAGCACAAACTGCCAATTCATAAAATAAAATAAAATTTGATAAAAAGGGAAAATGCGGTTGATTATACTATTGAATTATTTTCTCAATAGTATGCGCAAGTACTGAACTACTAACGTAAGCTACACATATTATTGGTTAACCGCATGTCTAGGTACCTACGTTACAGCTTACGAATTAACCGCATTACTTGTGGTATAATATATTTTGTACGCACCTCGTAATCAAAAGTTTTACGATGACCATCACTATAAGGCGAAAATAGGCATGGACTATCCAGTAAGTTAAAAATTAACATCAAAAAACCAGGCCATTG